>CM058229.1:25711011-26311011 GCA_030180135.1 Orychophragmus violaceus
GGGTTACATTGATAACCTGAGGAAACTGGATTATCCAGTTAGCCAAGAATTGGCAACTGAGATCATTCTGCAGTCACTGCCGTCAAGCTATGATAAGTTCAAAAGGAACTATATCAAGAAAGGCTTAACGAAGACGTTGACTGAACTGCATGATATGCTCAAAACAGTTGAGCCAAACGTGAAGAGTACCCTGTACAATTTCATGAAGGAGAAGGGTAGGTTTACAAAACCTAGTGCTGACAAGGGTGAAGACAAAGTTGTCCAGATTTTGAATCATGGCAAGCGTGTGTCTTCTGAGCCCGAGTCAGATACCTCTTACGTTGGTAAGTGCTGCTACTGTAAAGAGACTGGGCATTGGAAGAGAGATTGCATTAAATTCATGGAAGATTATGAGGAGTTGAAGTTGATGTATGAGACTACTTCCTCAGGTATTCATGTTATTACTTCAAGTTCTACCTTATAGGTATTGGATACTGGTTGTGGCACTGATATTTGTTATAATATGCAGAGCCTAAGCAACAGTAGAACGTTGAAGGAAGGACAAGTGGAACTGCGTGTCTGGAAGGAGCTATGGATGCTGCCTCAGCCGTAGGGTTTTCACTTGTAGATGCCTTTGAGGCTTGGTTTTTTATTGAGTAATTGCTACAATGTACCTGCTTTAAGCAGAGTTGTCTTTCATTTTCTTGTAAGAATTTGAATGTTTTTCATTTTGATAAAAGACTAATTTTGTTCTTTTGATCTTAATGAAATATTAATTGTAGCACCCTATTCAAGGAATGGGTTTTATATCTTAAACCAAAGAGTGCCTTAATGTAACATAAATACCGAATTGGTTTAAATCTGATGAATTAAACCTGATTTTTCTTGGCGTAAATGTTTTGGTCACATAGAGTAAGTCGGATTCAGAAACCCCATAGTTATGGACTTTTGGGCTCATTTGATCGGATATCTTATGAGACTTGAATTCTGCTTACTGGACCAAAAGACAAAGGGCCCATCTTAGCCGAGCTAGAGAAAAGCCCTAAGGCTTATTGGACCTTGAACATACTCATGTATGTGGCCCGATGAGCAGTAATGCCAGAGAAAATTTCATGTACTTCATTATCTTTACTGATTACTTCAGTGAGTATGACTGTGTTCATTTGATGAGACACAAGTCGGAATTCTTTGACATGGTCGAAAGAGTTCCAGAATGAGGTATAGAATCAAAGTGACAGAAGTATTGAGACCTGGATTAGATCAAGAGTGAGAATACTTAAGTCATTAATGGTGTGATCATCTGAATGAGTGTGAAGTCGTTTCACAGCTCATTTCTCCTGAAAACCTTGAGGTGTTTCTGTGAGAAAGAATCAGATCTTATTAGAAATGATTAAAGATGAGTCACACGAATCTTCCATGATATTCTTTAAGAATAACGCTCTAGAAATATCTAAGTTTACGCTGAAATAGTTCCACCAATATCAGTTGAAAGACACCACGTAAATGTGGATTGGAATCGATCCAAATTCGTCTTTACTGAGTATTTGTAATTGTGCTACTTCGCTGGTTGTCCTAGGGAAACCAAGGCTTGCTACCTTTTATGTCCATTCTGTTTTCTAAGAAGGGAAGTTATTTTCCAAGAAGAACAGTGGGAGTAAAAGTGTAATTCGAAGAAATTCGAGAAATACAGGAGGCTGCTCGACCTGTTGAGGGAGAGCAGCGAATGGATTTACAGATTTCTGTAGAATCTACACCTGTACAGCCTGAAGTTCGCAGATCTGAATGAATCAGTCACTAATCCGAGATTGATTTCTCGTCATTAGTTGAACCTGATAATCATTGAAAGTTCGCATGATCTGATGATCATTGAAAGCGACGAACCTGCGAAATTCAAAGAAGCGAAAGTGAGCCCGGACTCCAAAAATTACACTATGTGTAAGTTAGCTTCATTGATCCATTCATGGATGGAAGCAAACATATCGGAGTTGGAATCTTCGTTCTGTTGAAGTAGTCAAGGTTTTGACTTGAACAGGAACGAAATGGAACTGTGCGTTTACTAATAGATAAGTGGGAGCGATGTTGCCTTTCTCATGTTGTATGTCGATGACATACTGATTCTCGGAAATAACGTCCCAATGCTGCAGTCGGTAAAGGACTGGCTTGGGAGTTGGTTTTATGATTGACATGGGTAAAGCCACGTAGTTCTTGGATTTTGGATCTAAAGATAGAGATCCAAAAGAGCTGGTAGGACAAAGTCAGGATTCTTAAATTGACAAAGTCCTACACGTTTTCAGCATTCCAAGAAGGGTTTTATGCCAATGTCACATGGCATTACGTTAAGCAAGATACAGTGTCCTACGATAACTGCTGAGCTTAAATGCATGGATGAGATTCCATATGCGTCGGCAATTGGATCTATCATGTATGCCATGAAACGTACTTGTTTGATGTTGTTTTAATGTTAAGCAAGACAAGTAAAGACCAGTCAAATCCAGCAAAGAATCACTGGATTGCCGTAAAGAATATCCTAAAGTATTTGAGGAATACTAAGGATAAATTCTTGATTTACGGAGAAAGTGAGGTGCTACAAGTCGATAGAGTCTGAAAGGCAAGTTTCCAATAGACAAAGATAATTCCCGGTCACAGTCCGGCTATATCTTGTGTCTGACTGGCGGTGCAAGGCACTGTTGCTGACTCCATGACTTAAGCTGAACATTTCGCAGCTTGAGAAGCGGCGAAAGAGGTTGTTTGGAAAGAAGAGTTCATCACTGAACTTGATGTGATTCCCAGCATAGATGAGACTAGCTGCACATCAGAGGTCCAAACACCTTGAGGGTAGGTATAACCTATTCCGTGAGATAAATGACAGAGGTGTTAAGTAGATAAGCAAGTTTCATCGAATGAGAACGTTGCTAATCTATTAACGAAACCACTCCTTATGCCTAAGCACGAGTCGCGGACTGTAGCTGTAGGATGAGTGAAATTAAGATGTAGTCTTAATTTCAGTGGGAGTTTGTAAAGGGCTTTACTTAGTTGTTTTGAAAAGTTCATGTAAACATAATATTTTATGTTTATGAAATCTATGATTTCTGGATTATTTTAACTGTGATATAAATAATCGTTCCAAAATGATTCATGTCATTATATATGGGCCATCGAAGTACATGAGTAGACTTGATCCTGAAACCCCATATTTAACGAAATGACATAAATCATAGTGTCCATAGTCGAAGGTTGTTGAAATTGGAACACCAACAACCACTTGAGACTAGATTGTGTTGAGACTTATGACCAAGTTTCGAGGGGTCATAGATGCGCGGCATCAAAGTCGACACATAGGTATATGTAGGGGAGCATATGACCGGACATGGCCCGCTGATGAGAACTCTACAAGATATTAATATATGTGTCATAAGAGGTTCTCATATACGACTATAGAGTATAGTCCTTAGACCTGAGTTCGCATGCATGTGGCTGCACATGGAGTGATGCGCTTTGATCATTGTCTAACGCTGTTTCGTAACTGGGAGCTATAAGGACCTTGGTTGGGTGTATTATAAAGTGTGTAGTTCATAGTGATGGAACAAGATGGGATTTGTCCCTGCCGTTTAACGGAGGTAATATCTCTAGGCCAATCGGAGACTTGATAGCTGGTAAGAGAGTGGCCACTCCCAAACGGACTTGCCCAAGTCGTTTGCATTGTCAGTATCAAATCTGGTCCGATGAACATGGTCTGGCTATATAAGGATGACACGCATCTTGCCTTATGCCAGATCGAGATATTAAGACAAAAGGATTAGGGAATGTAGGATTCCAGTACAAGTGGGAGATTGTTGGGAATGTCCTGAAATCTACTGTACTATCTCTAGAAAGTATGATAAATGTCGAGATCAGACATAAGTCATAAATACTGGGTGATCATGATGGCTTGCTAGAGTCCGCTCTTGATCTATAAGTTTAGGACTTATTACCAGTATTGTATGATCCCAAAGGGTCACACACCATAGCTAACGGGAAAGTTAAGATGGAATTAATACGGTAAGATGCTAAGGCATTCACTGTATTTGTACAGAGAGTTGGGCAGACAACAAATGGGCTTTTGTCTGATTTGTGTCTTGGGCCCAAAAGACTAATGAGCCATTAGTTTAATTAATTAATTAAACTTGGGCCCATTAGTGAAATAAGATTGCAACAAGGGTTGAGAAACTCTTGCATTCTTTTTGGTCTGCGATTTTCGGAGCTGGTGGCCGCGGCTCTCTCTCCTCCCAATCGTCTCTCTCTCTGTCTTGATTCCATCCGGTCTAGCAGCCATCCCTGCTTGTAAGAGTGTGGATACCAAAGGAGGAACAGGTACTCATCTGTTCTAATCTGATCTTGTCATTACCACCAATCATTCCGCTGCAAAGGTAAAGATCAGGTTTGCTTTTATGATTCGATTACAAGAACCTAGATCTGTTTAAGATTATGTGCTAGGTTGCAATCTGAGAATTGAACCATGGAAAAACGCATAATCCTTCACAATGATCTATCCCATGCAGAGTATATCCAACTTGCTTAGGTGTGTGACCCTGTAGGTTCACACGATACTGGAAATGAGTTACAACTCATTTGTCATAAGCGGTTTCTAGCAAAACGTTATGACTACCCAGTACCACATGAATTGTCCGATCTCGACAATACAACTATCTCTAGAGTTTGTACAATGTGATTTCAGGACATAATCCCAACAATCTCCCACTTGTACTGGAATCCCCTATTCCTATAATCCCTTCGTCTCTATATCTCGATATGGCATAAGGCAAGAGACTGTGTCATCCTTATTATAGCCAACATCATGTTCATCGAACTTCTGATCTATACTGATAAACAAACGACTGACAATCACCTCGTTTGAGCACGGCCATGCATTTTCTCAGTATCAAATCTTCGATGGGCCCTGAGATATTTATCTCCCGTTATATAGGAGGGACAAATCCCATTTTGTTCCATCCCTGTTTCTACACATACTTCATGATACGTCGAAACAATGCCGTTATAGCCGCCAGTTACGGAACGACGTTTGACAAGGTCAAAGCGCACCAATTCATATGCTAGAAAGCATGATGAACTCAGGTCTAAGGACTATACTCTATAGTCGTAATGAGAACCTCCCATGACACTTATATATAACTATCTTGTGGAGTTCTCATTAAGCGGGTCATGTCCGATCATATTTTCACCAACATATATCTATGTGACTGACTGTGATAATCATATCATTGACTCCATGAAACTTAGTCCAACAGTCACCTCACATGCTAGTCTGCGCGGTTGTTAGTGTCCCATTTTAACAACCTTGACTAGGGACAATCATAATTTACGTCATCTTTTACTTATAGGGTTTCATGATCAAGTCTTCAACTTGATGACCTATAAGATGACCATAAAGTACTTTGGGACCATTATTTAATCATCCAATCATTAAATAATACTGATGTCAGTCTTAACTTACACAAACCCTGCCATAGCATGTCTCTGTAAAGTTTATAACATAACTAAAATAACTCCCACTAGAATCAAGATCATCTCTTCAGATATCTTATACCTATAGCAACAGAATAAATTCCGTGCTTAGGTTGTGGGAGAGTTTGCGGTGTTCTGCTTGAAACAATTTCAATAGAGCACACCACCATTCAGATAAAAGCACTATTCTACGGTCCACTGCTTGGAGCCTTTCCAACAGTTAGCACCGCTATTCAGACAAAGAGACATAACCAGGTGGGAACCGGGAATTGTCTTTGTCCGACTAACTACTTTCAACTGGTTCGTCACTTTATCAGTTTACCATGAACCTATCCTTGGTTTTTCTCAACACTTGGGATATTTCTGGTAACTGTTTAGTGACTATTACCGGAATATATTGGTATATTCTCGTCATGCTTAAGCTGCATCTAGACGAGCGCAAAATATGGCATTTATGATGGATTCTATTGCAGCAGCATTAGAACTCACACTCATTAATATTAGTTCAGACAGTGTTCAGAAACACTTCTTCTTACTAATATTGTTACTAGCTCAGCTAGTGTCCAAGACACTTCATCTTGCTCAGATTATTGCCATAAGACCTTTGGTATGAAGCCATTCTTGGAATCAAGCGTATTAGATCTGTCCAATACCTTATCAACATAAGGATTTTGACACGATCCAATTAGCTACTCTGATCCATTCCAATGGATCCTTATTCCAAGAATTCACGCGGCTACTCCTATGTCTATCGTGTAAATTTGACTTCCGACCTAAATCTTGACAAGACTTTAGCGTCGGAACGTCATTTATGAGATTCAAGTATGTTAACAACACACTGTGTGAGAATTGCCATTACGCTCCCACTAGTCTTCTTGCAAACGCATGGTTTCATCTCTTTCTGATCAAGTCAAAACTATTGACCACATTATCAGAATGTTGATTCCAACTCCAAGATGTTTGTTTCAATCCAGAAATGGATCGGTGAAACTAACATGCATACCTAGCCAATTTTCGGAGTTGGGGCTCACCATCGCTTCTTTGAATTTCGCATGTTCGTCACTTTTCAATGATCAGCAGATCACGACAATAGGTTACGAGAAATCACTCTCGAGTTAGTGACGGATCCTTTCGGATCTGCGAATTTCAGGCTCCACAGGTGCAGATCCTACAGCACTTTGTAGATCTCACCGCTGCTCTTCCTCATCAGGTCGAGCAGCCTCCTGTGTTTATCGAATTTCTTCGATGCGTACTTTTACTCCCACTGTTCCTTTTGAAGGTATGATCTTTCTTAAGAGACACAGTTCTAGACAAAAAGTACTAAGCCTTGGTTTCCTTAGGACAACCAGCGAGGTAGAACTTATCAGATTTGGATTCAAGTTTGTTTGTTGACTACTGTCTTACACAAACCTTGCAATCCCAATTCATCAGAAAAACAAATTTGGAAATCACCCAGTCCACATCCAATGTGGTGTTTTTCACTGATTCTGATAGAAACCTTTTTACCGTGAACATAGACATTTCAGAAAGTATTCTTAAATAGTTATGGAGGATTCATGTGATTCATCATTAATCGAATCATATCTCATAAGATCTGATTCATTCTTTCAGATGATCACCCAATTCATGACTCTAGTATTTTCCTCCGCGATTCAATCGAGGATCTCAATACTTCTGTCAGATTGGTTCTACACTTCATCTTGGAACTCCCTTAAGGGATTCCAGCTTGTGTCTCATCAAATGAACACAGCCATGCTTATTGATGCCATCAATAAGGTAATGAAGTACAGAATATTTCCTTTGACAATAATGCTAGTTGGGCCGCATACATCAGTATGTGTAGGGCCCAATAAGCCTCTGGCCCGTTTCCTTTTAGCTCTGCTAAATGGGCCTTAGTCATTTTGGTCCAGTGAACAGAATTCATATCTCAAATGATTAACAATCGAATGAGTCCAAAACCATGGAATTACTGAATCCGCTTCACACTTGTGATTAAACGACTATACCAAAGAAAGATCGAGTTCGAGTCATCAGACTTAAACCGTTTGGTATTTATGTTATATTCTAACTCTTGTTGGTTTGAGATACAAAACCCATTCCAAACGGGGTGCTACCATTAAATATTTCATTAAGATCAAAAGGACAAAACTTGTCTTTTATCAGAATGAAAAACATCCAAATTCTCAAAAGAAAATGAAAGACATTTTGCATATAGCAAGTACATGGTGGCAATTAATTTCAAAAACCAAGTAGGAAAGGCTCCTACAAGTGGAGAATCTCTACGGCTCATGGAGCAACCATTGCTTCAACCAGACACGCAGTTCCACTTGTCCTTTCTTCAACGTTCTACTGTCGCTTAGGTCCTGCATATTTCAAAAATATCAGTACCGCAACAAGTATCCAATACTTATGTAGAACTTGAATTAATAACACAATACCTGAAGAAGAAGTACCATACATCTTCTCCATCTCTTGTGAATCTTCCAAGAATTTTATGCAATCTCTCTTCCAATGCCCCAACTCATTACAGTAGAAGCACTTTCTGACACCAGATGGGCCTGACTTGGGCTTATAAGATGACACAGGCTTATCCTGATTCCAAATCTGGACGGCCTTGCCTTCACCTTTGTCTCTACAAGATTTCTCAAATCTTTTACCCTTTTTGATGTTTTGCTCTGCTGTCTTGAGCATGCCATGCAGCTCAGTCAATGTCTTCGTCAAGCCTTTCTTGATATAGTTCTTAATGAACTTATCATAGCTTGACGGCAGTGACTGCAGAATGATGTCAGTAGCCAACTCTAAGCTGACAGGACATTCCAGTTTCCCCAGGTTATCAACGTAACCCATCAGTTTAATGACATGAGGACTTACTGGAGCATCCTCTGGTAGTTTGCACTCAGTGAGAGACTTCACCATCTGGAATCTCTCAACTCGTGCCAGATCCTGAAACTTCAGTTTCAGGCTGGTGATCATCTCTATTGGCGACTCCATGTTCTCGTATTGACTTTTCAAGTCCGAGTTCATGGTAGCCAATATCAGACCACGCACATCTACCACATCTATATAATGCTTATTCCAAGCATTATATGCTGCATGCGAGCGATTGGTCCCAAGCCTTTCTGGAAGAGCTTTCTCAAGGACATAGTCCTTGCTCTCCTGCTTGAGAATGAATCTCAGATTCCGATACCAATCAAGGAAGTTGGATCCATTTAACTTGTCCTTCTCAAGGACGGATCGCAAAGAGAAAGTAGTCATAGACATAAGCTGAAATCCAAGAAAAACGAAGATTTAGTTATGTATATGAAGAGAAATCTTATCAAATAAGAGAACTCGCATTATATTCAAGCAATGTTTCGTCTACGAATATAATGATCCAAGATCCTCAGATTACTAAAATTCGAGTGGGCGACTCGCCGTTACTCAAAATTTAGTTATCTAGGTAAGCAAATCATTGCTAATTGTACCCAGTACAACTCTTGGTCGCAGATGAGACAAACTATGTCTAATCCACTCTGATGTCTCTGGGCCCAGAACTTCTGATAGCCCAGTCAAGTAAAACCAATTTCTTCTGTCTTGTGATCATATGACAGTCGCACTGCAAGTCTGTCAATGACCACCTGCCAAACTCATGCTGTGGTGGATACCAAGGACTCCAAGACTATCCAACAAACAACACAAGTTTTCACAGTAGACAAAATTGGGCAAGACATCAAGGTCACTTGATATTTTGGTTGAGGAAACTAAAAAGTTTAGCAAATCAATCTCTTAGGTCATGTAATTGTTGATGTTTAGCACTGCATGTTCATCAACTCTACTACTTGCCTTACTCACGTAATTGTGGACACCAAGCTCTTGGCTAGATATCACACAACTAAATGAGTCTTGACAGTTGACCATATTGAAGCTAATCTTCGATCAATGTTTAAGTCTAGTTTGGTTTCTGCAAATTCAAGGTTCAATAACCAGAATTTCGAATACTGTGTCGATCGACGCAGACTATGTCTGTCGATCAACACTACCAAACAAAACCGGACTTCAATAACCGGTTAATTCAATTAACCCGGTTTATTGAACCAGTCATGTCGATCGACACAACCCATGTGTGACGTTCGACATAGACCTAAACCGAAGATAGTTTTGATAACCGGTCCAATCCAATTGAACCGACTTATCTGAACAAACTGATCTTAACCAATCGGTTTATACTAATTGGTATCATCAGTTCAATCCAACTGAACCAATCCATCCAATTTAAACCGTTTAAACCAGTTTCAACTGATTGCGATAACCGGTCCAATTCAATTGAACCGCATTATCCAATCAAACTGATTTAACCCACCGGTTCATGCTAATTGAGATAATCAGTTCAATCCAATTGAACCAATTTATCCAATTTAAACCGATCAATTCGGACTTAACCAAGCATGATAACTGGTCCAATCCAATTGAACCGATTAACCATTCGCTTGGTCTGTGTCGACCGACACTAACCTGTGTCGATCGATACGTGACCGAATCTGCTCTGTGTCGACCGACACTCAACCTGTGTCGATCGACACAGAAGGCTTTCAGTTTTTCTACGCGAAAAACCCTAGCCGCCGAATCTGTCGTTTTCGCTGTTCTGTGTCGACCGACACACCCAGTGTGTCGATCGACACCATGCGAAAACACAGACTCGTTTCTGATCGAACGCGATCTAACCTGTTTTAACCAAACAACCTAGTTTGCGAATCTAAATCATCAAATTCGATTTAAACAGGTTTGATTCAATGATAAAACCCTAAGGCTCTGATACCACTGTTGGAAATCCGAGCCAATTCTACAGATTCAGAATTCTCGCGAGTTCCAGATAGCCTAGGATCTAGGGTTTAGTTAATTGAATCATGGATCTCACCTCGTGATTACCTGGTGTTTGGCAGCGGAAGATTGATCAGGTAGCACGAGATCTATTGCGCCTCAGATGCTGCGCCTCTATCGTAGTCCACACGCACACAAGCTGGAATCCGCCGGGTTGCTAGCGCCGGTGCTCGGATCTCTTTGGGACCTTAGGTTCTAGAGGAAGAGCTTCTGTTTTCTGTCAAGAAAACTCTCTGGGGCGGCTCTCATATCTTCGGTCGAAAATAAATAAGATCACTTATATATCGACTCTCTCATAAACCGAAACATCAGTTTCAGTTTCGCCACTGTGTCGACCGACACATCCATTGGTGTCGATCGACACAAGTCTTGTATCGACCGACGCACCTAATGGTGTCGATCGATACACCTCTTTGAAACTCAATTCGATGCGTATCTAATACACATCGATCAGACCATATGCCAATGATCTATCCCATGCAGAGTATATCCAACTTGCTTAGGTGTGTGACCCTGTAGGTTCACACGATACTGGAAATGAGTTACAACTCATTTGTCATAAGCGGTTTCTAGCAAAACGTTATGACTACCCAGTACCACATGAATTGTCCGATCTCGACAATACAACTATCTCTAGAGTTTGTACAATGTGATTTCAGGACATAATCCCAACAACCACTTGTTACGGATCAGCTCAACTTCAACACACGACTCAAAACTCAAAACGCTAACACACAGAACTTGATACGAATCCTTATACACCAAGAACTCGACTCTCAAGAACACACACACAAAAAACGAACTCTAGAGATAAGGAAGAAGAAGAACACTAAGAACAGAGAATGCGAGAGAGGAGCACACAGAGAAATTAACCAGTTCAGGATTCGGAATGAGTCCCTACGTCTGGGCCTGACAATCTGCAAGCAATCCACTATATCACCTGGATTACAAGAACATCAATCTCTCTCTTTCACAATGAACACACCGAGAGAGAATGATCGCATAAGCCCTTATAGCTCGGGGTACAACACAAATGATCATTAAACCAGCTTAAACCAATCCTAGATAAGAATAACATTGGCTCTTTAACCAGACTAAACCGCCCTTTCATTTATGGCCAACTTCTTATCATTTACAAACTAAGGCTTAAGCTAAACAGTAACATGATTATCAATCACCAAGACTAACAGAGATACCCGTGTTTTTGGTTCAATGTAAATTGAGCTAGTAGTAAGGTTTCAGACAACTTTAGTGATATGACTATAAAAATAACTTCATAATATTTTCCTCTTTCAGGTGACGTGCACGTCTATTGATATTACAGTAACGAGGAAGAAAACTCTACTGTGGAGTTTAGTATAATGGATTCAGGGTATAATGGGTAGAGATCACAACCATAAACAGAGGATTTTGCTTCCGTTGCAGTTTGATCAGTCACACCAGACGTGCTCAAGCTACCATATGTATTAATGCCCCTCAGCTTTGAGATGCTCCAGTTATGTCCATATAAACCAGGATCCGACAGAACCTGTGTTATTTCTATCTCTCCGTCCAGCATTTGCACAACCTCTGACATGGTTGGTCTTAAGGAAGGAGAAGAGTTTGTGCAAACGAGAGCAACGTTGATCATCCTTACTGCTTCTATGCTGTTGAAATTACCTTGAAGCACTGGATCTACGATCTCCAGCACGTCCCCTTTCTGTTGCAGCGTCAGTGCCTGAGGTTTGATTTAAAATGTGGCTTAAATAAACCATAACACATCTATACACATATTCAACAATATAAATTCTGCATCAAGTGGGCAAAAAAAGAAACATAAACAATCTCCATAGTTACCCAATCAATAAGCGAGACGTGATCAACACTTCCATTTTGTTTCGTATTGCTCTCTCCACTAACAATTTCCATTGCCACAACCCCGAAGCTATACACGTCTACTTTCTCTGTCAATTGACCCCATAGTGCATATTCCGGAGCCATATATCCACTGCATTGTAAGAGAAATGAAGACTGAAAGTATGTTTCTTTGGCCATTGTGAATTTTGTTTTTATAGTCTACTCTTACATGGTTCCTGCAATCTTGGTGCTAATGTGACTATGTTCTTCATCATGGAGCCTAGCCAATCCAAAGTCGGATATCTTTGCATTTAGGTTAGCATCTAGAAGCACATTTGTGGTTTTTATGTCACGGTGAACCATCTTGATCATCGATCCTTCGTGAAGGAACTCAAGTCCTCTTGCTATTCCAACACATATTTTTTGTCTTGCTTCCCAGTCCAGGTTCAAGGAACTCTTTCCTAGAAATGAATTTTAACCAAAGAGATAATATTACTTTAAATATAGTACCATATGTGTACAGTTGAATTAGACTCAAAACATATTTCTAACGAAAGGCTGAATGACTTTGATTTACCATGCAGCATATGAGCAAGGGAGTTATTTTCCATGTACTCATACACGAGCAGCAACTGATCCTTCTCCACACAGCATCCATAAAGCTTCACAAGGTTTGGATGATTTAGACCTGAGATCATTCCTATCTCATTCACAAATTCGCGGTTTCCTTGGCATGACTTGGACGAAAGCTGCTTGACTGCTAGGATGGTTCCATCTGACAGCTCTCCCTACATTAAGTTTCTCATACCAATATCAAAAACAAGAAACATCCATATTTTCTCAGGTATCTACCTTTAAAAAGAATCTATTTTAGCATACTTTGAATACGGATCCGAAACCTCCTTCTCCGAGTTTGTTGGCTAGGTCAAAATTGTTTGTTGCAGCATGCAATTGCCTCCAAGTAAAGCAAACCATTGGCAGACCCTGGGCTCTAAGATCTATGTGATCATGTTCCCAACAGGAAATAATTACTAATGTCTTAAACGAATCGGTCATGTACCAGAAATGGATTCATACACTGTGAACTCTGATCGATACCTTGTTCTATTGTATTCTTGTCTCTTCTGCATCTTCTCCGAGCATATATTCCCAAAGCCAAGAGAATAAGTGTTACCAATGCACCCATTGCCCCCAAAATTAGGGGATAATTAACTCGATGTCTTATTTTTTCCGCTGTAAATAAGACAGAAAGTATTTATATTTAAATGATGTATACACCAAGCTAAGAAATATATTTTCAGAAAAGCAGATTTTTTGTCTTTTGACCTCCGCATCGTGGCTCCATACCTGAAATGTCAATAAGATGAATATGATCATTTGAACTTATGGCCACTTGAGAGGGAAGAAAGCAATATGTTAAAGAGTACTTACTGTGGTGACACAAGGAGATTGCAGAAATAAGAGGACCATAATTTCCTCTTTTGGGTATGATGGTTGTCCCTTTCCCCGCCCAATACAGCCGAATCTCTAACATATGATCGGTCACATTAACAACTTTTTTTTCTTTCACAACAGGCATCAGAATCCCTTTAGCTTCCTCCTTGATGTTAAAATCCTTCAAGAACAATTCTCCCTAACAAGAGAGAAAGGACAAAAGCAAATGAAACTCAATCTTCCGTGCTTGGTTCAAAAATAAAAATATTATTAAGCGACGCTTCACCTGAACATAGACATCAAATATGCGTCTGCCAAGACGACTAAATGGTTCTTCGTCTGAAAACTGAATCTCCATAAAATGGAGTTTCACATTGTAGGCTCCATTTTCCAAGCAAAACGCATAGTAAACAAGTGAGAGAGCAGATCGACGTGCAGTCTTATAAAGATCATGAGAATCTTTAGGTAGGGTTAAACTAGTTGAAATGATGTAGGTATCATCCTCAGTATGTTCATCCGCGAAAAATACACCTGTGTTACTAATTCCCCAAGTTTTGAAGTGTTGATTTGTTGCGGCATATAGAGTACTGTTATCAGCTTGATAATTGATTTTATGAGAGGACTTTGTAATAACTATGTTGTCTCCACCACAATTTATATGTAGTGTTTGCTGATCTACAATCCAAAATTGAAAGAGATTAACATGCAAAACAAAATAATATCTTAGAAACCACTCATTATGTACTTACAGCTCGTGCAGTTCATTGGACCAGCACATGGAAGAAGCCCAGTTCTGTATGAAATGACTACCAAAATAGTTAGACATCTCAATGTCAGAAATTATCCAAAGTATTCTATTGTTGCAAGTAGTGCCGCTCCCCGCTCCTCAGATATTTAAGGTTCAATAAGAAAGAAAAAAAATCAGGGCCTACTAAATACAACTACAATTTGTAAAAAAAAAAAAAAAAAATTCAAATTTGCAATAAAATTACAATATCCCAAAAAATTAAAATGGTTTATTAATTCTTGAATATAAATTTATTTTCTATTTTTTCCGGAAAAATCATTTTTCAAGTTTTCATAATCAATGATTTCGTTAATTTTATTTTGGAACATCTGGCCAAAATCATCAATCAAACTTTAGTCTCCAACTTCCTTAGTTATTGTTTTTTTTTTGACAAAGTTATATTCTATAAAAGATTCTGTTACGTATTTTAAAATGGAAACATAATAGATGAATCTTTTTTATAATTAGATTTCTTAATGGTCCACAATAGTAGATTATTATCTTCCATCCTAATGTGTGTTTTATAGGTACTATTTAGTCTTCATCATAACAAGTAACTAACATAAAAATGGGCCCTAAAAATTTTAAAATTCTAAGGCTCCACACATATGTTTCTTATGTATTGGTATGCATTGATGCAAAATAAAGCAGAAGAGTGTACTTACACATTGTTATTAAGATATGAGCTCTTGTATGTATTGATGTTACTGATTGAACACAAAGTGAAAACAGAAACTTCAACATGAGAAGTATATTAACAATAGACATAAGATGTATCATATCGACCAAGATTTCATATTGGTACCTCTTTTCTTGGCAGCTAGACGACCAAGAGAAATTGTTGTAAGAGATATCACTGTGAGAAATAGCCATAATAGGAAAAAAAAACTAGGAAAACGATTAGTTGACATGGCGAAAATATCTCAAAAAACAATATAGACAAGGGAAAGCCTGAACCAGTGGCGGACCCACTTGTTGGGATAGGGTTTCAGATGACACCCCTTAAATCCTAAAGTCATTTAACTTGCATCTAAAAGTTGAGAAAAATCAGTAGCATAGTTGGTAAATTTAGCTTGTTGAACCCCTAAACCTAGGTTCTACCCCTTTTGGGATAGCATTTAGGAAAGTAACACTTTTGTGTTTAATATTAATTGGATAACACTTTTTCACTGTTATATTTATGGAAACTCGATTTTACCCCTAACTGAATTTCACACTCCATTTTTAGGCGCGTGAAAAATTTCCTGAAAATTTTGATTCAACAATTTTATTTTACTCTCAACAAAAAAGGCTCATTCCGCCCAAAAAGGCGATAATGGCGACGATAGAGGCGATTTAGGGTTTTGATGTTCTCACAAAGGCGAAGGGATACGATTTTGGCGAATGATGGTGGAGATGCGGTTTGTGATCTCCTTTGGGTTAATGGATCCGGTTATTTACGGGATCGAGATCTGATCATTGATTTTATGGAGATGAATCGAGGCATGGATGATATTTTGGATACGATACAGATCCAAAACTATGATCGTAATTATGGAAAATCTTCGGTATGGCCATCGAGATTGCTGATCTACGATTGGGAACAGAGGATTTCAAGGTATAATCAATTGGACAATATTTTGGGTTGTGAGATTTTCCTTCTCACTTATTTCTGGGGTGTTTTTATGCTCTTCACTGTCAAGAGACTTGATGCGGGAGTATATTTTATAACGTATCTGATGTTCTGGTCAACAGAACGAATTTTTGGTCGATGGAGGAGGAATTGGTCCAGTTTCTGTACACACATTCTATTGGTCTTCTTTTTTTGGTGGGTAAAATCCTTTCATTGGAGTATTAGTGTGAAGGAAGCAGAGAAGCAATGGATTCAAGGGAGTTGGAAACGGTATGGGGTTATTTTTTTATGTGACTATGGGTGTTCAGGGTTGGTTTGTGTCGTCCAGAATTTTTGTATCAGGGAGTACACGATATATCTTGGAGAGTGGGGTTTCCAGAACAGGAAGCATCAGAAGGTAGCGTACAAATATGGGTGCAGAGGTTTGTCTAAGGGTGTTTTCTCCATGACTGTGGACCTGTCGTTAGTCACGCAAACTATAGGACAAAGGTGGTTTAGGTACTGTGATGACATTTTGGGTTTAATCTGTTTTGGAAATCGATATCTTAGCTATGGTTTCAAGAAATATGGGAAGGAGACGAAGGATTTACAGGCTAAAGTTTTATTGATATGGTATGAGTTATGGTGTACTGTTAGATTTCGTGGTTTATGGTGGTTTTATTTGACTCAAGATTATGGTATCTTTATAGGAGAGTGGTATAATAAAATCAGTCAGACCATGTGCTGTGGTCTGTGGAACATAATTTTGTTAGGCTTATGGGCTGATCTGTTTTGTTTTAATTATGAATGTTTTAAAGCCAGAGGTTTAGTTTCACTAGATACAGGAGGATCACAGATGTTACGTAATGGGTTTGTTACCAACTATTGGATTTACTGCAAACTGACTCTATGGGGTTCTTCTATGAGGGTATGGGGTTTTCCCACCTTTGTTAATCATTCCCACAGGAAGTTGATACAGATATTACAATCTTCTTGTATTGCTGGTTCTTTGTGTTACCCAGTGGCTCGGCCTTGGCTGGGATCTTTGGATTTGGTTAAACTTGAATATGAGGTTGGTCTTTGTTTTGCTGGCAAACAAATATAGCCGCAATGTTGGATTCATGTGGAAACCCTCGTGACTAATTCTTCTACCTTGAAACAGGACTATGCATATTATGTCTCTTCATGCTTTGTCTGAATACTCAATCTCTTGGAAACTGCATACTAAATGTTGTCAAAGGGGACACATTACTATGTCTACGTAGTGTTCAAGAGAGGAAGCTTTGGATCTACACATTACTATGCGGCACAGATTTATTGTGAGCTTATCCGTCTTGGTACATATCGAAGTAATTGACATTGGTTCATATACATACCAGCTTTTAGAATGAAAATAACATAACGGTTGTGTGTGAACGTATTATACGTTGTTATCAAACGTATGTACGTTCATATCAATCGTATGTATGTTCATATCATCGTATGTACGTTCATAGAAGACATATTACGTTCATATTATCATATATATTTTTTCATAAAAAAAAATATGTTACACGGATTAATTATAATTTTCACTACACACGTTATCCTATCTCAAAGTATTTGAGACGGATGATCCTACATAGAAATAAAAAATTTCCGACATAGTAATATAAGTTCATATCCGACATATATATACGTTCATATATATATATTATATTGAATAAGAATATATAGACTTATTTTTGGACATTTTTTTTTTCATATCTACGCGCGTGTCATAATATACAAAAGATAAATTTGTTATGTTTTTACATTAGTTTTGGAAATTTTGAATTAGTTTAGATATATTTTTTGAAGATTTTAAAGTATTTTCTGATCCTTTGAATATTTATTCCAGTTTTAGATTTTTTTTGGTAATTCCAAGTATGTGAACCCGATAAGCCTCGAACCGAATCTGACACGATATAGAAAAATATTCAAACATGGTATATAGCCCTAAACGTATATACAAACCCTAAAGGGCTTAAACCTTAAACCCCATCGGATGGTGAAGCTCCAAAAATGTGAAACGAGTCAAAGAAACAAGAAGTGAAACGAATCAAAACATCAAGACATGTGGATTATACAACTCTGGTCATGAACTCCAAGCCATAGTTTTTTTTTATTGATTCCCACCTTTATGTATCTCTCTCGTTAAATAGTTGAGCTTAATGTTAGGATGGTCATACACCTGGGACAAGTTCATTGTGATCCATTTTGTATTTAATTAACAAAAATATGTGAGGAATAATAAATACCTTCATATGTTTGGTACGTACGTTCACAGGCTTTATTTTTAAAATAGTTATACCCAGATGAATAAAAATTATACATATATAGTAATGTATAAGAATATATAGACTCTTTTATATAAAATTATCTTTATAACGAAGAAAACATAATTGTCATGTGAACGTATGATACGTTCATGTCAAACTTATATATGATCACAAAAACCATTTATGTTCATATAATTATATATACGTTCATAGAAAATATATATACGTTCATAGAAGACATATTACGTTCATATCACCATATATACGTTCATATCAAATATATATACGTTCACAGAAGATGTATTACGTTCATATAAAAATATATACATTCACGGATCGGTTCATACAAAACTTAAACCCTAAACCCCAAATGGCTTAAACCTAAAACTCAAAACCCTAACCCTAAACCCTAACCCCAAAATGCTTAAACTCTAATGCGCTAAACTCAAGAATCGGTTCCACCATGATGTGCTAAACCCTAAACCCTAAACCCTAAAAACTAAACTCACTCTAAACACTAAACCCTAAAACTAAACCCTAAACACTAAACCCTAAGCCTTAAAAAGTCAAAACTAAACCCTTAAACTCAAATTTTAAACCCTAAACACTAAAACCTAAGCCCCAAAAAGTATTTTATTCAACATTATCAGCCAATATCTAATAAAAAGAAAGAGAAATCTTAAAAATCTTAAAAATAAAATTTAAACCATAATCCCAAAACCCCTAAACCATAATTTAAAAACTAAAAAATAAAAATAAAAATTAAACTTGAAACATGACTATGCAATGTTGGATTCATGTAGAAACCCTCGTGACTAGTTCTTCTACCTTGAAACATGACTATGCATATTTTGTCTCTTCTAAATCCTAAATTCTAAACCCTAAATTCTAAACCCTAAATTCTAAACCCTAAAAACTAAAATCTTAATCTTAGTTTCTAAATCCTAAATTCTAAACCCTAAACTATAATTTGAAAACCTAAAAAAAAAAAAAAACCCCAATGAGCTTATCTGGTGGAACGTTTCTGAAATTGAACTGAAACCTCACATTTTGTTCTGCTCATTCCTTATAAAGCCCTACGGTTAGGGTTCTCAAATCAGATTGTCTTAGCTGCTTTTGGACAAGCAGCTGCTTTACAATTAGCTTCTTTGCAGTTTGTTACTCTAAATACTTAAACTCTAATCCTAAAAAACTAAACCATAAACCCTAAAACCATATCCTAAACCCAAACTCTAAAAATTAAATCCCAAACCATGAACCCTAAACCCTAAAAACTATACCCTAAACCCTAAAAACTAAACCCAAACCCTAAACATTAAACCCAAAAAACTAATCTCTAAACTTTAAAAACTAAGTCATAAGCCCTAAAAAATAAAAACTAAACCCTAAACCCTAAACTCAAATCTTAAACCCTAAAAACTAAACCATAAAACCTAAGCCTAGAAAAACTAAACTCTAAACCCAAAAAAATAAACCCGCCCTAAACTCAAATCCTAAACCCTAAAAACTAAACCCTAAACTCTAAAACCTAAGCCCAAAAAAGTTTTTTTCAATATTATTAGCCAATAAAAACCTAGAAAAAACAAATGTTTAGGGGCATAAATGTTTTGTATATGTAGTATTTCTTTTATTAGGTTCTTGTAGGACAAATATTTTTGAGTATTTTTGGATATTTTAAATGATTACACATAATCTAATATGTACACCTTAACCCCAAAGGCATAAAAAAATAAACCGTAAATGGCATAAACCCTAAACTTCATAGAACTTAAACACTAAACCCTAATTCATAAATCCTAAACCCCAATGGCCCTAAACCCTAAACTCCAAACCCTAAAACCTTATCCCTAAACCCCAAACTCCAAATAGCCTAAACCCTAATATCTAAACTCTAAACTCCAAAGGACTTAAATCCTAATCACTAAACCCAAACCTTAAAGGGTTAAAACCCTAAACCCTATATCTCCTCGTCATCTCTCTTTTCCTGGTCATTAGGTTCTTAGCCATCTCCCATGACCTAAGGCCTTCGATGTGAATTCCTTCTGCCCGTAAACTATGGTAAAGAAAACCCTGGTTAGGTTCATTTTAAAAAGATAAGAAACTAGCTCGTATACAAGCCATATACAATCCCATTTTAGAATGAAGAAAACATAATGGTCATGTGAACGTATGATACGTTCATATCAAACGTATATACGTTCATAAAAGACATACTACGTTCATATCAAAAGTATATACGTTCATAAAAACATATTATGTTCATATCATTATATATGTTCATATCATCGTATATACGTTCATATCAAAAGTATATACGTTCATAAAAACATATTATGTTCAGACCAATGCGAAAAACCAACTAGAAGGTTGACTAGATGCTTTGTCTTCAGACAAACTTACGTTCATATCAAACTTACATACATTCATATCAAACTTATATGAACGTATATGCGTTCATATCAAAATTATATATGTTCATACGTTCATATCAAACTTATATATGTTCATATCATCATATATACGTTCATATAAAAAATATACGTTCACGGATTAAATATAAATTCATCCACACACATTATCTTATCTTAATGCATTTGGGACGAATGATCCTGCATATCAAATAAAATATTTTCGATATAGTAACATAGGTTATAAGATTTTATTGTAAATTACACTAAGATTGTAAAATTACAATTTCTAAAAACCCAAATCAACAATTGATACTAGAGGGTTTCGTACCAGCCCTAATGTAGGTAATAAATCCCACTGCCACTTAATCTTGTCAATTTTTAGCTCATAAGAGTGAACTGCCCTTTCCTGTCTTCTTAACCCCTCCTCAAGGACATACTGCCCATTATAAGCGTTCATGTTAAAATACCTGAAGCTTTCTTGAAAATAATTCCCAACCGTTTTTGGTTTGCTCCCAATCTTCAAAGTATCATGATCAATAAAAAACCACCACTGTACCGAGATAGCATCCCCATACCTCTGTTTGTAATCAGCCAATTTAACAGCAACCTTCCCAAAAATACTCATGTGGTCTAACTTCCACGTAACCATGTTCTCCCTAATAAGTATTTCTCCATCTCCCATCATTATTGATTCCATATAAGTTCTTCCCTGCCATTCATACTTATATATATATATATATATATATATATATATATATATATATATATATATGTAAATTATTCTGACACTTAAGAAACTAACAAGCGTATATGTCCTTGTAAAATCAGAAAACGAACCCCTTTCCTCCCATATATGATGAGACATTTCAGTATCTACAACAAACGAGTGAAGTGAGTACTCATCATCAGACCAGAAATTCAGAGTTAAGATAATATCTTTATCCGTAACTTTATTTATACAATTAATAACCACGGTCACTCCTGGTAAGCCCCAAAAAGAGACAAAGGTAGTTCTTGATCGTCCTTGTGCAACCCAAAACCAAAGTATCTCCAAGATGAAAACCTCATTGGATCCACCATTAACATCCGCATGTAGAACCTTAACCATAGCCATAACCCAACTAGATACATGATATGAAAATCTCTGGACCACCCCTTGTTCTTTCTTCCTTTCACCAGGATCTCCATTCCCCTCCCAGCTGCTTATTCTTAAGCATACCCAAGCTTCTTGTAAATCTCCTTGATCCTTTTGTAAACCCTCCTCCTCCTTCCTGCTCATAAACATATTTAACCTGACCCTTACAATTACCAAAGCCATATCCCATGTTAGATGATTCATAAGAGCAACTAAGCTAAACGTCCGTATATCCCAGTATCTATAATCCAAAAAACAGACAATAGTTTTGCAAACCCAAGCCACCCAGATGAGCCAAAATGATATCAATTCAGCAAAGAGACTAAGGAGAAACACTTCCATTATTACAACTACAACTCTTACATATTGTCCCTGATCATAAAGAGTAGGCAAAGCATTTGTTCCCTGATAGTGATTTCGAGTAATAAGTGTGCTCCAATGAACCCCCCTACCTGACCTTACATCATACCATATATACCCCTTAATGGTGATTGAAATTTAGCCCAAATCATATCCCTTAAACATATACATCGAATCCGAGGCAATAAATCCAGACCTAAAAGAAATCGTTTTCGGAGATGTGAATGAATGTTTCCCAAAACCAGAATCGCAATCCTCAAAATGACAAAGTAATTTGCAATGAAATTTACTTGTCGTAAATCATTTGTATCACCTCGACAAATCCGAAAAAGGTAATCAGATTCATCAGCCATAAATCCTAATTATCAATACATTTGACAATATGAGAACAAAGCTGGATAAAAAGATTTCACAGACCATAAATAAACCTTTTCCAAATCGATTCAAATTTCCTTGAATCTCGATCCCGAACAATCCCTTCATAAATAAACCTTTTCCAAATCGATTCAAATTTCCTTGAATCTCGATCCCGAACAATCTTCCAATCTCCCCAATTTCGCGATACCCCACAATCTTTAACCCGTAGATCGTTTCACGCCTCCAATTTATTACCAAAATCTTTACGATCGTCAATCGACCCAGTAAACCAGTGAACCCTATCATCCCTTCATCAGCTAACCATAAATCGAGCCTTACAAAGATAGAGATCTGTCTCTCTCGAAGCCACATCCGATTACCGTAGAGATGTCGCCCTTATCGCCCTCGCAATCGCCCTCCACCATACGTTACTTTTCCACAATCGTGTTAATTGATATTAATTTATTTAATTGATGTTAAATAATTACTTTAGTTGTTTTTTCTATTATCAATTTTATTATAATTGTGGTAAATATAACTGAAACCACCACGCGCAGTGAATCAATGAGAAGGAGAGACAAGGGTATGACTGACATTATACAGTCAAAAGTGTTATTTCCTTTATGACACAAAAATAAAGTGTCATACTACCAATAACAGAGCCAAAAAGTGTCACCCAGCCCAATTGCACTTTTTTGAACCCTATTAAATATTCCCCTGGGTCCGCCACTGGCCTGAACGTACATATTAGATTGGCTATTGAGAAAAACACCAGATCCAGCGTCTCCAGAAAGCCTATTTCTAGTCAAATAGCTGAAAGAACATGTCAAAATGATACATAATCGTGATACTATGGTATTGATATTGAAAGGTCTTCAGCTCATTAACTTTTTTAGTCTCAGATTGTATAGTACTTACTACTTACGTATATTTTGGTGCTCTTTGTATTCCATGAACTTCACCTGTCAAGTTGTTAAACGATAAATCCCTGCAGCAAACATGTAATAAAAAAAAGGGAAATTTATTTATCTAGTATAAAATAATATGACAATTACTAGCTTAGTACTAATCTTTTGACCCTTTTTAATTCTATTTTATTGCCTAAACTACCCTCTTGCCTATTTGGAAAGAAAAAAATAATTACAAAATTGCCATTAATGTTTTTTTCCATGTCTGGAAAAAAAAATACTTATTTACGAAATTGCCACCTTCCCTGCGAATTTAAATCCGCAGTCGTGTGTTACAGATTTTTATACTTGCAGATTATTTTGGAAATTTACAGATTTTTCGGTGCAGTTTTTAATTTGTGTGTGGCAGATTTTTTTCTGTGTTGCGGATAAAATATTACTCCGTAACAAAGAGTATCGTTCTTTTTTAATTACTAAAGTAGTATGTAGTGTAGCAGATTTGTTGACTTGTTACAGATTTTATAATTTTCTGCGGATTTTATTTGCTTTTTTCCGGCTAGTGTTGAAGATTTTTTAAAAAATTTGCAGTTTTTTCTAGAATTTGCGGATTAACCCTACAAATTTTATTTTCAGTGTAACCGTTTTTTTTCATTTGTTGCAGATTAAAAATACTCCGTTACAAAGACCAAAAGGCTAGAAAAATTATTAAACCAGTGTTATAGTGTTACAGATTAATTTCATTTGTTACTGATTTATATTAAATTTCTACAGATTTTCATATTTTCTCTCGATTAATTATTTATTTTTTGACAGATTTGTTAGTTCTTTCCTTATTTACTGTTTAACACTAAATTTAAATTTAAAATAAACATAGGAAATAAGATAATGTTTAAAAAATCATTTCTGAAACTTAAAGTAAATTTCACTTATTTTAATGTTGACAGAATGATTTTTGAAACATTTAAAATATAATCCCTTTAGAAAATAATTAGGTTTATTGTTTTAAATAATATATTGGAAAAAATGCTATTATAAAATCCCAAAAATTAAAAACCAATTTTTTAGAATATTGGTATTCATAACTAATAATACTTTTTTTTTGCAAATACCAAAATAACTCTACAAGTTTCTTTTAAATTTTTCTAAAATTTATAAAATATCTTTTTAGTGTTTTTTGGCAATTTTCGAACTATTCTATTTAAGGTAATTACATAATTCGAAATTGGTAAAAAAAGGCAACTACAATTATACCAAAGAAACGGAAATATTCCGTGTTACCATGTAAGGAAATAATATAATTTGAAATATTTCGAGTAAACAACTAAAGAAATTGGAAATATTTCGAGTAAACAACAACAATACTCATCGAAATCTACATCTTTTAGCCTTCATCTCCCACGATTTTGATTGGTAGGGCTTCATGGTTGAAATTGTTCTTCTTTGTGGCGAGTGGATATTTGATGAGACTAGATGGAAATTTGTATTGGATGAACGAGGAACAAGAACAGTAGTGTTAGAGGATGACAACCTTTGTTTTAGTAGAATCATAGAATCAGTTTACAAGGACTATGGAGTTGACAACAAGAGTTACATCGGTGAGTTTAGTTATATGCTTCCAAAGGAGGTTTTGGTTGATTTAGCGAAGAGCACACCTCCTGTGAAGATTGGTAATGATAGACAAATGCATGCTTTCTTTGATAAGTTCAAAGATAAGACATGCAGATTATGTGTTACCTTTAAGAAGATGATGGCTGATTCTGAAAAATCTAAAGGTAGCACTGAAGAAGATGTTGAAGAGGACGAGAGCGATGAAGAGGGACTGATATTTGACTGCTGTGAAGATTCGGATGGTGCTAGTTCTGGTGATGAGGATTACGATTTGTCTGGGAGAGTTTCTAAAGCGTTAGAGGAACCTAGTTTGTCAAAGAAGAATAAGGCAGTTGAGAAAGCTGTCCACGCAAGTGTTGACGATGAAAATTACAGGAAAATAGAGTTACAAGCCTTGGATATTGCTGTTGGGCAAAGATATGATAGCAAAGCTGCATTAGTTAATAGGTTGCAGCTTCTGTCTATTGCCCAAAAGTTTGATTTCAACCGTATAGATTCAAGGCCGGACTTATTGGTTGCTGAATGTTGGGTAGAAGGATGCACATGGAGAGTTCGTGCAGGAACAGTTGGAGATTCGCCTTGTTTTTATATCAAAGTATACATTAAAGATCATACTTGCTCTGTTACGGAACGAGGTGGGCGGAGTCGTCAAGCTACGAAAAATATCCTAGGACAGTTGTACTATGATTCAGTGGGTAGTGTTGGGCCAAAAGTGATACCAGATCATGTTGCGGTGGCTCTTAACTTCAAATATGGTATAAAGGTATGTGGTAATGTCTCTATCGTGGTTGCAGTTTTTCTTTACTAATTCGTTTGATGCAGATTTTTAGATGCCTTATGTACGACTTGTTGCGGATTTTTTTTGTGTGGATATCATATATAAATCGAGTTTCTTGTTTGGCAGATTGACTACTGGAAAGCTCATCGGGCCCTTGTATATGCACGTATGTTGGCTAATGGTAGCCACGAGAGTGGATATGCAGAACTTCCTTCGTATTTGTACTTGATTAGAAAGGCTAATCCAGGGACTTTTACCCGTTTAGCAGTGGACGAAGAAGGCCGTTTCAAGTATGCATTTATCTCTTTCGGTGCAAGTATCAATGGCTTGCAATACATGAGAAAAGTGGTTGTTGTTTATGGGACATATCTGAAAGGGAGATATAAAGGGACACTCTTGGTTGCAACATGTCAAGATGGTAACTTCCAGATTTTCCCTATTGCATTTGCGGTTGTTGACACGGAGAATGATGAATCATGGGAATGGTTCTTCAGACAACTGAACCGTGTATTTCCAGACGAAGCTGGTCTTTCCATCATCTCCGACAGACATAAATCGATAGCTAAAGCGATTGGAAATGTCTATCCATTGGCTACTAGGGGTATATGTACATATCATATGTACAAAAACATACTTGTGCGATTTAAAGGGGGTGAAGCATTTCGGATGGTGAAGAAGGCAGCAAACGCTTATAGAATATCTGATTTCAATTACATCTTCAATGAGATCCAGACACTCAAACCGAGCCTACATGCTTATTTGGAAAAAGTGGATGTTAAGGTGTGGAGTCGTGCACACTTTCCAGGTCGGAGATACAATATTTTGACTTCCAATATAGCTGAGTCGATCAACAGAGTCCTATCAGACGCAAGAACGTTGCCAGTTGTCAAGCTCTTAGACGCCATTCGTTCCATGTTAACAAGATGGTTCTCGGAGAGGAGGCGAGCAGCAGAACAAATGAGCACTAGGTTGACTGATGGTGCTGAAAAACTGATCGAGGTTAGTGGTTTCAAGTTTCATTTGTTATCAATAAAGACTACAAAATATTGAACATTGTTTCCTTGTATGCAGCCCCGTGTTACAGCCGCCAGGCTGTTGGTAGTGCAGGAAATAGATGCTGATCAGGTACATGTTACCAACGGGAGGCAGTCACATGTTGTCAACGTACGAGAACGACAATGTTCTTGTAAACGGTTCGATGTTCATCAATTACCTTGTGTTCATGCTATCGCTGCTGCTGTACCTAAGAAGATTACTGCGCTTGGTCTTTCGTCTCCATATTACTTTAAAAGCTACCTTATCAATGCTTACGCTGCGTCTATAATGCCAAGAGATGTAGCTCATCCGGTTCCTGAAATTGTCGCAGCACAACAGTGTCTTCCTCCTGTACCTCGACAGCCACCTGGAAGACCTAAGAAGAGTCGATACAAGTCTGCTTTAGAGAAAGCTTTGCTCAAAAAACGTCCGAGGAAGCCACATATTTGCTTGAACTGCAACCAAAGTGGGCATAACAGTCGTACGTGTGGGCGTCACCCAAAATAGCCATTCCTGATTTTCTCTTTTATATTGGTCCTCATCTGTTTTTTCTATTAAAGAACCGGTATAACTTAAGAGGAGTATTGCTTGTGCTTAGTTCTTCTCAACGTTTCTTAGACAAATGCACTACTCTGTTATTTTAAGACTATTTTTCAAAAGTTAATCATTGTCTCGTGGATGTGTTTCATTATATCATGCTATTGTTGCAAACTAGTTAACTTGAAGAAGGAAACTACTGAAACTAGTTAACTTGAAGAACATATCCATGGACACAAATAAATAGAAGTCACAGTCTGAATTAAGATCAAACCACACTGCGATGTAATCACACTCTCAGAAGCTTCATAACAATGAATCCAAAGACTACAACAACTACACCGATTAACACAACTGTCACTGTGTTCTTCTTATGCATCTCTTCGATGATTGCACTCGCCTGCATCAGCTCGTTGCCTAGCTTAAGTTGTATGTCTTCGCACAATTTCTTTTTCAGCTGTTCTTCCACATTAGCTAATAGAATTTCCTGAGTTGCCGCAGTGCTCACCTTCTCATTCTCTAATTTCTTTACCTCATCTTCAAGCCTCATAAGTTTTGTATCCACCAAACGGATCTCGTCGAGCAGAGCTTCATCAATCCATTTAAAAAGATGTTCTTCGGTTATCCAAACCCTAAACCATATACAAAAAGCCTTAGAATATCATTCTATGCTACTAACACTTTTTTCCAACAAACGAAATAAATTGATTAAAATCTAAAAAAGTATACCCTAAACCCTGAATTATCCAAACCCTAAACCATATACAAAAAGCCTTAGAATATCATTCTATGCTACTAACACTTTTTTCCAACAAACGAAATAGATTGATTAAAATCTAAAAAAGTATACCCTAAACCCTGAATTATCCAAACCCTAAACCACATACAAAAAGCCTTAGAATATCATTCTATGCTACTAACACTTTTTTCCAACAAACGAAATAGATTGATTAAAATCTAAAAAAGTATACCCTAAACCATAAATTATCCAAACCCTAAACCATATACAAAAAGCCTTAGAATATCATTCTATGCTACTAACACTTTTTTCCAACAAACGAAATAGATTGATTAAAATCTAAAAAAGTATACCCTAAACCCTGAATTATCCAAACCCTAAACCACATACAAAAAGCCTTAGAATATCATTCTATGCTACTAACACTTTTTTCCAACAAACGAAATAGATTGATTAAAATCTAAAAAAGTATACCCTAAACCATGAATTATCCAAACCCTAAACCATATACAAAAAGCCTTAGAATATCATTCTATGCTACTAACACTTTTTTCCAACAAACGAAATAGATTGTTTATGGTTTAGGGTTTCATAAATTTAGGTTTAGGGTTTTAAAAATTTAGGTTTAGGGTATTAAAAATTTAGGTTTTGGGTTTTTAAAATTTGCGTTTAGTTGCAAGTTGTGTTTAGGGTATAAATTTCGTACTTTTAGTCAGGATTTTATGGGTGTGGTGTATGCCTTAAAAGAAGAAATGAGTTTGATTAAAACTTCATTACAAACCACATAAAACATCATTAATCCGCTACCATGGGAATAACCAGGTCTTCAAGCCTGTAACAAAAACGAACCAAACATATAGGTAACAACGTGCGTTCAAAATGGAACCTTATACAAGTTCATTAAGTTTCAGATTCTGACTACGCTTGTGTGGCAGGCCGAGGTTCATGGCCTATATCTGCACCTCGGACCGGATCAGACATCTGCTGCTTCTTTTCTGGGCATTCATCAAATATTTCAGCTGCCAACTTCACGCGCATATCGCCAATGATCTCGTCACTCAGATCATCCATCTGTACACCAAGAGCTAGGCACTCGACGAACTTCAATGCATAAACACCACAATCTCCCACTTGAGTGTTTTGGGGTATGTCCTTGATAAAGTTAACTTTGAATGGATGCCAATTCCATTTTTTAGTTGCACCTACAAAATGGAAAGGAACAATAGTATTACAGAAGGATAAAACATACCATGCCTTGACTAAAAAGTTAGATCCTTATCACCTTCTGAAGTCTCTGTCCTGATCCAATATGGTACCATCTTTGCATATTTCTTCACCTGGTTAGTGATCGCCTTCTCGCTCTCATCGTTGATGATGCTGTCGTAGATGTCAATCTTTCTTTGAAGCAAATCAAGTTCACATGCCACCCAATGATTGTTGTTGTAGTTGTGGCAAAAGTAGACAACATCCACATCGTCGATCCATCTCTTGTTAGTACTGATATCATCTCCTAGACCAACACCAGAGTACACATCTTTGTAGCCGGACTTGAATATGAACTTCGCCTTTTTCTTCTCAAATTCTTTCGTCTCCTGATACCAAAAATTGGTGAACATTTGGTCGATGAAAGCAACACGGTCTGTCCGGTAAGGATTTTCATCCAGTAGCAACCGCTTGCGGAACATTCGCATGGCCGCCGTCATATGCTGAAATTGATTAGCAAGTCGGTAAGTGACAAAAATATATCCAGAACATGCAACAAGCAAAAATCAATAACAAAGACAGAATATATCCGCTACAGATTTAATAAATCCGCAACAAAGACAATAAATCCGCAACAAAGATAGAAAAATCCGCAACAATAAAACATAAAATCCGCAACAAAGATAGAAAAATCCGCAAAAAAGGAAAAGCACATATTCAAACATACAAGAGTTTACCTGATCGCCTAACCAACCATAATCAGTTTCTGGCCATTCTTCCTTCCTCATCATTAGCCTATTATAAAAGTTAACCTCCGGGTTGATTGTGCTTAGTGGTTCCTCTCTATCAAAACATACGGACCACATGTATATTACGTATTATCACAATAAAGTAGTTTACAAGCAAATACACAAACTTACTCATCCTGCTGTATTAAGGCCATGAGATTTTGGAGTTTCCCCTCTTCCACTTTTTCAAATGGATCATACGCGTAGTCACTTGGGAATTTTCCAAATGCTGCCCTGGTTGACATTATCCTTTTCACAACTGAACTTGGCATGTATGGGCTTTTCTGTGTCTGCGCCAAGAGTCTGACCCGGCCACCATCTCCATCTCCTTTTAGCAGCGTTGCCGCTAGCAAGTCCAGATGATTGCCGAAAGCTGTGTTCTCCTCATCAGCTTCATCTTCATCCACATGTTGCACACCCTTTTTACTCTGTTCCATCTTCTTCATCTTTGGTGTTACAAGTTTCTTCTCGGCAGGCTCCACTTTAACTTTCACAGCTTTCAAAGATTTTCTAATCTTCTTTTCAACAGCTTTTTTGTTTGTTTTCTTCACTTTTGGTTTCTTCTTCTCGAGAGTAGGTCTTTCTAACCATGACTGCAAAGTGAATAGAACCTCATTAAAAAACAACAATGTAATAGAAGAAGAAACATAAACAAAAGTGAAAAAGCAGGACACAAATCACATACCAAGTTCTCGGAAACACTGTCCTTCCTGTCCTTATCCCCAATTATAGCCGTCGCAGCCTGCATTATTAAACAAATCCCAATTTTACATCCAAATCTGAATATTGATCTAAACACATTAAGGACACCAGAGTACATACTATAGTTTCTGGTAGGCTGGTGACAACTTCATTGTCTCTTTGAATATCAACTCTGACCTGCATGAGTAAAGAATGACCATGATTAAATCCACAAATAAAGTATAACAAATCAGGAAGAAACCAATATGGAAACTTACAGGATTTTTCGAAGAACATGATTCACCATGCTCTACTTCACGTGAAACCGGCTTCTTCGCATCAACCTTTGCTGCATTCTGTAAACTATTAATAGCTCCTTTCATCACCCCTATTTGATCCGCGAAGTCTTCAAACCTTGTATCTATTGCCGACAAGTGCCGCTGATTTTGGTTGCCCATCTCATCGATTTTCGCGGTCAAAGATTTCACAGCTCTAAGTATTTCTATATTGACACTGGTCTGACCGACAACCTCACCGCCTTCCTTCTCCGTTACTTTCTTCTTTTTTGAACCAGCCGGAGCTGCTCCCTCATCTTTTGAAACTGGCTCCAAACCCGCACGTTTTTTATTAGCCGGCTTTATGAATTTCTGATCAACAGAAACTCTTCCGTGCCATTCCCTTGTCCATTCAGTCTTCCTCACACAATTATTCATAATGTCTTCGATCAGTGTATCCACTCTTTCATCCTCAACTTCATCGGGCCAGTCTGGATAAATCTCAGGCAATGGCTTCATTACCATGTTTATTACAGGAGCCTGTGCAATAACAGAAGTGATTAGGAAACGACTAATAGCTTGGATCAAACACAGACATTAGAAGCAACATTAACTTGAAGATAAAAGACAAACAATTATAAATTACGAGACATACCACAACTTTATCACGCTTAGCTTCTACAACCACGTCGTCAACGTCGTAATGACAGCGTGATCCACCCCATCGAAGCAAAGGAAGCTCATCAACACTCGTTTTACCACCATACATTTCCCCCTGTTTCGGATAAGACTCCAGAGCCCATACAGAAACCGCGTGAACGAAACCATTAAGTGTAACCGAAGATGCAGAAAGCTTTGCTTCTTTGATCGACCTCATCAAAACCTCAAATGCTAGCCGACCCCATTGAAAACTATTAAAAGCATCGGTATCTAAAGCTTTCTTAGCGTACTTGAACTCCATCCTGCAACCTCTCTGATACCCAAAAACACCTACGTGGAGAAGGCATAAGAAACCTACGGCCGTCCTCTCTGGCAATGGCCACCCACTGCATATATCCAAAACCCGTCGCATGTCTTTCCAATGTGGTCCATCTCCTATTGCCAAACCCATTTTTTCCCATAACGCAGTGTGATCAACATCCACCTCATCTCCGTCAATGTATGGATCACAGTTCAGACCTGTTATCTGTGCAAACTCGTAGAAGGAAAACCTCAGTGGATCGTCTCCAATCAGACACCATATTTCCATCAACTTCTTGGTCTCCAACTGCCGTGTAAGAAAGTAGAACAGCGTCCTCCCACAGAAAATGAAATTTTGTTCAGCAAGCTTAGCAATGCAGCCAAGCTTAGACTCCCTCATTTCCTTCCATGCATCTTCACCAAGAGTTTTCCTTGCCATTCTCAGCTGCTCTAAGCTAGTACCGTGATTCAGACTTCGCGGCAGAGACGGATATTTGCCATCTTTAAACAAGCGCTGCGGATATTTCTTCTTCTTCTGATTCTCCATTTCTACAGAAACAGAGCGGCAGTATCATCAAACAACAGGGATAGAATGAGCAAATACATCAAAACCAAGGACAAATAAATCAGCAAGAATGACAAATAAATCCGCACCAAAGACAAATTAATCTGCAACAAGGAAATATTAAGGACAAAAATTCGCAACAAGCATAAATAGTCCGCAACACTGACAAATGAATCCGTGACATATTCAAATGAAACTTCAAACTCATCAATAGAATGCACAAGTAAATGATAGAGAACAACCAAAACGACCACAACTGTGTAATCATATTAGCCCATAAACAATTTTACTAGATGATAACGACCGATGTGATATGACGGTGTAATCATTCAATGACGGAGAACAAACCAAATGACAATTACAGATTTACACAATTGATGACAACGATGAGAAAAATCAAGAGAGACAAAACGAGTGAATAACAAATGCAATATTACACTAACCAACAAGAGAGCAGTGATAAAACAAAGCCTATTCACGAATAACCAGGGAAGAACAAGGTAAAACAGACAAATAGAAGAAAGTTAGAACGGGAAGAAGACGAAGAAATATGGTAAGAGATAACCACCGACCTCGCGAATCGGAAATAGATTTGTGGGAATTGATTTCCACAACAGCGATAGAACAAGAGGCGGTCGGCGACGGAGCAAGTGGAGGTCGGCGACGGAGAAAGCGGAGATCGGCGACACAACAAGTGGAGGTCGGCGACAACTTACCGACTAACCTAATTGATAACGGCGAGAGTGAAAAGGGGATAAACGTGAGAAGAGGTAAAAGTGCCTAGGTTGTATCGATGGTAAAAAGGAAATTGGGTTTTCCTTTTTTGTTTTACACGTTTATAGTTTATTTTTAATTGTACAATCTTTGTTTCCATTTTTATTTTAATCGATTGATATTTTTTGATATTGGTAAAAAGTTTTTTTTGCTAATATTTTTACATTTAATTTTTAAAAATGGTAAGTTTATAGAAAGGGATAATTATGTCATTTTACACCTCATCAACACTAAGTTAGTAAACTTAGGGTTAGCAATACTAAGTTAGTAATTAGTATAAAGATTCATACTAACTAGAGTAAATTTCACTAAAAAAAATAAGTAAACTTAGATGTTTGCATATGTACAGTATATCTATAGGTTTTTCAAAAGCTCCTAAATAGATCCTCTCATACTGGGTTTATTTATTTTCAGGCCCATTTTGGGTTTATTTTGGACTCTTTTAGATTTAGGTTTAATTTAATTTGCATCTCCTTATTGTATCAAAAAAAAAACAAAAAAATATTTATGAAAACCTTTTAAAAGAAGATCCTCTCATACTTGAATATTTAATACGATATATGGCTTTAAACTGGTGTTTTTCCTTTTTACAATTAGTTTTCATGTTTTCTTCATTTTACATTAGGTTTAGCCTTTTTCTTTTTAGCATTAAGCATGTATCCCTATATAAAGATATCTTATAATCAATAAGACCAGGTCCATTGTGGGTCTCTTACAACTTTTGGGCTCGGTTTCATAGGCTTTTTAAAAAAAAAAATTAATTGTTAATGGGTTATTAAGTTAAGAGACGTTCCTAAAATAAGGAACTTAAGGAACCGTATGTTAAATACGTGGCATCGTCCTATTGGCTGATTTTTTGTAGTTTCTCGGGTGCAAACCAATCGGTCCAACTTCATTTCTCTTTGTTTCGCGTTTTGAAAGCCGAGAGAGCATCGAGGGCGATTAGGGTTCATCTTCTTTTTTTGGGTAAATCTCTGTCTCGTAGTTGCTATTGATGAGCTTCGATTGTTTCTTTACATGTTTATTACATGATTGAGTGTTTTTATTCTGTTTCGAAAGTGTTTTGAATGGGTTTTTGATTGGTGTTAGGGTTTGCTTTGGGGTCGGATTTAGGGTTTGCTTAGGGGGATTTGAGTAATCGATGATTGGTGTTAGGGTTTAGATTTGTGTTTGATTTAGCGATTGATTTCACCGATTTAGGGTTTCACTCTCGGGATTGATTTCGTGTTTTCGACAATGGTGATTGTGTCTACATGGTGATTGTGTCTACTTGTTCTGTGTCTGCTTTGTCTCTTCTCTAAACACTTTTGAGTGCATGTTTGCATCACGACTAAGTTATTGATATGTTTGTTATCCGACAGTGTTCTTAGACAAGATTTGTTCCTTCGATTCTGTGTTGGTAATCTGATGAATAGATATCTATGTGTCTTTTTTGCGATTTTCTTAATGTTTGTTTGCAAATGCTTTTGTTCTCATAATGCTTTCCTTTATGTCGCAGAAGTACAGTCTTCAAAGCTTTGCTTATGGACCCTGTTTTGAAAGAAGAGAGGAGAGAGATGAAACGTCTCAAAGCTCACTACGACTGGTTAGGATGCGTTGCGGATGGAGAATATGGAATCCCTACCAGTTGCCCTTGTGGGGGAAGAATAGTGGACGAGGTAGCTAAGGAGGAAGAAAGGGACTTTCTTCCTGGGAAGAGATTCTTCACGTGTAACGACTACAAGGTATATCTCACTATCTGAACTTCTTCCATATGATTCATAGATTCCAAATTAATTGTGTTTATGTTCTGTTACAGGCAGATGGTTTGCATTTTAGGCAACCATGGGTGTTAAGTGTTCAAGAGGAGATTTCAAATCTTAACAGGCGGCTAACAGAGGCTGAGGGGCTTAAATGGCAGGTGTATGATATGAATTGGGAGATTAAGAAACTGAATCTTCAAGTACATACACTGAAGGTAACTAGTTAGCTAAGTTTATGTTGTATTTATGTTTATTAAAATAGGCTAACACTTGCATTTCTGACTTTCCAGGAAGAGTTGGAGAAACAAACTACTTGCAACCGGTGACCTTGAGAAGATTATAGCCAATGTCAGTTTTAAACAATTACTGCATAGTTATATTTGTGTTTGTTGTGTTGCTAAGTTGCTTTTCTTTTGTGTTTCAGGAGGAAACCAATGCAATGTGATCAAGAAGAAGAATCTAGTCAACTGTTGTCTTTTTGTGTGTTTTAGGTCAAAAATGCAATCGTTTGTACTCTTTTGTTGTAAGACTGTTGTATAATTAACTCACGGGTCAAGAACTTCTTTTGTTCTCTTGTATTTTGGATGTTTTAGTCACGAGTGTAATGTTGTATTTTGTTGTACTATACCATTTCCTCTATTTAATCTCTCCTTTGTTGTATTATTAGCTCATGTGTATTCTCTTCTTCTTTGCTTCTTGAAAAGTACTTCTTCTTCTTTCAAAGTTTGAACATCTATGATTTCTAAACCTCCTTTGCAAATATATCCAATATAATGTATACTATCTTCTAAAAAATCTACTAAATCATCTATTATTCCTAAACATATTCCATTATCCAACATCTTATTAAAATAAAACTTTTGATAATTTATATATTTTTTTTTAGAAACCCAAAATGGGTAACATCAATGGAGGACTCAAATAAACCAAGTCTCTTAACTATTCTTAACTAACACAAATACTAATAAATTATTCCTAAGGAACCCACATTGGATAACACCAATGTGGGTGCTCTAAGAAACCAACTTCCAACAATTAACCTTATTCTCAATGACAGACTAAGGTTAAAGTTAAGAAGCTTAGCAAAATCTCTTTCTCTCTTACGAGATCGAAATCAAAGTCGGCTCATATCAATTTTGTATTAGAGCCACACGATCCCATGGGAGCAATAATCCTGTGTTGAAGCAGCTCACTGTCAAGATGGAGCAGATCATACTCATATATATGGACGTAAGGACACTTCAGAAGACATAAGCGAATCAACAAGCTGCTCTTGAAACCATGGCAAATGCTTTGGAAATATTTAGCTTAGCCCAAGGGGATAACGTGCACAAACAAATGCAAAAAGCAGGGTTTCACCCCAAACCCACGTTGATCAAACTTGCACATAAGAGCTTTCCGAAGTAGTGGTGTTGAGCGGGATCAAGGGAAGCAAGGGGATGACATCACAAGTAGCTGGTGGAAGTATGAGCCTTACACCATCCACATTTGGTAAAGACATACTCACAAAAAATGGTTGGATAGTAATAGACGAGCCAACATTGAACCGACAATTAACCGATATATCACAGATGGATAAAATATTTCATCGATAACCCGTCTTTAATTTCAGGCAGAATGAGAATCCGACGAAAATAAATCCATCGATAAATCTTATCGGTAATAGGCATCTTTTCTTGTAGAGTGTGGTGGACCATGGCCGACATGTGTTGTAGACAGAACGAACGAGGCTACCGCCAAATGAATGGAGGATTTTATGATGATTTTATGGGAACTAGACTCAACAAAGTTTCCTCATGGTGATTTTTGAGTTCACGAAGGGCTGATTGGGAACGAGAATTATGATACCCACGAGGAGGGAGAGAACAGCTCAGACCGGTGTGTGGTGACAAAGATGAAATTTCCACTCTATGATGGTTCCACAAATGCAGTTGAATGGCTCCAAAAGTGTGATAATTATTTTGGTGTTGTTCGTTTGTCCATTCAGATGATTCATCTGAAAGAAGATGAAAATTGATGTTTGTTTAATAAGAAAAACGACATTTATCCAGATGAATCTCATCTCCATTTTGATGGATCATTTGAATAAGATTTAAAAACATAGGCAAAATTTATAAACTTATCTAGATGAACCAAATTTGATCATTTGGATGGAGATGATTTGTACAAAAATAACAAATGACTATTATACCACAATTATTTAAATCCGTCATTTGGATAAAAAATTTAAATGAACAAACAAACACAATCTAAATAATAACGCAAAATCGTGTTATTCCACAAAACCGCAAAATCACACTTTCCCGCCAAAACCGTAAAATCGCATTAACCGCAAAATCCCTTTTTCCGTTAAACCTATAAAATTGTGTTTTCCATCAAAACCGCAGAGTAATGTTTTCCTGTCGAAACCTTAAATAACGTTTTCTCGCAAAAGCTGTAAAATCTTGTTTTCCATCAAAACCGTAAATCATTTTTTTCTCGCCAAAACCATAGAATCATGTTTTTCAAAGTCGCATTTTCTCGTTAAAACAGTAAAATCAAAATTTCTCTTCAGAACCGAGCTAAATAATATTTTTTGAAAAATATATAGTTGTCAATAAATTTTGGACTAATAATTAAAATTATTATGGTTAAGATTATGATTAAAATATGATTAATTAGGTCAAAGTATTAATATTTTAGTGATTTTTTATTGAATTCATCAAAATGGAGATGGAAATTTATAAAAATTAAGCATACAAACAAATATTCATTCAAATGATCTATTTATTTGAACATTTGAAAGTTGAAATGAACATCATTCAATATATTGAATGAACCATTGAAATGAATCATTTGGATGAGAATGTCAAATGAACAAACGAACAGCTTTGTCGATCAGAGAGATTTCAATTACAACGTTAAGGTGCAACATGCAACAATTGTGTTAGCTCGGCAGTCGTATCAACAGAACAACACCTTTTTGTAATAACCGAGGTTGTCACGAGGTCGGGATGCGCGTCTTGCTAGAGAGTTGACGTGCTCGGTCCGAAGGAACTAAGTTGTTCTTGAGAGAGAACCGACTAGATTCAGAGATAAGCAAGAGTAAAGTAGTGCTCGGGGTGAAAGAAGAGAAGATTGTGTTCGGGGTTCTTTGTCGAGAGTGATATGCTCGGGACGAGCGTAGTTGGTATTCAGATTCCCGAGCAGGTCGAAAGACGTGCTCGGTTTACAATTCGGGAAATTGACTCTAGAGAGAGAAAGTAGTAAGAAGTGCACAAATCCCAAAAAAGTTACATTAATGTACAATGACGACTCCTATTTATAGTAAAATACGGTCGTACTTTCTTCAGGCCGTTGACCGCTTATCGGGTTCGTGCGAGTTGGGCCGTACGTGGTGACGTGATGGGCCGAGTCGTACATTCCTTTGGCTGTTAGCGTAGCCGAGCTGACTTGCTGCTGTTCGGCTTAGCCGAGCTGATTTGCTGTTGTTCAGCTGAGCCGAATCGAGCCGATGACGATGGGCTCGGTTCTAGCGCGTTTGATTGGGCTTCTATTGCTCTATTGGGCCGGCCTTTATATCAAGAATAAATCCTGGGCCTTCTAAGTGGGTGGGGTGCTAAACCCATCTATAACAGTAAGCCCCCCCCCCCAGTTCGTCGATCTTCATGATATTTGGAGTCGGCGGATTTGAAGATGTTTTAGTTGGGCCGGTATTTATTCGGTATAGGTCTGGTCGGTTGGCTTTGTTGTTTTCTTTTTGGGGAGTTCAAGGGTTTCTTGGGAAACGGCGAGATACTGAAGAGCCGTGTTGGTGTAATGATGATACCTATAACCGCCGGAAGTCGAAGAGTCGTGTAGGGGTCATCATTGCGCTCGTCTTGGAATCTTCCCATCTTGCTTATATATACATCGCGCTGTTTCTTCCGGTTTTCATTTCTCTCCTTCTGCAGGTATTTCGCTCTCCCTTCTCTCTAGAATTTTGTTCACTTTCTCTCTCTAGCCTTTGTTGTTGTACTTGTTTTGTAAATCATGAGAATCGACTCCCATTCAGAATCATCCTCGGATCGGGATCTTTACTCGGTAAGGCTATCTGAGGGTAATTCCGCTCAGTCCAGCTCGTCTACTGCTCAACGGGACTCTTTGTCAGGCTCGGCGCGGACGGAAGTTATAGCTCGGGGTTCTGAAGATACTCGGGCTCGGGTTCAGTCGGTTTCAGGTAGCATTCAGAGTTTTCGGGTTCCGTACCTGGTAGATTCGGAGGACGACGGTATTCGGCCTTGGCTACCTGCGTTGGTTCAACCTTTGGGTTCTGCTCCGGTGAAGGCAGAGGCCGTGGCCTTAGTGGATCAGGCGCGGTGTGACAGGATGGTCTCGGAGCCGAGCAGGTCCAAAAAGGTTCGGAAGAACACCAATCGAACGGGCGTGGAGGGCTCGGAAAAGAAGACGCGTCCCCCTCGTCCTGTCTTCCGACGAAATGCTCAGATGAAGACTTGGATTGGTTGAGGGATAACTGCGATCCTGGGGGCGTTGATCGGCTCGAGCTTCGCCTACCCGAGCCGCATGAGAGGCCTTGGACTTGTCCGGATGGGTGGATATGCCTGTATGACTTCTGGTTCAAGGATATCCACCTGAGGTTTCCCTTGCCGAGGCTTCTCATTGCCTACTGCGAGGAAAGGAGAATTGCCCTGTCTCAGTTGTGTCCCGCGGCTGTTCAGAACTTGGTTGGTGCCATGATTTTGGCCTCCGAAAGTGGTGTGAATTTGACCCTTCGGTTTTTTGAAGAGTTAACGACGATTTCGACGAACCCTACAACTGTTGGGACTCGTTACGTCTGTATGAGGACTCGCTTCGGGGAGAAGGTCGTTATAGGAAAACCGTCCAAGGTTGACGATTGGCAAGATCGTTATTTTTACGTTCGGGTCAACTCTGCCTCGGTGCCCGACCCTGGGAGGCCGTATCGGACGCTGTGGAATCATCTTCATGGTAATCTCTTTGCTTTGCTCGTTCCTCTAAATAGACTAACTCATCCTTGTTCTTTCTTTTTGCAGATCGTCATTTCTTTGATCTTCCTGCGCCGGATAACTTTCTGTCGGATCTTCATAAACTTGTTGCTCGGAGTATTCAGAGGTGGCCGGACGTTCACGCTGACCAAGTTAAGCGAGCCGTAGGATATTTGGACGAAGGTTGCTTTCTTCTTGTCCCCCTTTTTTTTTCTTGAGCTCGGTGATGCTTTCTAATCTTTCGAGTCTGTAGGGTGCCATCTTCGATCTGTTGATTCGTTGGCCGAGTACAATAGCCGTCCGTTCGTTCGATACACCAAAGGAGGGAAACAGATAGAAGAATCGATGGGCCGCATGGACTTGGAGATCGTGAACTACGTCGAGGAGAACCTCGTCGGTCAGCAAGAAAATCCTGTTATGGAGCAGGAGAATCCTTCCGGGACACAGGTAAATCCTGACGCCCTGGATCCGAATCGACCGTTTTCGCCTTGGGTCGGGGAAGTCCCCTCGGGGATGGTTTTTGTGAACGAGTATCACCGAGATTTGTTTCGTCAGGTGTGCGCGGCGGTGGAGGCGGTTGAGGCGCAGAAGAAAAGGAAGAAGAAGAAGAGGTCGCGTCCCGAGGAGACGGCTGCCGCTGAGCCAGGGGCTTCTCTCGTCCCTGAAGACGGTCGGGAGACCGAGGAGACTGCTGACGTCCCTTCCTTGGTGAGGAGGAGGAAAAAGAAAAAGACTGTCGCTTCCGAGGGGCAGATAGCTGATGTCGCTGAGCAGAATGATGGTCTTGGGGGCGAGACTACCGACGGTGGCAGGACTGAGTTGGCAGTTCTTCCCGAGGCTATAGGTACGCATGTTGGGAATGCTGAGTGCCCGAATATTGAGGATGCGGCCCTTTTGGAGCGTCCGGGTGATGATCAGGTCCTTGACCAAGGCGAAATGGATGGTCGGGAAGAGGATGAAAATGAAGACTCTCGGGATGATCGGTCCATTCCGGACTTGGACGAGATCGCCGGGTTGACTTTTTTGGGCGGGCCAGGTGAAGGAGCGTTCACGGATTATGGCTTCTCGGTGAGATATGAAGGTTCGAGGCCACTTCTTCGCGATGGGGAAGCTTGCGCGGACTTACTTCGGCTGATGAGAGATAGTCCTCCGAGACCGCTGCCTCCGGTCACGCATACACACTTCTCTGATCGCAAACAAGCAGTGGCTAAGGATTTCGTTCGGGTGAGTTATTGTGTTTTTTTTTTGATTCTGATAAGATGTGGTTTTGACTTAGCTTTCCTGTTCCAGGGTTTTGCCAACTATAACCTGCTTTGTGACGAGTACGAACATAGGGGGGTTGAGCTCGAGAGGATGATCAGCAGCTTGAAGAGGGAGCTCGGAAAGGCCGAGAGATCGATTGCCGAGCTTGAAGGATATCGTGAGGCGGCAGCTGCTACGGAGGCGCTTCGTTGCTCCCTTAAGGTCGAAGAGGAGAAGGTGTCGGCCTTAGAAGCGAAGATTGCTAATCTCTCCACCGAGAATTCTCGGTTGGACGCTGAAAACAGGCAGTGCCTGACTGATAGCTCGAACGCTCGAGCGGAGGCTGACGAGTTGATAGTTCGGGTCTCCGATCTGCAGGATAAGCTTGAATCCGAGTGTGCTCGGCTGAGGTCTTCTTGTACGCGTGAAGTTTTAAGGGAGAATGAGCGCGTGTCGGGCAAAGCGCAAGCTCGGCTTTCTAAGATCAAGAAAGCCAATGAGGAGAAGGAGCTCGGGCGGAGGACCCAGATACTGATGAATCAAGCCGCTGCCGTTGCGTCTATGCTGGAGACGCTGGTCAAGGAGGGGTTCGCTATTCCTCCTGATAGGATAGCTAAGGCGCATTCTGATGCTGCTCGTTTTAAGGAGGAACTCATCTCGATTGAGTTCACCGATCTTAAGGATGAAGATTTTACTATGACTCCACCGGGTAGTCCAGGTCGGGCCGCTGGAGGCTCTTCGGTGTCTGCCCTGGATCAACAGGCTTCGATCGAGAATGAGGATCGGGCTCCCGAGGCTTCCTAAATTTAGCTGTTTCTCTCTCTTTTTTTGTAATGTCTTGTTGTAATCGTTCTCGCCTTCGTGCGTTTTTAATGAACTTGTTTTCCTTCTCGTTCCCATTCTTTTATTTATGTTTAAGTTGGAACAAGTGAACGAAGGGAGTGCTCGGTTTAGGTTAGATAGTCGATTTTGGCGAGGAGCGAGCAAGGTGCTCGGCTTATCCCGTAGGACTGACCGGGACAGTTATGCGAAACTGTGTTCGGCTTATTTTTTTTGTCAGTCGTCCTTGTGCGGGAACTGGGCCCGGCTTACTTAGTCGTGGGTTCCGAGACTATGCTCGTTGTGCCACGGGTCGGGTGCGAGTAAGTGCTCGGCTTACCCCTAAGGTCTGACCGGGACAGTGTGCGAGAGCTATGCTCGGCTTATTTGCTATCGATCAGCCTTGTGCGGGAACTTGGCCCGGCTTAGAAGTGTATCTATCGAACATCTGGCCAAGATGTCGATCTGTTCGGTGCGATTGAGACAGAATTTAACTTGATAAAATTTTATTATTGATATAGCTGAGCCTCGTGAGAGGTTGCCTACGTACCCCGAAAGGGGATCAAGCCGATCGTAGTTCACTTTACATATTACTCGAACTCGTGAATAGCGAGCTCGGCTTTTTTATGAGCGAGATGTGCTCGTGTTTTTTTTTTTTTTTTTTTTTTTTTTTTTGAGCGCGATGCTCGGCTTTTTTATGAGCGAGATGTGCTCGTTTTTTTTTTTTTTTTTTTTTTTTTTTTTTTTTGAGCGCGATGCTCGGCTTTTTTATGAGCGAGATGTGCTCGTTTTTTAGTAGTAGTACCTCTTGAGCCTATTTGCGTTCCAGGATCGTGGAATGGCTTCTCCCTTCATTGTTACGAGCTCATTGACACCGGGTTTTACTACCTTTGAGACGATGTATGGACCTTCCCAATTTGCGCCGAGCTTCCCTGCTCGGTGTTCCCGCGTGTTTTCGAACACTTTCCTGAGGACGAGGTCGCCTTCTACGAAACGTCGACCCTTAACCTTCTTGTTGTAGTGTCGGGTGATCTGTTGCTGGTAGTTTTGAAGGCGTAGGAGTGCTCGGTCTCGTAATTCTTCTACGTGGTCGAGGCAATCAATAATCATGTTGTTGTTAAGTTCCTCGTGCTCGGGCGCAACACTCAAGCGTATTGTCGGGACGCATACCTCGGCTGGAGACATTGCCTCCATTCCGTGAGAAAGTGAGAAGGGGGTTTGACCTGTCGATGTCCTTGGTGTGGTTCGATGAGACCAGAGAACGCCGTCGAGTTCGTCGGCCCAGAGGCCTTTCTTGCTCTCCATCCGTTTCTTTAGTCCGTCAATGATCGTTTTGTTTGTCGCCTCGGCCTGTCCGTTCCCTTGTGGGTATCTCGGGGTGGACTTGCTTAGACGGATCTTCCATCTTGCACAGAAACCCTCGAACAGATTGGAGATGAATTGGGACCCGTTATCGGTTACGATCTCGTATGGGACACCGTGGCGACATATTATGTATTTCCAGACGAACTTCTGAACGTCGAGGTTTTTGATTTCCGAGTAGGATTCGGCTTCGACCCATTTGGTGAAATAATCGGTCATTATCAGGATGAACTTCTTTTGATGCGAGGCTGGCAGGGGCCCGACGATGTCCATGGCCCATCTCATGAATGGGTAGGGTGTGGCTGCAGTGGTGAGAAGCTCGGGTGGCTGGTGTATGCTTGGGGCATGCCTCTGACATTTCTCGCATCGGGCAACATAGCTCTCACAGTCAGCGATCATGGTTGGCCAGAAGTGACCGTGCCGCTTTATTTTTGTGGCCAATGCTCGGCCGCTTGTATGATTTCCGCCTGCTCCTTCGTGAGTTTGCTCGGTGACCCATTTGATCTCCTGCCCGTTTATGCATCGTAAGAGTGCCTTGGACGCGCTCCATCGAAATAGTTCGTCCTTCATCATTACGTACTGAGCGCAGCGAGCTTTTAAACGGCGAGCTGCCCAACGATCCTCTGGGACCTTCCCAGTTAATATATAGTCTTTGATTTCGTTTCTCCAGTCGGTGGTAATAGTATGCTCGGGATTGGTATCCTTAGTTATATCCTCGTTGCTTTTGTGAGCATCGTCCAATCCTTCTTCTTCCTCGGTAATGAGAAGTACGTCTTCGTTTGACGCAATGCTTGGTCGGGCTATGCATTCGACTGGAATGATTCGACGAAGGTCGGGGTCTGAAGTCGATGCTAGGGCGGCCAGTGCGTCAGCAGAGGAGTTGTCGCTTCGGGGAATCTTTGTAAGTGTGACTGAGCCGATTCGCGCGGTAATTTCTTGGACGAGCTTTAAGTACGCGTCCATGCGCTCGTTTTTTGCTTCATATTCTCCGTTAAATTGGTTCACAACGAGCTGAGAGTCGGCGAACGCGTCTACTTGCCTCGCTCCTACTACTTCGGCCAGTCGCAATCCTGCGAGCAGTGCTTCGTATTCGGCTTCGTTGTTAGAGGCCGGAAATCCTAGACGGAAGGATTGCTCGATCAGTTCGCCGGTCGGGGAGGTTAGTTTGACTCCAACTCCTGAACCGTTTCTTGATGATGAACCGTCTACGAACAGAGTCCACTTCTCCTTTGGCTCTTGCCCTTCGGCTATGGTGAGCTCGGGTGGTAGTTCGATGATGAAGTCTGCGAGGACCTGGGATTTGGCGCTGGTCCTGGGCTTGTACTCAATATCGTATTCGCTGAGCTCAACTGCCCACTTAGCAATCCTTCCTGATTGGCTCGGGCTGTGCAATATTGTTCGGATCGGTTGATTTGTTAGGACGACCACCGAATGCGACTGAAAATAGGGGCGGAGCTTCCGGGCTGAGACGACGACTGCCAGCGCGAGTTTCTCGAGTGTGTTGTAGCGTGTTTCTGCGTCGTCAAATATCTTGCTGGTGTAGAAGATTGGTCGTTGATCGCCTCGGTCGTCGCGGACGAGCACACTGCTGACTGCCGAGGTCGACACAGAGATGTACAAGTACAGCGTCTCTCCCTCCTCGGGTTTGGCCAGAATTGGTGGGGTGGAGAGGTAGGTCTTTAGCTGTTGAAACGCGTCCTCGCACTTAGCGTCCCACTCGAATTTCTTTTTCCCGCGAAGAAGATTGTAGAAAGGGAGACACTTGTCCGTTGATCGAGAGATGAATCTATTCAGGGCTGCGACACGTCCGGTTAGTCGTTGGACTTCTCTGGTGTTCCTTGGAGATGGGAGCTCGGTGATCGCCGTTATTTTCTTCGGATTTGCTTCGATGCCCCTCTTTGTGACGATGTAACCAAGGAATTCTCCCGATGTGACCGCGAAAGTACATTTTGCTGGATTCAACTTCATTCCGTACTTGTTCAGGCTCGCGAAACATGTTGCGAGGTGACTGATGTGGTCGTCGGCTAGAGCGGATTTGACGAGCATATCGTCAATATAAACTTCCATTGTGTTGCCGAGCTGGTCGGCGAACATTCGGTTTACGAGGCGCTGGTAAGTTGCTCCTGCATTCTTGAGCCCGAAGGGCATCACCTTGTAACAATATGTCCCTCGGTCAGTAATGAAGGAAGTCTTTTCTCGGTCGTCTGGGTGCATCATAATCTGATTATATCCGGCGAAGGCGTCCATGAACGATAGTAGCTCATGGCCGGTGGTTGCTTCCACGAGTCGATCAATGTGCGGAAGCGGGAAGCTATCCTTTGGGCACGCCTTGTTGAGGTCGGTGAAATCTACGCATACTCTCCATTTACCGTTCTTCTTTTTCACTACGACGGGATTTGCCAACTAGTCCGGATATTTCACCTCGGTGATCGAACCTGCCTTTGAAAGTCTTTCTACCTCGTCATTGACAGCTTTGGCGCGTTCGGGGCCGAGCTTTCGTCTTTTTTGTTTGATTGGCTTAAAGATCGGATCGACGTGCAGTTCGTGACATGCGATGGTCGGGTCGACTCCAGTCATGTCAGTCGTCGTCCAAGCGAAGGTCGTGGCATTTTCCTTTAGGAATTCTATCAGCTTGTCTCGTAGATCAGCTCGGAGGTCGGCTCCTATTCCGATGCAGCGTTCGGGATCGCGAATATCGATGTTGATTTGTACTGTCGCGTCCTTCTGCGGGCGGTCGGGAGGTGGCAGCTCGATTCGAGGCTCTGCGACTAGGTACGCTTGTGACTTGTGACGCATTTTGTGCTCGATACGGAAGCATGAGCGAGATATCCTCTGATCTCCTCGTAGTGTATACACGCCGAATGGGGTTGGGAACTTGACACATTGATGAAACGTGGATGGGACTGCCCTCATTTCGTGAATCCAAGGCGTGCCGAGGATGACGTTGTAGATGGCTGGTCGGTCGACGACTACGAATTTGATCAGCTTGGTGATTCTGCCGACGTAGACTGGAAGTTTGATTGTTCCGATTGTGTTGATCGAGTCTCCCGAGAAGCCGGTTAGTGGTCTCGTCGACGGTTTGATACGGTAGTCGCTGAGCTCCATACGTTGCAGTGTTTCTCTAAAAATTAGGTCGACCGAGCTGCCGGTGTCGATCAGAATTTTTTCTACCTCGCAGTCGCCAATTCGCATGGCGACGACGAGTGGATCGTTATGCGGTCGGTCCACTCCTTCGGCGTCCTGTTCGGTGAAACTCACTTCTTCGCCGATCTTGAGCTCGTCGGTGGCGTTTCGTCGGAAGTGCTGGGCTGCTGTGGCCCTCCGTTCGTATTCTTTTATCGATCGAACTGAGTCGTTAACCATAGGCAGTCCTCCCATAATCATGTTTATTCGTCTCCTTGGACGTGCTCCGTCTTCTTCTTCTTCGTCGCGGGTTCTTTTGTCCGCGGCTGTCGTTGCGTTGATTTGTTCGGTCTCCTCGTTGAAAGCAATCTGTTTCCTTCGCTCTTCCTGGACGATCCTGAAGCGCTCGGCCTCGTTCTTTGGTTGCGTGACCTGGTTGATTTACTTCGGGTGAGGTTTGTTGCGATCCAGCATTAGTTTCTTCCCATCCTTTTGGTAATCGGAGAAGAGGAGGGCTTGAAGGTTTCTGCATTCCTCGGTGCTATGACCCGCTCGCTGGTGATATTCGCAGAATAACTTGCTTTTTTCGGCTCCTCGGACGAACTTGTTCCATGGCTTGCCTTGATTTTGACCTTGGTATCCTTGGGTGGGTCGTTCCTGCTGATGATTTTGAGAACGGTCGGGATGACTTTGTCGTTGATCCTGATGGGAACGTTCCTCGTCCTGTCGGTGTCCTTGCAACTGATCGCTGACGTAATACGACGATTTCCCTTTTCTCGCGGTTTCTTCTTCCTTGGATTTTTTGTAATCCTGATCGTAGTGCTGCCGAGGTTCGTATTGTTCGATACTCTTTTCGATTTTGTCCCTCGTAGTCGAACTCTTGGATCCAAACTTCTTGGCTAGGGTTTCTTTTTCCTCCTCGAGTTCGACAAAGATCGATGCGCGGTGGAGGGCATCCTCTAGCGAGCTTGGTCTATTTTTCTTTAGTTCTTCTCGGAAGCTTGATTCGTACCAGAGGCCGTTTCATAGTGCGGGTAGACCCTCGCTGTCAGTGATCGTGATTTTGGCCAAAACGTTTTTGAAGCGGGTGACGTACGATCGGAGGCTTTCCCTCGGTCCCTGGGAGATAGCCCACAGGTCGGCGTTTGATACCTCCTCCTGAATATACATCGAGTAATGTTTGAGAAAAGCGTGCGTTAGGTCGCTGTATCCGTCGATCGAGTTCGGTTCTAAGCGGGAGAACCAATCCAAGGCCGAGCCAGTCAAATGCTCGACGAACAGCTGGCAGTAACCTGCGTCTCGTTCCCCGACACTGAACTTTGTCCTCCCCATTGCTATGCGGAATGCTGTCGGAAACTGCCTCGGGTCGGATTTACCGTCGTAGGTCGTCATCTTGATTTTGACCGCAGAGATAGGATGCTCGAACTGGATATCCATGAGGCGCCGAGTGAACGGAGTGTTCTGAGTTTCTTCCAGTACACGGTCGATTTCGGGGGCCGAGCTGATCGCTTGATGGACTTTGGACGTCATATTTTTCAACATTAGCTTTATGTCTTCAATTTCGTTGTCTCTGTGCGCGTCGGGCACTGAGCCGCCCGGGACATCCGTGTTGGGAGGTTGTTCGTCCTCGGTCTGCTGCTGCGTTACCGTCCGGTTTCTCGGATTTGGAGGTGGCGTTTCTTCAAATAACGCTCGGTGAAGATGAGTTCGAGGGACGGATCCTTGTTGACTTGTCATTCGCAGATCGTTGATTTGTCCCTGGCATACCGCGTGTGCCGTGGCGAGCTGATCGAAGCGTGCGTTACTTCCCTGAGAGAGTTCGGCTATTTGATTCATGAGAGTTTTGAGCAAGGTGGACATGTCCTGCTCGTTTGTCTGAGTTTCCGCGGCTTGTTGTGGTCGTTCGGTATTTAGAGGTTGCTGCTCGGCGCCGGCCGGCTGAATGATTGGATCTGCAACCTGAGAGACGTGCTGGGGTTGCCCTCTTGCTCGGGAGGCTGTTTCCGAGCTTGTTATGTCTTCGATGTGGACGTAATCCTTTTTCGATGGAGCTCCCGTCATCGCTGAATCTGTCCGTTAGTGAAGAAAAACTTAATCTCCCCACAGACGGCGCCAATTGTAATAACCGAGGTTGTCACGAGGTCGGGATGCGCGTCTTGCTAGAGAGTTGACGTGCTCGGTCCGAAGGAACTAAGTTGTTCTTGAGAGAGAACCGACTAGATTCAGAGATAAGCAAGAGTAAAGTAGTGCTCGGGGTGAAAGAAGAGAAGATTGTGTTCGGGGTTCTTTGTCGAGAGTGATATGCTCGGGACGAGCGTAGTTGGTATTCAGATTCCCGAGCAGGTCGAAAGACGTGCTCGGTTTACAATTCGGGAAATTGACTCTAGAGAGAGAAAGTAGTAAGAAGTGCACAAATCCCAAAAAAGTTACATTAATGTACGGTGACGACTCCTATTTATAGTAAAATACGGTCGTACTTTCTTCAGGCCGTTGACCGCTTATCGGGTTCGTGCGAGTTGGGCCGTACGTGGTGACGTGATGGGCCGAGTCGTACATTCCTTTGGCTGTTAGCGTAGCCGAGCTGACTTGCTGCTGTTCGGCTTAGCCGAGCTGATTTGCTGTTGTTCAGCTGAGCCGAATCGAGCCGATGACGATGGGCTCGGTTCTAGCGCGTTTGATTGGGCTTCTATTGCTCTATTGGGCCGGCCTTTATATCAAGAATAAATCCTGGGCCTTCTAAGTGGGTGGGGTGCTAAACCCATCTATAACACTTTTGACGGTTAGTCACTCACAAACTAAGTTGGTCAGAATTCAAAAGAATTTGTAAAGCCATTTTGGAAAGGCAGGCTCGACCAATTCAGTAAGAACCGTATAATTTAAGTAACACATGGGAAGTAGAAGAGTATTACAACTAGTTTGAAATACTTAGGATGGCAGATATGGTTGATTGGAAATCAGCAATTGTGACAGTTCTATACAGTACTACCAGATAGTTTGCGGAAGGAAGGTCAATATCTTCAATACGACTATACGAGACAGTTATGGAATATGCATGGGATAAAATGCAAAACCTTATTTTCCCCAAAAAAGCAAAATCACAATTTCATCTTGTGACCACAAAATTTTGTTTTTCACTAAAATTCCAAAATTTAAGTTCTCCACTGACAACAAAACACTAGATTTCTAGCCAAAAATGCAAAATCAAGTCATGTCGCTAAAAACACAAATTTAGTTTTTTCGTAAAAAAAAATAGTTTTCTCACCAAAAACATAAAATTTTATTTTCCCACCAAAAAAATAAATTTTTTGTTTTCCCGAAAAAAGGCAAAATTACATTTTCCGCCTAAAACACAATATTTTATTTTTCCGCCAAAAGCACACAATTATGTCTAAAATTATGTTTTATGTCAGAAACGTAAAATTCTATTTTTTCAAAATTTTGGTTCTCTCCCGAAAATACAAATTCGTATTTTCCACCAAAAACACAGAACCACTTTTCTCGCCAAAATCTAAAATTATGTTTTTCCTGCCAAAATCGCGATACCCCCTTTTCCTCTAAAAACATTGAAGCATGATTTTATGTTTTGATGAAAAAACAAAATTTTGCATTTTTGGTGAAAATGTGATTTAATGTTTTTCCAAAAAAAAAACGGATTTTATGGTTGTCAAAAAATGAGATTTTATGTTTTTGGTAGGAAAAGAACTTTGCATTTTGTGCGGAAAAATGAGTTTTAGTGTTTTTGTTGAAAACCCGAATTTTTACGTTTGTGGAAGGAAAATTAGATTTATGCAATAATATATTTTAATTAGGAATAATAAAATTTAATATAATTAATAATACACATAGGATAAAATTATAAAATGGATGAAAAAAATCAAATCACACCACAACTGCAGTTTTTTGTGGGATTTGAGTTATGGATGATTTATAAAGAATTATTCATCTTATAAAAGTAAATGAATCGCATCACTATCAAATAGGAATGCCATTCAATGGTAAATATGATTACGTTCATCACAGCACAACTGAATCGGGGTACCATTTTGAAGCAATAGTCCAAGTAACTTGGCCAAAATGCTAGGGAACAACGGGAAAGACAATGAAGCTTCGCTGCCTCTACAAAAAGCATTATTGGAAGAAGTTAACCAGGGTAAAAAAGCAGAGCGATGAGCAAAAAGACTTTCTTAAATTAGGCTGAGTTTCCACGCGAGAACATGTTTGTACAGTCCTTTTTAGTATAATGTCGGTCATGGAAGGAGATGATCCGAAGAAGGGAACCTTATCCCTACATAGAGAAGCTGTTAGAAAAAAACCTAGAGTTGGAGCTTGAGGACAAGCTCCTAGTTAAATGGATTTAGACTGATGGGTTTTGGTGATTTTCTTTCTTACAGTTGGTTTTAATGTTTTCCTTTTATATTATGTTTAAGTCTTTTTAGCATTAAGTTGTATTCCTACATAAAGATTTTGTATAACTAATAAGAAACCAAATTCCAACAATTAATCTTTGAGAAGAGACTAGGGGTTGACTGTTTAATGTACTCTAATTCCTCAGCATGGTAATGTGGAGTATATTAAACAAGCTAGCTCTGACAGAAAGAACTTACAAAGTTTTTAGGTCCGGCAAATTCCATATGTAAGAAGGAATCGGACCAGACAAACTCACATTCCTCAAAATCCTGGAGCAGGGAAGGTAGACTTTAGTTCGAAATTTTCAGATATAATCAAGACGAGAAATTGATGACTAGAAAATAAATACAGTTTTCTGATGGCTTTGCTGGATATATTTGGAAAGGATTTTATCCCAGGTGTATCAGTAATACTCCTGCATATGGATATATCACTTAAAACATCAGTTTTGTTTCAGTTGTCCATTTTTGAATACATATATTGAAAGTAATTAAGTTCACTACAGATCAATAAGATTTTCTAGGCGAGCCACTGCATCAGGAATTGGACCTGTCAGTCCGCTTGCATATAGACCTCTGCTGATCATAAATGACACATCTTAGATGGTACATAAATAGAAACAATAAGAGAAACTAAAACAGCAATGATGGACAAGCTTACAGCCTTTGAAGCCGAGGCCAGTTGCCAATATATGATGGTATGGTACCATTGAAGTTGTTGTCACTTACCCTACTGCATAATGAAAACAAACAACTAGTTAAGAGCTTTGTGAAACTTATATTCTTGGACTAATTTATAGGCTCTTGACCAAACAATTCATACTAGGGAAGAAACAAAGCATATCAAAAGTTGAGGAAGAAGTTCAACAGGGAAGCTTTGAATCAAATAGGTTTTACTTCAATGTAGATGCCAATAACACATCTTCTTCCCCCAAAGCTTTCGGCAACTTTACCAATTTACTAATCTTTATGTCTTAACTCTTAAAGATGAGCATATCTGCTTACAAAGGAACAAAACCTTTCGAAAATTTAAATGCCCAGTTACAGCAACAACTTACAAATCCTCAAGGTTCACCAGTCTAGCGAGAGTGTTAGGCAGGCTTCCTGTAAATTGATTGGACGTAAGATGCCTGCAGAACCCCAGTTTTTTTAATTAAAACTGCATTTTTTATATAGTGAAAATTAATAAAAATAACATTAATTTTAGCTATAATTACTACAATAACATTGATTATATAGTTTACTAGAATTCATAATTTTGTTTTTCCTTAAATGACTAAATTGTTATTCAAAATATTATGATGAGTTTTTGGAAATTCATACTTGTTAAAAAATAACTAACGAAAAATATTATTTTTTTGTTAGTTATTTTTTTATTTCGTTTTAAAATAAGAAACTAATACATAAAAAATAATTTTTGTTGGTTATTTTGATTTTATAAATTTCATTTTGAAAACAAGAAAAGAAAATCCGACACAGTTTTTCTTCTCAGATGGTTATTTTTTCAACTAGAATTCAATAGGAATAAATATTGTATATCTTAAAACGGTTCCTAAATCTAGTAAAATATCACAAAATAGGTTTTGAAATTTCTTGTAATTTAGTAAAATTCCTATATAAATATTTAACAATAATTTAAATATGCAACAAACAACAAATCTGCAAAATTAAAGATAAATATATGCACAATTATACAATATTAAGTTATTAATGCAATTTCATGTGTTGCAGAGTTTTATAAATTTGTTACAAATGAAAAAGTTATGCAAAACTAATTTTTAAATTTATAAAAAAGTAAATAAATCTTCAAAATTTCAAAATTGAGCAACAAACAAACAATAAATCCATGCCACATTAGCAACAAAAAAAACTAATAAATCTATAACATTGGATAGCAAATTTGTGTCACATGATAACATCTGTAATATTGAAATGTCAATAGAGAAGTTTTGAAAATGTTTTGATGTGTTGAAGATCTATAAAATACGCATCAAAATAAATAAATCTCCAACAATGAAAATAAATTAGCGAAAATCAAGACAAAAACCCGTAAATTAAATAAATCTGCAAAACTGATTGCATTTTTATTAAAAAAAATACATGTGGATTTATTCGATGATTATGTGGTAATTTTGTAGATAAGTTAGGTTTGTGTTAATGTGAAAAAGTAAAATTAATGATAATTTTGTAATATTTTTACTTAACAAAAACAAATAGAAGTAATTTGGTCCCAAAATTTAAGTTTCTATTAGTTCAAATCTTAAGTGCCACTACATTAGTCATTTCTAATGCTACTACCGTTATTTTCCCTTTTTATACTTGCAAAATTTTGGTGCATCAAACTAGGATTAATGTGGTTTTGAACAATGGCTAAGATGCGAAGGGTCTTACAGTCGTTTTAGGTTGGTCATGTTACCAAGCTCATCAGGAATGGGACCAGAGAACTGATTGGCTTCAACCCCTCTGGAAATGTCGACTCATCACAGTAATATTAGGTCAAATGAAAAGGCATATTTGGTGTAGAAATTAATTTGAGACGTACAAGGATGTCAGATTCTTGAAGTTCTTTAACCCAGTTGGTAAAGGCCCAGACAAATTATTCGCACAGAGCGAGCTGCAAGAAAAACAAAAAGTCACTCTGGCGAATCATGAAGAGTACTAAATCTGGCGATAGAGAAAGAAAGGGAGCTAACATGAAAGTGAGGTATGGCAATGAAGCCCACTCCATTGGGATTGTGCCTGAAAGGTAGTTTCTGCACAAGTTTCTGCAAAGAAAAGCAAAAATTCGCTCTCATGGCTCTCTTTGAAGATTCTCTCGACACAAATTTTAGTCTTAATGTTTGATAATATATTTAGCTGAATAATTCAGGGGTGGACGTACTTTGTCCAGTTGCCCCTTAGAGCATATACATTGGGGGTTCTTAAGGGAAGTATCTTAAGAAAAATTAATATAATATTGCGGGTCTCACATGAATAGTTAAGAACCGAGTTCTTAATAAAATCTTTATTTAAGAACCCGTTTCTTAACTATTCATGTAACGTGGCGCATCCTCATTGGTTACTTTTTTGATTTTTTTTTTCATTTGCAAAAAAAAAATAATAATAATAAAAAATAATTTTTTTTTTAAGAACAGGAATGTACATGGTCTTATAAAATTTTACATTTTTACTCCCCTCTTGACTTCTCTTTTCTTGTCCCGTTCAATTTTTTCTTTTTACATGTGAAATAAAATACTAACTTTAAAGCCCACATGTTAAATTTACTAGGTTATAGTTTACCAAATCTACATACTTCCCTTTTATATTTTCTATAACTTTTAGTTTCTTTCCAATTAAATTATGTTTAAAATGAAAAGTAATTATACCTTTTCTATATTTTTGTGTCATTTCCTTTGGTTTATTATAGTTTATATTCATTTTGGTTGCATTCTTTTATAAAATATTCTTCAATATTTTTAAAATAAGTATTTTTTTCATTTCTAACAATTATGCATATAAAATATATCCAAAATAGATATATTTATTTTCATCATTAATAATATTTTATTTTATCTAAAATATATTAATAATTTCTTGCCCCCCCATTCATTTTGGTTGCATTCTTTTATAAAATATTCTTCAATATTTTTAAGATAAGTATTTTTTCATTTCTAACAATTATGCATATAAAATATATCCAAAATAGATATATTTATTTTCATCATTAATAATATTTTATTTTATCTAAAATATATTAATAATTTCTTGCCCCCCCCCCATTCATTTTGGTTGCATTCTTTTATAAAATATTCTTCAATATTTTTAAGATAAGTATTTTTTCATTTCTAACAATTATGCATATAAAATATATCCAAAATAGATATATTTATTTTCCTCATTAATAATATTTTATTTTATCTAAAATATATTAATAATTTCTTGCCCCCCCCCTCCCCCCCATAAAAGTTTGTTCTAGATCAGCCACTAGAAAATAATACTGTATTTGAAAAGATCTAATTCTTCTTTATATGATTTTGCGTGGTTGAACCCACTAACATCGATTGGAGATATCGAAGGTCGGCCAACTCTCGTGGAAGTTTTCCTCGAAGGCCAAGGGTCTTGAGATCTCTGTTTTCATTCAAATAATGCAACCAGAAAATATATCAGGACACAAAGGACCCAAGAAAAGAAGACAGAACAAATTTATAACACTCACATGCTTGTTATATGACATGTCTTGCTGTTGTTGAAGGTACAATCACAGCGAATGGTGCTGTTTCTAATCTCCATATTCGAAACAACATCTACTTCTTGCATCATGTTCAGGGTTCCTAAACTGCAAGGGTCTCCATAACTTAGGTTCAGTCCCTTGATACCAAGTGTAGTAGCTATCTTCTCTAGCGCAGTCACTGCTTATGATTAATATATAAACAAAGAATAGATACATAAATATGCGGATGTAAACCTTGATTATCTTTAAAAAGAAATTAACAGCTATTAATTCTCATACACTCATCTGAATGGAGAGCTGGTGAAACAGATGTCGTTGAAATTGCTAAGAAGCTTATGATGATGGTAAAGAACAGAAGAAGAGTTGAGAAAACGATTAACATATCTCGTTTGTGGCGATTCTTTGTATGTGTACTTGTTTCGTTAGTCGCAAATTACAATATTATCATCAGCCAGACAGCCAATTGTTATATATTTTACATTTTGAGTTTTCATTGAGTCGTCTTTGGTGGCTATAGAGAGTTTAGGTGGCAACAGATATTGACTTTAGGGGAACACCCTGACGGTCACGGTCACCTTCAAGGGGGAAGAAGACTAATCCAAGATACCCAGGACTAAGTCATGGTCCATGTCATCTTTCAATTTCTTATTTTAATCAAGTATTTTAGCAAATAAGAGAGTAACGTTTTCCATTACGCATCTGCTTCGGGGGTTGTAGGAGTTGAAAAGAAAACATAGAAAAAAGCCAACTATATTTGCCTAAAAATCACATGTGTTGATTGTTAGTAAGTTTGGATTGAGATCCTATTAGAGAGCAGAGATATTTGTGGTCAAAATTAATGTTGAAATGTCGAAGTTACTTGACCAAAATAACAAAATTAAATAAGATATGTGGCAAGTTCATGAATGATTGATGTTTCATGTTCCCTCATGAAAAAAGGGAAACGACTTTTCTAATGCATGAGCCTTTCTTTAAGGGCCGAAATTTTGAGAATTATAAACATTTTAATATAAAATTTACTAATTTTTTTTTTTTTTTTGTAATTTGGAGCAATAAAACGCATTTACAATAACTTAATAGATTTTGTGAGCCAAGAGCAATGTTTCATCCGTCGTGTTCATGATCGGCCCCTGCTTTCTCTACACAGTTTTAAGGCTTACTTATATCACTTCCATATATATTTTTTGACACCTCTCTCATCCATCATTTAAACTACAAAATGAAAACATGTATAGGCCGGGTTTTTCATATAATCGCATAACCTACTGTTTCCTTAGTAGACCACTATATATATAGACAACAAACTACATTGAATGAACCAGAGTTTTTAGCTTACTGATTTTTTTATAACTAGTATCGTTATCGTCGCACTTAAATTCGGCAATGTTCGGATATGAGTTGTAAACTAAAAAAAAAGTTACCGAGGAATGCAAAAAAGAAAGTGTAACATACCCAAACCCAGGCCCAAAATTTTTTTGAAAGAAAAGCCCAAAAAACCAGCCCAAATCCACCTTCCCTTTCTATTCCTTCCTTTTCTGGACGTTTCCTTTTCTGATTATAAGGCCAAGCCCAATAGCCAAGCCCATGAGCCTGCTTTCCTTTTCTAAAACCCTAGGGTTTCTGCAGAACTCTCCCTATAAATACTGTCCCTTTTTCCCCAGAAACCCAATTCTCTTTCTTTCGGCGAAGCCCTGTCGGGATCTGAGGACGTTCGAGCTTCCAGAGCACTATTCACGTTTTTCCCTCTTCCAAATCTCACCAGGTAACCCCGAGAACCAGATCTAAGCTTTCCAAACCCCGAAAACGTTTTCAAACTTTTATATCTTTCGAAATACCCCGAATCCCGAGAAACCGAGCACACCACCGTGACCGTCGTGATGAGACGAAGCCGGAGCCACCGAGCCGACCGCCACGCGCCGCCGCACGCGCCCGCACGCGCCGGAGGAGCCACAGGCGCGTGAGATCCACGCGCGCCGGAGGAGCCACGCGCCGGAGCTCACGCGCCGATCGCCGGAGTCACGCGCCGCCGCCACGCGCCGTCGCCGCCGCCGCCGGACCGCCGTTGACCGCCGCCGTCGCCGCCGGTTGACCGTTGACCGGACCCGTTGACCGTTGACCGGTCCGGGTTGGGTCGGGTCGGGTCTGACCCATTCGGGTCGGATCCTTGACCGGGTCTGGTTTGGGTTGACCGACTGGTTTAATTCGTTTTAGTCAATTTCCAATTTCAATTCTGATTTCCAATTTCAATTCCCGGTTTAGATCGGTTTAGCTGGTTTGAGTGGGATATTTTCAATCGATTATATCTCGCTCATCCTGAGGCCGATTTAAGCGATTCAAAAGCCTATCTCACTCGATTTATCGTCCTCTTTTCAGAACCGATGTCCGTTCGGGTCAATGGGGATGCTAATTCACGGTTTTGCCCTCTTCTTTGGCTAAGGTGAGGACCGAATGTGATCTCCCTTACTTCATTCGATTCCGGGTGATAGTCCCTTGTTAATGTCGTCTTTCCTAGGTAGTTTTGGGCAGTATGGTACCAATGTGATTGCTTGAGAACGTAGAACTGCTAGGTTGTCGCTGAGCTTGAAAACGTTGTTTGTGTGTGATGGATATGATTGGTAGTTGTGGTAGGGTCCCCGAAAGGGTGTTTTGTGGCAGGGCGCGTATAACGAGTTTTGGTACGCGCCCTTTAAATCGTCGGATGGGAGGTGTTGGCGAGCCTCCCCGGGTACAAAGGCCGTGGGCCTAGGGATACCGGGTGAGCCGGTTGCGTGAGCCTTCGGGCTAGAGAGGGGTTCACGAGTGTGAAAGCACGAGTGGATTTAGTTGCGTGATGAAAGCCTTCGGGCCTGTTTGCAAGGTGATATTAGCTTAGGACTTGTGATCCGTAGTCGTGTGGTGTAAGCGGGATAGCGGACTCCCTAAGTCCGCCCTCACTGGGTGATTGTGTTTGAAACAATTACTCAGGCCTCTTTCCCCTTTTCTGTCCCCGTTTCCTTGCAGGTCCGAATGCAGGATTGATCGATCGTTGTGACGTCATTGGTGGATTTCAGTAAGAAGGAAGCGCCGGGTCCTGGGACAAGTTGAGTCGGCGTCCCGGTTGGACCATGTTCGGTTCAACGGGCGTCCTAATGCCGCGTCTCCGGTTATGCCGGGAGACGGGTGTTACAATTTGGTATCAGAGCCTAGGTTAAAGGTCTCCCAGTCCTGCCCTGGGAGATCAGCTTTCGTTGTTTACCCCAAAACCCAGTTTTCAATCTTTTTCAAAACTGTTTGCGAAATTTTTATAAAACAGATACTTTGCGAAATTTTTCAAACACCAATATATCACTGATTATCTCCTGTTGTGACCTCTCTTAGTTTCGTTTTATGCAGGATGTCCACCGATTCACACTCTGATTCCGGATCCGACTGGGCTCCAAACCCCACCAGTGTTCTGCGCACACGTGCTGCGCCCCGCAGGAACGTACCAAGGAGACAGAAGAGATGTCTTACGATTGGAGCATCGGTCGAGATTCCCGGTGCCACCCAGTCATCCACCCGGCACTCAGTGGATAGACCAGTGTCTGCATCAGTTCCGGTTGAGACAGTTGTGAGACCAGCGAGGGGTAGAGGCCGACCCCGGAAGACGCCAGTAGTGGCCCCACCGGCGACAGTGGATGCACCCCGGGTCCAGAGGTCGGGGAAGGAGCATGTAGTGGCAGATGATCATTCCGACCCACCGAGTCGTGTGTGCTTCATGACAGTGAGACCGTCAGACGAGATACCAGGGGCGTCGACATCGAGGAGGGCGCAGGAGATTCCCCGGGACGTTCCCCGGCCCTTTCAGGTGGCAGGCATGAGTGTGCAGGAGTACATGGATGCGTTCATATTCCGAGCTGGCTGCACCCACCCAAGATCCCCGATTCATCTGATGACCATGTTTATGGATGGGCTAGCACCGGAGATCCGAGAGGGGATGACGGATGGGAGTGAGTACGGAGAGTACAGTCTGGTTGCGATGGCTACTAGGTACGCAGAGGCTGTGGATAGGAACCAGAGGGATCTAGTGTTTCGGCAGCAGATGAGGGAGAGGCGTCGTAGTGATGAGGACACCCGGCGCCAGGTCATGGCAGAGCAGCAAGCCATTTGGGATGAGGAGTTGCGTCTGAAGCGAGAGCAGGAGATTGCGGACCGGGCTCGGCTGGCGGAGCAGAGGGCCGCCTTGGAGCGTATGCAAGAGAGGTATGAGCAGCAGAGGGCAGAGCAGGCCCGGCAGCAGGCGGGCGTGGACCGAGAGCGGGAGCAGTGGGAGCAGGGGATGCAGCGGGTACGGGAGGACCGAGAGTATGTCTGGTTGGATAAGCAGATGAACATTTCTGAGGAAGGACCGGATGGGTTTGATCAGCAGTGGGAGCAGGGGACGCAGCGGGTACGGGTGGAGCGAGAGTATATCTGGTTGGATAGGCAGGGGAACAGATTGGAGGAGGGACCGGATGGACTTGATCAGCAGTGGGATACACCGAGTCAGGAGCCGGCAGCAGCACCTCCAGTGATCGTCATTTCAGATTCAGAGCAGGAGCCAGAGTCAGACCCCGAGGAGTATGACAGTGAGGAAGGCCTGGTTTACCGAGGAGACTTAGACCTTGAGTTGCGGACCCCGGGATCAGCGAGTGGCTAGAGTCGGGGGGCGTGGGGGGGATGATAGGAGTAGGGCGTAGTATTGGTGTTAGAGTTTTTGGGATTTTGTTTTCGTTGGTTTTCTTTCGGCGGTTTTCGCGTAGCTGGTTTTCTTATTTTGATTCGAACCTCGTGTAGCCCTATTCCTTATTCTATTGATTCTTTATTTACATCGTGCCTTCCGAACAGACTTCCGTTACGATTAGCCTCGCGCCTGAATAGAGTAGATCCCTTGAGTTCAGAGGTGAGCGGGAAACCGCACATCACCGAATTCGGGACGAATTCTTTTCAAGGGGGGGGGGGAGAATTGTAACATACCCAAACTCAGGCCCAAAATTTTTTTGAAAGAAAAGCCCAAAAAGGCAGCCCAAATCCACCTTCCCTTTCTATTCCTTCCTTATCTGGACGTTTCCTTTTCTGATTATAAGGCCAAGCCCAATAGCCAAGCCCATGAGCCTGCTTTCCTTTTCTAAAACCCTAGGGTTTCTGCAGAACTCTCCCTATAAATACTGTCCCTTTTTCCCCAAAAACCCAATTCTCTTTCTTTCGGCGAAGCCCTGTCGGGATCTGAGGACGTTCGAGCTTCCAGAGCACTATTCACGTTTTTCCCTCTTCCAAATCTCACCAGGTAACCCCGAGAACCAGATCTAAGCTTTCCAAACCCGAAAACGTTTTCAAACTTTTATATCTTTCGAAATACCCCGAATCCCGAGAAACCGAGCACACCACCGTGACCGTCGTGATGAGACGAAGCCGGAGCCGCCGAGCCGACCGCCACGCGCGCCGCACGCGCCAGCACGCGCCGGAGGAGCCACGGGCGCGTGAGATCCACGCGCGCCGGAGGAGCCACGCGCCGGAGCTCACGTGCCGATCGCCGGAGTCACGCGCCGCCGCCACGCACCGTCGCCGCCGCCGCCACGCGCCGCCACCGCCGCCGCCGGACCGCCGTTGACCTCCGCCGTCGTCGCCGGTTGACCGTTGACCGGACCCGTTGACCGTTGACCGGACCCGTTGACCGTTGACCGGTCCGCCGTCGCAGCAGATGAGGGAGAGGCGTCATAGTGACGAGGACACCCGGCGCCAGGTCATGGCAGAGCAGCAAGCCATTTGGGATGAGGAGCTGCGTCTGAAGCGAGAGCAGGAGATTGCGGACCGGGCTCGGCTGGCGGAGCAGAGGGCCGCCTTGGAGGGTATGCAAGAGAGGTATGAGCAGCAGAGGGCAGAGCAGGCCCGGCAGCAGGCGGGCGTGGACCGAGAGCGGGAGCAGTGGGAGCAGGGGATGCAACGGGTACGGGAGGACCGAGAGTATGTCTGGTTGGATAAGCAGATGAACATCCCTGAGGAAGGACCGGATGGGTTTGATCAGCAGTGGGAGCAGGGGACGCAGCGGGTACGGGTGGAGCGAGAGTATGTCTGGTTGGATAGGCAGGGGAACAGATTGGAGGAGGGACCGTATGGACTTGATCAGCAGTGGGATACACCGAGTCAGGAGCCGGCAGCAGCACCTCCAGTGATCGTCATTTCAGATTCAGAGCCGGAGCCAGAGTCAGAACCCGAGGAGTATGACAGTGAGGAAGGCCTGGTTTACCGAGGAGACTTGGACCTTGAGTTGCGGACCCCTGGATCAGCGAGTGGCTAGAGTCGGGGGGCGTGGGGGGGGGATGATAGGAGTAGGGCGTAGTATTGGTGTTAGAGTTTTTGGGATTTTGTTTTCGTTGGTTTTCTTTCCGCGGTTTTCGCGTAGCTGGTTTTCTTCTTTTGATTCGAACCTCGTGTAGCCCTATTCCTTATTCTATTGATTCTTTATTTACATCGTGCCTTCCGAATGGACTTCCGTTACGATTAGCCTCGCGCCTGAATTGAGTAGATCCCTTGAGTTCAGAGGTGAGCGGGAAACCGCACATCACCGAATTCGGGACGAATTCTTTTCAAGGGGGGGGGAGAATTGTAACATACCCAAACCCAGGCTCAAATTTTTTTTGAAAGAAAAGCCCAAAAAGCCAGCCCAAATCCACCTTCCCTTTCTATTCCTTCCTTATCTGGGCGTTTCCTTTTCTGATTATAAGGCCAAGCCCATTAGCCAAGCCCATGAGCCTGCTTTCCTTTTCTAAAACCCTAGGGTTTCTGCAGAACTCTCCCTATAAATACTGCCCCTTTTTCCCCAGAAACCCAATTCTCTTTCTTTCGGCGAAGCCCTGTCGGGATCTGAGGACGTTCGAGCTTCCAGAGCACTATTCACGTTTTTCCCTCTTCCAAATCTCACTCACCAGGTAACCCCGAGAACCAGATCTAAGCTTTCCAAACCCGAAAACGTTTTCAAACTTTTATATCTTTCGAAATAAACCGAATCCCGAGAAACCGAGCACACCACCGTGACGGTCGTGATGAGACGAAGCCGGAGCCGCTGAGCCGACCGCCACGCGCCGCCGCACGCGCCCGCACGCGCCGGAGGAGCCACGGGCGCGTGAGATCCACGCGCCCCGGAGGAGCCACGCGCCGGAGCTCACGCGCCGATCGCCGGAGTCATGCGCCGCTGCCACGCGCCGTCGCCGCCGCCGCCACGCGCCGCCACCCCGCCGCCGACCGGAGCCGCCGCCGGACCGCCGTTGACCTCCGCCGTCGCCGCCGGTTGACCGTTGACCGGACCCGTTGACCGTTGACCGGTCCGCCGTCGCAGCAGATGAGGGAGAGGCGTCGTAGTGACGAGGACACCCGGCACCAGGTCATGGCAGAGCAGCAAGCCATTTGGGATGAGGAGCTGCGTCTGAAGCGAGAGCAGGAGATTGCGGACCGGGCTCGGCTGGCGGAGCAGAGGGCCGCCTTGGAGCGTATGCAAGAGAGGTATGAGCAGCAGAGGGCAGAGCAGGCCCGGCAGCAGGCGGGCGTGGACCGAGAGCGGGAGCTGTGGGAGCAGGGGATGCAGCGGGTACGGGAGGACCGAGAGTATGTCTGGTTGGATAAGCAGATGAACATCCCTGACGAAGGACCGGATGGGTTTGATCAGCAGTGGGAGCAGGGGACGCAGCGGGTACGGGTGGAGCGAGAGTATGTCTGGTTGGATAGGCAGGGGAACAGATTGGAGGAGGGACCGGATGGACTTGATCAGCAGTGGGATACACCGAGTCAGGAGCCGGCAGCAGCACCTCCAGTGATCGTCATTTCAGATTCAGAGCCGGAGCCAGAGTCAGAACCCGAGGAGTATGACAGTGAGGAAGGCCTGGTTTACCGAGGAGACTTGGACCTTGAGTTGCGGACCCCAGGATCAGCGAGTGGCTAGAGTCGGGGGGCGTGGGGGGATGATAGGAGTAGGGCGTAGTATTGGTGTTAGAGTTTTTGGGATTTTGTTTTCGTTGGTTTTCTTTCCGCGGTTTTCGCGTAGCTGGTTTTCTTCTTTTGATTCGAACCTCGTGTAGCCCTATTCCTTATTCTATTGATTCTTTATTTACATCGTGCCTTCCGAATGGACTTCCGTTACGATTAGCCTCGCGCCTGAATTGAGTAGATCCCTTGAGTTCAGAGGTGAGCGGGAAACCGCACATCACCGAATTCGGGACGAATTCTTTTCAAGGGGGGGGGAGAATTGTAACATACCCAAACCCAGGCTCAAATTTTTTTTGAAAGAAAAGCCCAAAAAGCCAGCCCAAATCCACCTTCCCTTTCTATTCCTTCCTTATCTGGGCGTTTCCTTTTCTGATTATAAGGCCAAGCCCATTAGCCAAGCCCATGAGCCTGCTTTCCTTTTCTAAAACCCTAGGGTTTCTGCAGAACTCTCCCTATAAATACTGCCCCTTTTTCCCCAGAAACCCAATTCTCTTTCTTTCGGCGAAGCCCTGTCGGGATCTGAGGACGTTCGAGCTTCCAGAGCACTATTCACATTTTTTCCTCTTCCAAATCTCACCAGGTAACCCCGAGAACCAGATCTATGCTTTTCAAACCCGAAAACGTTTTCAAACTTTTATATCTTTCGAAATACCCCGAATCCTGAGAAACCGAGCACACCACCGTGCCCGTCGTGATGAGACGAAGCCGGAGCCGCCGAGCCGACCGCCACGTGCCGCCGCACGCGCCCGCACGCACCGGAGGAGCCACGGGCGCGTGAGATCCACGCGCGCCGGAGGAGCCACGCGCCGGAGCTCACGCGCCGATCGCCGGAGTCACGCGCCGCCGCCTCGCGCCGTCGCCGCCGCCGCCACGCGCCGCCACCGCCACCGACCGGAGCCGCCGCCGGAGCCGCCGTTGACCGCCGCCGGACCGCCGTTGACCGCCGCCGTCGCCGCCGGTTGACCGTTGACCGGACCCGTTGACCGTTGACCGGTCCGGGTCGGGTCGGGTCGGGTCTGACCCATTCGGGTCGGATCCTTGACCGGGTCTGGTTTGGGTTGACCGACTGGTTTAATTCGGTTTAGTCAATTTCCAATTTCAATTCTGATTTCCAATTTCAATTCCCGGTTTAGATAGGTTTAGCTGGTTTGAGTGGGATATTTTCAATCGATCATATCTCGCTCATCCTGAGGCCGATTTAAGCGATTCAAAAGCCTATCTCACTCGATTTCTCGTCCTCTTTTCAGAACCGATGTCCGTTCGGGTCAATGGGGATGCTAATTCACGGTTTTGCCCTCTTCTTTGGCTAAGGTGAGGACCGAACGTGATCTCCCTTACTTCATTCGATTCCAGGCGATAGTCCCTTGTTAATGTCGTCTTTCCTAGGTAGTTTAGGGCAGTATGGTACCAATGTGATGGCTTGAGAACGTAGAACTGCTATGTTGTCGCTGAGCCTAAAAACGTTGTTTGTGTGTGATGGATATGATTGGTAGTTGTGGTAGGGCCCCCGAAAGGGTGTTTCGTGGCAGGGCGCGTATAACGAGTTTTGGTACGCGCCCTTTAAATCGTCGGATGGGAGGTGTTGGCGAGCCTCCCCGGGTACAAAGGCCGTGGGCCTAGGGATACCGGGTGAGCCGGTTGCGTGAGCCTTCGGGCTAGAGAGGGGTTCACGAGTGTGAAAGCACGAGTGGATGTAGTTTGCGTGATGAAAGCCTCGGGCCTGTTTGCAAGGTGATATTAGCTTAAGACTTGTGATCCGTAGTCGTGTGGTGTAAGCGGGATAGCGGACTCCCTAAGTCCGTCCTCACTGGGTGATTATGTTTGAAACAATTACTCAGGCATCTTTCCCCTTTCTTGTCCCCGTTTTCTTGCAGGTCCGGATGCAGGATTGATCGATCGTTGTGACGCCATTGGTGGATTTCAGTAAGAAGGAAGCGCCGGGTCCTGGGACAAGTTGAGTCGGCGTCCCGGTTGGACCATGTTCGGTTCAACGGGCGTCCTAATGCCGCGTCTCCGGTTATGCCGGGAGACGGGTGTTACAATTTGGTATCAGAGCCTAGGTTAAAGGTCTCCCAGTCCTGCCCTGGGAGATCAGCTTTCGTTGTTTACCCCAAAACCCAGTTTTCAATCTTTTTCAAAACCGTTTGCGAAATTTTTATAAAACAGATACTTTGCGAAATTTTTCAAACACCAATATATCACTGATTATCTCCTGTTGTGACCTCTCTTAGTTTCGTTTTATGCAGGATGTCCACCGATTCACACTCTGATTCCGGATCCGACTGGGCTCCAAACCCCACCAGTGTTCTGCGCACACGTGCTGCGCCCCGCAGGAATGTACCAAGTGAAGGGTCTTTGGTGTTAATCCTGATTCAATTCATCAGATTACTTGATCCTAAACATGCCAGATCTAGGTTCTCTTGAATAGAAACATAGGTAGATCTCACCTTTTACCTGTTTTGTGCAGCGGAAAGGAAGAACAGGTCAGAGATCAGAGAGCCACCGAGTGATAACTCCTCCAGAGGTTCACACACGCACACCAAGCAGGATGAAGGCTGCTAGACCGAGCTGAGGAAGGTCGCAGGGAGAGAGAGAGTCGCGGCTAGGGATTCTGCTCGACCTGAACTCGTCTTAAGTTTATATAAAACTTGTTCAGTTCGTTTTGGGCCATTTGGCCCAAATGCCAATTAACTCCGAGGCGTTCGCGCATTGCATCGATCGTTGCACCTCATGCATCGATCGATGCACAATGGCTAAACCCTCTTATTCTCTCTAAGTATAGTAAATGCCTAGCACTTTTACCATACTCCTGCTAAACCGTTCCTACACGATTTCCTGTTAGCTTAGGCGTGTGACCCATATGGGATCATATAATAAAGGCAATAAGTCCAAGACTTATAGATCATGAGCGGACTCTAGCAAGCCATCATGACCCCCAGTATTATATGACTTATGTCTGATCTTTGACATACTCTTACTTTCTAGAGACAGTACCGAGATTACTGGACACATTTCCAACAATCTCCCACTTGTACTGGAATCTCTGTATTCATAATCCTTTTGTCACAATATCTCGATTAGTCATAAGGCAAGATTGGTGTCATCCTTATAAAGCCTAATCTTGTTCATCGGACTCTGATTCGATACTGACAATCCAAACGACTCGGGACAGTCCGTTTGAGCATGGCCATGCATTTTCCAGTATTCAAATCTCCGATTGGCCTAGAGATATTCACTCCATTTATATTGGAGGGACAAATCCCGTCTTGTTCCATCACTGTAAACTACTCATTTCATAATGTACCCAAACAAGGTCCTTATAACTATCGCAGAACGATAGCGTTAGACAATGATCAAAGTACATCAGTCCATGTGCAGTCACATGCATGCGAACTCAGGTCTAAGGACTATACTCTATAGTCGTAGTAAGAATCTCTTATGACACAGATATAAATATCCTGAAGAGTTCTTATAAGCGGGTCTTGTCCGGTCGTATGTTCCCAAACATACACCTATGTACTGACTTTGATGCCGCGCATCTATGACACACTGAGACTTTGTCATAAGTCACGTACCAATCCAGTCTCACACGGTTGTTGGTGTTCCAATTTCAACAACCTTCGACTAGGGACAGGATGATATAAAACATTTATCAAATATAGGGTCTCATGATCAAGCTAAATGACTTCGATGACTCAAGATCAAGTCATTTACTTCGATGACCTATAAAATGGTTTATATCACTTTGGAACGATTATTTCATCACAGTTAAAATAATCTTGAAATAATTTCATTAAACATCTTAAATGTTGTTTCAAGAACATATCCAATAACTAAATAAAGCCCTTTAAAAAAAAAAACTCCCACTGAAATTAAGACTACATCTTAATTTCACTTATCCTACAGCAACAGTCCGCGACTCGTGCTTAGGCCTAAGGAGTGGCTTCGTTAATAGATTAGCAACGTTCTCATTCGTTGAAACTCGCTGATCTACTTAACATCTCTGTCATTTATCTTACGGAATAGGTTATACATATCCTCAAGGTGTTTGGACCTCTGATGTGCAGCTAGTCTCATCTATGCTGGGAATCACATCAAGTTCAGTGACGAACTCTTCTTTCCAAACAACCTCTTTCGCCGCTTCCCAAGCTGCGAAAGATTCAGCTTAAGTCATGGAGTCAGCAACGGTGCCGTGCACCGCCAGACAAACACAAGATATAACCGGACTGTGACCGGAAATCATCTTTGTCTGTTGGAAACTTGCCTTTCAGACTCTATCGACTTATAGCACCTCACTTTCTCCGTAAATCAAGAACTTATCCTTAGTATTCCTCAAATACTTTAGGACATACTTTAGGAAACTTGATTCTTTGCTGGATTTGACTGGTCTCTACTTGTCTTGCTTAACATTAAAGCAACATCAAACAAGTATGTTTCATGGCATACATGATAGATCCAATTGCCGACGCATATGGAATCTCATCCATGCATTTAAGCTCAGCAGTTATCGTAGGATACTGTATCTTGCTTAACTTAATGCCATGTGACATTGGCATAAAACCCTTCTTGGATTGCTCAAAACGTGTAGGACTTTGTCAATTAAAGAATCCTGACTTTGTCCTACCAGCTCTTTTGGATCTCTATCTCTAGATCCAAAATCCAAGAACTACGTGGCTTTACCCATGTCAATCATTAAACCAACTCCCAAGCTAGTCCTTTACCGACTACAGCGTTGGGACGTTATATCCGAGAATCAGTATGTCATCGACATACACTATGAGAAATGCAATATCGCTCCCACTAATCTATTAGTAAACACACAGTTCCGCTTCGTTCCTGTTCAAGTCAAAATCTTGACTACTTCAACAGAACGAAGATTCCAACTCCGATATGTTTGCTTCCATCCATGAATGGATCGATGAAGCCAACTTACACAAAATGTAATTCTTCGGAGTCTGGGCTCACTTTCGCTTCCTAGGATTTCGCAGATTCGTCGCTTTCAATGATCATCAGATCATGCGAACATTCAATGATCATCAGGCTGAACTAATGACGAGAATTCACTCTCGGATTAGTGACTGATTCCTTCATATCTGCGAACTTCAGGCTCCACAGGTGTAGATTCTACAGAAATCTGTAAATCCTTCCGCTGCTCTCCCTCAATAGGTTAAGCAGCCTCCTGTATTTCTCGAATTTCTTCGAGTTGTACTTTTACTCCCACTGTTCTTCTTGGAAAGTAACTTCCCTTCTTAGAAAACAGAATGGTCGTAAAAATTCTTTTTACTCCCACTGTTCTTCTTGGAAAGTAATTTCCTTTTTAGAAAACAGAATGGTCGTAAAAGTACCGAGCCTTGGTTTCCCTGAGAAAACTTCGAGTTATACTTTTACTCCCACTGTTCTTCTTTGAAAATAACTTCCCTTCTTAGAAAACAGATTGGACGTAAAAGTAACAAGCCTTAGTTTCTCTAGGACAACCAGCGAAGTAGCACAACTACAAATACTCAGTAAAGACAAATTTGGATCGATTCCAATCCACATTAACGTGGTGTCTTTCAACTGATATTTGTGGAACTATTTCAGCGTAAACTTAGATATTTTAGAGCGTTATTCTTAAATAATATCATGGAAGATTCGTGTGACTCATCTTTAATCATTTCTAATAAGATCTGATTCTTTCTCACAGAAACACCTTCAGGTTTTCAGGAGAAATGAGCTGTGAAACGATTTCACACTCATTAAGATGATCACACAATCAATGACTTAAGTATTCTCACTCGTGATTTAATCCAGAGTCTTAATACTTTTGTCATTCAGATCCTATACTTCATTCTGGAACTCTTTCGACCATGTCAAAGAATTCCGACTTGTGTCTCATCAAATGAACACAGTCACACTCACTGAAGTAATCAGTAGAGACAATGAAGTACAGGAAATTTTTCTCTGGCATTACTGCTCATTGGGCCACATACATCAGTACGTTCTAGGTCCAATAAGCCTTTGGGCCTTTCTCTAGCTCGGCTAAGATAGGCCCTTTTTCCTTTTGGTCCAGTAAACAGGATTCAAGTCTCATAAGATATCTTATCAAATGAGCCCAACAGTCCATAACTATGGGATTTCTGAATCCGACTTACTCTATGTGACCAAGACTTTTATGCCAAGAAAATCAGGTTTAATTCATTAGATTTAAACCAATTCGGTATTTATGTTACATTTAGGCACTCAGTTTAAGATATAAAACCCATTCCATGAATAGGGTGCTACAATTAATATTTCATTAAGATCAAAAGAACAAAACTTGTCTTTTATCAAAATGAAAAACATTCAAATTCTTACAAGAAAATGAAAGACAATTCTGCTTAAAGCAGGTACATTGTAGCAATTACTTAATACAAAACCAAGCCTAAAAGGGATCTATAAGTGAAAACCCTACGGCTGAGGCAGCATCCCAAGCTCCTTCCAGACATGTAGTTTCACTTGCCCTTCCTTCAACGTTCTACTGTTGCTTAGGCTCTGCATATTATCACAAATATCAGTGCCACAACCAGTATTCAATACCTTTAAGGTAGAACTTGAAGGAATAACATGAATACCTGAGGAAGTAGTCTCATATATCGACTTCAATTCCTCATCATCTTCCATGAATTTAATGCAATTTCTCTTCCAATGCCCTGTCTCCTTACAGTAGCAGCACTTACCAACGCAAGAGGTATCTGACTCGGGCTCAGAAGACACACGCTTGCCATGATTCAAAATCTGGACAACTTTGTCTTCACCCTTGTCAGCAGTAAACCTACCCTTCTCATTCATGAGATTGTACAGGGTACTCTTCACGTTCGGCTCAACTGTCTTGAGCATATCATGCAGTTCAGTCAGCGTCTTCGTTAAGCCTTTCTTGATATAGTTCCTTCTGAACTTATCATAGCTTGACGGCAGTGACTGCAGAATGATCTCAGTTGCCAATTCTTGGCTAACTGGATAATCTAGTTTCCTCAGGTTATCAATGTAACCCATCATTTTACTGACATGAGGACTCACTGGATTATCATTTGGTAGCTTGCAGCTAGTGAGAGACTTAACCAACCGGTATCTCTCCACTCTTATCTGCTCCTGAAATTTCAATTTTAGGCTGCTGATCATCTCTATTGGCGACTCCATGTTCTCACATTGCTTCTGCAAGTCTGAGTCCATGGTAGCCAATATCAGACCACGCACATCTACCGCATCATTATAATGCTTATTCCAAGCATCATATACTGCATGAGAAGCATTGGACCCGATCCTCACGGGGAGAGCTCTCTCAAGGACATAGTCCTTTCTCTCCTGTCTGAGGACTAGCCTCAGGTTCCGCGACCAAGTCAAGAAATTTGATCCGTTCAGCTTGTCCATCTTAAGGACAGACCGGATCGAGAAAGTGTTTTGATTGTTTGTGCTAGTCATAACTGAAATATAAGATAAAAGGATTTTAGTTAATGTGTTCAATATGATTAATCTCGTATTAAATATCATATGATTAATCACGCATTATATTCAATAACCTAAGTTACCCTCAATAGAATATAATGATTCCAAGATCCACATATAACTAAGATCAAAGTGGGCCACTGGCCGTCACCCAATCTTAGCTTATATCGGTAAGCCCTATCTCGGCTAATTATATCCGTGATATAACTCTTGGTTGTGAATCTGGGCCCGAGGCCCAATCCACTCTGATGTCTCAAGGCCCGGGACTCCCGATGGCCTAGTCAAGAAAACCAGACTATACAGTCATGTAATCATTAATGTCTGGGACTCCCAATGACATTTATGAATCACAAACCGTCTTACCCACGCAAAAGCAGACATCCTCACACTGTAAGGCCATGAATACAATTGAATGGGCTTTGACAGCTGACATAGAATGGACAAGACATCCAACGCTTGATATTATATGAGGTTCGTAGGTTTATTAAAATTTCATTCCCAAAATAGAAGATTACTATTTCGGGAAACTTTCTATTTTAGGAAACCTTACTATTTTAGGAAACTTTCTAAAATTGGAAACTTTCTAAAACCGGAAACTTTCCTACTTTAGAAATTTCTTAAAATCCAAAACCCGCAAATCCAGAAACTTCTATTTTAAGAAACTTTCTAATTTCAAAATTTCGGAAACTTTAATTTAAAATCGACTTTATAACTTTATAAAATAAACTTTAAATTGATCTGAAGAAAGACTCAAATAATTGGCCCAATTGTTTTAACTTCTTGGCCCGAGGCCCAAGAATTTGTCCATGTCCAAGACATGACCCAATTGTCCAATTAAATGACATAACCGGTCTGGTTCATTAAAATTGGTCTAACCAAAATTAATTACTACGACGACCACAATTGTCAACCGGTTATTTACTAAACCGGATTTTCTCAATTTATTTGGTCCAACCAAATCAAATCAGAAAATTCTGGTTTAGGCACTAAATCCAATAATTCTTTCGACATTGGATTTCTTATCCCGGTTTAACCAGACTTAATAAAATTATTAAATCTGTTTATTAAACCGAGACGTTAATTTTAATTAAATTAAACCGAGTCTAAACCCTAACCGCATCGATCGATGCTCACAGCATCGATCCTGCAACGATCGTTCATCGATCCTGCATCGATCGATGCTCTCACGCGTGCACGAACGATTATCAGGTTTGGCCGAGAGATTCTCGCGAGATCCATGCGATCGTTTGAACGATCCATGCGATCGCGGTCAATCTCTCGCGACTGCAACGATCGATCCTTGCATTGCATCGATCGATGCAATGCGATCTCAGTCGATGCAAAATCAGTTTAGATCACATACCAAATCAATATAGTTTGGTCATGCGATTTTTCAACTGTTTGTTTAGAATTCAAAACTTGTTTCTTAAGTGTTTTAATCTTATCAGTAGATTGATTCAAAAACACACTTTTAAACAATCCTAAACAAGCTTCTAAACAAGAAAAACCAGAACCAATGGCTCTGATACCACTGAAGGATCTTTGGTGTTAATCCTGATTCAATTCATCAGATTACTTGATCCTAAACATGCCAGATCTAGGTTCTCTTGAATAGAAACATAGGTAGATCTCACCTTTTACCTGTTTTGTGCAGCGGAAAGGAAGAACAGGTCAGAGATCAGAGAGCCACCGAGTGATAACTCCTCCAGAGGTTCACACACGCACACCAAGCAGGATGAAGGCTGCTAGACCGAGCTGTGGAAGGTCGCAGGGAGAGAGAGAGTCGCGGCTAGGGCTTCTGCTCGACCTGAACTCGTCTTAAGTTTATATAAAACTTGTTCAGTTCGTTTTGGGCCATTTGGCCCAAATGCCAATTAACTCCGAGGCGTTCGCGCATTGCATCGATCGTTGCACCTCATGCATCGATCGATGCACAATGGCTAAACCCTCTTATTCTCTCTAAGTATAGTAAATGCCTAGCACTTTTACCATACTCCTGCTAAACCGTTCCTACACGATTTCCTGTTAGCTTAGGCGTGTGACCCATATGGGATCATATAATAAAGGCAATAAGTCCAAGACTTATAGATCATGAGCGGACTCTAGCAAGCCATCATGACCCCCAGTATTATATGACTTATGTCTGATCTTTGACATACTCTTACTTTCTAGAGACAGTACCGAGATTACTGGACACATTTCCAACACCAAGGAGACAAAAGAGACGTCTTACGATTGGAGCATCGGTCGAGATTCCCGGCGCCACCCAGTCATCCGCCCGGCACTCAGTGGATAGACCAGTGTCTGCATCAGTTCCGGTTGAGACAGTTGTGAGACTAGCGAGGGGTAGAGGCCGACCCCGGAAGACGCCAGTAGTGGCCCCACCGGCGACAGTGGATGCACCCCGGGTCCAGAGGTCGGGGAAGGAGCATGTAGTGGCAGATGATCATTCCGACCCACCGAGTCGTGTGTGCTTCATGACAGTGAGACCGTCAGACGGGATACCAGGGGCGTCGACATCGAGGAGGGCACAGGAGATTCCCCGGGACGTTCCCCGACCCTTTCAGGTGGCAGGCATGAGCGTGCAGGAGTACATGGATGCGTTCATTTTCCGAGCTGGCTGCACCCACCCAAGATCCCCGATTCATCTGATGACCATGTTTATGGATGGGCTAGCACCGGAGATCCGAGAGGGGATGACGGATGGGAGTGAGTACGGAGAGTACAGTCTGGTTGCGATGGCTACTAGGTACGCAGAGGCTGTGGATAGGAACCAGAGGGATCAAGTGTTTCGGCAGCAGATGAGGGAGAGGCGTCGTAGTGACGAGGACACCCGGCGCCAGGTCATGGCAGAGCAGCAAGCCATTTGGGATGAGGAGCTGCGTCTGAAGCGAGAGCAGGAGATTGCGGACCGGGCTCGGCTGGCGGAGCAGAGGGCCGCCTTGGAGCGTATGCAAGAGAGGTATGAGCAGCAGAGGGCAGAGCAGGCCCGGCAGCAGGCGCGCGTGGACCGAGAGCGGGAGCAGTGGGAGCAGGGGATGCAGCGGGTACGGGAGGACCGAGAGTATGTCTGGTTGGATAAGCAGATGAACATCCCTGAGGAAGGACCGGATGGGTTTGATCAGCAGTGGGAGCAGGGGACGCAGCGGGTACGGGTGGAGCGAGAGTATGTCTGGTTGGATAGGCAGGGGAACAGATTTGAGGAGGGACCGTATGGACTTGATCAGCAGTGGGATACACCGAGTCAGGAGCCGGCAGCAGCACCTCCAGTGATCGTCATTTCAGATTCAGAGCCGGAGCCAGAGTCAGAACCCGAGGAGTATGACAGTGAGGAAGGCCTGGTTTACCGAGGAGACTTGGACCTTGAGTTGCGGACCCCGGGATCAGCGAGTGGCTAGAGTCGGGGGGCGTGGGGGGATGATAGGAGTAGGGCGTAGTATTGGTGTTAGAGTTTTTGGGATTTTGTTTTCGTTGGTTTTCTTTCCGCGGTTTTCGCGTAGCTGGTTTTCTTCTTTTGATTCGAACCTCGTGTAGCCCTATTCCTTATTCTATTGATTCTTTATTTACATCGTGCCTTCCGAATGGACTTCCGTTACGATTAGCCTCGCGCCTGAATTGAGTAGATCCCTTGAGTTCAGAGGTGAGCGGGAAACCGCACATCACCGAATTCGGGACGAATTCTTTTCAAGGGGGGGGGGGAGAATTGTAACATACCCAAACCCAGGCCCAAAATTTTTTTGAAAGAAAAGCCCAAAAAGCCAGCCCAAATCCACCTTCCCTTTCTATTCCTTCCTTATCTGGGCGTTTCCTTTTCTGATTATAAGGCCAAGCCCATTAGCCAAGCCCATGAGCCTGCTTTCCTTTTCTAAAACCCTAGGGTTTCTGCAGAACTCTCCCTATAAATACTACCCCTTTTTCCCCAGAAACCCAATTCTCTTTCTTTCGGCGAAGCCCTGTCGGGATCTGAGGACGTTCGAGCTTCCAGAGCACTATTCACGTTTTTCCCTCTTCCAAATCTCACCAGGTAACCCCGAGAACCAGATCTAAGCTTTCCAAACCCGAAAACGTTTTCAAACTTTTATATCTTTCGAAATAAACCGAATCCCGAGAAACCGAGCACACCACCGTGACCGTTGTGATGAGACGAAGCCGGAGCCGCTGAGCCGACCGCCACGCGCCGCCGCACGCGCCCGCACGCGCCGGAGGAGCCACGGGCGCGTGAGAGCCACGCGCCCCGGAGGAGCCACGCGCCGGAGCTCACGCGCCGATCGCCGGAGTCACGCGCCGCCGCCACGCGCCGTCGCCGCCGCCGCCACGCGCCGCCACCGCCGCCGACCGGAGCCGCCGCCGGACCGCCGTTGACCTCCGCCGTCGCCGCCGGTTGACCGTTGACCGGACCCGTTGACCGTTGACCGGTCCGCCGTCGCAGCAGATGAGGGAGAGGCGTCGTAGTGACGAGGACACCCGGCGCCAGGTCATGGCAGAGCAGCAAGCCATTTGGGATGAGGAGCTGCGTCTGAAGCGAGAGCAGGAGATTGCGGACCGGGCTCGGCTGGCGGAGCAGAGGGCCGCCTTGGAGCGTATGCAAGAGAGGTATGAGCAGCAGAGGGCAGAGCAGGCCCGGCAGCAGGCGCGCGTGGACCGAGAGCGGGAGCAGTGGGAGCAGGGGATGCAGCGGGTACGGGAGGACCGAGAGTATGTCTGGTTGGATAAGCAGATGAACATCCCTGAGGAAGGACCGGATGGGTTTGATCAGCAGTGGGAGCAGGGGACGCAGCGGGTACGGGTGGAGCGAGAGTATGTCTGGTTGGATAGGCAGGGGAACAGATTTGAGGAGGGACCGTATGGACTTGATCAGCAGTGGGATACACCGAGTCAGGAGCCGGCAGCAGCACCTCCAGTGATCGTCATTTCAGATTCAGAGCCGGAGCCAGAGTCAGAACCCGAGGAGTATGACAGTGAGGAAGGCCTGGTTTACCGAGGAGACTTGGACCTTGAGTTGCGGACCCCGGGATCAGCGAGTGGCTAGAGTCGGGGGGCGTGGGGGGATGATAGGAGTAGGGCGTAGTATTGGTGTTAGAGTTTTTGGGATTTTGTTTTCGTTGGTTTTCTTTCCGCGGTTTTCGCGTAGCTGGTTTTCTTCTTTTGATTCGAACCTCGTGTAGCCCTATTCCTTATTCTATTGATTCTTTATTTACATCGTGCCTTCCGAATGGACTTCCGTTACGATTAGCCTCGCGCCTGAATTGAGTAGATCCCTTGAGTTCAGAGGTGAGCGGGAAACCGCACATCACCGAATTCGGGACGAATTCTTTTCAAGGGGGGGGGGGAGAATTGTAACATACCCAAACCCAGGCCCAAAATTTTTTTGAAAGAAAAGCCCAAAAAGCCAGCCCAAATCCACCTTCCCTTTCTATTCCTTCCTTATCTGGACGTTTCCTTTTCTGATTATAAGGCCAAGCCCAATAGCCAAGCCCATGAGCCTGCTTTCCTTTTCTAAAACCCTAGGGTTTCTGCAGAACTCTCCCTATAAATACTGCCCCTTTTCCCCCAGAAACCCAATTCTCCTTCTTTCGGCGAAGCCCTGTCGGGATCTGAGGACGTTCGAGCTTCCAGAGCACTATTCACATTTTTTCCTCTTCCAAATCTCACCAGGTAACCCCGAGAACCAGATCTAAGCTTTTCAAACCCGAAAACGTTTTCAAACTTTTATATCTTTCGAAATACCCCGAATCCTGAGAAACCGAGCACACCACCGTGACCGTCGTGATGAGACGAAGCCGGAGCCGCCGAGCCGACCGCCACGCGCCGCCGCACGCGCCCGCACGCACCGGAGGAGCCACGGGCGCGTGAGATCCACACGCGCCGGAGGAGCCACGCGCCGGAGCTCACGCGCCGATCGCCGGAGTCACGCGCCGCCGCCTCGCGCCGTCGCCGCCGCCGCCACGCGCCGCCACCGCCACCGACCGGAGCCGCCGCCGGAGCCGCCGTTGACCGCCGCCGGACCGCCGTTGACCGCCGCCGTCGCCGCCGGTTGACCGTTGACCGGTCCGGGTCGGGTCGGGTCGGGTCTGACCCATTCGGGTCGGATCCTTGACCGGGTCTGGTTTGGGTTGACCGACTGGTTTAATTCGGTTTAGTCAATTTCCAATTTCAATTCTGATTTCCAATTTCAATTCCCGGTTTAGATCGGTTTAGCTGGTTTGAGTGGGATATTTTCAATCGATCATATCTCGCTCATCCTGAGGCCGATTTAAGCGATTCAAAAGCATATCTCACTCGATTTCTCGTCCTCTTTTCAGAACCGATGTCCGTTCGGGTCAATGGGGATGCTAATTCACGGTTTTGCCCTCTTCTTTGGCTAAGGTGAGGACCGAACGTGATCTCCCTTACTTCATTCGATTCCAGGCGATAGTCCCTTGTTAATGTCGTCTTTCCTAGGTAGTTTAGGGCAGTATGGTACCAATGTGATGGCTTGAGAATGTAGAACTGCTATGTTGTCGCTGAGCCTAAAAACGTTGTTTGTGTGTGATGGATATGATTGGTAGTTGTGGTAGGGCCCCCGAAAGGGTGTTTCGTGGCAGGGCGCGTATAACGAGTTTTGGTACGCGCCCTTTAAATCGTCGGATGGGAGGTGTTGGCGAGCCTCCCCGGGTGCAAAGGCCGTGGGCCTAGGGATACCGGGTGAGCCGGTTGCGTGAGCCTTCGGGCTAGAGAGGGGTTCACGAGTGTGAAAGCACGAGTGGATGTAGTTTGCGTGATGAAAGCCTCGGGCCTGTTTGCAAGGTGATATTAGCTTAAGACTTGTGATCCGTAGTCGTGTGGTGTAAGCGGGATAGCGGACTCCCTAAGTCCGTCCTCACTGGGTGATTATGTTTGAAACAATTACTCAGGCATCTTTCCCCTTTCTTGTCCCCGTTTTCTTGCAGGTCCGGATGCAGGATTGATCGATCGTTGTGACGCCATTGGTGGATTTCAGTAAGAAGGAAGCGCCGGGTCCTGGGACAAGTTGAGTCGGCGTCCCGGTTGGACCATGTTCGGTTCAACGGGCGTCCTAATGCCGCGTCTCCGGTTATGCCGGGAGACGGGTGTTACAATTTGGTATCAGAGCCTAGGTTAAAGGTCTCCCAGTCCTGCCCTGGGAGATCAGCTTTCGTTGTTTACCCCAAAACCCAGTTTTCAATCTTTTTCAAAACCGTTTGCGAAATTTTTATAAAACAGATACTTTGCAAAATTTTTCAAACACCAATATATCACTGATTATCTCCTGTTGTGACCTCTCTTAGTTTCGTTTTATGCAGGATGTCCACCGATTCACACTCTGATTCCGGATCCGACTGGGCTCCAAACCCCACCAGTGTTCTGCGCACACGTGCTGCGCCCCGCAGGAATGTACCAAGGAGACAGAAGAGACGTCTTACGATTGGAGCATCGGTCGAGATTCCCGGCGCCACCCAGTCATCCGCCCGACACTCAGTGGATAGACCAGTGTCTGCATCAGTTCCGGTTGAGACAGTTGTGAGACTAGCGAGGGGTAGAGGCCGACCCCAGAAGACGCCAGTAGTGGCCCCACCGGCGACAGTGGATGCACCCCGGGTCCAGAGGTCGGGGAAGGAGCATGTAGTGGCAGATGATCATTCCGACCCACCGAGTCGTGTGTGCTTCATGACAGTGAGACCGTCAGACGGGATACCAGGGGCGTCGACATCGAGGAGGGCACAGGAGATTCCCCGGGACGTTCCCCGACCCTTTCAGGTGGCAGGCATGAGCGTGCAGGAGTACATGGATGCGTTCATTTTCCGAGCTGGCTGCACCCACCCAAGATCCCCGATTCATCTGATGACCATGTTTATGGATGGGCTAGCACCGGAGATCCGAGAGGGGATGACGGATGGGAGTGAGTACGGAGAGTACAGTCTGGTTGCGATGGCTACTAGGTACGCAGAGGCTGTGGATAGGAACCAGAGGGATCAAGTGTTTCGGCAGCAGATGAGGGAGAGGCGTCGTAGTGACGAGGACACCCGGCGCCAGGTCATGGCAGAGCAGCAAGCCATTTGGGATGAGGAGCTGCGTCTGAAGCGAGTGCAGGAGATTTCGGACCGGGCTCGGCTGGCGGAGCAGAGGGCCGCCTTGGAGCGTATGCAAGAGAGGTATGAGCAGCAGAGGGCAGAGCAGGCCCGGCAGCAGGCGCGCGTGGACCGAGAGCGGGAGCAGTGGGAGCAGGGGATGCAGCGGGTACGGGAGGACCGAGAGTATGTCTGGTTGGATAAGCAGATGAACATCCCTGAGGAAGGACCGGATGGGTTTGATCAGCAGTGGGAGCAGGGGACGCAGCGGGTACGGGTGGAGCGAGAGTATGTCTGGTTGGATAGGCAGGGGAACAGATTGGAGGAGGGACCGGATGGACTTGATCAGCAGTGGGATACACCGAGTCAGGAGCCGGCAGCAGCACCTCCAGTGATCGTCATCTCAGATTCAGAGCCGGAGCCAGAGTCAGACCCCGAGGAGTATGACAGCGAGGAAGGCCTGGTTTACCGAGGAGACTTGGACCTTGAGTTGCGGACCCCGGGATCAGCGAGTGGCTAGAGTCGGGGGGTGTGGGGGGATGATAGGAGTAGGGCGTAGTATTGGTGTTAGAGTTTTTGGGATTTTGTTTTCGTTGGTTTTCTTTCCGCGGTTTTCGCGTAGCTGGTTTTCTTCTTTTGATTCGAACCTCGTGTAGCCCTATTGCTTATTCTATTGATTCTTTATTTACATCGTGCCTTCCGAACGGACTTCCGTTACGATTAGCCTCGCGCCTGAATAGAGTAGATCCCTTGAGTTCAGAGGTGAGCGGGAAACCGCACATCTCCGAATTCGGGACGAATTCTTTTCAAGGGGGGGGGGGAGAATTGTAACATACCCAAACCCAGGCCCAAATTTTTTTTGAAAGAAAAGCCCAAAAAGCCAGCCCAAATCCACCTTCCCTTTCTATTCCTTCCTTATCTGGACGTTTCCTTTTCTGATTATAAGGCCAAGCCCAATAGCCAAGCCCATGAGCCTGCTTTCCTTTTCTAAAACCCTAGGGTTTCTGCAGAACTCTCCCTATAAATACTGCCCCTTTTTCCCCAGAAACCCAATTCTCTTTCTTTCGGCGAAGCCCTGTCGGGATCTGAGGACGTTCGAGCTTCCAGAGCACTATTCACATTTTTCCCTCTTCCAAATCTCACCAGGTAACCCCGAGAACCAGATCTAAGCTTTCCAAACCCAAAAACGTTTTCAAACCTTTATATCTTTCGAAATACCCCGAATCCCGAGAAACCGAGCACACCACCGTGACCGTCGTGATGAGACGAAGCCGGAGCCGCCGAGCCGACCGCCACGTGCCGCCGCACGCGCCCGCACGCACCGGAGCTCCTGCGCCGCCGCCACGCGCCGCCACCACCGCCGACCGGAGCCGCCGCTGGAGCCGCCGTTGACCGCCGCCGGACCGCCGTTGACCGCCGCCGTCGCCGCCGGTTGACCGTTGACCGGATCCGTTGACCGTTGACCGGTCCGGGTCGGGTCGGATCGGGTCGGGTCGGGTCTGACCCATTCGGGTCGGATCCTTGACCGGGTCTGGTTTGGGTTGACCGACTGGTTTAATTCGGTTTAGTCAATTTCCAATTTCAATTCTGATTTCCAATTTCAATTCCCGGTTTAGATCGGTTTAGCTGGTTTGAGTGGGATATTTTCAATCGATCATATCTCGCTCATCCTGAGGCCGATTTAAGCGATTCAAAAGCCTATCTCACTCGATTTCTCGTCCTCTTTTCAGAACCGATGTCCGTTCGGGTCAATGGGTATGCTAATTCATGGTTTTGCCCTCTTCTTTGGCTAAGGTGAGGACCGAACGTGATCTCCCTTACTTCATTCGATTCCGGGCGATAGTCCCTTGTTAATGTCGTCTTTCCTAGGTAGTTTAGGGCAGTATGGTACCAATGTGATTGCTTGAGAACGTAGAACTGCTAGGTTGTCGCTGAGCCTGAAAACGTTGTTTGTGTGTGATGGATATGATTGGTAGTTGTGGTAGGGCCCCCGAAAGGGTGTTTCGTGGCAGGGCGCGTATAACGAGTTTTGGTACGCGCCCTTTAAATCGTCGGATGGGAGGTTTTGGCGAGCCTCCCCGGGTACAAAGGCCGTGGGCCTAGGGATACCGGGTGAGCCGGTTGCGTGAGCCTTCGGGCTAGAGAGGGGTTCACGAGTGTGAAAGCACGAGTGGATGTAGTTTGCGTGATGAAAGCCTTCGGGCCTGTTTGCAAGGTGATATTAGCTTAGGACTTGTGATCCGTAGTCTTGTGGTGTAAGCGGGATAGCGGACTCCCTAAGTCCGTCCTCACTGGGTGATTGTGTTTGAAACAATTACTCAGGCCTCTTTCCCCTTTCCTGTCCCCGTTTTCTTGCAGGTCCGGATGCAGGATTGATCGATCGTTGTGACGTCATTGGTGGATTTTAGTAAGAAGGAAGCGCCGGGTCCTGGGACAAGTTGAGTCGGCGTCCCGGTTGGACCATGTTCGGTTCAACGGGCGTCTTAATGCCGCGTCTCCGGTTATGCCGGGAGACGGGTGTTACAGAAAGAGTAAAAAATGAAGCAAATAAAAAAATATTTGCAGTTATTGGTGCTCTTCTTTTAGTCATGCAAGTAAAACATAAGAGGAAAGGGTGAAGCGATCGTCTTTCTAAGAGCATATGCAACGCTAATACTTGATATTATTTTTTTTTTTTTTGGATCCTAAAAAAAAAAAAAAAAAAAACCGGACCAATTTCACGCTGACACGTGGCATGAACAGTTAAGTGGCGGTCCTTTTTTAAGAGATTTAGCAACTCGGTTGTTAATATTGTGTGGAGTCCACGTGGAACCCACACAATATTTTATATTTTTTTTCCCTAAGAACCAACGCTAAGAAACGGCGTTGCACTTGCTCTAATATTTTTGCTCATATATTGTACATAAAATGAAAATACTTTTTAAAAAATGAGGCAAATAAATAAAGTCATATCGAAAGCATTAAAAGCAAAGGCTAGCTTTTTCTTTTTCCTCGTGAACGCAAAGACTTTAGGTTTCTAAGTTGAAACTTTTTGTAGGACCTTCTGGAATTTTTTGTAGGACCTCATGAACGCAAAGACTTTAGGTTTCCTCATGAACGCAAAGACTTTAGGTTTCTAAATGTAAAGTGTAAACGCCTGACGATAAAAGGCTAAAGAAAACAAGTGTAAACTTTTGGAATTTTTTTTCCCATAAAAATGAAATGGTCTAGTTAACGTACGACCTTTTCCAACTACCCCACGGCCCTTTCCAACTATCGCACGAGCAATATGAAGTAGCCCATGGCTGTGAATTCGTGTCAAAAACAGATCGGTTCCCAATCTTTCCAGTTATTAAACTCATAGAGATTGTAAAATGAAATTCTCATTCACCGAAATCAATACATGGTTCACTATTTATATAGTGTTGATTACAAGCATAACATTAAGTTGAGTATAGTAAAAGAAGCCTTATACAAAGTATTCTAATACACTCCCTGAAGCCGTATTGGTAAAGAGGTTTGACACTAATAAACGAGAAAGTAAAGAGTGAAAAGGACCAGAGTGTAGAGACTTGGTTCGTATATTTGCATGTTGATTGTTAGTAGCGACATGAAGGACCTACAGATTACCAGCTTTCACTTGATCTCTCGTTGTATGGCAATCAATCTTTATGTGTTTAGTCCTCTCATAAAAGACAAGATTAGTAGCAATGTGCATAGCAAACTTGCTGTCACAAAAAAGTTTAGTTGTTGTTGTAACCATGATATTGAAGTCTCTAAGAAGTTGTTGAAGCCATAAAATTTTGATTCATGCTCCTATATTCTGCTTTAGTACTACTTCTACTAACAAGATGTTGCTTCTTTGATGTGTTATGTTTTTAAGTAGATTTAATCATGATTTGGAGCATGTTTTAGCTTTAGATAATGCATTTAGGCATCATTAGGAGTGCATGTGCTTTGTTTTTCTCTTTTTGTAGGTGGTGGGAGAAATAATCAAGTGCCCAAAGGATAATGGAGGAGGTAGGGACTGAAGAACAACCAAAAAGGAGTGAAAAACAGCTAAGTCGTGCAAGGAGCTCACAGCGGGGTGCTACAGCGGCCACACCAGGCCGCTGTGCCTGTAGAAGAACTGCGGAAGGCCTAAAACCGCAGCGGCCGGCGCAGCGGGATCTCTCAGACGCTGTGGATCACCAACGCCACACAGCGGCATCCCACAGAGACCAAGTCAGGCCGCTGTGGATCAAGATACCTCACAGCGGCGTCTGGCAGCGAGGTACCCAGGCCGCTGTGAGGCTACCTTTTCCCACATGGTCTTTTTCTTTTTGCTTTCGGCTTGTAAACCCTCCCATTTGATTGTGGTCGACCATTGCACGTTTTTATGATCTATTTAAGGGCTCTTGGTGTGTTAAAAGAGCCATATTACCTCTTGTAAACATCTACTTCAAACAATTTAGTTTTCTTGATCTTTTATGCAATTTGAGTTGTGTTCTTGAGTTCTTATTTGAGTTCTTCTTACTTCTTTCATTTCTGTTCATCTAAATCATGTCTTGCTTTATTATTGCTATGGCTAGTGAGTAGTTCTGTATAAGTTTCTAGGTTTGAGTTAAGGTGAGGGTGATCTAGGAATGGTTTAGGTTGTTTAGAACTTGGGAATATTGATCTCTTACTTGTTAGAAGTTCTTAATGCTAGGATTGAAGTAGCTAATCAATTCCTTGAACGTGATTGTTGCTAGCACTGAGAAGTGTAGTTAATATTTGAATCTCTAATCAAGTGCTTTACATACTTAACCAATGAGAATTGATGTTTAAGGTGTTTAGTGGTAATTAAAGCATGTCTATCTTGAAATTGCCAATGAGAGTTGATATTAATGCTTGATAGATATAGGGGTTATTATCATGAGAGTGGAGTAACTTGAATTGTTGTTCTTAGCCTAAGAAATCATCCCATGCTTGCTAAATGATTCTGAATTGATAATTGATCACCCAAACCGTAAACTCAACCCAAGGAACTTAGTTTTTAATCAATTGTTTTCAACCTTCTTATTGCTCTGTTCTTGTTCTATTTTAATCTCACTATTGTTTACATCATTGTTTAATCATGTTTGGAATTTGGTTTCATTGTTAGTTATTAGCAACAAAACCCTCAAACTAATTTGGTTGCGCTTAGATTAAGGAAACACTTGCATTCTTAGTGTGTTTAATTTACCCAAGTGGATTGACACCTCAAAACTACAAGGACTAGGTTGTATACTTGCAACTGAAGTGTGTGAAGAGGAACTTTTTATTCATATCATTCTTTGACTTCCAAGTGTGTAGAGACTTTCCAAGATAAACACAAAATCCTGTGACAGACTTCCTTAGATCAGGGCAAGTAGCCCAATGAGAATCTAAAAAAGCATTGATGCTTAAGTCTGAATCAACATAATAGAACAATCCTTAACCCATATTCTCTTTGATGTATCTGAGAATCCTATGTGCTGCTTGAAGATGGACATCAGTTGGTGCAGATAAAAACTGACTCAGTCGATTCACTGCATAAGTGATGCCATGCCGTGTAATCAAATATAATAGACACCAATGAGTTCTCTGTAAGGTTTCGAACTTGGTAACAGTGTACCAATCTCCTTACTCAAAGGAATAGTTTGATCCATAGGTACTGCACAAGGCTTAGAAGCTAGAAAACCAGTGTCTGCTAAGATGTCTAAGGCATACTTCCTTTGGAAAATAGAAACCCCAGTAGCATTGTGAGTAATCTCAATACCAAGAAAGAATTTAGGTGCACTGAGATCCTTGATCTTGAACATTTGATGCAACAACTTTTTAAGATCAACTGTAGCATCCACATTATTACTAGCTATCAATATATCATCCACGTAGACAAGAACGGGGATGAAGACCATGCATGTTTACTTGATGAATAGAGTGGAGTCAACATATGATTCTCTAAAACCAACTTGTAATAGAACTTAATAAAAGCAATGATATCTCTGTCGTGAGGCCTGCTTCGTACCGTAAATGGACTTACGTAAGCGACAAACAAGATTAGGAGGCAAAAATTGATTACTGGCAGGAGTATAGCCCAAAGGAAAACTCATAAAAATCTCCTCATCAAGATCACTATGAAGAAACGCATTGGAGACGTCCATCTGAGTCAGATTCCATCTCTTAACAACAGCCAAAGCTAGCATGAGTTTCAAAGGAGCTAACTTCGCAACATGGAAAAAAGTATCATTGAAGTCGATACCTTCTTGTTGTGTAAATCCCTGAGCTACTAGCCTAGCTTTGTAACGTTCAATGCTACAATTTGAATTATAATTAATAGTATATATCCATTTACACCCCACTACATTCTTACCCGGGGGTAAAGACTCAATGGTCAAAGTTCCATTCAACTCCATAGCATTAAGTTCCTTACCTATTACACCTCTCCATACTACTGATGTCACAACTTGCTTAAATGTTTTTGGTTATGTTTCAACTGTGACTGAAATAATATAGTTAGGGGAATGTGGATTGAGTTTAGTATAAGAGAGAACAAATGAGATAGGATATAAGGTTCACAAATACCAGAAGATGGATTGGATATTTGAAGTAAGGAGCAATGATATCCAGGAAAATATCATGTGCCTTTGCATTCCGTCTCGGCCTTGCATTGTTTAGTTGAACTGGTTGATTTAAAGATATCACAGTGTCTGGATTAACAGTGATGGCCCTAGAACTAGATGATGCAGATGCATCAGTAAATTGTATAGGTACATAATCAGTTGGTGAATACATACCATGAGATGTTTTGAATATTTAGGATCTAAACTGATGGGAATAGGTAAAGAAACTGAATTAGAAAACACATGATCAAAAGATGCAACAAAAGCAATCGTTTTAAAAGGAACGATATGTTAATGAAAAACAACATTCCTAGACACAGAGATCACATTTATTTCCGTATCCAAAACCTTATAACCCTTATACCCAGAAGAGTATCCTAAAACACACACTTTTGTGCTCTTGGTGAGCACTTGGTTCTATTTTTATCTAATGTAGAAACATAGCAAGGACAGCCACATGAACGCAAGAAAGAGTAATCAGGAACTTTCTTAGTGAGTAACTCATAAGGTGTTTTCTTATTAAGAACAAGAGAAGGAATCATATTGATAAGAAACACAACAACCATAACACAGTCACTCCAATAGACTAGAGGAACATTAGATTGAAAAAGTAAAGCTCTAGTAACATTAAGGAGATACTGATGTTTACGCTCTACAACCAAATTTTGTTCAGGAGTGTATGCACATGAAAAATTGTGAAAGATGCCATGACATTTAGTTAAACGAGAAAACAACAGTTCATAAGCATTGTCACTATGAATTGCTTTAATAATAAAGTTTTATTGCCTTTTAACATGTAAGATAAACTCTGAGAAAAACTGTGAAACTTCACTTTTATTCCTTAGCATATAAATACATGTCACTTTTGTACAATCATCAACAAGTATAAGAAACTACTTATAACCCTTTATTGACTCAACATAAAAGGGATTCCAAATATTAAGATAAACTAAATCAAATGGTAAAGAAGACAAATGACTAGATGAGACAAATGATAATTTCTTTTGTTTTGGTAGAAGGTAGAGTAGAAGCATCATTCCAGATATGGTAATTATTCCATAACTTGGACTTAGACATGAAAATTTATTCCAGATAAATATTGTAACTTGGCAGCAAAAAGATGACCAAGGCGTTGATGTTAGAGAGACCCATCCACTGTCAAGGAGCCACATAGATTGGTAGAAGGTAGAATAGAAGCATCATTTTCAAACATGTAAAGATTATGGATTAAAGTTCCTCTACCAATCGTCAAAACCTGAATATGCTCATGAATGAAGCAAGAATTAGAAAATAAATGAGTAGAGCAATTAACATTTTTCAAAAGACTACTAACACTCATCAGATTAAAATATGAATCAAAACATGTAAAACATTATGCAACGCCAAGGAATGAGATAAATGTATAGTGCATGTATGATGAATGCCTAATCTAGTGCCATTAGGAAGATAGACTGTGACACCAATGACTTGTCTAGTATCACTAAACAATGCATGATTAGAGCATACATACTCTGTGACACAAGAGTCAATTATCTAACTACCATAAGGAGGATAGAGGATAAAGCTGCTAAACATTGTTGTTGAAATGTGAGAAGGTGATTTTCATTAGATCGACTGGAAGAAGGAAGGGGTACTGAAACAGTACCAGAAGCTGAAGACTAAGCAGTGATAACAAGATTTTAGTATTCCTCGAGGTATCAATTCCTCTTACTTATCGCGTAGTAAGAGGTATCGAACCTTTTCGGGAATGGATCAAGACCAATAGGAATGCACCAATCCTTGAAAGCCAAGCAAATTCTAGATTCAAATTGAAATTCTAACAGTTCTAAACGAGATTAACAATGACAAAGTAAACAAAATCAAGCAAGGAGAACTAAACAAACAAGAACAAAGATAACTAGAAATAAATAATAAGAATAAGGTCTATGAGCAAGGTCAATGGACTAGGAGACTCGGGATGATCTCGGGATGCTAATCAAGCCTCAAACGAGCTAACCTCTTAGCAAGAACACAATAAGTCAATTAGCCTAATATCTTCACTTAATCCTAGTTCAAGAACAAACTCTCATTTGTGAATTGATATCAATCAAGAATTCAATCAAGTTCTAAACAGCTAATAATCACTCTAGACATTCATTTCCATGAGCTAGAATGTGAAAATTCTATCTAAGCCAAAACTGGAAATTCATCGAACACTTGGTGAGCATGAAATCCTAAACATCCTAGTTCAACTTGATCAAGGTCAAATAGGCATTAAGCACACTTAGATATAAGAGATTTAAGAAAGATTAAACATTAGACATCCCTTAATCATCCCTAATCAAGCTAATCCTACCTAACCCATAAACCCTATGAGAAACTACTCACTAATCATCATTTGATCAACAAAATCTATAGAGATAGTGTAAATCATTGAGGATTAGAGAAAGATGAAAGATTGAAACTAGAAATCTCAAAAGAAGTACTTAGATTAGCAAAAGATTTAAACTTGTTCTTACAAAAGGTTTAGAATCAAAAACAAGCTTAAGATCCTCAACAAAAATCAGGTTTTTGGCTTAAATAGTAAAGGGGTGCGAACCGGGTCAACCCGGAACAAACCGGGTATTGACCCAGATCCAATCAAAACTATGAGGTCTGTATCGGCCAGCCAGACCGAAATGCTGGCCGATATTGGTTCTCGGTTTTTTCTGGCTTGGAGACGTATCGGCTTGTTAAGCCGAAATGAAGGCCGATATGCATCTGTTCTGGGGGACGTATCGGCTTGTTAAGCCGGAATGAAAGCCGATATTGTTTCTCGTCGAAGGCTCGTATCGGCCCGCCTGGCCGATATGGAAGCCGGTACAAACTCTCGGATTAATTTTGCATTTCTGTATCGGCCTGGCTGGCCGATATTGAAGCCGATATGGATAAGTCGAAGGTTTGTATCGGCCCACCAGGCCGATATTGACACCGATATTGCTCCAAATTGCTCCTCCTTGGTTCTTTGAGCTCTAGACTCCTCTCCCAAGCTCACCTTAGCTCCAGGCACCTCAAATCACCTGTAAAACACCAAGGAAACACTCCAAATGCAATAACCTAACCTAAGATGCTCCTAAATTCTAAACAAACCAATAAACAAGGGAAAGAAGCTAAAAGAAGCCTAGAAGAACTGAAACAAAAGCTAATAATCATCCTAAAATGCCATGAAATACAAGTATATCAATTCCCCCAAACTTAAACCTTGCTTGTCCACAAGCAAGCATAAGACAATCAAAACAAGTTGGGGAAAAGGTTTGAAAGCGGGAGCTCATATCAAAAAGTTCAATCAAGATCAACAAGTTTCATTTAAAGCTCATGCAACTAAGATGTAACCAAGTCAAGCTTACTCCAAGGATTTAGCCATACTCATCAAGGCCAATTCTCCAACCCTTTTCTCGACTTACACAAGAATTCATATCAACTAGCTCTTTGACATTGATTAAGCGTTTCAAGTGGATCCTACTCACAACCAAGTGTTCAAACTCATTTGGAAAGGGTTAAGGTTACGAGATAAAGATGATCTCAATAAAGAAAAAGGGGTTCCTCCACATTCATTTAGGTTCTCTCATGAAAGAATGAATGAGCTTATAGTAAAAGGCTAAGAGTATAGAAGCAATTGGTGCATACTAGCATCGATTTCCGTCTACCCATTGCCCCAATGACCTCCACTCTTACTCTAGCCCACCTAGTTTGAGTCTACCCTTTATCAAGGCTTTTCTTGCCTCATCCATTTTTCTCAATCAAAATACTTCCCATGAAACTCCCCAAGGATCATTTAAAACCTTTCAAAACAATGGCAATTCTTTTCTTTCAACTTAGCTCAAATCCTTCTTTCTTTAGTAGTGAACTCTTTTCATGAACCTCTTCTTTTTTTTCTTTCTTTAAATTGAGCACTTTGGCTTCTTTTCTTTTCAAAACATGAGGTACTTTCTTTTTTTTCTTTGAAAACACATAAGAGCTTTTTTTTTCTTTTTTCTTTTTAAACACTTTGCCAACAAACACAAGATCCCATTCAACTTCCCTTTTATTCTTTCCCTCTCAAAATCCCTTCCCCCAAACTTCAATCTTAGCCTAATACAAGCAAAAGGTGGTCAAGCTTGCATCTACACGGAAATTTTCAACTAGTCGCCTCAAACTCAACACCATTTACTTAGCTCATTACAAGAGGTCTACCTCTCAACTAGAGTGTTTGTGGGTTTGAAGGAAAGGTGGTGAAGGGTGCGGAATCTATTCAAGCAAACAAGAGTGGTTAAAAGGAGAAGAATGCTTGAATATTTTGGGGTATCCATGAGTTTAAAAACACTAAGAAGGAGTAGGATAATTGCAAGTCAAGTTAAGGTTCTCACTTTGAATAGAGCTAGCTTCAATTCACATTTTGCTTCAGTTTTAAAACAAGGCTGAATGTTAGCGTTCCAAGCAAGGTTCGTTCTAGCTTTCACGCTTAACTCGGGAAACAATCCTAGTGCACTCAATTAGCTAAACAAGCTAGCATTCGAAACCATTTTCACCCAATTAAACTTTACAAGGAAATTCAATCATTGCTCCCAAATGCATGAATCCTACAACACTAACTAGACTCGATCCTACATGCTTTCTTTTTGAAATTTTTTTTTGAAATTTTTCAATTTTTTTTGGGTTTTTTTATGCCTTTAAGATGCATGAGACTCAATAAAACGATAAAACGAAAATAAGAACAAAGAACACAAGATTAGCAACTTGGTCTCTCCCCCAAACTTAAATCACACGGTCCCTTGTGTGATCTAAGCAAGGAGAAAAGACCGAAAACAAACAAAAAGCAAACAAAGGAAAGAAGAAAAACTATGTACAAAGGTGGAGTGTAACCTGTCTAGTAGTGGAGGAATGGGGGTGATGAATCCCCCATGGAGTAAGTCGGGTTGGAGGAGGAACAGGAAGGTGTCCTCATTGCTCTCCTCTTCTTCCTTCTGTCCTCGCGAGTAGATTGGCGATGAGGGTCCTCATAATAGGAGTCGTGGGCCATGCGCGCAGATCCTCCTGTTTCGTGTCCAGCAACCGAGTACATGCCCTGCTCTAACTCAACCTGCTCAACCACATCATCTGCCTCAGCTATCACCTCCTCAGTCGCTGCTCGAATCTCTTCATCTACATCAACCGGAGCCTCTCTGGATGTGGAAGTATCCCCTGCAGCACTAGTCTTGTCCTTCTTCCCTACGAACATCTTAAGGACCTTGGTTACCTTCTTCAAACAGGAGGCCATCTTCTTGATGTTCCTCCCGTGCCATTTGCTCTGCCTCTGGAGGTCCCGGTTCTGGTCCCTCAGCGCACAAATAGTCTTGTTCGCGATTGGCTCATCAAGAGGCTCAACAAGATATCTGTCCAACCCATACACCCCAGCAGGTGCGTCGGGAGAAGCTGAGCTGGCTGCGGGTGCTTTCCTCGGTACATAAGGCTCAAACTGATGTGCCATTCCCGGCGTGAACCTGATGTTGGCCCTGTTTGTGAAGCTCGTGATCTCGGGGTTCGGGAGTAGAAACTTCTCCTCATACTCCGTGTCTGAACACATCCTGTACAGGTGACGCCCCGGAGGTGATTTGGAGCCGAGGTAATGAGTCCTGATCAACCGTGGCACATCCAGCCATGCCACCGGTGTGGGCTGACCAAATGTCTTGTCCTTCAGACTGCCTTCAAGCTTAACCTTCTTTGCATTGAGGATTGGTGTGATCAACCCGCCCATGTTAAATTTGGGCCCAGCATCCTTAACAGTGGTCCCCCAGTCTCTGTGAACTGCAAACTGCTCCGCTAGTATCGAAGTGTAGCTCGGAAGGCGCTCAACTGGTGGCATTGGCCTGCCGCTAGGAAAGGTGAGCAAGAGAGGCTGTAACCCAATGTAGAGAATCTTCATTTCCATATCTATGACCTGGTTAGCTTCCTTTCTGGCAAACAGGGTGTGAGCCAGTGCCTTATGCACGTATCTAATGGTCGGATGTCGGAGCCTTGCAGACTTCATACCCCCTGCCTTGTAAGGCCCAGTGGCTATCATAAACCACAAATCCTGAAGATCGTCCTTGTCAATGGGGATGGAGGTGCCTAACATAGCACCATTCTCCTGAAACCCGAAGATGGAAGCAATTTCCTCAAAAGTCACAGTAATCTTCTTCCTGCCACCCATGAAACTTTTCTCACCCCGGCTTATCTCTCCTCTCTGAGCTGCTTTCCTCATGTTTACTGTTATGCTCATGGTGGAGAGGAACTGACAGGCTGAGCTTTGATACCCATCGCTAGAGACTGTGACGAAGGTCCTAAGTCCCATGTTCTCTACAATATGATCATAATCATCCAATAATCCCAGGGCCGTGAGGGTTGGGATATGAGGATACCGCGTTGGCGCAAATGTTATAACCTCCAACTTTTCAAAGATTTCAGCCGGGGTGAACTTCAACGGAGTTGCTTCGACCACTCTCTCTTTACCCGTAGGTGCTTGTCCCTCAACAACAATTCCCTTTCCTTTATCTTGTGAGGAAGTCCCCACATCTTTCCCTGATGCCTTTGCTGGTTCTTTGGGGTTTGCACTCTTTTTAGTCATTGTTCTGCAAAACAACAAAGCTTAAATGTGCATTAGTTTAAAGCTCAACTTTCCATCACACATATTTCAAGAAGCAATGCTATAGATTGACAATGCACATGTTCATACAAGCACCATAAGTCCACCATTAAGCACAAACACAAGCTATAAGGCAACAATCTCAACTCCAAATTCAAGCATTTTGGTTAACTAGCTCATGAAAATAGTGAATGAAAATTTTGAAATCAAATAAGCTAGCAACCTCTTAAACAAGATTCATTCCAACTTCCATGTTCATAATCAAACAAGCATCAAGCTCCAATTCAACTCAAGAATCATTTTCACTTTTAAAGACACTCTTTTAAGCAATTTCAAAAATTTTGTGAAACCAAACTCAATAGAATCAAGTAGTCTCACACATACAGGCTATAAACAACAAATTGCACCTTTAGAAACAATCAATTCTAGATTACCCCAAAATTTTCGAAATTCAAGTTCCCTCAAGAACCCTAATTCCCAAAATTCAAATTCAAGCAATCCTAGGGCGAAAATGAGTTGGGTAATCATCTAGGAGCATCCTATTAAGTGTTTCTAACCATAATCATCAAAGAAAAAGCCACAATTTCGAGTTCTAAAAATCTAAAAATTTTCCTATTCAAATTCGAAATTGAGAGAGAGAGGATTATACCTTGCTTTATTGATGGAAGATGATAGAAGAGAGTGTCTGTGAGTGAAAGAGCCTTGAAAATCTTGAATTTAGAAGCGAAAATTGTCCAAATCCGACAAGAATTGAGAGAGAAAAGAGATTTTGAAATTCTCTTGAAAAGTTTTCTTCAAAAACGCAAAGGAAGAAGAAAGTGCCTAGGAGATGTCGACTTGGAGGAGAAAACAAGGTGAAATTTGGACCAAATCGGTTTAGCAGGGTTCATTAAATCGATTTTCTGGTTAAAACTCGGTTTGGTCTCGGTTTAGGCTCAGAGAAACTTACCTGGTCGTGGGGTGTATCGGCCTGTACACCCGATACGTAAGCCGGAATAGTCTCTCGGATTAAATTTCGGGACACCATATCGGCCTGGCCAACCGATATGGTGACCGATATTGATGCACTCCGAGACTTCGTATCGGTTTGGCCAGCCGATACTCAGGCCGATATTGAGTTTCTGGGAAATCCGTATCGGCTTGGCCAACCGATACGGTGACCGATACAAACTCTCGGATTAAATTTCGACCTCCTATATCGGCCTGTCCAGCCGATATAGTAGCCGATATTGATCCTCTCCGAAAATACGTATCGGCCTGGCTAGCCGATACGTAGGCCGATATTGACCCAGAAATCACCTCTCTCTATTCCTATTGCCTTTTCTTAACCCCAATCAGTTCACCACTCCTCCTAAAGACCAAAACCTGATAAAAACTTAAGCAAAAGATCAAAAATAACAAGGAAATCATTATATGTACAAGGATAAACATGGGAATGTCTCCCAAGTGCGCTTTTGTTTAGAGTCGGTAAGCTCGACTGTTCAAACCGTTATGTCAGGTTGAAGGAGGGCTAGAGAGTGGAATAGAGATCCCTTCCTCTATAGCTTCTGAAGCGGAGTAATGTTTGAGGCGCTGACCATTGACGGTGAACTCTTCTTCTGACTTTCCCCAAAGGACAACTGCTCCATAAGGCCTTACCTCCTTCACCTTGAAAGGTCCTGACCAACGAGACTTGAGCTTCCCGGGAAACAGCTTCAACCGGGAGTTAAACAGAAGCACAAGATCACCTTCCTTGAACTCTCTCTTCAGTATCAGCTTGTCATGGAAGAGCTTGGTTCTTTCTTTGTAGATCTTTGAGCTTTCAAAAGCCTCAAGTCTTATCTCATCCAATTCATTAAGCTGAATCAATCTCTTCTTAGTCGCGGTTTTGATGTCAAAGTTCAGCAACTTGACAGCCCACATAGCTTTGTACTCAACCTCAACTGGTAGATGGCAATACTTCCCATACAGCATATTGAAAGGAGTGGTTCCAAGGGGAGTTTTGAATGCTGTTCTATAAGCCCACAATGCATCATCAAGCTTTTTAGACCAATCTTTTCTTGAAGCCCCAACAGTCTTCTCTAAGATAGCCTTTATCTGTCGGCTTGAGACTTCTACTTGACCACTTGTTTGAGGGTGATAAGGTGTGGCAACCTTATGCTTAACTCCATATTTCTTCATCACCCATTCAAACAACTTGTTGATGAAATGAGATCCCCCATCACTAATCACCACTCTTGGGACTCCAAATCTTGGAAATATTATGCTTTTGAAGAGTTTGATAACAACCTTAGAGTCATTGGTGGGGCTTGCCACTGCTTCAACCCATTTGGATACATAATCTACAGCCACAAGGATGTAGTTGTTTCCATACGAAGATGGGAATGGTCCCATGAAGTCTATTCCCCATACATCAAACACTTCCACTTCTAGTATTGGGTTTTGAGGCATTTCATTCCTCTTGCTAATGTTCCCCTTTCTTTGACAAGGGTCACACCTTGAGATGAAGGTTTGAGCATTTTAAACATAGTTGGCCACCAAAAACCAGCTTGTAGAGCCTTTTGAACAGTCTTGAATGTGGCAAAGTGACCTCCATAGGGTGATCCATGACAATGTAGTAGGATCCCTTCCACCTACTCATTTGCTACACATCTTCTTTAGAGTTGATCCTTGCATAGGGTATAGAGGTATGACTCATCCCAATAATATCTGTTCACATCTCGGAAGAACTTCTTTCTTTGATAGCTGTCTAGACTAGGTGGTTCCTTCCCAACTGCCAAGAAGTTGACGATATCTGCATACCATGGTTCATTGTCTTCAATGGAACCAATCTCCTCCAGCTTTCTACTTGTGTTATGAGCTTCTTTGACTGCTTTAACAGCCATGAGTTGCTCCTCCGGAAGTGAGTCATCTAGAGGAACACCATCTTCAATCCTTAGCCTTGATAAGTGATCCGCTACCCCATTTTCAATACCCTTCTTATCTTTGCTTTCCAAATCAAATTCCTGTAGCAGCAAGATCCATCTTAGAAGCCTCGGCTTGGCATCCTTCTTGGCAAGCAAATACCTCAACGCAGCGTGATCCGTGTACACCACAACCTTAGACCCAACCAAGTATGATCTGAACTTTTCAAAGGCAAAAACCACAGCAAGAAGCTCCTTCTCAGTTGTTGCATACTTCACTTGAGCATCATCCAATGTCCTACTAGCATAGTATATGACATGGAGTTTCTTGTCTTTCCTCTGTCCAAGGACTGCTCCAACTGCATAGTCACTCGCATCACACATGATCTCAAAAGGCAATTCCCAGTCAGGAGCTTGTACAATCGGAGCACTAACCAAAGCTTCTTTAATCCTGTGAAATGCATCCAGACACTCCTCGTCAAACACAAAGTCAGCTTCCTTACACAGTAAACGAGTGAGTGGCCTAGCAATCTTGGAGAAATCCTTGATAAACCGTCTGTAGAAACCAGCATGACCCAAGAAACTCCTGATCCCTCTAACTGAGTTTGGTGGCTGAAGACTTGTCATAACTTCTATCTTTGCTTTGTCCACCTCAATACCCTTCTCTGAAATCTTATGACCCAAGACAATTCCCTCTGTTACCATGAAATGGCACTTCTCCCAGTTAAGCACCAAGTTTGTCTCCTCACATCGCTTCAAAACCCTGCACAAGTTCAACAAACAAGAGGAGAAAGAAGAGCCATATACAGAGAAATCGTCCATAAAAACTTCTACAATGTCCTCGATAAGATCTGAGAAAATTGACATCATGCACCGCTGGAAAGTGGCAGGTGCATTACACAAGCCAAATGGCATCCTTCGATATGCGAAGGTACCATAAGGGCAAGTGAAAGTCGTTTTCTCTTGATCGTTTGGGTGTATCGGGATCTGAAAGAACCCACTGTACCCATCGAGAAAACAATAAAAAGGATGGCAAGCAAGACGTTCTAGCATCTGATCAATAAAAGGCAAAGGGAAGTGATCTTTCCTAGAGGCTGCATTGAGTTTCCTATAGTCTATGCACATCCTGTGTCCTGTGATGGTCCTAGTAGGGATTAGCTCATTGTTATCACTTTTTACTACAGTAATCCCTCCCTTTTTCGGGACACAGTGCACGGGAGAAACCCACGTGCTGTCCGAAATTGGGTAGATTATACCAACATCAAGAAGCTTAAGGATTTCCTTCTTTACTACCTCTTTAAGATTAGGATTCAATCTTCTCTGATGTTCAATTGAGAACATAGATTCGTTTTCAAGATGAATCCTATGGGTACATAAACTAGGTGACAGCCTTTTTATATCTTCAAGAGAATAGCCTATAGCCTTCCTAAACTTTTTCAATTCAGTAGTCAAGGCAATCAATTCATCATCACTCAGAAATTCATTCACAATGACAGGATAAGTAGAATTAGGACCAAGAAATGCATACCGAAGCCCCCGCGGAAGGGGCTTTAACTCAACCTTTGGTGCCTTGAGCTCACTCCAATCATCAGCTACAAGCTGCTCCTTCATACCCTCAGCTCCATAGGCGCCATCAGCTCCCATACCCACTGCGAAGACCTCTATCTCTGTACCAACTTAATCTGATACCAACTCAATGTACTCAACCTCTCCTTGCAAAGGCTTGTGTGAATCAAGAGCTCTCATGTAAGCCCAACTCTCTTCGCGAAGATAACCATACTCTCCACATTCCTTTGTTAGAGCCACTTCCAATGGATCACTCATATTCAACTCTTCAAGAAGTTCATCAGCTAGCATATCCATAGTCTCAATATAGAACATCTGCCCTTCTATGGTTGGCTTCTTCATCACTTTGTTGATGTCAAATTTGAGCACTATGTCCTTTCCAAGGTTGAGATCACTCTTCCCTTTCTTGACATCTATGATAGCACCAGCTGTGGCAAGAAATGGTCTCCCAAGAATTAAAGGATCCTTTGGTTCTTCATCCATCTCCAACAAAATAAAATCTGTTGGAACCTCAAATCCTCCCACCTTCACCGGAAGATCCTCTAGTAGACCAATTGGATATCTAATTGATCTATCAGCCAACACCAAGGAGATCCTACAAGCCTTGTAGGTGGAGAAGCCTAGCCTCTTGGCTACTGAGAAAGGCATTAGACTAGCGCTTGCACCAAGGTCACACAAGCAACTCTCAAATCTGAAGGGACCAATAGCACATGGTAGAGTGAAACTGCCCGGGTCTTCAAGCTTTGTAGGGACAATGCTCCTTTGAATGAATGCACTACACTCATGAGTAAGCATGACCATACCCTGAACCTCCTTAGTTCTTTCCTTAATGGCATCCTTTAAGAACTTGTTGTACTGAGGAACAAGTAGAAATGCATCTATCAAGGGCATTGTGAGCTCTACATTCTTCATCTGTTTTTCAAAAAGAGCCTTATACTTCTCTAAGAGCTGCTTTTTGAATCTGCCCGGAAAGGGTAACTTGGGTTCATAGGAAGGTGGAACAAACTCACTAGCTTTCTTCTTGGGTGCCTCTTCCACTACTTCTTCTACCACAACCTTTCCCTTTCTCTTGGCAATCTCACATTCACTTTCTCTGTTGAGAGTAGAATTTTCAGAATTCTCCTCCCCCTCTTGAACTTCAATGTCCTCATTGATTTGAGGAGTAACCTTAGGCTTGGGAACTTGATGATGTTGCAGCTCTTTACCACTTCTCAATGTTATGGCATTGATATACTCCTTTGGGTTTTGCTCAGATTTTCCGGGTAGAGTTCCTTGAGGTCTAGAGGTTGAAGCATTTCGGTTCTCCATATTGGTGACCCTAGATGTCAAATTCTGCAACTCATTCTTCAAATCTCTAACTTCCATAGCTCCTGAGGCCTGTCCCTGAAGTAGTTGCTGCATCATACCCTTTAACTTACTGTCCAATCCTGAAGAAGAAGAGGCTTGTGTCTGTTGTTGGTTAAATCCGGGTGGAGGGTATTGTTGCTTTGGGATAAAGGGTTGTTGGCTTTGGAACTGTGGTTTGTTAGCAAACCCTTGCTGATTAGTATAAAGGACAAAAGGCTTTTGTTGCTGAGGTTGTGTGAAGCCTTGTTGCCCTTGTTGTTGAGCTTGAGCTTGTGGTTGAGCTTGAGGATAAACCTGATCTTGTGGGTTGGCAACATTGGGGTTTCTGTAAGATAAGTTGGGGTGATTCCGGTAGTTTGGGTTGAAACCCCTGTTGAAACCTCCTTGGCCATCAATGAAATTGATCTCTTCTTGGGTCATATCACCTTCAAGACTATAGAGGACTGGTTGAGAATCATCATAGTTCTCCACAAAGCTGATTTTCTTTTGGTTGGATGAGATCATCTTGTCTATCTTGTCATTTAGAGACTTGATTTCCTTCTCGTACTTCTCATCGGAAGAAGATGATCCTCTAGGAGTCCTCTCATAGTCCTCATTGTAGTTCCCATCACTTGTAGCCAAGTTTTTAATCAATTCCATGGCCTCATCAACTCCCTTTCCTAGGAAGTGTCCATTACTACAAGAATCAAGCATTGCCCTCATTCTAGGAAGCACTCCTCGGTAGAGGTTACTGAGTAGTGTCTCCTTGGTGAAACCATGGTGTGGGAATTGAGTAGTGATCTTATTGAACCTTTCCCAAGCTTCAGCGAAGGTCTCGTTGTTTCGTTGCACAAACCCAGATAACTCATTTCGAAAGCGGGCAGTTCTTGTGGGTGAGAAGAATTTCTTCAAGAAAGCCTTCTTAAGGTCTGCCCATGTAGTGATGGAACCCGGTGGAATGGTGCTTTCCCAATCTTTGGCTCTGTCCGCCAAGGAGAAGACAAAGAGGCGCATCTTGAGACCCTCATCAGTTACGCCATTTAGTCTTGTAGTGGCACATATTTTATCGAAGGTATCCAAGTGTTGCAATGGGTCTTCTGAGGCAAGCCCATGGAATTGATTGTTCTGTACCATATTCATGACCATGGCCCTGATTTCAAAATTGTTGTTGTTCACTGGTGGTGGAATGATACCCCGCCGATTAGCATTCGTATCGGTAGTATCTCCATCGCCAATGGCTCGAGCTGGTCTCTCTCGATGAACCGGGATCCTGTTTCCCTGTCCATCTCTAGCATCCTCATCCTGATGATGGTGCTCTTGATTGCCCTGATGGCCTTGTTGGTCCTGTTGACCCTCTAGATCCATAACTGGCTGCTCTTGAGGCTCAAACTGAGGCTGAACTACTTCTTCCTGTTCCAACCCGAGTCTTTCCAAATGCACAGCTCTCTCTAAAGCTCGTCTCTCTCTTGCTAACTATCTTTCAAGTGCTTTGATGTCTGAAACTCGTGCAACTAAGTTCGTTGGTCCTCTGCTGCGTAGGTTCATACACTTGTCATCAAAGCAAGACGAAGAAGCAAGATTAGTAACCAAAACTTGATCTAAATAGGAAAGTAAATCGAATTGATCTATCCAAGTTCCCAAAATGGCAACGACGCCAAATTGATAACAAGATTTTAGTATTCCTCGAGGTATCAATTCCTCTTACTTATCGCGTAGTAAGAGGTATCGAACCTTTTCGGGAATGGATCAAGACCAATAGGAATGCACCAATCCTTGAAAGCCAAGCAAATTCTAGATTCAAATTGAAATTCTAACAGTTCTAAACGAGATTAACAATGACAAAGTAAACAAAATCAAGCAAGGAGAACTAAACAAACAAGAACAAAGATAACTAGAAATCAATAATAAGAATAAGGTCTATGAGCAAGGTCAATGGACTAGGAGACTCGGGATGATCTCGGGATGCTAATCAAGCCTCAAACGAGCTAACCTCTTAGCAAGAACACAATAAGTCAATTAGCCTAATATCTTCACTTAATCCTAGTTCAAGAACAAACTCTCATTTGTGAATTGAGATCAATCAAGAATTCAATCAAGTTCTAAACAGCTAATAATCACTCTAGACATTCATTTCCATGAGCTAGAATGTGAAAATTCTATCTAAGCCAAAACTGGAAATTCATCGAACACTTGGTGAGCATGAAATCCTAAACATCCTAGTTCAACTTGATCAAGGTCAAATAGGCATTAAGCACACTTAGATATAAGAGATTTAAGAAAGATTAAACATTAGACATCCCTTAATCATCCCTAATCAAGCTAATCCTACCTAACCCATAAACCCTATGAGAAACTACTCACTAATCATCATTTGATCAACAAAATCTATAGAGATAGTGTAAATCATTGAGGATTAGAGAAAGATGAAAGATTGAAACTAGAAATCTCAAAAGAAGTACTTAGATTAGCAAAAGATTTAAACTTGTTCTTACAAAAGGTTTAGAATCAAAAACAAGCTTAAGATCCTCAACAAAAATCAGGTTTTTGGCTTAAATAGTAAAGGGGTGCGAACCGGGTCAACCCGGAACAAACCGGGTATTGACCCAGATCCAATCAAAACTATGAGGTCTGTATCGGCCAGCCAGACCGAAATGCTGGCCGATATTGGTTCTCGGTTTTTTCTGGCTTGGAGACGTATCGGCTTGTTAAGCCGAAATGAAGGCCGATATGCATCTGTTCTGGGGGACGTATCGGCTTGTTAAGCCGGAATGAAAGCCGATATTGTTTCTCGTCGAAGGCTCGTATCGGCCCGCCTGGCCGATATGGAAGCCGGTACAAACTCTCGGATTAATTTTGCATTTCTGTGTCGGCCTGGCTGGCCGATATTGAAGCCGATATGGATAAGTCGAAGGTTTGTATCGGCCCACCAGGCCGATATTGACACCGATATTGCTCCAAATTGCTCCTCCTTGGTTCTTTGAGCTCTAGACTCCTCTCCCAAGCTCACCTTAGCTCCATGCACCTCAAATCACCTGTAAAACACCAAGGAAACACTCCAAATGCAATAACCTAACCTAAGATGCTCCTAAATTCTAAACAAACCAATAAACAAGGGAAAGAAGCTAAAAGAAGCCTAGAAGAACTGAAACAAAAGCTAATAATCATCCTAAAATGCCATGAAATACAAGTATATCAAGCAGCCATGACACCATTTGCAGTAATCGTGGCATGAGGTGCAGAAGAAGAAGACGCCGCTTGCTCCGTAGTGTTAACTTGTGTATGAAGCTATTAAATCAACCCTTTCACATGTTTAGTAGTAAAGGAACTAAGATCCAAGGGAGCAGATGAAACTGGTGGAAGATTATAACCTTGATATCCAGTGACTGCATTTTCCAAAGCATTCAGAGTTGAGAATGAAGGTTGATAACTGGTTTCAGAAGCTTGTGATGTCATCTTATGTGATGGAGAACTTGTAGATTGGTTTATGTGACCCGGTGGATAGCCAATAAGCTTGTAGCACTTTTGAACTACATGTTCTGTCTTCTTAAAATTAGTACAAACAGGTTTTGGCTTTAACTTTTACTGATAATGAGCATAAATAATGTTCTAAATCTCTGTAGAAGAAAGACGAGCAGGAAGAGCGAGTTAGAACTCTCAAACACTGGATTATCAACCTTTGTTGTAGGTTTGATATTCTTCTATCGTTCATCATGTGTAACCATGAGAAAAGCCTCTTCAGTAGTATGAATGGGCTTCAACATGAATAGGTGGCGGCGAGTTGGCTCATACGCTTCATTAAGTCCCATTAAAAAATTCGTAACTCTACTTTTTTTGTTGAAGCTGATCCCATAGTTTTGCAGCATTGCATTCACATTTACTACATGTGCACACATGTAACTCGTGAAGGAAATTCTAGCAGTTCTAATCAGGATTAGCAACCCTAGGTATAAATTCCAAGCCTAGGATCTAAGGTTCAGGTATATTGAATCTACATCAGATCTCGAATTACCTGGAGATTAGCAGCGGAAGATTAGTAAGTATTCGAGATTCACGAGCGCCTCAAGTGCTGCGCCTCTACTGGTATCCACACGCACACAAACTGGAATCCGCCGGGATGCTAGTGCCGGGAGATCGGATCTCTTTGGGATACGTCTATTTCTGAGAGGTGGCTGCAATTAGGCTCAAAACTTCTGCTCCAGGTCGTGCTATATCATATATATAGACCTGGGAAAACCTAATTAATCACCGGACCGAACCGAGATTAATTAAGTCATTAAAACGAAATAGTGTTTCGATCTCCGCCTTGCATCGATCGACACAACACTTGTGTCGATCGACACACTCTCAAAACTCGTATATTAATGTGTATCAAATACACATTAACTTGACCATTACTTTAATGATTATTCCCACATGAAGTATATCCAGTCTGCTTAGGTGTGTGACCCTGTAGGATCATATAATAATAGTAATGAGTTCACAACCCACATATCACAAGTGGTATCTAGCAAAACATTATGATCACCTAGTATCATATGAATGTCTAATCTCGACAACATAACTATCTCTAGAGTGATTACAAGTGTGATTTCAGGACATTCCCAACAACTCGATGTAATTCTTGTACTTTTCCCATAGAGTAACAAGCTCAGTGTAATAGGTGCTTACATCCAAATGACCTTGAGTAAGAGTGATCATACACACGCGGAGCATCATCTTGTTTAAACAAAGTCATCAAACTCTTCCAAATAGCTTCTGCAGTAGGTAGGAATGACAAATTCTGGCCAATCTTCTTTGAAACACTATTCAAAAATCAAGTCGTGACCATATTATTGCACCTAGACCAAGATCCATAATCTCTATGCATCAAATAAGGTTTGACTACAATTCCATCAATAAATCTTAGTTTATTCCTAACATTCAAATCCATACGCATAGACCGTCTCCAAGTATGGAAATCCGCTTCAGAATCAAGAAGATCCGAGACCAAAATCAATCCAACATAATCAGAGCTATGTAAGTAGTATGGATTGTTATACAAATTTGTATTATTTGGAACAATAGAAGAGGAATTTACCATATCTGGTTTGCCGAAGAGAGAATACGAGTTTCACAACTGTGTATTCGAAGGCATCTTGACAGTGTATCAATGATGAAATCAATGAGAAGATTAGCATCACAAGATGAAGAAAAGAAAGATATGACAGCTAATTGAGGTCAAACGAAAGAAGAAAGCAGAATCACTCCTAAGATTGAGGAAAATTGTCGTAGAAAAACAAGAATTGCGATGAAAATTTCAGAAATGAAAGAATCTCTTAGAGAAAGACTCATCGCGACGAAGAACATAAGTAATCGCAGGAGAGATGAGAAGAATTCAAATCCAGAATGGTTCAAGAAATCACCATGGATGGAGCTTGAGCTAGCTGGAACGAGGAGACTGAGACACAAATGGTTTTAGCGCTCTGATACCATATTAAACTCATAGAGATTGTAAAATGAAATTCTCATTCACCGAAATCAATACATGATCCACTACTTATATAGTGTTGATTACAAGCATAGCATTAAGCTGAGTATAAGGTAAAAGGAAGCCTTACACAAAGTGTTATAATACCGGTAAAAGGATTTTAGATTCATTAGGTAGTTAATCGGATATTCGAAACTGAACCGATATCCATTGGAGAACAATATCTATAGGAATCATCCGGTATTTAGGCAAAACCAAAACCGAACAGAACTGATTATTTCAGATCGGTTTTGGTTCGGGTTTTTAATTCCTGTTTTTGTGTCCCTTATGATCCATAATTTCAGTCTTCTGTCAAGCCCAATCTAGCGCACAGAAAGAACATTAGAGAGAGAGAGAGAGATAATCGTATGGTTTATGCTACAGTCTAGGTATAGCAAGGGACTGAGAAGGTACATATCATAAGAAGATTCAGAGGATAACATAATCAGAAGACAAACACAATGACTTGAGGCGTAAGTCATCACCGTAGATTCCACGGTCCGAGATGGTAAGTTATATCAGGCCTGTTCTATCTGAGTCTCCTCTTAAAACATCTTCACAACTTCCAACATGCTTGGCCTTAATATCAGATAATTGTTGGAGCATAGAAGTGAAACTTTGATCATTCTTCGAGCCTTGGATCCAGAATCTCTGCAAAATCACGTTTCTTGTGCAACACAAACGCCTGAAATTGAAAATCAAGAACCTTTTGAGAGAGAGCTGAATTCTGGGGGTGGGGAGGATTGGTCAGTACCCAATCGAGAAGGGCAACGCAGCACTCTTCGAGCCTTGGATCCAGAATCTCTGCAAAATAATCTGAGTCATTCCATAGGCTCGGGATACCCCAGGTTAATCAAAAAAAAAAAAAAAAAAAAACAATATGTATAATGAAAACATATAAAATGGAAAAATGATATATAAAATGCAATTAAGAAGAAAGATAGAGAATAAAAGTGTATGTACGGAAGGAAATTGAAAAAGAAGAAGAAAATATGATAAATTACTATAGAAAATTGATTAACTAGATTCAGAAAAATTGATCATTCTTCGAGCCTTGGATCCAGAATCTCTGCAAAATAATAATAGCTACTGTACAAAATCAGATTCTAAAATATTTGATTAACTAGATTCAAATCATATAATTAATTTAATTTACTAAAAAGAAATCATTAATTTATTAGATTCTAAAATTGTTTTTTTTTGTAGGTAAAATAACACGTTAACATTAAAAAGACATAAAAAATATTTAATCCAATAAGGTTAATGGGATTATGAACCCATTATTAAGCTTGATCCAAATCAATTTTAATTTCAATACTCCCCCTTAAACTTGATTTTGTCAACCATCCCGAGCTTTGAACGAAGTAACTCGAACAGACCTTTCGATAATGACTTGGTGAAGATATTTGCAACGTTGTCTTCACTTCGAACCTCCAAAGTTTCAATCGTTCCATCAAGCACCTTTTTCTCGTATGAAGTGATGCTCCAATTCAATGTGCTTCGTCCTTGCATGAAACACTGGATTATTAACCAACTTGATAGCACTTTGGTTGTCTCCGTAGATGGCAACCGGCTTATTGATTGGCTCGAACAAGTCTTCAAGGAGTCTTCGAAGCCATATACACTCTTGAGCTGCGAGTGTTGAAGCTTTATACTCCGCTTCAGTGGTAGACAATGACACCGTTTCTTGCTTCTTGCTGCACCATGAAACGCTCGTATCTCCACATAAGAACACATAGCCTGAAGTAGATTTTCGATCATCTAGATCTCCACCAAAGTCAGCATCGGTGAAACCATAGAGCGAAACCTTGGCATTGTACTTGTACAAAAATCCCATGCCAAGAGTTTTCTTCACATACTTTAAGATCTTCTTCGCCGCTTCTAGACGTGGTTTCCTTGGTTCTTGCATAAACTGACTTACAAGACCAACCGCAAAGGAGATATCAGTTCTTGTAATGGTTAAGTATAAAAGGCTTCCGACAAGAGAGCGATAAGGTCGAGGATCGGGTAGCAAGGATCCTTCATCGCGTTTAAGCTTTATGATCACTGTTAGAAAGCCTAGGATCTAGGGTTCGTTATATTGAATCACTAACCTCGTTCTTACCTTGTTTCTGGCAGCGGAATGATTGGTGAACGAGATCAGTAGCGAATCAAGTGCTTCGCCTCTACCAGATACACACTCACACAAGCTGGAACGCCGGGATGCTAGTGCCGGATTCCGGGAAAAGAGTTTCGATGTCTCTGCTTTTCTCTGTGAGAGTGTCAGCGACAGCTAGGGTCCAGGTCGACCATATAATCTTTTATATATCGACCTGAGAATGACATCACAGCCCGTCAGAACAAGCCCGACTCGTTTAAGTCATTAATCCGAAACTTTCAGTTTCGAAACCCGACATGGCTCGAGACACAGTAAGTGTGTCGATCGACACACCACATCAAAACTCAATATCAATGTGTATCCAATACACATCAATATGATCATTGTCAAAATGATCATTCTCATATGTTAGCTTCCAGATTGCTTAGGTGTGTGACCCTATAGGATCATATAATACTGGCAGTAAGTCTACAACTTACAGATTGCAAGAGGCTTCTAGCAAAACATTGCAACCACCCAGTATTATACGAATGTCTGATCTCGACATACAACTATCATCAGGAGTGAGTACAAGTGTGATTTCAGGACACAATCCCAACAATCTCCCACTTGTACTGGAATCATCAATTCCTATAATCCTTTTATCTCTATATCTCGATTTGGCATAAGAAAAGATTAGTGTCATCCTTATTAAGCCAACATCGTGTTTATCAAACTCCTGATCTTATACTGAACAAGACAAACAACTGAACTACAGTTCGTTTGAGTGCGGCCACACATTTTCTCAGTATCAAGTCTTCGATAGGCCCTGAGATATTTATCTCCCGTTATTCAGGAGGGACAAATCCCATCTTGTTCCATCCATGTTCCTGTACACACTTCATGATTCACCTGAACAATGCCGTTATAGCCGCCAGTTACGGGTCGACGTTTGACAAGGTCAAAGTGGACCAATTCATATGCAAGGAAGCATGATGAACTCAGGTCTAAGGACTATACTCTATAGTCGTAATGAGAATCTCTCATGACACAGACATAACTATCTTGGAGACTTCTCATTAGCGGGTCACGTCCGATCATATGTTCATCAACATATATCTATGTGACTGACTGCGATACTCATATCATTGACTCCATGAAACTTAGTCAACAGTCACCTCACAAGCTAGTCTCTCGCAGTTGTCAGTGTCCCACATTGTCAACCTAGACTAGGGACACATTATAATTTATGTCATCTATAACTTATAGGGTTTCATGATCAAGTCCTCAACTTGATGACCTATAATATGGCATAAACTTATCTTGGGACCATTATTTAGATCACAATAAATAATGCTGAAATCAAATTTCATTAAACATATCCAAAAGTATGTTTGCAAGAACATAAAATAAAACCACAAAACTCCCACTAGAATCAAGATTACATCTTAAGATCTCTAATGCCTACAGAATTCGTATGACTCTCGTGCTTAGGCCTTGGGAGTGGCTTAGTCAGAGGATCAGCGACATTCTTGTTCGTCGGAACTCGGCTGATCTTCACATCACCTCTATTGACGATATCACGAATCAGGTGATATCTCCTCTCTACGTGTTTGGACTTCTGGTGTGACCTGGGTTCTTTCGCATGAGCAATGGCTCCATTGTTGTCACAAAATAAAGCCACTGGCTCCAAGATACTAGGAACCACACCAAGCTCAATCATGAACTTCTTGATCCAAACAGCTTCCTTTGCCGCTTCTGAAGCAGCAACATATTCAGCTTCCGTCGTGGAATCAGCTATGGTATTCTGCTTAGAGCTCTTCCAGCCCACTGCACCGCCATTTAGACAGAAGACATATCCAGACTGTGATCAAAAATCGTCTATGTCCGTCTGAAAACTCGCATTAGTGAATCCATTCACTACAAGTTCTTCACTTCCTCCATATACCCGGAACTTATCCTTGGTATGTCTCAAATATTTGAGAATATTCTTGACTGCTGTCCAGTGATCTTCACCTGGATCAGATTGGTATCTACTCATCATTCTCAACGTGTAAGCTACATCTGGACGAGTGCAGAGCATGGCATAAATGATAGATCCTATTGCAGAAGCATAAGGAATCCTATCCATGCGTTCTCGCTCAGCATGTGTCTTCGGACACTGCTTCTTGCTGAGACTGATGCCATGAGACATCGGTATGAAGCCCTTCTTGGAATCATGCATCTTGAATCTGTGAAACACCTTATCAATATAAGTGTCATGACACAATCCAATCAGCCTATTCGCTCTATCTCTGTCGATTCTGATTCCAAGGATGTAAGCGGCTTCTCCCATGTCTTTCATGGAAAAACAACTTCCGAGCCAAGTCTTAACAGACTGAAGCAACAGAACGTCATTGCCGAGAAGTAGTATGTCATCGACATACAGTACGAGAAACAAAATTCCGCTCCCACTAGTCTTCTTGTATACACACGGTTATTCTTCGTTCTTGATGAAACCAAATTGTTTTATTGCTTCATCAAAACGAAGATTCCAACTCTGTGATGCTTGCTCCAACCCATAAATGGATTTATGAAGCTTGCATACCTTCCCAGCATTCTTAGGATCTACAAAACCCTCAGGTTGTGTCATATACACATCCTCTTCCAAAATACCATTCAGGAATGTGGTTTTGACATCCATCTGCCATATCTCATAATCATAATAAGCGGCAGTTGCTAGAAGAATCCGAATGGATTTAAGCATAGCGACTGGGGAATAGGTTTCATCATAGTCAATACCATGAATCTGTCTGAAACCTTTAGCCACCAACCTAGATTTATAAATTTGGACATTGCCATCCACGTCAATCTTCTTCTTGAAGATCCATTTACACTCAATGGCTTTTGCACCATTAGGTAAATCGACCAAGGACCATACTTGGTTTTCTGACATGGATCCTATTTCGGATTTAGAGGCTCCAAGCCACTTTTCGGAGTCCGGGCCCATCATTGCTTCCGCGAAGGTCGCTGGTTCGTCACTTTCAATGATCATCAGATCGTTGCAATTGGTCATGAGAAATCCATAATATCTCTCGGGTTCGTGACGGATCCTTCCGGATTTGCGAACTTCAGGCTCCACAGGTGTGGGTTCCACAGAACTTTGTGGATCCAACTGCTTCTCTTCCTCAGCAGGTTGAGCAGCTTCCTGTGCATCTTGAATTTCTTCGAGATGTACTTTACTCCCACTGTTTTTCTTAGAAAGAAATTACCTGTCAAGAAAAGAACAGTCCCGAGCAACAAAAACTTTGTTCTCAGATCGGTTGTAAAAGTAGTATGCCTTGGTTTCCCTAGGATAACCAACGAAGTAGCATTTATCTGATTTGGGTGCGAGCTTGTCAGATATTATACGTTTGACATAAGCCTCACAGCCCCAAATATTCAGGAAAGACAGACTTGGAATCTTCCCAGTCCACAATTCATGTGGTGTCTTTTAGACTGATTTAGATGGCACTATATTTAGTGTAAACGCAGACGTTTCTAGAGCGTATCCCCAAAAGGATAATGGAAGATCTGAATGACTCATCATAGATCGAACCATATCCAATAAAGTTCGATTCCTCCTCTCTGACACTTCATTCCATTGGGGTGTTCCAGGAGGAGTGAGTTGTGAAACAATTCCACACTCGCTCAGATAGTCACTAAACTCTTGACTCAAGTATTCTCCTCCGCGATCCAACCGCAGAACTTTGATACTTTTGCCAAGTTGGTTATGTACTTCATTTTTGAACTCCTTGAATCTATCAAAGGATTCTGACTTATTTCTCATCAAATAGACGTAGCCATACCTGCTGAAGTCATTAGTAAAGGTAATGAAGTACTTGTAATTTTCTCTGGCAACCATGCTCATCGGCCCACATACATCAGTATGAATAAGGCCCAATAAGTCACTGGCCCTTTCATTTGGTTTGTTGAAAGGGGCCCTAGCCATTTTGCCCATCAAGCAAGATTTGCATTTCTCACATGATTCAAAATCAAATGAGCCCAGAAGCCCATTACGATGGAGTCTCTGAATGCGTTTCTCATTGATATGGCCCAAACGACAATGCCATAAGAACGTCGGGTTTTCATCATTTGACTTAAACCGCTTTGTATTTATGTTAAAGACATGCATTTATTGGTTTAATACATATAACCCATTATCTAATGGGGCGCTACCATAAAACGTACCATTACGATTAAAAGAACAAACTTTATTCTTAACAGCAAAATCAAAACCTTCCAAATCCAAAACGGAAACTGAAATTATGTTTCTGCTAATCGCAGGTACAAAGTAGCAACTATTCAATACTAAAACCATGCCAGAAGGTAAAGACAAATCATAAGTGCCTACGGCCAGTGCAGCAACCTTAGCTCCATTCCCGACCCGTAGCTCCACTTGTCCTTTCTTCAGCGTCCTACTGTTTCTTAGTGCATGCATATTAGTACAAATATGAGCACCGCAGCCGGTATCCAATACCCACGAAGTAGAACTAGAAGACATAACATTAAGTTCAATAACATAAATACCTGAATCAGACGCATCATACGTCTTCTTCAGCTTCATGTAATCTTCCATGAACTTCTTGCAGTCTCTCTTCCAATGCCCTAGCTGTTTGCAGTAGTTGCATTTATCCTCAGGAGAAGGCCCGGATTTGGGCTTGGGCTTGGGCTTTCTTGACTCTCAGTCTAGACAGCTTTGGCCTTTCCCTTATCCTTACTAGGTTTCTTAAACCTTTTACCCCCTTGTACCATCAGTACACTAGGAGTAGCCTTCTTGAGATTCGGCTCTGCTGTCTTCAGCATACCGCGCAACTCAGTCAATGTCTTAGTCATGTTTTGCATGTTGTAGTTCATGATGAACTGATCAAAACACGACGGCAAAGACTGCAGAATCATGTCAGTGGCTAGCTCCTGGATAATGGCACAGTCCAGTTTCCCCAGGTTATCAATGTAACCCATAATTTTAAGGACATGAGGACTCACTAGACTGTCCTTAGCCAGCTTGAAATCCATGAGAGATTTAACCGTCTGGTATCTCTCTGTGCGAGCTTGCTCCTGAAACAAAGCTTTCAGGCTGTTGATCATCTCAATCGGTGACATCACGTTCTCATATTGCTTCTGCAGCTCAGAGTTCATAGTCACCAGCATTAGACAATTAACATCTTGGACATCAGCTGAATGCTTATCCCAAGCATTCTTGTCTGCCTGTGTGGCATTGGAACGTGGCCTCTCGGGGAGAACTCTTGTAAGGACATATTCCTTGTTCTCCTGCCTGAGAACTATTCTCAGATTCCGATACCATTCCAAGAAATTTGATCCATTAAGCTTGTCCTTCTCAAGGACGGATCTTAGCGAGAAAGTGTTGATGTGAGTTGAGACAGACATAGCTGTAATTAAAAGAGGTAGAGGTTTTAGTTATAATGCTCAAGGAAATGAGAATTCTTATCTAATAAGAAAACTCGCATTGTATTCAAAAACTATGTTTCCTCAGATGATTACAATAAACCAAGATCCTCAGATCACTAAAATTTGAGTGGGCGACTCGCCATCACCCTAACTTTGGTTATCTAGGTAAGCAAATCATTGCTAATTGTACCCATTACAACTCTTGGTCACAGACAGGACAATCCATGTCTTATCCACTCTGATGTCTCTGGGCCCAGAACTTCTGATAGCCCAGTCAAGTAAACCAATCTCTTCAGTCTTGTGATCATTGACAGTCGCACTGCAAGTCTATCAATGATCACCTGCCTTACTCATGTCGTTGTGGATATGAAGGACTCCAAGGCTATCCAACAACGAAACGAGTCTTGACAGTAGACAAGATCGGGCAAGACATCAAGATCACTTGATATTTAGTTGTGGAAAAGAACTATTTAATCTTGATGCATATCCAATATGCATCCAAGAAGTTTTAAGTTGTTTAATAATATCTAGATTTTAAGTTTAGGTTAATCTAGAACTTTAGAAGTAAATTTGGTCCGGTATTTGCATATTTGAGGTCCAACCATCAAATCTGCGATTTGTGTGTCGATCGACACCAACCATTGGCATCGGTCGACACAACCCAATTTAAACCGGACTTCAATAGCCGGTCAAACCGGATCGAATTTCCTTAACCGGTTCAATCTAATTGAACCGGTCCGGTTTAATGGTCCATGTCGATCGCTACACAACATTGTGTCGATCGACATTAACCAACCAGAACTAAATTGGTTAATTAATTTAACCAAGCAAGATAACCGGTTCAATCCAATTGAACCGATCAATCCATTCACATAGTATGTGTCGACCGATGCACCCAGTGTATCGATCGACACAGTGCGATCTCCAAGACCGAGTGAGCGTTTTCGCGGTGTGTCGACCGACACAAGATTAGTGTCGATCGACACTATGCGACAAACCTCAGAATCTTTTACGAGTTTTCGCGGTGTGTCGACCGACACAAGATTAGTGTCAATCGACAACATGCGACAAACCCTAAAATTTTATTCGTGTTTCGCGGTGTGTCGACCGACACAAGATTAGTGTCGATCGACACAGTGCGAAAACACACGACCATCGTTTTCAAAACAGAGAATTTAATCCGAGATTAACTTGTTCAAAACATGATCTAGCAGGCATAATTCTAATCCAATTCATCATTAATCGAATTTACATGCCTCAGATTCAACAGATTAAACCCTAAGGCTCTGATACCACTGTTAGAAAGCCTAGGATCTAGGGTTCGTTATATTGAATCACTAACCTCGTTCTTACCTTGTTTCTGGCAGCGGAATGATTGGTGAACGGAATCAGTAGCGAATCAAGTGCTTCGCCTCTACCAGATACACACTCACACAAGCTGGAACGCCGGGATGCTAGTGCCGGATTATGGGAAAAGAGTTTCGATGTCTCTGCTTTTCTCTGTGAGAGTGTCATCGATGGCTAGGGTCCAGGTCGACCATATAATCCTTTATATATCGACCTGGGAATGACATCACAGCCCGTCGGAACAAGCCCGACTCGTTTAAGTCATTAATCCGAAACTTTCAGTTTCGAAACCCGACATGCATCGATCGACACACCACATCAAAACTCAATATCAATGTGTATCCAATACACATCAATGTGATCATTGTTAAAATGATCTTTCCCATATGTTAGCTTCCAGATTGCTTAGGTGTGTGACCCTATAGGATCATATAATACTGGCAGTAAGTCTACAACTTACAGATTGCAAGAGGCTTCTAGCAAAACATTGCAACCACCCAATATTATACGTGTTGGGATTATGTCCTGAAATCACATTGTACTCACTCTAAAGATAGTTGTATTGTCGAGATCGGACAATTCATATGATACTGGGTAGTCATAATGTTTTGCTAGAAACCGCTTATGACAAATGAGTTGTAACTCATTTCAAGTATCGTGTGAACCTACAGGGTCACACACCTAAGCAAGTTGGATACACTTTGTATGGGATTGATCATTGGCACATGATCCGATCAATGTGTATTGGATACACATTGAATTGAGTTTTAAAGAGGTGTGTCGATCGATGCAAGGGGTGAAACGATCGACACAAGGTCGAAACCGAAACTGTAGTTACGGTTTGTAAACCGTGGGCCTATATATAGGAGCCAGGTTACGCGACCTAAATTTGATCGAGCCGTCAGTGTTGCTTCTCAGTGAGAAAGCAGAGACGAAGAAACTCAAAACCCACAGGAGATCCGATTCCCGGTACTAGCATCCCGGCGGATTCCAGCTTGTATGCGTGTGGACTACGATAGAGGCGCAGCGAATGAGGCGCTCTAGATCTCGTTTACCTGCTCCAATTTCCGCTGCCAATCTACAGGTAAACACGAGGTCAGTTCTTAGATTCAATCACATAGACCCTGGATCATAGGGAATCCAACAGTGGTATCAGAGCCATAGGGTTTAATAGATTGAATCAGTTGCCTGGAATTCGATTAGAATGGTTTTAAATTGAATTGATGCTAGCTAGGATTCGTTCTGATAATTAGAATCTCGGATTTGTTAGTTATCGAAAACGAAGAACTGTGTTTTCGCACAGCATCGATCGATGCACTGGGTGTGTCGATCGTTGCAACGCGAAAACGACAAAACCGCCAGTGCACCGATCGATGCTGTGCGAAAATGCAAAAGCGATTGTGTTTTCGCATAGCGTCGATCGACACAAACTTGTGTCGATCGATGCACTGCGAATTCGATGCACTGCGAATTCGCCTAATTAAAACAATGGGTTTCGATTTAGAAATCGCACTGTGTCGATCGACACACTGGGTGCATCGATCGACACAGGCTGTGCGAAAGGATATATCGGTTCAATTGGATTGAACCGGTTGTCTCGTATGGTTATGTCGGTTTAATTCGATTAAAATTCCCCGATACCCAACTGTATCGATCGGCACAAGTTTGGTGTTGGTCGACACAGGCCTTGCGATTGGTTAATCGGTTCAATTGGATTGAACTGGTTATCATGCTTGGTAAAGGTAGATTTAAACGGTTTAAATTGGATGAATTGGTTCAATTGGATTGAACTGATTATCTTAATTAGTATAAACCGATTTGAATGATTAAGATTAGTTTAATCTAATAAGTCGGTTCAATTAGATTGGACCGGTTATCAAAACTATCTTAAGTTTAGGTCTATGTCGACCGTCACACACGGGTTGTGTCGATCGACATGACCGGTTCGATGAACCGGGTTAATTGGATTAACCGGTTATTGAAGTCCGGTTTTATTTGGTGGTGTCAAACGACAGAAATAGTCTGCGTCGATCGACACAGTATTCGAAATTCTGGTTATTGAACCTTGAATTTGCAGAAACCAAACTAGACTTAAACATTGATCAAAGATTAGCTTCAATATGGTCAACTGTCAAGACTCATTTCGTTGTGTGATGGTCTAGCCAAGAGCTTGGTGTCCACAATTACGTGAGTAAGGCAGGTAGTTGAATTGATGGACTTGCAGTGCTAAACATCAACAATTACATGACCTAAGAGATTGATTTGCTAAACTTTTGGGTTTAGTTTCCTCAACTAAATATCAAGTGACCTTGATGTCTTGCCCAATCTTGTCTACTGTCAAGACTTGTTTCGTTTGTTGGATAGTCTTGGAGTCCTTGGTATCCACTGCTACATGAGTGAGACAGGTGATCATTGATAGACTTGCAGTGCGACTGTCAATGATCACTAGACTGAAGAGATTGATTTACTTGACTGGGCTATCAGAAGTTCTGGGCCCAGAGACGTCAGAGTGGATGAGACATGGATTGTCTCATCTGCGACCAAGAGTTGTACTGGGTACAATTAGCAAAGGTTTGCTTACCTAGATTACTAAACTCTGGGTGATGACGACTCGTCCACTCAGATTTTAGTGATGTATGGATCTTGGATCATTATATTCATAGAGGAAACATTGTTTGAATATAATGCGAGTTTTCTTATTAGATAAGATTTCTCATAATATACATAACTAAATCTTTGTTTTTCTTGGATTTCAGCTTATGTCTATGACTACTTTCTCGTTGCGATCCGTCCTTGAGAAGGACAAGTTAAATGGATCCAATTTCCTGGATTGGTATCGGAATCTGAGATTCATTTTCAAGAAGGAGAGCAAGGACTATGTCCTTGAAAATGCTCTTCCAGAAAGGCTTGGGACCAATCGCTCGCATGCAGCATATAAGGCTTGGAATAAGCATTATATGCTTGTGGTAGATGTGCGTGGTCTGATGTTGTCTACCATGAACTCGGACTTGAAAAATCAATACGAGAACATGGAGTCGCCAATAGAGATGATCACCAGCCTGAAACTGAAGTTTCAGGATCTGGCACGAGTTGAGAGATTCCAGATGGTGAAGTATCTCACTGGGTGCAAGCTACCAAAGGATGCTCCAGTAAGTACTCATGTCATTAAACTGATGGGTTACATTGATAACCTGGGGAAACTGGAATGTCCTGTCAACTTAGAGTTGGCCACTGACATCATTCTGCAGTCACTGCCGTCAAGCTATGATAAGTTCATTAAGAACTATATTAAGAAAGGCTTGACGAAGACGTTGATTGAGCTGCATGGCATGCTCAAAGCAGTAGAGCAAGACATCATAAAGGGCAAAAGATTTGAGAAATCTTGTGCTGGCAATGGTAGAGACAGGGCCGTCCAGATTTGGAATCAGGATAAGCATGTGTCATCTTTTAAGCCCAAGTCAGGCCCATCTGGTGTTAAAAGGTGCTTCTACTGTGATGAGTCAGGGCATTGGAAGAGAGATTGCATTAAATTCTTGGAAGATTCACAAGAGATGAAGGAGATGTATGGTACTTCTTCTTCAGGTATTGTGTTATCAATTCAAGTTCTACATTAGTATTGGATACTAGTTATGGTACTGATATTTTGAAATATGCAGGACCTAAGCGACAGTAGAATGTTGAAGAAAGGACAAGTGGAACTGCGTGTCTGGTATGAAGCAATGGTTGCTGCATGAGCCGTAGAGATTCTTCACTTGTAGGAGCCTTTCATATTTGGTTTTAGAAATTAAGTAATTGCTACTATGTATCTGTTTTGAGCAGAGATGTCTTTAATTTCCTTGTAAAGGATTTGAATGTTTTTCATTTTGATAAAAGACAAGTTTTTGTCCTTTAGATCTTAATGAAATATCATATGGTAGCACCCCGTTTTGGAATGGGTTTTTACATCTTAAACCAGCATAAGTTTGAACATAACAAAAATACAAAAGGTTTAAGTCAGATGACTCGAACTCGATTTTTCCTTGGCGTAGTCGTTTGACTACTTAGAGTGAAGTGGATTCAGAAGTTCCATAGTATTGGACTCATTCGATTATTAATCATTTGAGATATGAATTCTGTTCACTGGATCAAATGACTAAGGCCCTTTTAGCAGAGCTAAAAGAAAACGGGCCAGAGGCTTATTAGGCCTTACACATATTGATGTATGCGGCCCGATGAGCATTAGTGCCAGGGGAAATTTTCTGTACTTCATTACCTTATTGATGGTATCAATAAGTATGGCTGTGTTCATTTGATGAGACACGAGCAGGAATCCCTTAAGGAGTTCCAAAAATGAAGTGTAGAACCGATTTGACAGAAGTATTGAGATCCTCGATTGAATCGCAGAAGAAAATACTTGAGTCAAGAATTGGGTGATCATCTAACAGAATGAATCGGACCTTATTAGATATGCTCCGATTAATGATGAGTCACAGGAATCTTCCATAATCATTTAAGAATACGTTCTAAAATGTCTATGTTTACGCTAAATAAGTTTATATCAGAATCAGTGAAAAACACCACATTGGATGTGGACTGGGTGATTTCCAAATTTGTTTTTCTGATTAATTGGGATTGCAAGGTTTGTGTAAGACAGTAGTCAACAAACAAACTTGAACCCATATTTGATAAGTTCTACCTCGCTGGTTGTCCTAAGGAAACCAAGGCTTGCTACTTTTGCAGCCAATCCGAGGACAAATTATTGTTGTTCGGAACTGTGTCTTTTGAGAAAGATCGTACTTTCAAAAGGAACACTGGGAGTAAAAGTACACATCGAAGAAATTCGATAAACACAGGAGGCTGCTCAACCTGTTGAGGGAAAGCAGCGGTGAGATCTACAAAGTGTTGTAGGATCTGCACCTGTGGAGCCTGAGATTCGCAGATCTGAAAGGATTCGTCACTAACTCGAGAGTGATTTCTCATAACCAATTGTCGTGATCTGTTGATCATTGAAAAGTGACGAGCGTGCGAAATTCAAAGAAGCGATGGTGAGCCCCAACTCCGAAAAATTGGCTGGGTATGCATGTTAGCTTCACCGATCCATTTCTGGATTGAAGCAAACATCTTGGAGTTGAAATCAACATTCTGATAAAGTGGTCAAAAGTTTTGACTTAATCAGAGAAGAAATGAAACCATGCGTTTACAAGAAGACTAGTGGGAGCGTAATGGCAATTCTCACACTGAATGTAGATAACATACTCAAATCTCATAAACGACGTTCCGACGCTAAAGTCTTGTTAAGATTTGGGTCGGAAGTAAAATTTAAACAAAAGGACATTGGGAGAAGGCCGCGTGAATTCTTGGAATAAGAATCTATTGATATAGATTGAGTAGGCTAATTGAATCGTGTCAAAATCCTTATGTTGATAAGGTATTGGACAGATCTAATGTGCTTGATTCCAAGAATGGCTTCATACCAAAGGTCTTATGGCAATAATCTAAGCAAGATGAAGTGTCTTGGACACTGGCTGAGCTAGTAACAATATTAGCAAGAAGAAGTGTTTTGAACATTGTCTGAACTAGTATTAATGAGTGTGATTGCTTATGCTGATGCAATAGAGTCCATCATGAATGTCATATTTTGCGCTCGTCTATATGCAGCTTAAGCATAAAGCATGACGAGAGAATACCAATATGTTCCGATAATAGTCACTGAACTGCTACCAGAAATATCCCAAGTGTTTGAGAAACACTAAGGATAGGTTCGTGGTGAACTGATAAAGTGATGAACCAGTTGAAAGTAGTTAGACGGACAAAGACGATTCCCGGTTCCCACCTGGTTATGTCTCTTTGTTTGAATAGCGGTGCTAACTGTTGGAAAGGCTCCAACCAGTAGACCGTAGAATAGTGCTTTTATCTGAATGGAGGTGTGGTTTGTTGAAATTGTTTCAAGCAATAACACCGCAGTCTCTCCCACAACCTAAGCACGGAATTTATTCTGAGTGCTGTAGGTATAAGATATCTAAAGAGATGATCTTGATTCTAGTGGGAGTAACTTTAGTTATGTTATAGTCTTTACATAGACATGCCATGGTAGTGTTTATGTAAGTTAAAACTGACATCAGCATTATTTGATCATTGGATGATTAAATAATGGTCCCAAGAATTTTATGTTCATATTATAGGTCATCAAGTTGAGGACTTGATCATGAAACCCTATAAGTAAAAGATGACATAAATTATGATTGTCCCTAGTCGAGATTGTCAAAGTGGGACACTGATAATCGCGAGAGACTAGCTTGTGAGGTAGCTGTTGACTAAGTTTCATGGAGTCATTGATATGAGTATCACAGTCAGTCACATAGATATATGTTGGTGAACATATGATCGGACATGACCCGCTAATGAGAACTCTACAGGATAGTTATATCTGTGTCATGAGAGTTTCTCATTACGACTATAGAGTATAGTCCTTAGACCTGAGTTCATCATGATTTCTAGCATATAAATTGGTGCGTTTTGATCTTGTCAAACGTCGTTCTGTAACTGGCGGCTATAACGGCATTGCTTATGCGTATCATGAAGTATGTGTAGAAACAGGGATGGAACAAGATGGTATTTGTCCCTCCTATAAAAGGAGATAAATATCTCAGGGCCCATCGAAGATTTGATACTGAGAAAATGCATGGCCGTGCTCAAACGAGGTGATTGTCAGTCGTTTGTTTTTATCAGGATAGATCAGAAGTTCGATGAACATGATATTGGCTATAATAAGGATGACACAGTTTCTTGCCTTATGCCATATCGAGATATAGTGACAAAGGGATTATGGGAATAGATGATTCCAGTACAAGTGGGAGATTGTTGGGATTATGTCCTGAAATCACATTGTACTCACTCTAAAGATAGTTGTATTGTCGAGATCGGACAATTCATATGATACTGGGTAGTCATAATGTTTTGCTAGAAACCGCTTATGACAAATGAGTTGTAACTCATTTCAAGTATCGTGTGAACCTACAGGGTCACACACCTAAGCAAGTTGGATACACTTTGTATGGGATTGATCATTGGCACATGATCCGATCAATGTGTATTGGATACGCATTGAATTGAGTTTAAAGAGGTGTGTCGATCGATGCAAGGGGTGCAACGATCGACACAAGGTCGAAACCGAAACTGTAGTTACGGTTTGTAAACCGTGGGCCTATATATAGGAGCCAGGTTACGCGACCTAAATTTGATCGAGCCGTCAGTGTTGCTTCTCAGTGAGAAAGCAGAGACGAAGAAACTCAAAACCCACAGGAGATCCGATTCCCGGTACTAGCATCCCGGCGGATTCCAGCTTGTGTGCGTGTGGACTACGATAGAGGCGCAGCGATTGAGGCGCTCTAGATCTCGTTTACCTGCTCCAATTTCCGCTGCAAATCTACAGGTAAACACGAGGTCAGTTCTTAGATTCAATCACCTAGACCCTGGATCATAGGGAATCCAACAATACGAATGCTTGATCTCGACATACAACTATCATCAGGAGTGAGTACAAGTGTGATTTCAGGACACAATCCCAACATTCACATCCATCGGAGTAGTACGCGTCTTTCCTTCGTGTACGCCGAACTTCTCAATAATTCTTCTTGCATAGCTTTGTTGGCCGATGAATATTCCATCCTTTATCCTTTCAACCTTCAAACCAAGAAAGTTGTTCAGCTCACCCAACTTCTTCATCTCAAACGTTATCGACATATCCTCTTGTAGACGAGCTATTTCCGCTTCATCATTTCCGGTAATTATCATATCATCCACATAAAAGAGAACTACCACGTGGACTCTTCCATTCTTCTTGAAGAATAAACTTGGATCAGAGTTTGATGGCACATACCCGCAAAACTGAAGAAACTGAGCAAGCTTTCCATACCAGGCTCTTGGAGCTTGTTTTAACCCATACAAGGCCTTCTTGAGCTTGCACACATAATCTCTTCATTCATTGCGGTCTCCCACTCGGACACACCTTTTGCTTCATCATAAGATGATGGCTCTTCTTCATCTAATGGAGCTGCAAAGTAGCATGAGTAAGTAGTGACAAACCTGTCATCCCTGAACCGAGCCGGCCTAACAATGATCCTTTTAGGCTGTTGATTAGCCATCGAACCATGATCTTTCCCATCCTCTTCTTCTTGGTCATTGCTCCCCCTTTTACCTTGTGTCTCCTTTTCAAGACTTCCACTTCCACTTCCACTTGGAACTTGGAGAACTGGTTCATCTACCCTGGAGGAACTTGCACCATCTTGCTTAACCAAGACTTGAGGTGGCCCATAAAATGAGGAAACTTCATCAAAGACAACATCACGAGACACAATGTACTTATGTGTCTCTGAATCCATACACCTCCATCCCTTCCTTAGCTCATCATAACCAACGAAGATGCATTTCTTCGCCTTCGCCTCTAGCTTGGTACTTTTAGAGTCAAAAACATGGACGTAGCTGATTGATCCCAATATTCTGAGATGTTTCACCGTTGGCTTCTTCTCATAGATCATCTCATAAGGGGCCTTCATATTGTTTGGACTTAGTGGCATCCGATTAATGACATAAGCTGCACATCTCATACCTTCCGCCCATAAAGCTTTAGGCAAGTTCTTGTCATGTAGCCAGCTTCTGCATGTCTCACTTAGATGTCTGATCTTCCTTTCCGCTACTCCATTCTGTTTATACCATGCTTTTGGCAAAAAGAGAGAAAATCCTTTGAAATAAACTCCCCTACACTATCCGTCCTTAGAGTCTTGATGTTTAGATCTAACTCTCCTTCCACGGTGACCTTGAATTCTTGAAATCTTGAAAATACTTCGGACATTTCCTTCACAAAGTATACCCAAGTGTACTGTGAGAAATCATCAACGAACAACATCATGTAGCGAAAACCGCAATAAGAGGATGTTCTTGTCGTACCCATCAAATCGCTGTGGATCCTCTCCAAAGGAGCACCACATCTTGAGGTAGAATTGTTAAATGGAAGTCTATGTGATTTTCCATACTGACAACCTTCACAAAGCTTTCCATCATCTTGAATCTTCAACCTTGGGAGCCCATTAACCAAATCCTTATTCACCATGACCTTGAGCTTAGTCATAATTATATGACCAAGCCTAGCATGCCATATAAAGGCATTATCATTGGTGCTCATCTTTTCAACGTATGAGTTGGAAGCCGATAAAACATATAGATCTTTAACTCGTGCTCCGGTGTGAACCACGTCAGCCTTTAATTCTTTAATATTCTTCAAGAATTTAACATCCCTTGGGCCAAATAAAACGTAGTTACAAGATTCCACCGCATTTACCAGAGAGAGAAGATTCTTCTTTACTCCAGGAACATGGTATACATTCTTGAGAGTAATTGGGCCTCCATCATCTCCTTCAATGACAACCGTCCCTTCCTTCTCAACGTGGTGGATTAAATTATCCGCGGTAGTGATGGCTTCTTTCCCGTCATGGCGTTGAAGACTAGAAAATAACTTCTCGTCTCCGGTAATATGATGGCTACAACCAGAATCTACATTCCAATCACTTCCAAGATTTTTAGTTGTAGATGTACCTGAAGATGCAGCCTCCACCGTGAAACATTTTCTCCATTCTTCATCTTCGGCATGACCTTTTGATTCCGCCATATTTTTTTCCTTCAACTTGATTCGGCAATCCTTTTTGAAATGCCCAAGTTTCCCACACCGGTAGCACTTGAATCGTTTCTTGTCTCCCATGGAAGATCCTTCTCGTCCATCTTTATTCTTTGCACCGCCATCCTTGAGTTTGGCTCTGAAACTTTGGTGTCTTCTTGCTACAAAGGAATTCCCGGAGTCATCATGGACTTTTAACTCCGACCATTTGCATGGCTAACGATTCTTGCGAAGCTAGCAGATTTTCAAACTCCTCCAAGGAAGGTTGTGTAGCTGATATATCATGGTTTTTACCGGTTTTATGCCATGATATAGTTGTGTTTTTAGTGTCTCTTGTGTTCTTTTAGAGTCTTTTACAGGTTAAATCAGGTTTGAAGCGGAATTGGAGATATTGGAGCATTTTGGGACTTTTGGAGCGTTCTGGCCGAGAGATTAAGCTCACTGTCTGATTTGTTGATCATGCATCGATCGACACACCTTTGGTATCGATCGACACACTAGTGATATATCATGGTTTTTACCCATTTTATACCATTATATAGATGTGTTTTTAGTGTCTTTTGTGTTCTTTTAGAGTCTTTTACAGGTTTAATTAGGTTTGGAGCTAATGTGGAGATTTTGGAGTATTTTGGAAGTTTTGGAGCATTTTGGCCGAGAGTTTTAACTCACTGTCCGATTTGATGATCATGCATCGATCGACACACCTTTGGTGTCGATCGACACACTAGCGAGATGGGCCGAAATACGGCGGTTAATCAAGTTATAAAGATTTGCAGAAAAGTCCAGAATAGTTCCAGTATTTACACAGAAGCCCCAGCCGAGATTATGCTTATAAATATAGGATTTTGGCTTTTATTTTACATACGCTTTCATACTTAGAGCTAAGATATTTTTAGAGCTTTTGGGGCTGATCTAATCATGTACTTCATCTATTTTGGAGAAGATTTCGAACCCCTTTACCTATTTAATTTCTTATATGCAATCTATTTATTCTATGATTTATGTTTCATTAATCATGTCTGAGTAGATTCATAGTTAAGTTTAGGGTTTCTCATCAAGGATTTTATGACTTGCTAGACTTGTTTAATTCAGTTAAGGATTCACATGATTAGAATGTTTTTCAAACTAAATTGTGCTTAATGCTAGTTCTAACCTGATCAATTAGAATCTAGATCTTAGGTTGCTAAATACGACACGAGAGTGTGGTTTAGAATCTGAACTATTTAGGTTGAGCAATTAAATTATTCGCAAAGAGATTTGGTTTAGTTTAATTGTGAACATATCGAACTTGAAATTAATGCTGGTTTAATCTAATAGTAATTGCAAAGAGATTTGGATTACTGCACTTAGACTTGGAGGATTTTCGCAAAGAGATTTGGTTAATTCTAATTCCGTGATTTAAGTTCTAGAACTGAGTTTAATTTGATCCTGACTGATTAACTTGTCTGCTTGTCTGATTTCCTGAGAATTCCCTAGACTTGGCGCTTTTAGTTTATTGCTTTCACAACAAAATTCCTGCTACTGATTTACTTTCTCGCCTTGTTATTTACTTTACAACAATTTGCTTTCTTCCTAGTATTAATCTCTTTCGTTCTGAATCTATTGAATACCAGAGTCTCTGTGGATTCGATAACCATATATACTACATTGATATTGCTGTGCACTTGCAGTTAGAATAGGGATAAAACTCGACCTATCAAGTTTTTGGCGCCGTTGCCGGGGATTTTGGAGAAAATCTCTCAGATTTTGGAGAAAATCTCTCGGGTGAAAACTGTGAAAACATTGTTGCATCGATCGACACAACCCTAGTGTCGGTCGATGCAGGTCGTGAACAGACAGACTTGCCGGATGATAATGGTATTGCTGCAGATTTGAAGCTTGATAGCTTATTCTCTGGAGTCTCTGAGATTTCTCAACAGGAAATCTATGCGCAAATCATTAGACAACACTCCTCAGTGTCTGAAGTGATTAAGAAGGAGATTGAAGAGCTTAAGAAGCTAGATGAGATTGGTGAAGAATTGGAAGAAATTCCATCTTCTGATGATCCACCTTATCATCCATGTGTGCATAGGTACTTGAATAAGATGTTTCCATTAGATGAAGAGCTGAGAGAATGGGTGATTATAGTTCCTCAGCATATTAGTGATGTTCTGCTGACTAAGATCCCGAAAAAGCTGCCAGACCCTGGTGTCTTTGTGCTTAACTGTTCTATTTTCGAAGATAGTTTTAGGCGCTCTCTTTGTGATCTGGGAGCTGCTGGAAGCCTTATGCCATATTCTGTGGCAGAGAAGCTGGGTATGCTAGATTTTAAGCCTACTAGGACCTCTCTTGTCCTAGCTGATCAGTCTATAAAAGTTCCGGAAGGACTTCTTGAGGACATCCCGGTGAGAGTTGGAAACTACTTAGTTCCAATGGATTTCCTAGTGCTGAAATATGACTGTGATCCGGATGAACCGTTACTACTTGGGAGACCATTATTGGCTACAGCGGGAGCGGTAATTGATGTTAGGAACAGCCTGATAGACCTCCATCTGGGAGATGAACAGCTGTGTTATGAGATGGACAAGCTGCGAAGACCACTGATAGATGGGCAGACATTCACCATCATGGAAGCAGATGATGAGCAGCCGGATGACACTGTGATTTAAGATCCTGGAGCGCATTTTACTCCATCTTTTCTTGGACACGAACATTCTGCGACAGCATACTCGCCACCCTGGATGAGGAGACTTGAACGGAGACAGAAAAAGTCTCTGTCAGGTTCTCTTGGTGCCTGAAAGATCTTGTGCGTCCGGTCAAGCTAATGACCTTAAACAAGGGCTGAGTGGGAGGCAACCCACTGTTTTCGTTTTTGCATTTTGATTTTAGTGTTTTTGTAGGATTTTACGCTTGTTTCTGGTTTTGGTGAGTTTTTGTTTGCAGGTCTCGGACAAATCGCAGTGCGTCGATCGACACACCACTGTGTCGATCGTCACAATACGACAGAAATCGCATTGCAGCGATCGTTGCGGTCCTGAGAAACGATCGACCCCCAACGAAAATCGCACAGTAACGGTCGATGCACTTAGTGCAACGATCGATGCTTGATTGCGACAGAGGTAAAACCCGAGAGAACTTAACCATTCCATAAACAAATTTTTATCTTTCTTTTGCCAATCCTTCGCTTGACACTACTGGGGACAGTGTGTCTTAAGTGTGGGAGAGGTTCTACTAACTTCTTTCTTTTGTTTTCTTAGAGTCATTAAAAATTTTTTTAAAAATTTTTGTTTTATTGAGTCAAAAATTTGTTTAAGTAAGAAACAATGATTTTTTTAGAAGATTAGTAGCACTTGCAGGAACTTAAGTAACCATTGAGATGAAGCTGCAGTTGATCTCTGACTATTAGAAAACCCAGACACAGATCAACCTACTGAGAACACCCACATCACTTCAGGTATCAGAGGATCTTTTACTGACTTCACCTTAATACTGACTTAGATTTCTCACTTAAGGGCTTGGAATACTTTGTGTCGGATTCCTTTGTTTGTTCTGACACAGCCTGTAAACCTGTCCTATTTGGTTCCCTTCTCCCCTTCCATAAAGTAAAAAAAAAAGAGTAATAAACTGAGGATGAGTTAGTAACTCCGAAGTGGTCACGGGAGTGGTAGAGACCCCTATTACCTCATGTGCGATCCATGGAATGTGTCCAAAGTACACCCCAAAACGGGAAGAACACTGATAAAAAAATAAAATGATACCCAATGGGGAAAAATCAGTTGTTAAGGAAGGGAAAAGAGAAGAAAGGGACTAGAGAAAGATAGTTTGGTGGTCTAGAGCTGACCAGGTAAGAGTCCATGTGCCTTTGATCGATATTTCTTAAGAGAGACCGCACTTAAATACTTGCAGAAGTCAGTAGGGAGAATTTGAATGCGTGAATGTGATTGTGGAGTTTACTTAGGACAGTTGCTAAGTGTGGGGGAAGTACATGTTGGTCTTGATGTCTGCAGGTTGATTCTTCCATGTGGATTATTAAGGAGAATCTGAGTGTTACTGCTTCTAGGATGAAAAGAGTTTCTGAAGAGTTTTCAAACCTCTTCACTGCATTTTAGTTCTCTGTTTTGCTTGAGGGCAAGCAAAGGCTAAGTGTGGGGGAGTTGATATATCAATGTTTTTACCTATTTTATACCATGATATAGATGTGTTTTTAGTGTCTTTTGTGTTCTTTTAGAGTCTTTTACAGGTTTAATTAGGTTTGGAGCTAATGTGGAAATTTTGGAGTATTTTGGGAGTTTTGGAGCATTTTGGTCGAGAGTTTTAACTCACTGTCCGATTTGATGATCATGCATCGATCGACACACCTTTGGTGTCGATCGACACACTAGCGAGATGGGCCGAAATACGACGGTTAATCAAGTTATTAAGATTTGCAGAAAAGCCCAGAAAAATTCCGGTATTTACACAGAAGCCCCAGCCGAGATTATGCTTATAAATATAGGATTTTGGCTTTTATTTTACATACGCTTTCATACTTGGAGCTAAGAGATTTTTAGAGCTTTTGGGGCTGATCTAATCATGTACTTCATCTATTTTGGAGAAGATTTCGAACCCCTTTACCTATTTAATTTCTTATATGCAATCTATTTATTCTATGATTTCTGTTTCATTAATCATGTCTGAATAGATTCATAGTTAAGTTTAGGGTTTCTCATTAAGGATTTTATGACTTGCTAGACTTGTTTAATTAAGTTAAGGATTCACATGATTAGAATGTTCTTCAAACTAAATTATGCTTAATGCTAGTTCTAACCTGATCAATTAGAATCTAGATCTTAGGTTGCTAAATACGACACGAGAGTGTGGTTTAGAATCTGAACTATTTAGGTTGAGCAATTAAATTATTCGCAAAGAGATTTGGTTTAGTTTAATTGTGAACATATCGAACTTGAAATTAATGCTGGTTTAATCTGTTAGTAATTGCAAAGAGATTTGGATTACTGCACTTAGACTTAGAGGATTTTCGCAAAGAGATTTGATTAATTCTAATTCCGTGATTTGAGTTCTATAACTGAGTTTAATTTGATCCTGACTGATTAACTTGTCTGCTTGTCTGATTTCCTGAGAATTCCCTAGACTTAGCGCTTTTAGTTTATTGCTTTCACAACAAAATTCCTGCTACTGATTTACTTTCTCGCCTTGCTATTTACTTTAAAACAATTTGCTTTCTTCCTAGTATTAATCTCTTTCGTTCTGAATCTATTGAATACCAGAGTCCCTATGGATTCGATAACCCTATATACTACATTGATATTGCTGTGCACTTGCAGTTAGAATAGGGATAAAACTCGACCTATCAACTAGCGAGATGGGCCGAAATACGGCGGTTTAATGAAGTTATGAAGATTTGCAGAAAAACCCAGAAAAGTTCAAGTATTTACACAGAAGCCCCAGCCGAGATTATGCCTATAAAAAGAGAATTTTGGTGTTTATTTTAGATACAATTTCATACTTAGAGCTAAGAGATTTTTAGAGCTTTTGGGGCTGATATAATCATGTACTTTATCTATTTTGGAGAAGATTTCGAACCCCTTTATCTATTTAATTTCTTATATGCAATCTATTTATTCTATGATTTCTGTTTCATTAATCATGTCTGAGTAGATTCATAGTTAAGTTTAGGGTTTCTCATTAAGGATTTCATGACTTGCTAGACTTGTTTAATTCAGTTAAGGATTCACATGATTAGAATGTTCTTCGATCTAAATTGAGTTTAACGCTAGTTATAACCTCATCAATTAGAATCTAGATCTTAGGTTGCTAAATACGACACGAGAGTGTGGTTTAGAATCTGAACTATTTAGGTTGAGCAATTAAATTGTTCGCAAAGAGATTTGGCTTAGTTTAATTGTGAACATATCGAACTTGAAATTAATGCTGGTTTAATCTGTTAGTAATTGCAAAGAGATTTGAATTACTGCACTTAGACTTAGAGGATTTTCGCAAAGAGATTTGGTTAATTCTAATTCCGTGATTTGAGTTCTTGAACTGAGTTTAATTTGATCCTGACGGATTAACTTGGCTGCTTGTCTGATTTCCTGAGAATTCCCTAGACTTAGCGCTTTTAGTTAATTGCTTTCACAACAAATTCCTGCTACTGATTTATTTACTTGCCTTGTTTTTATTTCATTCACCACCTGCTTTATTATTAGTATTAATCTCTACGGTTCTTATCTATCGAGACCAGAGTCTCTCTGGATTCGATACCCTATATACTACATTGACATCACTGTGCACTTGCAGTTAGTATAGGGATTAAAACTCGACCTATCAAGTTTTTAGCGCCGTTGCCGGGGACTCTTAGAGTCTTCGATAGGACCGAACTTGGGGTTTTTACTAGGAATTTTTCTTTTTGTTTTTGTTTTCGTTTTTTTTTATTTTTTTTTACTGATTTTTCCTTTGTTTTCTCTCTGTCGCAGGTACCGATTTTGCCTTGCGTCGATCGTTACACCTCCTATGTCGATCGTCACTAAGCGATTTTGAGATTGAATCGATCATTGCACTGATAGCATTGATCGTTGCTTGACGATTACAGACAGTTTATGCAGAAGCGTGAAACTCGAAGTAATCCAAACTTGAACCTCGTTAATCTCGATCTTGAAGAACTTAGACGTCTAGAGAGGACTAACAGAAGAGAAAGAAGAGCAAGAATGGTGGTACAGAGGCTAATTCTGATACGCGATGCTCAAGGTACCCTGAGGGACCAAGATAACAACCCGTACAATGCTGCTGGGCAAAGGGTTGATGCTGAAGGAAATGTCATCCCTGATCCTCCTGAGCAACCACAACAGGAGCAGAACCAGGGTCAAAGACAGGCCCAAGGTGGAGAGATGGTTGTCCATGAGAGGACTTTAGCTGACTACAATAGACCGGATGAGTTTCATGCAAACTGGTTAGCTTTAGTGATTCCTGGCTTTGAGAGGAATGATTTTGAGATCAAGACCATTTACTACTCGCTGATGAGACAGAATGCATTCCATGGTCACCCCACAGAGCAGCCTATGGATCACATTGATCAGTTTGAGGACATAGTCACTGGCATGAAGTATGATGGAGTTTGCCAGGATTATCTGTTCCTTAAGCTCTTTCCGCACAGTCTCGCTGGAGACGCTGGTGCATGGCTGAAGCAACTGCCACCTGGGAAGTTTGATACTTGGACAGCCCTGAAGAGTGAGTTCCTGCGTCATTTCTATGATGATGCGCGTTCAGACCAATCCAGACAGGACATACTCACATTTTCCCAAGGAGCTGTGGAACCTCTAAAGGCTGCCTGGATGAGATTCAAGAAGTACCAGCGTAACTGCCCACACCATGGATTTACTGAAGTCCAATTGCTTGGTATCTTCTTCAGAGGCATAGATCTGCCATATGAGTCTGCGCTGGATAACTCCAGTAATGCAAATTTCAACACCAGGATTCCTGCACAAGCTAAGCAGTTGATCGAGAACTTAGTGAGCAGCAACAGTTGCAAGACTATGGATGAGAGGAGGAAGAAATCTGGTGGAAGTGTAGAGAATTCAGAGATGGCTGAATTGAGATCTAAGATGGACACAATCTGCAATCTCCTGGCTAATAAGAAGGCTGTCCACTTTGCTCAAGATGTTGAGGTAATTCAGACTGAGGAGGACACTCAGGAAGAAGATGTGAATTACATTGGAGGATCTGGTTTCCAAGGTAACAGATTTGGTAATCAGCAGGGTAACAGATTCTTCAATGGAGGACAAAAGAGTGCCTTCACAGGCAATCAGAACTCTTTTGGACAGACTAGTGGTTTTCAGAAGCCTTTTGGACAAGGAGCTCAGAGAACCTATGGATCTTCATCCTATCAGACTCCTCCTGCACCTACAACTCATGAAAGTAGAATGGAAGCAATGATGAAACAGCTGATGGAGAGTCAGACCAAGAGTAATGTGGACTGCAATAAGAAATTGGATGTTGTCTATGAGGACCTCAATGGGAAGTTTGAGTCCCTGAACACTCACATGAAGCAGTTGGATACTCAGGTGAATCAGATTTCCAGCTCTATGAAGGGAAAAGGAGTAGCAGACACTCATATTAAGGCCTGGTCCGTGTACATGTTGGGATTATGTCCTGAAATCACATTGTACTCACTCTAAAGATAGTTGTATTGTCGATCGGACAATTCATGTGATACTGGGTAGTGATAATGTTTTGCTAGAAACCACTTATGACAAATGAGTTGTAACTCATTTCCAGTATCGTGTGAACCTACAGGGTCACACACCTAAGCAAGTTGGACATAGTCCATATGGGATTGATCATTGGCATATGATCTGATCGATGTGTATTGGATGCACATCGAATATAAGTTTCTATGAGATGTATCGATCGACACCATTAGGTGAGTCGATCGATACAGGAGGTGTGTTGATCGACACCACTAAGTGTGTCGGTCGACACAAAGGCGAAACCGAGACTGATGTTTCGGTTCACTTTAGGTCGATATAATAACGGTTTTTTGTACATTCGACCTGACAGACGAACGCCGCCCAGACTGTTTTTCTCAGAGAGAAAACAGAAAACCTCTAGAAACAAAAGTTCCCAGGGAGATCCGAGCACCGGTACTAGCATCCCGGCGGATTCCAGCTTGTGTGCGTGTGGACTGAACAGTAGAGGCGCAACGATTGGGGCGCTGCAGATCTCGTGTTACCACAAACTTCCGCTGCTAAAACTCCAGGTACACACGAGGTGAGATCATGATTCAATTAACTAGACCCTAGATCCTAGGCTATCGGGAACTCGCGAGAATTCTGAATCTGTAGAATTGGCTCGGATTCCCAACAGTGGTATCAGAGCCTTAGGGTTTAACCATTGAATCTTAAGCATATAATTCGAAAACTGATGTGTTTGAATAGATCTATGCTTGCTGTTTCATGTTTTGATTATGAGAAACTCGGTCTTATCTGTAAATTGAAACCATGAACTGATGTTTTCGCATGGTGTCGATCGACACACTGGGTGTGTCGGTCGACACAGAACCGCGAATTCGACAGAGTCGGCGGCTAGGGTTTTTCGCGAAGAAAAATCGAAAGCCTTCTGTGTCGATCGACACACTGGGTGTGTTGGTCGACACAGCAGACTCGGTCGAGTGTCAATCGACACAGTTCGAGTGTCGGTCGACACAGATCAATATTCGGCGGCTAGGGTTTTCTCGTAGAAAACCTAAAAAGGCCTACTGCGTCGATCGACACAGGTTGAGTGTCGATCGACACAAACCGAGCGAATGGTTAATCGGTTCAATTAGATTGGACCGGTTATCATGCTTGGTTAAGTCCGAATTGATCGGTTTGAAATTGGTTAAATTGGTTCAATTGGATTGAAATGATTATCCCAATTAGAATAAACCGATTGGTTAAGATCAGTTTGATCAGACAAGTCGGTTCAATTGGATTGGACCGGTTATCAAAACGATTTTCGGTTTAGGTCTATGTCGAACGTCACACATGGGTTGTGTCGATCGACATGACCGGTTCGATGAACCGGGTTAATTGAATTAACTGGTTATTGAAGTCCGGTTTTGTTTGGTAGTGTCGATCGACAGACATTGTCTGCGTCGATCGACACAGTATTCGAAATTCTGGTTATTAAACCTTGAATTTGTAAAAACCAAACTAGACTTAAACATTGATCGAAGATTAGCTTCAATATGGTCAACTGTCAAGACTCGTTTCGTTGTGTGATGTTCTGGCCAAGAGCTTGGTGTCCACAATTACGTGAGTAAGGCAGGTAGTAATGTTGATGGATTTGCAGTGCTTAACATCAACAATTACATGACCCAAGAGATTGATTTGCTAAACTTATGGGTTTAGTTTCCTCAACTAAATATCAAGTGATCTTGATGTCTTGCCCAATCTTGTCACTGTCAAGACTTGTTTCGTATGTTGGATAGTCTTGGAGTCCTTGGTATCCACTGCTACATGAGTAAGGCAGGTGATCATTGATAGACTTGCAGTGCGACTGTCAATGATCACAAGGCAGAAGAGATTGGTTTACTTGACTGGACTATCAGAAGTTCTGGGCCCAGAGACATCAGAGTAAATGAGACATGGATTGTCTTATCTACGACCAAGAGTTGTACTGAGTACAATTAGCAATGGTTTGCTTACCTAGATTGCTAAACTCTGGGTGATGGCGAGTCGTCCACTCAGGTTTTAATAATGTATGGGTCTTGGATCATTATATTCATAGAGGAAACATTGTTTGAATATAATGCGAGTTTTCTTATTTGATAAGATTTCTAATCATATGCATAACTAAATCTTTGTTTTTTCTTGGATTTCAGCTTATGTCTATGACTACTTTCTCGTTGCGATCCGTCCTGGAAAAGGACAAGCTAAATGGATCCAACTTCCTGGATTGGTATCGGAATCTGAGATTCATTCTCAAGCAGGAGAGCAAGGACTATGTCCTCGAAAAGGCTCTTCCAGAAAGGCTTGGGACCAATCGCTCGCATGCAGCATATAGTGCTTGGAATAAGCATTATACTGATGTGGTAGATGTGCGTGGTCTGATGTTGGCTACCATGAACTCGGACTTTAAAGGTCAATATGAGAACATGGAGTCGCCAATACAGATGATCACCAGCCTGAAACTGAAGTTTCAGGATATGGCACGAGTTGAGAGATTCCAGATGGTGAAGTCTCTCACTGGGTGCAAGCTACCAGAGGATGCTCCAGTAAGTCCTCATGTCATTAAACTGATGGGTTACATTGATAACCTGGGGAGACTGGAATGTCCTGTCAGCTTAGAGTTGGCTACTGACATCATTCTGCAGTCACTGCCGTCAAGCTATGATAAGTTCATTAAGAACTATATCAAGAAAGGCTTGACGAAGACGTTGACTGAGCTGCATGGCATGCTTAAGACAGCAGAGCAAAACATCAAAAGGGGTAAAAGATTTGAGAAATCTTGTATAGACAAGGGTGAAGGCAAGGCCATCCAGATTTGGAATCAGGATAAGCATGTGTCATCTTATAAGCCCAAGTCAAGCCAATCTGGTGTTAGTAAGTGCTTCTACTGTAATGAGTCAGGGCATTGGAAGAGAGATTGCATTAAATTCTTGGAAGATTCACAAGAGATGGAGAAGATGTATGGTACTTCTTCTTCAGGTATTGTGTTATTAATTCAAGTTCTACATAAGTATTGGACACTTGTTGTGGTACTGATATTTTTGAAATATGCAAGACCTAAGCAACAGTAGAACGTTGAAGAAAGGACAAGTAGAACTGCGTGTCTGGATGAAGCAATGGTTGCTGCATGAGCCGTAGAGATCTCCACTTGTAGGAGCCTTTCCTACTTGGTTTTTGAAATTAAGTAATTGCCACCATGTACTTGCTATATGCAAAATGTCTTTCATTTTCTTTTGAGAATTTGGATGTTTTTCATTTGATAAAAGACAAGTTTTGTTCTTTTGATCTTAATGAAATATTCAATGGTAGCACCCCGTTTAGAATGGGTTTTATATCTTAAACCAACATGAGTTAAAATATAACATAAATACCAAACGGTTTAAGTCTGATGACTCGAACTCGACCTTTCTTTGGTATAGTCGTTTAACCACAAAAGTGAAGCAGATTCGGTAAATCCATAGTTTTGGACTCATTTGATTGTTAATCATTTGAGATATGAATTCCGTTCACTAGACCAAAATGACTAAGGCCCTTTTGGCAGAGCTAAAGGAAATGGGCCAGAAGCTTATTGGGCCTTAAACATACTGATGTATACGGCCCAAACGAGCATTAGTCCCAGAGGAAATCTTCTGTACTTCATTACCTTATTGATGGCATCAATAAGTATTGCTGTGTTCATTTGATGAGACACGAGCAGGAATCCCTTGAGGAGTTCCAAGATGAAGTGTAGAACCGATTTGACAGAAGTGTTGAGATCCTTGATTGGATCGTGGAGGAAAAATACTTAGAGTCAACAATTGGGTGATCATCTAACAGAATGAATCGGATCTTATTGGATATGCTCCAATTAATGATGAGTCACAAGAATCTTCCATGAACGATTTAAGAATACGTTCCAAAATGTATGTCTTTGCGCAGAAAAGTGTTTCTATCAGAATCAGTGAAAAACACCACATTGGATGTGGACTGGGTGATTTCCAAATTTGTTTTTCTGATTAATTGGGATTGCAAGGTTTGTGTAAGACAGTAGTCAACAAACAAACTTGAATCCATATCTGATAAGTTCTACCTCGCGGGTTATCCTGAGGAAACCAAGGCTTAGTGTTTTTTGTTGCTCAGAACTGTGTCTTTTAAGAAAGGTGATACTTTCAAAAGGAACAGTGGGAGTAAAAGTACACATCGAAGAAATTCGATAAACACAGTAAGCTGCTCGACCTGACAAGGAAGAGCAGCGGTGAGATCTACAAAGCACTGTAGGATCTGCAACTGTGGAGCCTGAAATTCGCAGATCCGAAGGGATCCGTCACTGACTCGAGAGTGATTTCTCGTAACCAATTGTCGTGATCTGATGATCATTGAAAAGTGACGAACATGCGAAATTCGAAGAAGCGATGGTGAGCCCCAACTCCGAAAATTGGTTGGGTATGCATGTTAATTTCACCGATCCAGTTCTGGGTTGAAACAAACATCTTGGAGTTGGAATCAACGTTCTGATAATGTAGTCAAAAGTTTTGACTTGATCAGAAAGAAAAGAAACCATGCGTTTACAAGAAGACTAGTGGGAGCGTAATGGCAATTCTCACACAGTATGTAGTTGACATACTTGAATCTCATAAATGACGTCCCGACGCTAAAGTCTTGTTAAGATTTGGGTCGGAAGTCAAGTGAATTCTTGGAATAAGGATCCATTGGAATGGATCAGAGTAGCTAATTGGATCGTGTCAAAATCCTTATATTGATAAGGTATTGGACAGATCTAATACGCTTGATTCCAAGAATGGCTTCATACCAAAGGTCTTATGGCAACAATATTAGTAAAAAGAAGTGTCTCTGAACACTGTCTGAGCTAATATTAATGAGTGTGAGTTCTAATGCTTCTGCAATAGAATCTGTCATGAATGCCATATTTTGCGCTCGTCTAGATGCATCTTACGCATAAAGCATGACGAGAAAATACCAAAATATTCCGGTAAGAGACACTGATCAGTGGCCAGAAATATCCCAAGCGTTTAAAGAACTCTAAGGATAGTTTTGTGGTGAACTGAGGAAATGACGAACCAGTTGAAAGTAGTTAGACGGACAAAGACGAATCCCGGTTCCCACCTGGTTATGTCTCTTTGTCTGAATAGCGGTACTGACTGTTGGAAAGGCTCCAAGCAGTGGACCGTAGAATAGTGCTTTTATCCGAATAGCGGTGTGGTTTGTTGAAATTGTTTCAAGCAATGACACCGCAGGCTCTCCCACAACCTAAGCACGAAATTTATTCTGTTGCTGTAGGTTTAAGATATCTAAAGAGATGATCTTGATTCTAGTGGGAGTTATTTTAGTTATGTTGTAAACTTTACATAGACATGCTTTGGTAGTGTTTCTGTGAGTTAAAACTGACATCAGTATTATTTAATTATTGGATAATTAAATAATATTCCCAAAGTATTTTATGATCATCGTATAGGTCATCAAGTCGAGGACTTGATCATGAAACCCTATAAGTAAAAGATGACATAAATTATGAGTGTCCCTAGTCAAGGTTGTTAAAATGGGACACTAACAACCGCGCAGACTAGTATGTGAGGTGACTGTTGGACTAAGTTTCATGAAGTCAATGATATGATTATCACAGTCAGTCACATAGATGTATGTTGGTGAACATATGATTGGACATGACCCGCTTAATGAGAACTCCACAGGATAGTTACATCAGTGTCATGGGAGGTTCTCATTACGACTATAGAGTATAGTCCTTAGACCTGAGTTCATCATGCTTTCTAGCATATGAATTGGTGCGTGTTGACCTTGTCAAACGTCGTTCCGTAACTGGCGGCTATAACGGCATTGCTTGTGCGTATCATGAAGTATGTGTAGAAACAGGGATGGAACAAGATGGGATTTGTCCCTCCTGGAAAACGGGAGATAAATATCTCAGGGCCCATCGAAGATTTGATACTGAGAAAATGCATGGCCGTGCTCAAACGAGGTGATTGTCAGTCGTTTGTTTATCAGTATAGATCAGAAATTCGATGAACATGATGTTGGCTATAATAAGGATGACACAGTCTCTTGCCTTATGCCATATCGAGATATAGAGACGAAGGGATTGTAGGAATAGATGATTCCAGTACAAGTGGGAGATTGTTGGGATTATGTCCTGAAATCACATTGTACTCACTCTAAAGATAGTTGTATTGTCGATCGGACAATTCATGTGATACTGGGTAGTGATAATGTTTTGCTAGAAACCACTTATGACAAATGAGTTGTAACTCATTTCCAGTATCGTGTGAACCTACAGGGTCACACACCTAAGCAAGTTGGACATAGTCCATATGGGATTGATCATTGGCATATGATCTGATCGATGTGTATTGGATGCACATCGGATATAAGTTTCTATGAGATGTATCGATCGACACCATTAGGTGAGTCGGTCGATACAGGAGGTGTGTCGATCAACACCACTAAGTGTGTCGGTCGACACAAAGGCGAAACCGAGACTGATGTTTCAGTTCACTTTAGGTCGATATAATAACGGTTTTTTGTACATTCGACCTGACAGACGAACGCCGCCCAGACTGTTTTTCTCAGAGAGAAAACAGAGAACCTCTAGAAACAAAAGTTCCCAGGGAGATCCGAGCACCGGTACTAGCATCCCGGCGGATTCCAGCTTGTGTGCGTGTGGACTGAACAGTAGAGGCGCAACGATTGGGGCGCTGCAGATCTCGTGTTACCACAAACTTCCGCTGCTAAAACTCCAGGTACACACGAGGTGAGATCATGATTCAATTAACTAGACCCTAGATCCTAGGCTATCGGGAACTCGCGAGAATTCTGAATCTGTAGAATTGGCTCGGATTCCCAACAGTACATTGATGATGGATCTCACCTAGGTGATGGAATGAAGCTAAGTATAGCTGAATTGGTGGAGGAGAGTGAAAACTCGGATTTTGGAGAAAATCTCTCGGGTAAAAACTGTGAAAACAGTGTTGCATCGATCGACACACATCTAGTGTCGGTCGATGCAGGTCGTGAACAGACAGACTCGCCGGTTGATAATGATGTTGATGCTGATTTAGAGCTTGCCCGCTTATTCCCTGGAGTGTCTGAGATCACTCAGGAGGAAATTTATGCACAATCCATCAGATTATATCCTTCAGTATCTGAAGTGATTAAGCATGAGATTGAAGAGCTTAAGAAGCTAGAGGAGATTGGTGAAGAATTGGAAGAAATTCCATCTTCTGATGATCCACATTATCACCCATGTGTGCAGAGATACCTGAACAGGATGCTGCCTTTAGATGAGGAGCTGGGAGATTGGGTGATTATAGTCCCTCCGCAGATAATTAATGTGCTGTTAACCAAGGTTCTAAGAAGCTGCCTGATCCTGGAGAGAAGTTTACTCCTTCTTTTCTTGGACATGATCATTCTGATACAGCTTATTCTCCACCATGGATGAGGAGGCTAGCACAGAGGCAACCAAAGTCTCTGTCAGGATCTCCAGGAAACTGATCTTGTTCGTCCGGTCAAGCTAATGACCTTAAAAAAGCGCTGAGTGGGAGGCAACCCACTGTTAGGTTTAGTTGTTTTTCCTTTTTATTTTTGGTGTTTTTCTTATGATTTCACGTTTTTATTGGTTTTTAAGTTTCAGATACAGAACTCGAGTCTGGAGAAGTGTGACGATCGATACACTTGTGCACCGGTCGTTGCAAGGAGATTTGACGAAGAGGGGTGATCGCATTGTGACGATCGTTGCTCATGAGTAACGGTTGTTGCAATTGGTTCAATTGCAAAATTAAGTTATGCGCTAAACCGGAAATCGATTTTGATTTGACCAGCATCGGTCGTTGACCTTAAGCAACGATCGTTGCATCCACGACCGAGGTGAGTTGCCTTAAACCCTTCTCTTCTCTTTTCTTCCTCATTTCCGCCGTCCGTACACCGAGAACCTCCACGCCTAAAAATCGCAATTTCTCATCATTTTCTTTGATTCTAACTGCTAATACTTTCGATTTTACACTCTAAATCCGTTTCTATAGCTCATACATCAAGAATCCAAGGTAATGTACCTCTATTTTTCGATTTTCGGATTCAATTTTAGGGTTTTAGGGTTTGAGATTTTTGGATCGAAATTGATGCTTGCATGCGTAATTAGACTGAATTTAGGATGGTGGGTGATGATTCTAGGCTGATTAGTGATGATGTGGCACGAATTTGGAATAATTTCGTTGATTGTTTGCGGCCAAAATCGCCTTGCAACGATCGTTGCTTTGTGATTTTGGGGAAATGTTCGATAAAATGAAATCGCCTTGCAACGATCGATGCCTTAGCTGCAACGGTCGATGCTTCGCGATTTCACAGAGAGTTTGCCGAGACTAATTGTTTGAAATTTTCTTTCTTATGCAGATGGCATCTCGCAGACAACCCCGCAAGAAACGAGCAACAACATCAACAGCCACCGACAGTACATTCCACCACCAGAGTGGTTCCATAGAGACTCTCAGCCACCTGAGCCATATGCTAGAGTTGGTCCAGCAGTAGCACTGCCTTGGCCCCGAGCAGACGCGACAGAGATCCCTACAGCCAGACAGTGGCCAGAAAACATTTTTGTGTTCCTCAAGACTGCAGATTTTACAGAGAGACCACTGCTTAACCAGTGGGATGAGTATGATTCGCTGCTCTACAGTGGTTGGTGTGGGATGACCATCAAACCAACCAAGTTCACTGACTACTCTACCTGCAAGAGTCTGGGGATCGATGAGCAGGTACTTGCGGTGTGCAAAGGCATTGGTCTAGGGACAATGCCAATGCGTCCTTATGATCTGTATCCAGAGCTCGTCAGACAGTTGCTAGCCACTTGCAGAGTGGTTTACCCAGATCCAGATAGCAGGAGCGCTACAGGAGGTATCTTTACCTTCATGAGTTGGGGAGTCAGGTATCGGATTCCTCTAGTAGATCTCTGCAGGATCTACGGGTTCAGTACTGAGCCGAGGCGCATTGCCATGCCCCTTGAGTGGGATCCAGATGAGGCTCGATCATTATGGGAGTGTATTGGCAGTGGTCGATACAACTCCAGGACCACACCGGTGAAGATGATGAGGCATCCTGTGCTGAGATATGTCTCGCGTATCTTGTGTTGGAGCTTGCTATGCAAGTATGAGTCCAACAAGATGCGTAAATATGAGATGGAGATGTTATTTATGGGGCTGAGAGACCAGTTTGCAGAGTCTGGCGTGAGAGATCCTACTAAGGGTCTCAACTTGGGAGTTGTCTTCGCTCTGCATTTGTGTGATCTGCAGTCGAAGCCTTTTGATGGAGTTCGTACTGAGACGGTAGGGAGCTTGCTTACTCCCATTTTTATGCATTGCGGGATTCCTCTACAGGGCACAAAGTGTGATACAGCCAAGGAGTTCCTAGACTTCAGCCACTTGCAGAGCGCTACCTGGCTCAAGGAGGGGCGCATTCGGGTTTACCAGGACCCGACCACTGGGAGGTGTGGTATAGAGCTTCCTGCTGCTAGGTGGACACGGATTGATATATTGGAGGCCCTGAGATTTCAGCCTCCTGAGTCTGAGCAGCGTGGGATTCCTTCTATGGCTCATCCGCTGGGAGAGCTGATATATCATGGTTTTTACCGGTATTATGCCATGATATAGTTGTGTTTTTAGTGTCTTTTGTGTTCTTTTAGAGTCTTTTACAGGTATAATCAGGTTTGGAGCTAAATTGGAGATAATGGAGCTTTTTGGAGATTTTTGGAGTGATTGGCCGAGAGATAGAGTTCACTGTCCGAAACAGAGAAAGGTGTCGATCGTTCCACACCTGCAACGGTCGATGCACCAGCGAGATGGGCCAAAACTCGGCGGTTTAGAAGAATCAAGATATTGCACTTTGATCCAGAAGTTCCTGATATTTATAAAGAAGCCCTTGGCCGAGATTATACCTATATAATCAAGTTTTAGTTGTTTTTATTAGATACACTTTCATAATTAAGAGCAGAGGGTTTTTTAGAGCTTTTGGGGCTGATCTGAACCTATTACTTCATCTGTATTTGGAGAAGATTTCGAACCCCTTTTACTCTTATTCTTTTATGCAATTTATTCATCATATGATCATGTTTTCATTATCTATGTCTGAGTAGATTCCTTGTTAGGTTTAGGGTTTCTCACATAGGATTTCATGACTTGCTAGACTTGTTCAAATTCAGTTAAGGATTCAAACTATATATGTTCTTCAATTTAATTGTGCTTAAAGCTAGTTCTAACCTGATCAATTAGAATCTAGATCTTAGGTTGCTAAATACGTCACGGAAGTGGGGTTTAGGAATCTGAACTAATTAAATTGGGCAATTAAACTTTGCGCAAACGGAAGTTTGGTTTAGGATAATTGTGAACATATCAAACTTGGGATTAATGCTAGTTTAATATGTTAGTTCTCGCAAACGAAAGTTTGGTTTGCTGCACTTAGACTTAGAGAATTATCGCAAAGGAATTTGGTTAATTCTATATCTGTGTTTTTAGTTCTAGAACTGTGCTTAATTAGATCCTTGCTGAATGAAACTGTCTGCTTGTCTGATTTCCTGAGAACGCCCTAGACTTAGCGCTTTTAATTACTTGCTTTCACAACCATTAATCTCTGCTACTGATTTACTTTTTCGCACCGCTTTTAATTCAATTACATTGCTTTCTTTCTAGTATTAGTCTCTACTGTTCTGATATATTGAGACCAAGTGTCCCTGTGGATTCGATAACCCTATATACTACTTTGACATTGCTGTTCACTTGCAGTTTAGAATAGGGTAAAACTTAGAACCTATCAAGTTTTTGGCGCCGTTGCCGGGGACTCTTAGAGTCTTCGATAGGACCGAACTTAGGGTTTTTACTAGAAATTTTTCTTTTTGTTTTTGCTTTTTCGTTTTGTTTTTATATTTTGCTAACTTTTTCTCTGTTTCATTCTGTCGCAGGTACGACTTTCGCCTTGCGTCGATCGTTGCATCCCTTGCGTCGATCGTCACTAGTTGCACTGATAGCATCGATCGTTGCTGGACGATTACAGACAGTTTATGCCAACGCAGAAAACTCGAAGTAATCCGAACTCGAGCTTGCTTAATCTCGGACTAGAGGAACTTGGACGTCTAGAAAGGACTATCAGAAGAGAAAAGAGAGAGAGAATGGTACGAGAACGTCTGATCTTGATACCAGATGCTGAAGGTACCCTGAGGGGCCGAGATAACAACCCGTACAATGCTGCTGGGCATCGGGTTGATGCTGAAGGGAATGTCATCCCTGATCCTCCTGAGCAACAGCAACAGGAGCTGAACCAAAACCAGGGTCAAGGACAGGCCCAAGGTAGAGAGATGGTGGTTCATGAGAGGACACTAGCTGACTACAACAGACCTGATGAGTTTCATGCAAACCGAGCAGCTCTAGTGCTTCCTGCTTTTGAGAGGAATGATTTTGAGGTAAAGACCATCTACTACCAGCTGATGAGACAGATTGCTTTTCATGGTCTTCAAGCAGAGCAGCCTATGGATCACATTGACAAGTTTGAGGACATAGTCACTGGCATGAAGTATGAAGGAGTATGCCCGGACTATCTGTTCCTTAAGCTATTTCCGCACATTCTTGCTGGAGACGCTAGTGCATGGCTGAGACAACTGGCACCTGGTCAGTATACTACTTGGGCAGCCTTAAAGAGTGAGTTCCTGCGTCACTTTTATGATGATGCGCGCTCAGATCAGTACAGACAGGACATACTCACTTTTTCCCAAGGAGCTGTGGAGCCCTTGAAGACTGCCTGGATGAGATTTAAGCAGTATCAGCGTGACTGTCCACACCATGGATTCACAGAAGTACAGCTGATTGGTATCTTCTTCAGAGGTATAGATCTCCCTTATCAGACTGCGCTGGATAATTCCAGTAATGCTAATTTCAACACCCGGACTCCTACACAAGCTAAGCAATTGATTGGGAACCTGATTAGCAGCTACAGTTGCAAGACTATAGATGAAAAGAGGAAGAAATCCGGTGGAAGTATGGAGGATTCTAACATGACTGAGATTAGATCTAGGCTAGACACGGTTTACGATCTCCTAACAAGTAAGAAAGCTGTCCACTCTACCCAAGATGTAGATGTAATTCAGACTGAGGAGGACACTCAGGAAGAAGAAGTGAATTACATGGGAGGTTCTGGTTTCCAAGGTAGTAGATTTAGAAATCAACAGGGAAACAGATTCTCCAATGGAGTTCAGCAAGGTGGTTTTAAGAAAGCAAATGAGTCTGAGAGTAAAGTAGAGATGATGCTAAGACAGCTAATGGAGAGTCAGACTAAGTACGCAGCAGATGCTGACGCGAAGATGGATACAATCTACAGGGAGCTGAATGGGAAGTTTGAGAGTTTGAACACACACATGAAAGAGCTTGATGCTAAGGTTGCAAGAACTGGTGGACATGCTCAAAGGGAAGAGGGATATCTCCCGGGAAGGACTGATGCCACTCCTAAGTACCAATGCAATGCCGTGACATTGAGAAGTGGTAAGGAGCTGTCATCTGGCCAGAAAAAGCAGTTAAGCGTTGAGGAACTCGTGGAAATTGAAGAGTTGGAAGATGAGATACGCGATATTCGCCGCGAGTCGATCGATGCATCTAAGAAACGATCGTTGCCAAGCGAAATCAAGGAACCGGAGGTCGTAACAAAGTCGCCTAGCATCGATCGATGCGATAAAAGCAACGATCGACACAAGGTGACTGCAGAAAGTTCGAGTGCTGAAAACCCAAAACAGTCGGCTGAAAGGGTATACAAGTCTAAGATACCTTATCCCAAGAAGCCCAGAAAAGCTAAGAATGATAGGCAGTATGCCAAATGGAAGGAGTTCATAAAAAAAGGTAAAGGTTGAAGTACCTTTGTTGGATTCCATTGAAACTTCCCCCATGATGAAAAGATGCCTTAAGGATGCAATTTCTGGGAAATGGTCTGATGAAGAAAGTATAATGATGCTCAATGAAGTATGTAGTGCAGTGGTTCAAGGCAGAATTCCAGAGAAATTGAAAGATCCAGGCAGCTTCGTATTAGATTGTGCTATCTACAAGGAGAGGTTCGAAAGGTCCCTATGTGATCTTGGCTCCAGTGTAAATCTGATGCCCCTTTCAGTTGCTAAAAGACTAGGGATGACAGATTTTATACCAACTAGGATATCACTGGTTTTGGCAGACAGATCAGTCAGGATTCCCGAAGGAGTAATAGAGGATGTGCCTATAACGGTTGGCAAGTGTGTGATCCCAACTGATTTTGTGGTTCTACAATATGGACAGGAGCCAAAAGACCCATTGATTCTAGGCAGATCTTTCTTAGCAACAGCTGGTGCGATGATTGACTGTCAGGGAGGCAAAATAGTTCTAAATGTGGGAGATCTGAAGATGAGTTTTGACATGAACAAACTGGTAAAGAGACCAACCATCGACGGGCAAACCTTCTATGTGGACACATTGGGTGATTTGGCTGCAGAGTACTTCCACCAATCACATGCTGAGGACCCACTAGAAAGGGCTTTACTGAGCTCTATTTTGGAGTTGGAATACCTACAGGACGAGCCTGCGATGTGCTATACAAGATTGATGGATTCTGTCGAGGTTGCAATGCAGGTAGAAGTGTCTGACGCGGGACTGCAACGATCGACACATTCTAAGCAACGATCGTTGCAAGACAACAGAGACTGGGCAGAAGAAAAGGCTCCGAAAATAGATCTGAAACAACTTCCATCCGGGCTAAGGTACGCTTTTCTTGGACCTAATTCAACATACCCAGTGATTGTTAATGCTAGTCTGAACAACGCAGAGCTCACTTTACTGCTAAGCAAGCTGCGCAAGCATCGCAAAGCTCTTGGATATTCCCTTAATGATATTTCAGGTATCTCACCAGAGCTGTGCATGCACCGGATACATCTTGAGGATGAGTCCAAGACATCAATCGAACATCAGAGGAGACTTAATCCTAATCTGCAGGAAGTAGTCAAAAAGGAGATTATGAAACTCCTTGACGCTGGAATTATATATCCTATCTCTGACAGTGACTGGGTGAGTCCAGTCCATGTAGTGCCAAAGAAGGGCGGTGTTACAATTGTGAAGAATGAGAAGAACGAGCTGATACCTACTAGGACTGTGACAGGACACAGGATGTGCATAGATTACAGGAAGCTTAATGCTGCTACCAGGAAAGATCATTTTCCTTTGCCTTTTATTGATCAGATGCTCGAAAGGTTAGCAAATCATCCTTACTACTGCTTCTTAGATGGCTACTCAGTTTTCTTTCAGATTCCCATCCATCCAGAGGATCAGGGGAAGACCACTTTCTCTTGTCCATATGGGACATTCGCCTACCGTAGGATGCCTTTTGGACTCTGCAACGCACCAGCCACTTTCCAGAGATGCATGATGTCCATATTCACAGACATGATTGAGGATTTTATGGAAGTATTCATGGATGATTTCTCAGTATATGGATCCTCCTATAATGAATGCTTAGATAATCTGTGTAAGGTTCTGAAAAGATGTGAAGAGAAGCACTTAGTTCTTAACTGGGAGAAGTGTCATTTCATGGTCAGAGATGGCATTGTGCTTGGACATAAAGTGTCCGAAGCAGGAATATAGGTGGACCGCGCTAAAATCGAGGTGATGACCAACCTGCAGGCACCTGATTCTGTTAAGTCTATTAGAAGCTTTCTTGGACATGCTGGCTTCTATAGACGGTTCATCAAGGATTTTAGTAGGATTGCTAGGCCACTAACTGCTTTGCTGTGTAAAGACACCAAATTTGAGTTCACTGCAGATTGTCAAACTGCATTTGAACAGATCAAGCAGGCATTAGTGAGTGCTCCCATAGTTCAGCCACCGGATTGGGATTTGCCTTTCGAAGTAATGTGTGATGCAAGTGATTATGCTGTAGGAGCTGTTCTTGGACAAAAGAAAGATAGAAAGCTTCATGCTATCTATTATGCCAGTAGGACACTGGATGATGCACAAAGAAACTATGCCACTACGGAGAAGGAGTTGCTGGCAGTTGTCTTTGCATTTGAGAAATTTCCCTCTTATCTTGTTGGCTCCAAGGTGATTGTACACACTGATCATTCAGCCCTGAAGTATCTGATGCAAAAGAAGGATGCTAAGCCAAGACTGTTGAGATGGATCCTGTTGCTTCAGGAATTTGATATTGAAGTGAGAGACAAGAAAGGGGTTGAGAATGGAGTTGCTGACCATCTTTCGAGGATGCTAGTTGAGGAGGACGTGCCAATTAATGACTATTTGCCTGAAGAAAACGTCAATATGGTTGGAACAATCTGTGAGACAAATTTGGGCAGAAACCTGCAAATCTATCGGATTAATCGCGTTGCGTCGATCGATGCGACGTCAGCGTCGATCGATGCATCTATCGGGACAGCGACGATCGATACATCCGACTGTGACGATCGTTGCAGCGCGGATACAGACGCAGAAACTTTTACGGTACGGATTGGAAAGCATGAGTTTGAGATTAATGCTGTCGCAACAAATGATCAACCATGGTATGCAGACATAGCCAATTATCTGGCTGCAGAGACTGAACCAGATAATCTGAAAGGGTATGAAAAGAAGAGGTTCTTCAGAGAACTTAGGAGGTACTATTGCGATGAACCTTACCTCTATAAGCATTGTTCAGATGGCCTTTATAGAAGATGTGTTGCTGAGTCGGAGGTTCCAGATATCCTATTCCACTGCCACGGATCAGATTATGCAGGACATTTTGCTACTTTCAAAACTGTGTCTAAGGTTTTGCAAGCAGGTTTCTGGTGGCCTACAATGTTCGCTGATGCTCACTCCTTTATTTCTCATTGTGATGCCTGCCAAAGGAGAGGGAAAATCAGCAGGAAGCATGAGATGCCTCAGAATTTCATTCTTGAGGTTGAGGTTTTTGATTGCTGGGGCATAGACTTTATGGGTCCCTTTCCCTCATCTTATGGGAATAAATTCATATTAGTTGCTGTGGACTATGTATCTAAGTGGGTAGAAGCAATAGCTAGTCCAACCAATGACTCTTCAGTAGTCATTAAGCTGTTTAAATCCATCATATTCCCTAGATTTGGAGTACCTCGGATAGTAATTAGTGATGGAGGATCTCACTTTATTAATAAGGTTTTTGAGAAGCTCCTGAAGAAGCATGGAGTGCATCACCGAGTTGCTACTCCTTATCACCCACAGACTAGTGGACAGGTAGAGGTTTCTAACAGACAAATCAAGGAGATCTTGGAGAAGACAGTTGGGAAGACAAGGAAAGATTGGGCAGCTAAGCTTGATGATGCTTTATGGGCCTACAGGACTGCATTTAAAACGCCATTGGGGACTACTCCATTCCATTTGCTGTATGGGAAAGCATGTCATATGCCAGTAGAACTTGAGCACAAGGCAGCATGGGCTGTAAAACAGATGAACTTTGACCTCAAACCAGCTGCAGAGAGGAGATTGATACAGCTCAATGAGTTAGATGAGATTAGACATTTTGCCTATGAGAACTCAAAGTTGTACAAGGAAAGGACTAAGGCTTATCATGACAAAAAGATTGTCTCCATACGGTTTAAGCCTAACGATCAGGTACTGTTATACAATTCTCGCTTGCATTTATTTCCAGGCAAGCTGAAATCAAGATGGTCTGGACCCTACACGATCAAAGAAGTGCGTCCATATGGAGCTGTCATTTTAATTGGCAAGGAAGGTAATGAGTTTGCTGTAAATGGGCAGAGGGTAAAACACTATTGGGCTAAGGCCGAGATTCCAAGAGGTCAGATTTTGCCTCTGGATGCTGCACCCTCCACCTGAAAATTCCCATCCGTCCGGTCAAGCTATTGACCTTAAACAAGCGCTGGGTGGGAGGCAACCCACCATTAGGTACTGGTGTTTTTCTACTTAATTTTTGGTGTTTTTGTTAGGATTTTACGTTTGTTTTTGTTTTTGGTGAGTTTATGTTTGCAGGTCTCGGATAAATCGCAGTGCAACGATCGACGCACTTCTGTGTCGATCGTCACAACACGAAAGGAATCGCATTGCAGCGATCGTTGCGCTTGAGCAACGATCGACCATACACGAAAATCGCCAAGTAACGGTCGATGCACTTAGTAAAACGATCGATGCATGAGCGATAGAGGTAAACGCGACAGAGCTCAACAGAACTTTAACAATTTTTTTTTCTTTTTACCGATCCTTCGCTGGACACTACTGGGGACGGTGTGTCTTAAGTGTGGGGGAGGTGCTACTGACTTTTGTTTTCTGTTTTCTTAAGAGTTAGTCCGTTTTTCAAAAAAATTTGTTTTATTGAGTCAAAATTGTTTAAGTAAGAAACTATGATTTTCTGAGAAGATTTACAAGACTTGCAGGAACTTAAGTAACCATTGGGATGAAGTTGCAGGATCTATCTCTGACTATTAGAAAACCCCATCACAGATCAACCTACTGGGAACATCCACATCACTTCAGGTATCAAAGGATCCTTTTACTGACTTCAACTTAATATTGACTTAGATTTCTCACCTAAGGGCTTGGTATACTTTGTGTCGGATTCCCTTGTTAGTTCTGACACAGCCTGTCAACCTATCCTATTTAGTTCCCTTCTCCCCTTCTATAAAGTAAAAAATAAATAATAATAATAAACTGAGGATGAGTTAGTAACTCCGAAGTGGTCATGGGAATGGTAGCAAACACTATTTTCTCTCATGTGATCCATGGAATGTGTCCAAAGTACACCCCATAACGGGAAGAACACTGATAACAAAAATAAAATGATACCCAATGGGGAAAAATCAGTTGTTAAAGAAGGGAAAGAGAAGAAAGGGACTAGAGAAAGATAGTATGGTGGTCTATAGCTGATAAGGTAAGAATCCATGTGCCCTTTGATCGATACTCCTTAGGTGAGACCGCACTTAAATACTTGCAGAAGTCAGTAGGGAGAATTTGAATGCTTGAAAGTGATTGTGGAGTTTACCTAGGACAGTTGCTAAGTGTGGGGGAAGTACATGTTGGTCTTGATATCCTGTGATTGATTCTTTCAGTGGTTTACTAAGGGGAATCTGAGTATTGTAGCTTCTAGGATGAAATGAGTTTCTGAAGAGTTTTCAAACCTCTTCACCATGTTTTAGTTCTATGTTTTGCTTGAGGGCAAGCAAAGGCTAAGTGTGGGGGAGTTGATATTTCATGGTTTTTACCGGTTTTATGCCATGATATAGTTGTGTTTTTAGTGTCTTTTGTGTTCTTTTAGAGTCTTTTACAGGTATAATCAGGTTTGGAGCTAAATTGGAGATAATGGAGCTTTTTGGAGATTTTTGGAGATTTTTGGAGTGATTGGCCGAGAGATCGAGTTCACTGTCTGAAACAGAGAAAGGTGTCGATCGTTGCACACCTGCAACGGTCGATGCACCAGCGAGATGGGCCAAAACTCGGCGGTTTAGAAGAATCAAGATATTGCACTTTGATCCAGAAGTTCCTGATATTTACAAAGAAGCCCTTGGCCGAGATTATACCTATATAATCAAGTTTTAGTTGTTTTTATTAGATACACTTTCATAATTAAGAGCATAGGATTTTTTAGAGCTTTTGGGGCTGATCTGAACCTATTACTTCATCTGTATTTGGAGAAGATTTCGAACCCCTTTTACTCTTATTCGTTTATGCAATTTATTCATCATATGATCATGTTTTCATTATCTATGTCTGAGTAGATTCCTTGTTAGGTTTAGGGTTTCTCACATAGGATTTCATGACTTGCTAGACTTGTTCAAATTCAGTTAAGGATTAAAACTATATTTGTTCTTCAATTTAATTGTGCTTAAAGCTAGTTCTAACCTAATCAATTAGAATCTAGATCTTAGGTTGCTAAATATGTCACGAAAGTGGGGTTTAGGAATCTGAACTAATTAAATTGGGCAATTAAACTTTGCGAAAACGGAAGTTTGGTTTAGGATAATTGTGAACATATCAAACTTGGGATTAATGCTAGTTTAATCTGTTAGTTCTCGCAAACGAAAGTTTGGTTTGCTGCACTTAGACTTAGAGAATTATCGCAAAGGAATTTGGTTAATTCTATATCTGTGTTTTGAGTTCTAGAACTGTGCTTAATTAGATCCTTGCTGAATGAACTGTCTGCTTGTCTGATTTCCTGAGAACGCCCTAGACTTAGCGCTTTTAATTATTTGCTTTCACAACCATTAATCTCTGCTACTGATTTACTTTCTCGCACCGCTTTTAATTCAATTACATTGCTTTTTTTCTAGTATTAGTCTCTACTGTTCTGATCTATTGAGACCAAGTGTCCCTGTGGATTCGATAACCCTATATACTACTTTGACATTGCTGTTCACTTGCAGTTTAGAATAGGGTAAAACTTAGAACCTATCAAGAGCCTTCCACACGAGCTTCATCTTCTGCTGCCCCTACACCTGCGCATGCCCCCGTTGACGATGTGGGACCCTTTTTCCGAGCCTACGATGCCTTACGGAGCATATTCTGAGGCCGAGTTGAGAGAGAGATCAGATGGTATTCTACGGGCTGTTTGGAACTTCATGCGCACTTGCAGCTGCAGGAGGCAGCCACAAATTCATCAGCCCGTACCTGACAGACGTCGTCGACAGCGTTCCCCTGAGGATTCTAGCAGTACTGAGAGATATGGTGGGATTGATGATAGCGAGTGAGCGTAGCTGTCATCTCTTGATATTCGGTTATGTACTCTGATTTTCTTTTTGTTTTTCCTTGCACTTTTTCTTTTATTTTGATACTATGTTTGGATGGTTGTGCTTGACTAGATCCATTTGTTATCTCGATTTTACTCTGTTTCTAGTGTTTTCAGCTTGCAGGATTCAGAATTGATAAAAACCGACGGACTAACCTGCTAACTTGCTGACTGATCGATGTATACGCAGTGCGTCGATCGACACACCATTGTGTCGATCGTCACAACACGACAGAAATCGCATTGCAACGATCGTTGCGGTCCTGAGCAACGATCGATCACACACGAAAAATCGCTCAGCAACGGTCAATGCACTTAGTGCAACGATCGATGCCTGATGCGACAGAGGTAAAAACCCGAGAGAACTTAACCATACCTTAAACAAATTTTTTATTTCTTTCTTTTGCCAATCTTTCGCTTGACACAACTGGGGACAGTGTGTCTTAAGTGTGGGGGAGGTTCTACTAACTTCTTTCTTTTTGTTTTCTAAGAGTTATTAAAAAATTTCAAAATTTTTGTTTTACTGAGTCAAAATTTGTTTAAGTAAGAAACAATGATTTTTTGAGAAGATTAGTAGCACTTGCAGGAACTTAAGTAACCATTGAGATGAAATTGCAGATTATCTCTGACTATTAGAAAACCCAGACACAGATCAGCCTACTGAGAACACCCACATCACTTCAGGTATCAGAGGATCTTTTACTGACTTCACCTTAATATTAACTTAGATTTCTCACCTAAGGGCTTGGAATACTTTGAGTCGGATTCCTTTGTTAGTTCTGACACAGCCTGTAAACCTATCCTATTTAGTTCCCTTCTCCCCTTCCATAAAGTTAAAAAAGAGTAATAAACTGAGGATGAGTTAGTAACTCCGAAGTGGTCACGGGAGTGGTAGAGACCCCTATTACCTCATGTGCATCCATGGAATGTGTCCAAAGTACACCCCAAAACGGGAAGAACACTGATAAAAAAAATGATACCCAATGAGGAAAAATCAGTTGTTAAGGAAGGGAAAAGAGAAGAAAAGGGACTAGAGAAAGATAGTTTGGTGGTCTAGAGCTGACAAGGTAAGAGTCCATGTGCCTTTGATCGATATTCCTTAGGTGAGACCGCACTTAAATACTTGCAGAAGTCAGTAGGGAGAATTTGAATGCGTGAATGTGATTGTGGAGTTTACTTAGGACAGTTGCTAAGTGTGGGGGAAGTATATGTTGGTCTTGATGTCTGCAGGTTGATTCTTTCATGTGGTTTACTAAGGGGAATCTGAGTGTTACTGCTTCTAAGATGAAAAGAGTTTCTGAAGAGTTTTCAAACCTCTTCACTACATTTTAGTTCTTTGTTTTGCTTGAGGGCAAGCAAAGGCTAAGTGTGGGGGAGTTGATATATCATGGTTTTTACCGGTTTTATGCCATGATATAGTTGTGTTTTTAGTGTCTCTTGTGTTCTTTTAGAGTCTTTTACAGGTTTAATCAGGTTTGGAGCGGAATTGGAGATATTAGAGCATTTTGGGACTTTTGGAGCGTTCTGGCCGAGAGATTAAGCTCACTGTCCGATTTGTTGATCATGCATCGATCGACACACCTTTGGTATCGATCGACACACTAGCGAGATGGGCCGAAATACGGCGGTTTAATGAAGTTATGAAGATTTGCAGAAAATCCCAGAAAAGTTGAAGTATTTACACAAAAGCCCCAGCCGAGATTATGCCTATAAAAAGAGAATTTTGGTGTTTATTTTAGATACGTTTTCATACTTAGAGCTAAGAGATTTTTAGAGTTTTTGGGGCTGATCTAATCCTGTACTTCATCTATTTTGGAGAAGATTTCGAACCACTTTATCTATTTAATTTCTTATATGCAATCTATTTATTCTATGATTTATGTTTCATTAATCATGTCTGAGTAGATTCATAGTTAAGTTTAGGGTTTCTCATTAAGGATTTCATGACTTGCTAGACTTGTTTAATTCAGTTAAGGATTCACATGATTAGAATGTTCTTCGTTCTAAATTGAGTTTAATGCTAGTTATAACCTCATCAATTAGAATCTAGATCTTAGGTTGCTAAATACGACACGAGAGTGTGGTTTAGAATCTGAACTATTTAGGTTGAGCAATTAAATTGTTCGCAAAGAGATTTGGCTTAGTTTAATTGTGAACATATCGAACTTGAAATTAATGCTGGTTTAATCTGTTAGTAATTGCAAAGAGATTTGGATTACTGCACTTAGACTTAAAGGATTTTCGCAAAGAGATTTGGTTAATTCTAATTCCGTGATTTGAGTTCTAGAACTGAGTTTAATTTGATCCTGACTGATTAACTTGTCTGCTTGTATGATTTCCTGAGAATTCCCTAGACTTAGCGCTTTTAGTTAATTGCTTTCACAACAAATTCCTGCTACTGATTTATTTACTTGCCTTGTTTTTATTTCATTCACCACCTGCTTTATTCTTAGTATTAATCTCTACGGTTCTTATCTATCGAGACCAGAGTCTCTGTGGATTCGATACCCTATATACTACATTGACATCACTGTGCACTTGCAGTTAGTATAGGGATTAAAACTCGACCTATCAGTAGCCCATCCTTGAACCGATGTCACAAACGGTGTATACTCGGGCCGTAAACCTTGAATAATAGACAACTTCAATCATGCTTCTGAAATAGATTCCTCTGGATTAAGAGTATTAATCTCAGAGCAAAAGTTCTTTACCTTGATGAAGAACTCCGAGATTGAAGACTCCCCCTGCTTCGCATTTGCTAGCTCATTCTCTAGCAATTGTAGTCTTGCCTCATTCTTCTTGTTGAACAATTGGTCCAGCGCCTGCCAAATAGAACTAGCGGATGTACACCTTGAGACATGCTCAAATACTCCCGAGGATATAGACCTCTTCAAAGCAAACTCCGCCTTGGCATTCTTCCGTATCCACTCCTGTGTCGCTTCCGCGGTTGCAGCATCTCCCCGTGGTGGTGTTGTGCTTCTACCACCGACGACTTCCCATAAGTCCTCACTCACCAAGTATGATTCCATACACGACTTCCATAACCGAAAGTTAGATTGGTTTAAAATCTCCATTCCCAATCCAACAACACGACCCGTCGACTCCATACTTAGAATAAACTCAAGCTCTCTTAAACCCCGATCTTGAAAAGAACCAAATTATAATGGCTCTGATACCATGTAAAGAAACCCCGATAGTGCTTAGCACTAGCCCAAGACCATAATACCCGAGAGAAACCAAGAGAACAAACCCTCTAAGTATGAATAAGAATATGAAAGAACACTTAGAGATACGTGAAAGACTTTTAGAGAGAATTAGAGAACTTATGAAGAACACTCTTTCTTGAACTTGTTCTTATTCACTTATTCAACTTCTTGTTGAGCATGTTACAAATGAGGAGGTGTGAAGGTATTTATAGCCTCCATAAGAGTCTTACATAATAATCTAGATATTTCTACTACAACCTCTTTATCCTAAATATTTCATAAATCTCTAGAATTCTCTAATATTAATTTATTACAAATATCTAGAATTTTTACTAAACAACATATAGACATTTCTACAAGAACATCTTACATAATTATCTCTTAGAATTCTCAAGAACATTTAGTGGAAGTGGTGATCTCTAATGATGTTTCTAGAGAAATTCTAACTTGGACTTAATTTTGAGCTTAGTCCAATAAGGGTAATTGGATTATGAACCCATTATTAAACTTGATCCAAAATCAAGTTTAATTTCAATAGAATCATGGTTATGCTATGGATTTGACCAGACTTAAACGAAATTACATGGTGAGCATTGAGCTTTGGAAGAAGCAAAGGGTATTCATGTGTGCATCGTTATTCTGGTTTCTCCTTATGTTGTTAGCTCTCTAATCAAGGTGTATTCTGGTTGTGAATCTATTGATGATGCAATGAAAGTATTCGATGAAACGCCTGATAAGAGTTCGGAGAGGAAGCAATAGATTTGATTACTTGTTTCAAAGAAGAAAGGAAAAAACAGATAGACATATATTTAAAGAAGTCCACTATGCATGTGCTTGACAGGAGATGCACATAGATGTTGAAATCATGGCTTCTAGTGTTAATAAGATGCTGGCAAAATCTGGTCACTTGGATGAGTCACTGAACTTTGTTGAGAAATTTTCTATGGAGCTGAGTTGATGTGTAGGAAACACTGATGATTCTTCCTCGGGTTCATGGAGAACTAGAGCTCAGGGATAGATGTGCCGAGTTGGTTGGGAATTTGGATGCCACAAGATTGGAAAAAGTGTCAAGTGCACCAAAGAGTTTGAAGACACAAATGCTAGACATGGATTATGTTCCGGACACTAGGGTATATGAATCATACCGCGACTGCATGGATAAGGAGAGTAAAGAAACTTGCGGTTGTTTTCAGGGGCTTCTTAATTCAAGGCCTTGATTTTAGTGCCAGAGATAGCAAGCAGAGAACTGAAAAAGCGAGATGAACAGAGATTCCACTTCTCCAAAAACAGCGTTTTCTCTTGTAACCATTACTGGTGAGGTTAGTGATCTTTTCCTCTACTAGTATCTCTTTTTCATGAGAAACAAAGTTAGATTAACTAAAAAAAAAGTTAGATTAACTTATAAAAAATAGTTATAAATCATTTATAAAAGAAGTAAGTTTTAGATTTGGTAAAACCGCCATGGTCTCATCGAGTTAAACTTTTGTGTATGTTGCGTGCCATCCGAGTCAATTCGACGGAGAGAAATTAACAAAACGCCTTATAAGATATATCTAAGGGAAGCCACACACATAAGCTAGCTTTTGTGGTGAGTTCTACCAAGGAGTTTTTATGGGTTTGGTTTTGTCTAACTCCTATCAGAAATGGATGTAAATGAGTTGGGAAAAGTGTTCAGCAGAAGTGACAAGAAAGAAGTTTGCTTCAGCGAGCATTAGAAACATTCATACAAAGATATAATTCGTGTTTGATAAATATTCATAGGGACACATGTGTTTCTAGATCTATATAGATTGAGCTAATGTAAGGTTTCGAACATCTTTAGTGATATGTCAATTGGCAAAGCTTTTGATATTATAGTGATGAGGAAGGATACTCTACTGTGGATTCAGGGTATAATGGGTAGATATCACAACCAGAAACAGAGGATTTCATTGTTGTTGCTGTTTGATCAGTCACTCCAGAGGTGCTCGAGCTTCCATGTGTATCAATGTCCCTCAGCTTTGATATGCTCCAGTTGTCTCCATATATACCAGGATCTGACATAACCTGTTTTATTTCGATCACTCCCTCCAGCATTTGCACGGCCTCTGACATTGTTGGCCTCAACGAAGGAGATGAGTTTGTGCAAACAAGAGCAACATTGATCATCCTCACAGCTTCTTTGCTGTTAAAATCACCTTCCAGGGTTGGATCTACAATCTCCAATATGTCCCCTTTCTGTTGCAGCGTCAATGCCTGAGATTTTTTTTTTGGTCAACAGGTTTCATTAGACTTTATAAATTGCGAATCAAGAAAGGAAAGCTCCACGGTTACCCAATCGATAAGGGAGACGTGATCAGCACTTCCCTTGTGTTTAGTATTACTCTTTCCACTAACAATTTCCATTGCCACAACCCCAAAGCTATACACATCTGCTTTCTCTGTTAATTGACCCCACAGTACATATTCCGGAGCCATATATCCCCTGCATTACAAGAGAAACCAAGACTGAGCTAATTTTGTCAGAGTGGTTTTTGTTTTGTTTTTTGTTCTATACTTACATGGTTCCTGCAACTTTGGTGCTAATGTGACTGTGTTCTTCTTCATGGAGCCTAGCCAATCCAAAGTCCGATATCTTTGCATTTAGGTCGGCATCTAAAAGTACGTTGCTGGTTTTTATGTCACGGTGAACCATCGGGATCACCGATCCTTCATGGAGGAATTCAAGGCCTTTTGCGATTCCAACACAGATTTTTTTTCTTGCTGCCCAATCCAGTTTCAGGGAGCTCTTTTCTGGAAATGAATCTAAACCAATAAGAAATGATGTGACTCTATACACTTGAAAACGAGAAGAAAAACTGAACGATAGTTATTTACCATGCAACGCAAGAGCAAGCGAGTTATTTTCCATGTACTCATAGACGAGCAACAACTGATTCTTCTCGACACAGAATCCATACAACTTGATAAGGTTTGGATGATTCAGACCTGAGATCATTCCTATCTCATTCAAAAACTCACGGTTTCCTTGTCCTGACTTGGAAGAAAGCTGCTTCACTGCTATGATAGTTCCATCCGACAGCTCTCCCTGCATTATGTTTCTCATATCATAAACCAAATAGCAGCCTTATTTGAGAAGAATCTGTCATCTGTCTTAGTATACTTTGAATACGGATCCGAAACCTCCTTCTCCAAGTTTATTGGCTTGAGCAAAATTGTTTGTTGCAATTTTTAGTTGCCTCCAAGTAAAGCAAACCGTTTGCAGACCCTGGGCTCTCGGATCTATTGTGATCAGGTTCAAAAAGAGACATCATCAGTGCTGCTATGAGCATATATGAGTAAATGATTCATATTATTTGTGAACTCTGATACCTCTTTCTCTCGTGTTCTTGTCTCCTCTGTATCTTCTCCAAGCATATATTCCCAAAGCCAAGAGTGTGGTTGTTAGCAAGGCACCCATTGCCCCCAAAATTTGGGGATAATTAATGTGATGTTTTATTTTCTCGGCTGCAAATGATATACTAGGAGTGTAAATATATACATTTGCATCATATATAAACCAATCTACCGTTTTAACAAATTATTTTTTTGTCTAAGAACCTCCACATTGTGGCTCCTGACCTGAAATTTTGAAAGATGAATATTATCACCAGGTTGCAGAACCGGTGTCAAGAAGATGAAGGTGACACTTGAGAGTGAAACAACTCAACTTGAAGAAAGCCACAAAAGAAATACTCACTGTGACACAAGGAGATTGCAGAGATAAGAGGACCATAATTTCCTCTGTCGGGGATTAGAGTTGTCCCTTTACCCGCCCAATACAACCGAATCTCTAACATATGATCGGTCACATTAACAGCTTTCAGTTCTTTCACAACAGGCTTCAGAGTCCCATTAGCCTCCTCTTTAATGTTAAAATTCCTCAAGAACAACTCTCCCTTACAGGGGAGAGAAAGGACAAAAGACTTCAATATTCCATGTATGATTGGAAAAATAAATTATTCTGTAATCAGTACTGACGATTTACCTGAACATAAACGTCAAATATGCGTCTGCCTAGACGACTGTATAGTTCTTCGTCTGAAAACTGGATTTCCATGAAATGAAGTTTCACATTGTAGGTTCCATTTTCCAAGCAAAACGCATAATAAACCAGAGAGAGAGCAGATCGACGTGCAGTATTATAGAGATCAGGAGAATCTCCAGATAGTTTTAAACTAGTTGAAATGATGTACGTGTCATCATCACTTGGACCATCTGTAAAGTCACCTGTGTTGCTGATTCCCCAGCTTTCCAGGTGCTGAGTTGTTGCCGCCTTGAGTTTACTGTTATCAGCTTGATAAGTAATTTTACCGGAGGGGCTTGTAAAATGTACATTTCCTCCACCGCAATTTATATGTAGTGATCTCTGATCTACAATCAACAATGATTATCACCATCAATAGAAAGACCAGATGTTTACAGTTTTGGATTCACCAAAATAAAAAAAACATTATGTCTATATTGAATGCAAGTTAGATAATAAATTAATAAAGTTCAATATGTACTAACAGCTCCTGCAGTTGATTGGGCCAGCGCATGGAAGAAGCTCAGTTCTGTACGACAAGGCAATCAGAATATTAGCTATCTCATATAGCACAACATTCAAACATGTTCTATTAAAAAAAGCAAGAGGTACAAAAATATAATCCATTCTTGTTCTTACAGATTATTCGTCCAATTTGAGCTTCGGTATGTGTTAATGTTACTGTTCCATCAACAGAAACTATAAAATGAGCAGGTTATAAAATGTAAGATGTAAAGATGTTTCATTTCATGTTCATACCTCTTTTCTTGACAGTTCAATGACCACGAGAAATTGTTATAAGAGAGATCACTGTGAAGACTCACCAAGAATAGAAGAAAACCCACAAGAATATTAGTTGGGATGATGTCAAATTTCTCAAGCGATACAAGCGGGAGAAACATACATATTAGGCTTGCTGTTGACGAAAAAAACAGATTCAACGTTTCCGGAAAGCATGTTGCTAGTCAGGTAGCTGAAAGAAAACCAATAATTCTCAATCTCGGATTAAAATACCCAGTTTGGATTTGTTAGGATTTTGACCAAAAAAAAAAAGATTTGTTAGGATATCACATTAAAAGTTCAAAGAGACTAATATTAATATATATATATAAAACTCTGAATCACTATTTATGCTTGTACAATTTTATGATAGTTTTGCAAGGGAGAGAAAATCATGGATAAAAGTCAATCAACTCATTATCAATTGATTTTGAGTTGGAAAACCATAATAAACCCAGATTCAAAAGGATTTTAAAAACTTACGTATGTTTTGGTGCTTTTTGTACTTCTTGCACTTCACCAGTCAACTTGTTAAAGGATAAATCTCTGCGTTAAATAACATGTAAATAAATATTCTTTGATATGATCATGAACGTGTTTAGATGTTTTTTTCTGTTTGTATGATAGAGTTTAGCTATCAATTACACTCAATCATTTGTAACTAAACTCAATCCGAGTTCTGATTATCTTTATTGAATGACTAAGAACATGAATTACACTTGGAAGAAGAACAAACTGAGAATCGTCGGCCTAATCCGAACGATATCTCCTCAAGACTCTCTCGTCTCACTATTCTCAATTCCAAGCTCCCCAAGAAGGTAGAACAAAGCTCTGTATTTATCCTTCTTTAACTCAACACCAAAGACTCTAAATGAAAAGGAGTCTCTCTCGTTGGTTTCAGTCAACTCCACATCAAGCTCTGCTTATCTTCTGCCTCCATATCCTTCTGGTTTTCTTATTGAAACAGCTGCTCCAGCTTATCAATACCCCGCCCCTTAAGGACAGCTTGCCCCCAAGCTGTGGACGAGAAATTGTTGAGAAGGGAAAGTTGTGTGAAGCCGCGTTGAGCGTTTCATCTCTGAGCTTATGATCAAGTGTATCCCCTGGTCCTGACTGAAACAAAGAGCCAACTATCTGCTGCAGTCTCTTTTTCTTCCAGCAATGCCACACAGCAGAATAATCATGGCTACACTGTTGTAATGAGTACCTTCCTTTCAACTGCAGTGTTTGTTGCTGCGTTTCATCTCTCTCGCTGAAGACTAATGTATAGACTGTTGTGCTACAACTCAGTAACTCTGAAGCTAACGCCAGCCTTGACATCAAATTGCCAGTTTGTGAGAGCTCAAGACAAAGCAAGATGCTTCTCCTTGGCCAAAGGTGTTTAAACTCAAACTTAACTTTTGTCATTGGACGTATTGGGGCTTGGTCCTCATCCCAATCCTTAGTCGCAACTGCTTCACTCACCTTCTTGTATTTGAAGTGCTGATTCTTGTAACTCTTCTTCTTTTCTTTAAACTGCTTATGTTGTTCGTTGTGGGGCAGAACTCGCAAGAATTGCCTCTGTTTGTGCTTGAATTTTCAAGTTTTAGGATACCTCAAGTACTTCGTCTGACTTGTGACTGTTATAGACAGTTGATCACACAAGTGGTGTACACCAACAACCATCAATGTAACAAACTCATTTTGTGCCACTCTGATGCGAACGTCCTGTCTCTTATTCACACCTGCATCATTTCTACCGATAATACTCACCAAGATAACAGAAGTATCCTTAGGTACATAACCCATTCCATTGTTCTCCTCCAGGAGTATGCAATCCTTCCTCAGCTTGTATTTCAACAACAAATACTTCTTTCGTTTCAACATTACTAAGTGTAGCAGCTGAACGTTTATTCTCATCGTTGTCCCAGATTTATACTTAGAGTGACATGACTTTCTCCTCTGTTCAACTGAATACAACAGAATAACATCAACCAACCCATGTACTTGTGCAGAACCTACTTTAGAAACATCAGATTCCCATAATTCTTTACGACATGGTTTTTCTTTTCTACATCTTCGTGACTTTGCCTTACCTTTAAACTTGAATCTCCAGGATTTGAAGCATTTACTCAGCTTCTTCAGACGTATGATCTTATGATACACGTGAGCAAATAACTCTTGTGTACATCTCCAAGTCTTCTCATGATATGAGAAATCAATCCCAGGATATGAATCTTTCACCAACAGAGATACAACTGGTATAAAAAATCTGAATTTGATCAAGTCAGAGATGTGTTCTTTCAAAACCACACTTCCTACATAAGCAGATCCCTCCCCAAGCCAAACTTTTGAAGCAGAACAAGCTTCATCGATGCTTGTTAACTCAACAACAAACATTTTAAGAGTATCCACCATTACTTTCTCATCATAAGCCTTAGATTCTCCAGCAATAGCAAGGAATATTAGGACAGCTAGTCTTCTCACCAAATGAACATCTTCTTGAGTTAATGGCGAAAACACTGATTTGAAGTAGCAGTGACTAGCTGATATGACCAAATGACGACAGCCTTCACTGTATATTCCAAACACGGGAAGCACATTCAGGTACTGAACAATGAAAGGAGAAGGCCCTGGTTGTGGTTTATTATCCAGAACTTGATAAACTCGATGCTGCAGCGCTTGGAACTTCTTTGATGCCTTGCAGCTTCCCCATACTCTTGGCTTTGCCCTGCTTTTAAACTTGAATTTCCAAGTTTTGAAGCACTTCCTCAGCTTCTTTGAACTTATGATCTTTCGGAACAAGTGAGCAAATAATTGATGTGCAACCTGAAACTTTTTATCCCTCAAAGTCGTCTCATGATCAGTCGTAAGACATAATTCATCCTTTAACACCACTTCTGGTGAAAAATAACCCCCTTTTCAAACGCTTCAATCTGAGACCAGGCATGTTCGAGAATCATCTCTTTCTTCTCACATACTTCTCCCTCTTGAGGTTCATCACGTTTTGTGAGTTCCACTTGCTTAGGTTGCATAACACGAACATGTGTATATAATTCGCGTTTTGCTGTTGGTGTATCAATCGCCTCAGCCACTTGAAGCACTGTGTTTGCTTTAATTGCCTCAGTCTCTGAATCTGATTCTGTTAACAAGCTCGACTCTAAGTGTTGAATCACCTCTGTTTCACTTCCAAGTGATTCAGCAGAACAATTCCCCTTTGCTGCTTGAAGTTTGCCAGAGATTGGAATCACAACTTGTTGAGATTGTGAAACACATTCAGGTTCATGTGATTCATGACCTTCCGTCGTATCAGTTTCAAAGGCTGTGATAATATCTGACGCACAATTCAGTGTTGCCTTTTGAATACTTTCATAAACTGATTCTTTCTTGAGAACCTCTGCTGAAGAAGAACCACTCTTTTCTGGTGCAAAGTGAGCCAACAATCTCTGCTTAAAATTGGACCAGTTTCTGCATTCACCTTTGGTTACAACGTCCTCCTTATACCAAACTAGTGCATCTTCTTCCAAACTCGCACACACCAATTTCAGTTTCTGATTTTCCGGATAACTAGCTGCCTTGAAATACCTTTCTACTTGACCAATCCATGAATATGGCATAAATCCATCAAAAGTAGGCAAGTCTATTTTCTTGAGCAGACTCTCTCTATTCGCAAAAGCCCATACATTCCTTCGATAACCTAATATTTCATCCTCCTGTTCATACTGTCTAGGAGATTTAGGTACCTGACTGTATTGTTCCGATGAACTGGCTTTGCCCTTGCCTTTAGCCAGCTGCGGATGAGTTTTCACAGTAATTTTCTCAAGCATCTCCTTAATCGAGTCGACTGACGAACGAATTGAATCCACGTTCCCTTCCAAGTCCACCACGCGATTCGTCAACTCCGTCTGTGTACTCGACATCATCTTGCAACCCTTGCGGATGACTGAGAGTTGATCCCGTAATTCTCCAGTACCTATGAACTCTTCTACAATCGAAGCATCCATATCCATTCAATCTTGGAGTTTCTTCTTCTTCGATAATCTCCGTCGTCGCAATCACCGATCAAGATTGGCTGATTAATACTCGGTCAAAATTGATTAACGAAAGTTGCGACAGAATCTTGAGAAAAGATCGCCACCGACTTCGCAATTACTCCGATTCCCTTCGCAATCGCTTCGCTTGATCCCCGAACCAGCTCACCGTCAAGTCTCCGTCACCGTCGCGAATCTCCGATCGATTCACAGCCACCGTTGCGTAATCCGAACTGTTCACGGTTCACCGCACCAATTGATAGAGTTTAGCTATCAATTACACTCAATCCTTTGTAACTAAACTCAATCCGAGTTCTGATTATCTTTATTGAATGACTAAGAACATGAATTACACTTGGAAGAAGAACAAACTGAGAATCGTCGGCCTAATCCGAACGATATCTCCTCAAAACTCTCTCGTCTCACTATTCTCAATTCCAAGCTCCCCAAGAAGGTAGAACAAAGCTCTGTATTTATCCTTCTTTAACTCAACACCAAAGACTCTAAATGAAAAGGAGTCTCTCTCGTTGGTTTCAGTCAACTCCACATCAAGCTCTGCTTATCTTCTGCCTCCATATCCTTCTGGTTTTCTTATTGAAACAGCTGCTCCAGCTTATCAATACCCCGCCCCTTAAGGACAGCTTGCCCCCAAGCTGTGGACGAGAAATTGTTGAGAAGGGAAAGTTGTGTGAAGCCGCGTTGAGCGTTTCATCTCTGAGCTTATGATCAAGTGTATCCCCTGGTCCTGACTGAAACAAAGAGCCAACTATCTGCTGCAGTCTCTTTTTCTTCCAGCAATGCCACACAGCAGAATAATCATGGCTACACTGTTGTAATGAGTACCTTCCTTTCAACTGCAGTGTTTGTTGCTGCGTTTCATCTCTCTCGCTGAAGACTAATGTATAGACTGTTGTGCTACAACTCAGTAACTCTGAAGCTAACGCCAGCCTTGACATCAAATTGCCAGTTTGTGAGAGCTCAAGACAAAGCAAGATGCTTCTCCTTGGCCAAAGGTGTTTAAACTCAAACTTAACTTTTGTCATTGGACGTATTGGGGCTTGGTCCTCATCCCAATCCTTAGTCGCAACTGCTTCACTCACCTTCTTGTATTTGAAGTGCTGATTCTTGTAACTCTTCTTCTTTTCTTTAAACTGCTTATGTTGTTCGTTGTGGGGCAGAACTCGCAAGAATTGCCTCTGTTTGTGCTTGAATTTTCAAGTTTTAGGATACCTCAAGTACTTCGTCTGACTTGTGACTGTTATAGACAGTTGATCACACAAGTGGTGTACACCAACAACCATCAATGTAACAAACTCATTTTGTGCCACTCTGATGCGAACGTCCTGTCTCTTATTCACACCTGCATCATTTCTACCGATAATACTCACCAAGATAACAGAAGTATCCTTAGGTACATAACCCATTCCATTGTTCTCCTCCAGGAGTATGCAATCCTTCCTCAGCTTGTATTTCAACAACAAATACTTCTTTCGTTTCAACATTACTAAGTGTAGCAGCTGAACGTTTATTCTCATCGTTGTCCCAGATTTATACTTAGAGTGACATGACTTTCTCCTCTGTTCAACTGAATACAACACATACTACAAAAAGCTTTTCATTTAAAAGGATCAACAACTTACAATCGGTCAAGGTTTACTAGTCTAGCGAGAGTCATAGGCAAGCTTCCTGTAAATTGATTGGATGCGAGATTTCTGAAAAACCCAGTATAAGAAATTAAAAGATCAAACACCGTACATTTTTTTCCGTGAAACCAAAGATTTGGATGCAAAATGTCAAAACTGATCCTGCAAAGCCTAAGGTTGTCTTACAATCTTGTAAGGTTTGTCAAGTTACCAAGCTCATCAGGAATCGGACCAGAGAACTGGTTACCTTCAATCGTTCTGAAAATTTCATCACATCACCGTAATATCAGTTCAAATGAAATGGCACATAAGTGGAAAAGAGTTAGAGACGTACAGGAGTTTCAGATTCATGAAGTTTTGCAACCAAGTTGGTAAACTCCCTGACAAACGATTCGCGGAGAGCAAGCTGCCAGAAAATTCATAGTTACTCGTAAATGATAAAGATGAATCATCATAGAGAGAGAGAGAGAGAGAGAGAGAGAGAGAGAGAGAGAGAGAGAGAGAGAGAGAGAGCTAACATGGTAGTGAGGTATTGCATTGAAGCCCATTCCACTGGAATCGTGCCCCAAAGGTAGTTTGCAGATAAGTCGCTGCAAATAAGAGAGAAGTCAGATATTTTTCTTATGGTTCTCTTTGGAGATTCGCTGGCTACAGGTTTTGTGGATCAATCAGTTTTAAACTTTAAAAGAAGACTTTCTTTGCATTTCTGTATTTTTTTTGGCTCTTAAGTTTTGAGTTTAGTTGTAGAAGAAGAAATGTCTTAGCAAAGTCCATAGAAACTATAAGTTTGACACACTAACAAACTTTCTCTTTAACATAGCATGTAATACCTTTTTTCACACTAACCATTTTCCTTTAATATACTTTATCCTCTTCATCTCTATTGCCCTCTACTTCTACTTATAACACAAACAAGTTTGTTAAATTTATCATCAAACCTTGGACTAATCATGGATTTTTCTTTATAATTTCTGCGTGGTAGGACTTACATTAACCGGAGATATCGAAGCTTGGCCAACTCGGGTGGAATTTTCCCCAGAAGAGTAAAGTTCCTGAGAGTTCTGTATTTGTTGAAATTAATGAAAAGTAAAGAAAATTAGTAAGTAAGACAGAGAACAAAAGAAAAAGAAGAATAACACTCACAGTTCTGTAATATGACATGTCGTGTAGTTGTTGAAGCTACAATCACAAGTAATTGTGTTGTTCACCTCTGGATTCCAAACAAAATCAGCTTCTTGGATGATCATTAAGGTTCCTAAGTCCTAACTGGCATGGGTCTTCATAACTTAGGTTCACCCTCTTTATACCAAGTGTAGTAGCTATCTCCTCAAGCGCATTCACTGAAAAAATTATCGAGTATATATATATGGGAAAAAAATTATGGATGTTAACTTCTTATATTATAAGAAAGTAAGGTTTTGATATAATACTTTCATCTGGATGGAGAACTGGTGAAGTGGATGCTGATTGAATAGCGAAGAAGCTTGTGATGATGGCGAAGAACAGAAGGAGAGTCGAGAAGACGATCCACATTGTGGATATATCAATTATATTATATGTGGACTTGTTTTTCTTTTGTTGATATTATTATTCCCAAGTTTTATGGTCTTCGTAGGTTGTCCGCTAGTAGAGAGTACCCATTCATATTTGACCAAAAGTTCATATCCAATTATTGTGCAAGTGGCAATGGTGTTCATGAATGCCTCATGTTTCATATCCCTTAATGTGTACAATTCATCAATATTACAAAAGCGATTTACACCAAATCCCATCTAATTAATTTCAGCAGCTTTTATACGGAGACAGAGATTTCGTAATTACCTGATATATATGATTTGTAATGGTCATGAACTCATGATCTGTTTAAATGTTGATCATCTTCTGTTTTGTGTCCATTTGATGTCATCGTAGTTAAACTTAGAGAGAGAAAAATTAAACAAATTGTTGGATATGAGTTTATCACTCATCCATAAGCCCATTAAAAATTTTGTTAAATCAACAAATTCATCTCGGTCTAAGAAGACAAGTCCGGTAAGGAGTTAATGGCCCAAAAGGAATCAGCCTTCAAGCGCTGTAAATAGGACCTTTCACTCTTCATTTCACACACATTGTAACTTGCGAGAGGCCAAGCTACTTCTATAAAGCTCCGACCTCAAGCAATATTTAGGGAGTCCGTCATATGCCTCGCAACCATCTTGTTCATTGCTCGGCCTCGGCCTTCAGATCAATAAAGAACAGTTTCGAGCTCGTTTAATTTTATTTTGCATCTCATAGTTCGGACTTCTTAGATCGTAAACCGACTTCCCGGACTAGATCAAAATTCCGTAACAACAATTGGCGCCATCTGTGGGGAACAATAAACTTTCCTATATTCTGAAACGAGGCCGAGATGACATGACCACTTTTACCGAGTAACTACCCAAAATCGCCCGAACATACTCCGAGTCCTCTTGCTCCGAGCCCGACTTCACCAAGCCCGTCGGACAAGATACAACTACCGATCTTGTCAGTCGGATTCCAGGACGATCGCGCCCATGCAGCCTACACCCATCAAGGTGTCGAACTGACAAACAGAGCTCCCGACGTCCAAAACCAAGACGCCTCTTCCCTCATCAGGACCCTAGCAACACTGGTCAACGAGCTGATCAGGAATGACAATATCCATTCCGACCAGCCGGCAAGCGAACCAGCCTAGCATCAAGCAACGACTAGCAGAGACGACGAGCTCAGACCGCCGGGGACGTGGCCGACCCGTGAGACACCGTACGAATATGGAACACCCGATTCGACCCATGACGACCGAACCCTCGAAGAGGAATAGGACACGCCGTTCACAAAAGAATAATAAACACACCGATCGGGCATCTCAAAGAGATCAGGCTACCAATCTATGAAGGAATCTCATACCCTCGCAAATACCTAACGACTTTCAATACCACATTAGCACGAAACCAGCTCCGTTCCGAAGAGCGCGACGCCGGTTTTTGCCGATTCTTCGTGGAGAAAATGGGTGGCGCCGCCCTCGACTGGTTCTTACGACAGCTATCACCAACTGACGACCGCCTTCCTTGAGCACCATTCCATGATTGGCCAGGAAGAAGGTCCTAACGCCAACCTGTGGGCCATAAACCAGGGCCCAAAGGAGTCCCTTAGGTCATATATCAATAGGTTCAAAGCCATCGCCTCCAAAATCCCATTGGCTGACAAAGAGGGACTCTCGGCGCTGCGATACGGGCTCTGGCACGAATCACCCTTCCGCGTCCGCCTTCACCAAAGCAAAAGAGAAAAGGAACCTGCTGATGAAGAAGTTATCCTCGACTAAGAAAGTAAAGGAGCCGCACAAAGGCGCCTCGACGAGAAAAGCAAGAAGTCAGTAACATACTCAGCGTTAGTCAGCAGAACCGAGCATGGAGAAAGCCTGCGCGAATCGACAACCAAGACTGGATTTTCTGCACCTTTCACCAACGATCCGGACATGCCACCACCGAGTGTCGGCATCTGCGAAGTCTTTTACTCCGCGAATACCAAAGTAAGGTAACAGCCCTAGCCGATCAAAACACACCAGCAATTCCACTCGGGGGCCAAGAAACGGAGCAACAGCCCATACCCGAGGAGGAGCAGTTCGAACAGCCTCACCGGAAATGGGAAGAATAGGGAACTGCTAAGCGAATTTGCAACAAAGACTATGAAGAGACCCTCACTCCGAACAAACGCGTTAACACGATCACTAGAGGATTGTTAGCTCGCAATAGTCCGGAGCGATCAACACAAGCACACGCCCAGGAAGTCGGCGTACAACAGCAACGAGACAAGGAAATCGCCGACGAACCATGAAGCAACGAGGAAATCAGTCCCACCACGAAAGATCTTGCGGATATCGGGAAAACCCATAACGACTTACTTATCGTCGAGTTTCGATCAACCAACCAGAAGGCAATCAAAATCATGTTAAAAGCAAAAACCTCAATCAACCTCACCCCAAAGAGGACCCCGCAAGGATCGGAGCCACAAAAGCAGGAGATGAGGCGTCTGGAAAAGTTTCTAGCTGACCTCACGAACGATGCAGCCAAAACATTTGAACTATTAGGGCATATCGAGCAAATAATCAAGCCCGACAACAGAAAGAGAAAACGCGCCGATCAGCTCGGAGCACTCCAGCACCCTCTAACAGCAGCATTACCTAAGCACAACAACCAAAGGTAGAAGTAAGCTTAACCTTGTTATTGTAAAAAGAACTACACTCGGCTTGATCTCTCCTCGGAGAGTACGTAGGCAACCTATACAGGGTGCAACCACCTTCATGTTTAAAAAAAAAAATCAAAAGCCCCTTTTTCCTTTTATATAACCACGCTCCCTAATACCTAACCATCGACATTCTGGCCAAATGATCGATTAAATAAACATGTGTCCCATGCACAGTGACATATTACGTCACATCGTCGTTTTCAACGACTATAAGGCGGGCCCAGACCTTGCACGAGTCCTTAGAAAAGGTTTTGTAAGCCGAACCTCCTTCGCACAACTATGTTCAGGGATTCCACAGGATAAGCCGAGCACGTACTCGCACCTAGGTAACTAAACGGATGACGAGATAAGCCGAGCTAAAGCTCGCACCTTTAAACATCTGTAAGCAAATGGGCGAGCATTGTTTTGATCCGAGAAAATCAAAAACATGATAAGCTGTGCACGTACTCTCACCTAAAATTTGATCTCGTCCAAAGCCGATAAACGACTCGCACCCACAAAAAAAGAGAAAAAGGAGAAAGAGACAAAGCAAAATCTATCTTTTCTTTTATTCCACTCTTGTCGAAGTTACAAGAAAGCAAACACACCAAAAAAAAAATTCAAAACAGAAGGAAATCTAGTTTATTGAAAGAAGTTTCTAACATCCTCTCTTACAAGGAAAACCCCCAACACAAAAAGACAGCAACAAACAACAATAACCCGCACGCGAACACGGCGTCGAACGTTTGTTCCCTTCAAGGCTATCCTCAAAAGGCAGAGATCCGAGCAAAGGCAATTAGTCGGGGCAGTTCAAGCTCGGGTAAAAGTCAACCTCACCATACCAAAAAGGAAGACCGAGCTCATGGGCCGGACCCCACGGATCTCAAAGACAGTCTGACGCCGACGGAACCCTCCAAAAGGATATCTCCCCTTACACGAAGGAAGGAGAGACAGCTCGACCCCCTCCTCGTCGATCTGCAAACAGAAACAACACGTTAGAGCACAAGCACCCAATAAACGGGTAACATGCTTACATCAAAGCGACAAGTTCAAGACAGGAAAACCTCTGGCGCATTACTGAGATCAGTGACCGCTTCAGATCCGCCCAAGTGGAGGAGTTGTGCATCGCCCTTAAGTACGCAAAGACAACAAACAAGGACAACTATCGGTACATATCTATACATCGGCAAGCTCCCACTTGGCATAAAAAACACGAGCACGTCCGACAACGGCAACCACCGAAACCACGGTGGCCGGCGATGGCCAACACCAAAGAAAATCAAAAAACTCATCGGCGGAGTAACTTTGCTGCCAAAATCCGTTGGGATTCGTACTTCCGTCAACCAAATCTCAACCCCACTCAGAAAACAAGAAGAAAATACAACATTTATAACCAGGAAAGGTAGCAGTTCTCAAAGCGACGCATTCAAAGCAACGCAACAGTTACCAACGCAACCTTCAATGCAAAAACGGCGGTCCACCTTTCCAAAAACACGTAAAAACTATTGGAAAGCAACAAAGACGCGTGGACAAAACCTCGGAAACAGAAGAGGAAGACCACCAAAATACATCAAGATGTTTTGAAACAAACACAAACAGAAAGCGAGGTCGCACCAACGAGCAGCGACCTAGCTCGGAACGCCAAAAACAATCACAAGAAAAAGTAGGATAAATATGTACACACGATCAGGGACCGCCAAAGTTCGGGCTGCCCGCTACAAAGAAAAGGAAGGAGGTCCACGACGAGGCACCTCCCACAACAAAACTAAAAGAAAAATACAACTGTCTTACAAAACACCAAAACTAATTCAAAGAACCGGGCAAACTGGGGATAGCTATGACCTCGACAGGCACGATCCCCCTCCCATTACTCCCCGCCACTCTGTCAACGACAACTTCACAGCTAGATAGTCCGGGGAAAGACAAAGCAAATGGGTCACAAGGACCAGGAACAACATGCTTCAACACATTAACTTCATGACGAAGCAAGGTCGTCTCGTTCTAGCTAGGCAATCAGCGCGGGAGGAACAAGAATACCTTCCCGAACAAGCAGCCGATATGCACCAAGAAGGGCAACCACTTGATTCAACACAAGAAGCTTCCTAAAGTAGCACTCTTGCCGCTCCCTCTCTGACTTCAACTTTTCAATATGATCAGAAATCATCTCATAAAGAACTCTCCGCTCACCCAAAAGACGCTCATCGAAAGAAGCCCACAGCTCGCCGCATTAAGAAATTAGGCGACTGGTTTCCGACCTCAAGAGATCAGCCTCATTCTCGGCCTTACACCATAGGTCTCAATTCGCGCCCTCAAGGTCTGAAACCCTCCTCTCAAGATCCGCAACACGTCGCCTCTCCAACACCAAAGCAGCAGCGAACGCCTCAGCTTCCCCGAGCTGCTCACGAGCAACCTCCAGTTCACAAGCAGAATCACACAATACGTCGATCTGCTCCCGAATAGCGCCCCCTGCCTCTTTGGCCTGATCTATGGCCAGCTCATACGAGTCCCTAAGCTGGTTAAAAGAAGCCGCCGACTACAAAAACAAAAGAAGCAGTCAGCCAGATGTACAACCGCACAAAATGACAAACGATATCGACAAAACATACATTGACAAGACGATGACTAAGATCCTCCTGAAGGTCAGATCCATGCATTTCGGAGACGGGAACTAGCTTCCGAGGAGGTTTCACCATGATTTGTTGGACGAGATCGGCACAAGATTGCTTATCATCCACCAAAGGATCCATTCCTGTGTGATAATACGACCAAGTAAAATCCAGCAAATCGGGTTCCCGACCGGCCCCCAGACCTCCACCACGAGGAGAGGTAGAAGTAAAAGCCACACAATGGGAACGATGAACAGCATCTTCATGTCCCTCGCCAAAAACTTCGCAACGCAGACGATCAGAATCTCCAGAACCAACACGTTCCCCCTCGGGAATTACAGTTTATGAACCCAAAGTACCAACCTCGGGAGCAGGCACCTGTTCAGACACAACCTCCCTGTCCCGTCCAACGCTGCAGTCAACCTCCATTTCCAGAAAAGCAGCCTCCTGCTCTGACCCCCACCACCAACAGGCGACTGTGGTACAACCCGCTCAGCAGAAACATGACTCACCTCAAGATCAATGACCGGCGGATTCCCTTCAAACGAAGCAGACTCCCTAGCAGAGAGACCAGCTGAATTCACAGCCAAACAGTCATGACCAGCACTCAATCTTATGTTTTTTCCAACGAAGGCGAGGAGATAATGATCCACTCAACGGATCGGAGGGAGACGACAAACCCAAGTATGCTAACAAAACAGCCAACGGGTTAACAAAGGCCGCGTCCACATGATTACAAAGAAAAATGGGGAGGGAGAAGGATCCATACCTGAATCAACTTTTCTAAAATAGGCCTGGACCCTCAAGTCAAAAAGAGACTTTTCCTCCTTTTTCCTCCTCGAGGGCCTGGATATCGGACGATGAGCCCCATCTTCGTCAGATTCTCGGAAAAGCCCACAGTCCAAAAATCGGAAAAAGAGTAAGCTGCAGAGCAAAGAACAAACGCAAGACGGACCATATCAACAAAAGTAAACACCGAAACAAAAAAAGAGTAAAAAAAGGGCCACCAGGATCGGTGTTCCAAGAAGAAAAGAAGATCCTCTCCGCATCGAACGATAGTGCACCATTGACCTGTGCAAAGAAATAACCATCCTGCCAGCAATCCGTCTTGTCCGGAGGATCGGACATGATTTTCATACAAGGCATGGGCCTAAGCTTTGTATAGAAAGTCTCAGAGTTCCCTCGATTGACCGCTATCGACGTCAGTTATTGATAGGTCAAGAATTATCCCTATTCTACTGCAAGTGCACAGCTATGCTATTGTAGTATTTCATGGTATCGAATCCAGAAGGACTCACGGTCACACGATAGATTGTATGTTGTCAAGTTAAGCTAAATCAAAATCAGAGAAAGCAGTAAACAAAAGCAATTAAACAAGAAGGTGTTTTCGATAAGAGAAAGGTGTCAAACTTAGGAAGTTCTCGGGAATTATGCAATGTAAGAAACTTAGCTAACCGGATTCAGATTAAACACAGGTTCAAGAACTAGAAACACAATGCAAAATAATCCAACTCTCGCTAAGATTATTTCTATATATAGCAACCTAGCGATCCAAATCTCTTTGTGATCCTAGAGTTCTAAACAAGCATTAAGAACAGGTTCTATCGGTTCACAATTCTCCTAAACTAAATCTCTTTGTATCTAGTCAAATTGCTCACACTAAGTTTGTTCAGATTATAACTCACACTCTCGTGCTATTGTTAATTATCTAAGATCTAAACCCTAGGTGATCAGTCCAGAATTCAGTATTAAGCACAACTTAGGTGATGAACAAACAGATGGTGAATCCTAATCAATCAGTTATCAAACAAACATAAAACCCTTGTGAGAATTCCTAAATCTAACTAGGCTACTACTCATACATATTATCAATCAAACAATACGTCCTGAATAGAAAATCAGAAACTGAATAGATAAAAGTAGAAGGGTTCGAAATTCTTCTCTCAAGGGTTACACAAGTAGCAAGAATCAGCCCAACTCAAAATCTCTCAATCTCCAAAGCAAGAACAAAGTAAGAACAAGATCAAAAGTAGAATGAGTCTGAAAACCTAATTAAACTCTCTAAACACGTTTTGGGGTCAGTTTAGAATTAGGAAAAACTTCTGGGTATTTCTGCAAATCTTCAAAACTTGTCTTCAACTCTCGGGTATTGTTCTGTCGCGCTTAATGTCAACCGACATCAAAGTCAGTGTCGGTCGACACTCAATTGTGGTCGAGACACCAACTTCAGCTTGTTGCACAAATTACCAGAAACGTCCTGTAATTCAATCTTTCGCTCCAAACGCAAGCCTACCTGTAGAAGACTCAATAGACTCTAAAAACCAGGTTAAAGACTCAATATATATAACTATATCATGGTTGAAAACCTATAAAAACCATGATATATCAACTCCCCCACACTTAGCTCTTGCTTGCCCTCAAGCAAGTAGAGAACTAAAGTATAAGAAAAGAGGTTTGAAAACTCAGAAACTCATTTCGTCCTAGGAATTTTCACATTCACATTCACTTAGTAAACCACTGAAAACTTTCCTGCAGAGCTCAAAACCACAATGTACTTCCCCCACACTTAGCAACTGTCCCAAGTAAACTCCACAATCAGATTAGGACATTCAAGTTCACCACACTAGCCTCTGTATACAATTTAGTGCGGTCTTACAAAGGGATTATCGAATCAAAGGACACATGGACTCAACCCATTCAGTGTCTGACCACCAAACTGTCGTTTTCTGGTTTCTTTCTTTTCCCTTTCTCCCTTAGCACTAATTTTTCCCCACTGGGTATCATTTTATTTTTTCTATCGGTGCTCTTCCCTTTTTATTGGGGTTTAACACTAGCTTATCCATGGATACACAGGAGGTAATAGGGGTCTCTACCAATCCCATGACCACTTCGAAGCTACTAGCTTATCCTCGGTTTTTATCTCTCTCTTTTTTTTACTTTCAAGGGAGGGGAAAATCAGAAACCATATTTTAGACAGGATCATAGGCTGTGTCAAACACATCAAAGGAATCCGACCCAAAGAGTACCAAGCCTCTAAGTGAGAAATTAAAGTCAAGATTAAGTGTGAGACAAGTGATGGATCCTCTGGGATTAGATATGGGTGTCCTTGGTAAGTTGATCCGTTTGGGGTTTTCTAATAGTCATAGAGCTTCTGCAAGTCTATCCAATGGTCACTTAGTTCCTGTTCCAGCCAAAAATTTCCTCGAAAAATCATAGTTTCTTACAAATTTTGCCTCAATAAAACAATTTGAAAAACAAGTGAAAACAAAGGACTGAATCTTAAGAAAATAAAACACAATGTCAGTAGCCACCTCCCCCACACTTAGACTGCACTGTCCCCAGTGCAATTGTAGTATGAGATCGGTAAAAATCAAATTGGAACCAAAGATTTTTGAGCTGAAAATCCGAACCTGATCACGGCTGATGTCGACCGACACTAAGCTCAGTGTTGCTCGACATCGAGCTCGTAGTACCATATGCAGTGTGTGCAATCTGTCCGTGGTTAAGATCATGAGTTAGCACTCAATTTTCTCACCTGTTAGCTGTGTTTGATCACTTAAAATCTCATCAGAAAAAACAATAAAAATGCAATAAGCTCAAATTGTCATGGTTCCAAGCAAACAAGAATGAAAAACTAACTCAAAAGAAACATAAAAATGACTCAAGAAAAAGGAAAAAGAAAAACAAACGCAGAATCAGAAACTGTCTAGAAGACTGGAGAGTCTCCATCGTCCTTCTCCTTCGAGTCAGCAGCCTCCTCCATCTCCTCCTCCTCTGAGCTCAGATGAACTGGTGCCTGAGCTGGTGCGCGACGTCGAGGCTGTGGGTGGTGCACACGCGGAGATCGCTGGTAGGACATCTTGTGGACCGTCTTCCAGATTCCTTTAAGTACAGCTGCTGCCCACTTCTGGAACTGCGGTGGTGGCATGTCTTCTGCGTGTCCGGGAAGCTCAGAAAACCCATAGGTCTCGTATGGATCATCAGCATGGACAGGCTCATGCTCAGTAGAAGAAGCAGCAGCTCCAGAAGATGCGCCTCAAAGCACAGTAGCTCGGCGCGGGACAGCTCTACAAAGATCCACACTGGGCTGAAAAGAGAGCGAGAGAGGATCATCCGTGATAGTTGTAAACTCGGTCGCTGGGAGGGGAAACAAGCGCCCGACGTCAGATGTATCCGTGAAATGCTACAAGAATTGTCTCCCACTGGTGTCTCCCTTGATCCAGTGCATGCTCTTCAAATGTTGAAAGTCCATTGTGGACTTTGTGGTGCATCTAGACATCTGACTCCTGTCAATCCGAAAGTGGTCGAAAATAGGAGTGAGCAGACTTCCAATAGACTCTGTCTTTGTTGATTTCCCACTGAATGCTCGTGTCTTGAGGTCCTCCAGGTGATGGGCAAAAACAGCTCCCATGTTCACGTCAGCCACTAAACGAGCATCCTGATACACACTCTCATCAATTATGTCTCCAATCCCAAAATACAGTAGCAGGAGCTCAGCTATCCGCATCATTCCCGGCCCCATCTTGCACAATATCGTGTGTGCGAATAGACGGGAAAGATATCTCAAACTGGGTGACGCACCGCAGACTGTCGAGTGATCTGAGAGTCATAAATACCATTACCAAAATGCTCCCAAAACACTTGTACATCGGTCCACTTCTCGGGCAAGTTGACGCGATCCCTGTCCCGGTTAAATGAGTAGATGTCACACAACTCAGGGATAGAAATCATGTACCTCACCCCGTTGGCCATGAATGTCAACATCCCTTCAGAAGCCTTCTTCACCACTTCGTTAGTGTAGTACACTCGGACTGTCGCCATGAACTGTCTGACTAACTCCGGGTACAGATCATAATACTTGGTACAAATAGTACCCAGGTTTATCACTCTCAGGATGTGCAGGACGTCTGATATGATCTTCAGCTTGTTCATGGTTGTTGTACAAGCGATGCGTGTGGGTAGGAGCTCAACGCCGCACCAGGCGTTGTAGAACAGGGATTCATAGTCATCCCACTGCTCCGAGATTGGCCTGTAGATAAAAGCAGTGGCCTTAGACTCTGTTGCAGGATCATTTACGAAGCATGTGAGCTCGAAATTAGTTCGTTCCATTCTTGGCCAAGGCGATCTGAGTTTCGCGTTTGAGCATGTCGCTTCAGTGCATCTCCTGGGTCGTTTTCCGCGGTTCAGAGAAGGATTCATATGCAAAACAACCGACAAGCAATCGAAAAGAATGAGGCTCAAGCACATCAAAATTTCAAAGTCATAATCTCATCCAATTGAGCATATACAATCATCCACAATACTCATAGCAATCATATTACATCACAAACTTATTCTAGATATCACTAAATCAATCAAAAATCGAAGCTTTCTAACCATGAACACGAACTGAAAAATGGAGATTCAGAATCATACCTTCGCAGATCGATTAAATGGATACTATAAATGGATAGAGCACGGAAAAACAAGTGGAATAGAGCTTTGAATCGTTGAAAACGGTGAAGAAATGAGATTTGTGGCGATTTTGGAAGGATTTCGGCGATAGAGAAAATGAAGTAGAAGAAGAAGACTATCGGGTTTTTAGAAATTCTTACCTCGATTTCATCGATGTCAACCGACATTGAGATGGGTGTCGGTCGACACTTACCTGTTTTACCCAAATCGACCCTGAAATCGACCTCGGTCGATTATCGTCTGTGCTCGAAATTTCTCGAGTCAAATGTCGACCGACATCCAGGTGGAAGTCGACCGAAACTGACTAAACAGTGCTACGGGTTCTTCATAACTTGACACAAAAACTCCAAAAACGAAAGAAATCAAAATGCAAAACACCAAATCCTAATATTTACAACTTACCAGTGGGTTGCCTCCCACTCAGCGTTTGTTTTAAGTCATTAGCTTGACTTGGATGGGAGATTAGACTCCCGGTGGTTTCGACAGAGACTGCGAGCGCCTCTGCGAAAGTTGCCTCATCCAAGGTGGAGAGTAAGCATTGTCAGCGTGAGCTCTTCCAAGGAATGAGAGAATAGGACCAGAGTGTTTCCCTGCAGTCATAGCAGTGAAGTTAGTAGATTTGGGATTAGGAGATGCGTACCTTTGGTTTGGTGAGACTCTGACGTTTGGAGCTCTAATGTGTGGAGATTTCTGATTAGAAGCAGATGCAGGCTCTGAAGATGCTAGAGTGGAATCTTGAGAAACCACTATCTTCTTTTTTCCAGGATCAGAAACTAGACCCTCACTAGTCTGAGCTTCTTGTTCATCCGCAATGCTGAACGTTTGACTATCAATCTTTGGCCTTAGAAGCATATCCATATCAAAGTGCATAGGCTCATCTCCCAGGTGGAGATCGATCATACCATTCCTCACATCAATCTTCGCTCCAGCTGTGGCTAAGAAGGGGTCTTCCCAGTATCATAGAATCATCCAGCTCGCTATCGTACTTCAGCACTACAAAGTCTGTTGGCACTAAATAGTTTCCAACTCTGACTGGGACATCCTCAAGAACTCCTTCCGGAATCCTTTTTGACTGATCAGCTAGGACCAGAGAGATCCTAGTGTGTGAAAACTCTGTCATCCCCAGTCTCTCTGCCACAGAGTATGGCATGAGATTTTCAGCAGCTCCTAAATCACACAAAGAACGCTTGAAGCCATTCTCAAAGATGGAACAACTCGGCACAAATATACAAGGATCTGGTAGCTTCTTGGGGACCTGATTTAGTAACACGTCACTGACTTGTTTAGGAATCACTACTACCCACTCCTTCAATACCTCATCCATAGGCAGCATCATCTCTAAGTATCTCTGTACACAAGGATGATAGGGTGAAGTGTTAACTTGTGGATCTTCTTTCAAATTCTCATCCATCACTTCCAGCTGTTTAGCTTCATCAAGCTCTTGTTGAGACTTCATAGATACCTTAGGGAAAGGTACATGAGGCTCATGGTCTGTTTCTTCAGCAATAGCACAAGATGTTGGCAAATCTGGCTCCTTACGCTCTTGATGTCGACCGACGTTGAACTGATGTCGGTCGACATTGACGGATTCATCCCTAATGTCGACTCCATAATCGGCCATGCTCGATTTCCATTCGTCATGAGCACTCGAAATCCCTGTTGAAAGTGGATGTCGACCGACATCAAAGTCGAAGTCGACCGACACTGGGATTTCAGTCTCGGGTTTTTCACTATCCTCGGCGAGTTCAGCAGTCTTAATCTCAAAATTCTCTCTTTGACTTGACCCATCGTCAATATGAACTGACCAAGCCTTGATGTGGGTGTCTATGACATTCTTTCCCTTTACTTAACTTGAAATTTGGGGCACTTGTGTGTCCAGCTGCTTCATGTGAGTACTCAAAGACTCAAACTTCCCATTCAGATCTTCGTACACAGCATCCAGCTTCTTGTTGAAATCTACAGTGGTCTTAGTCTGACCCTCCAGCAACCGCTCCATCATAGCTTCCATCTTTCTCTCATGAGCACTAGTAGCAGGAGGTGTCTGATAGGAAGATGATCCATAGGTCCTCTGATAGGAATTACCTTGCTGAAAAGGTTTCTGATAACCAGCAGTATGTCCATATCCCGAAGAGTTTTGGTTGCTTGTGAAAGCACTCTTCTGACCACTACCAACGTAGTACTTGTTGCCTTGCTGATTATCAAACCTGTTTCCTTGGAATCCAGACCCATCAATGTAGTTCACATCTTCTTCTTGGCAGTCTTCTTCAGCCTCAAACACTTCAACTTCCTGAGCAAAGTGAACAGCTTTCTTTCCAGTCAGTAAGCTGTGAACAGTGTCCAACTTATTCTTCATCTCAGAAATTTGGGGATCTCCAACTTTTCCACCAGACTCCTTCCTTCTTCTATCAGCAGTCTTGGTGTTATTGCTGCTCACCAAGTTATCAATCAGCGCTCTAGCCTGTTCAGGAGTCTTTGTGTTGAAATTGCCATTGCTGGCAGCATCCAATGCAGACTGGTAATAGAGATCAATTCCTCTGAAGAATATGCCTAGCAGCGTCACTTCAGAGAATCCATGATGAGGACAGTCACGTTGGTACATCTTGAACCTCATCCAAGCAGTCTTAAGAGGCTCTGTAGGACCTTGAGTGAGGTCAGAAGATCCTGTCTGAGCTGATCTGAGCGAGCATCATCATAAAATTGTCGTAGGAACTCTCTCTTCACAGCATCCCAAGTAGTTAACTTTCCAGGTGGAAGTTGTTTCAGCCAAGCAGCAGCCTCTCCTGCGAGAGAGTATGGGAAAAGTTTCAGATACAAGAAGTCATAGTCCACCCCATTGTACTTCATTCTAGTGATGAAGGCTTCAAAATCCTCAATGTGGTCCATGGGTTGCTCATGTGGGAGACCATGGAAGGGGTGCTGTCTCAGCATAGAGTAATAGACAGTCTTGATCTCAAAGTCATTCCTCTCAAAAGAAGGAGGAACAATTGCTGACCGGTTAGCATAAAACTCATCGGGACGGTTGTAGTCAGCAAGAGTCCTCTCAGCAACAACCATCTGCCGCTGACCTTGAGGCTGTTCAGGTGCAGGTTCAGGGATCACTCATCCCTCAGCATCAATTCTTTGCCCCTGATTATTGTAGGCGTTTTTAGGTTGGTCTCTCAGAACTCCTTCAGCATCTGGTCTCAAAATCAAACGATTGTTCATCATTCTTTTTCTTTGACCCTTTCTGTACGTTCTATCTAGTCTAGCAAGCTCCTCAAGTCTTAGGTTCAGAAGTTCTTCGCTCTGGTTGCTTCGGGTATTTCGACTAGGCATACACTGACTTCAAAACCCTGTTTCGAGGTCGATGTCGAGCGACACTAAAGAGGAAATCAGTCGACACTGGATGCGCCTGTGAAATCCTGCAGCAACAAAACAAGCCAAACCGAGAAAAATCAGTAACAAATAAAATAAAAACGACCTAGACTCAACTCTAGAACAAAATCTATCGGCGAACTCAGTTGAGTCCCCGGCAACGGCGCCAAAAACTTGATAGGTCAAGAATTATCCCTATTCTACTGCAAGTGCACAGTTATGCTATTGTAGTATTTCAGGGTATCGAATCCACAAGGACTCACGGTTACACGATAGATTGTATGTTGTCAAATTAAGCTAAATCAAAATCAGAGAAAGCAGTAAACAAAAGCAATTAAACAAGAAGGTGTTTTCGATAAGAGAAAGGTGTCAGACTTAGGAAGTTCTCGGGAATTATCCAATGTAAGAAACTTAGCTAACCGGATTCAGATTAAACACAGGTTCAAGAACTAGAAACACAATGCTATATAATCCAACTCTCGCTGAGATTATTTCTATATCTAGCAACCTAGCGATCCAAATCTCTTTGTGATCCTAGAGTTCTAAACAAGCATTAATAACAGGTTCTATCGGTTCACAATTCTCCTAAACCAAATCTCTTTGTATCTAGTCAAATTGCTCACACTAAGTTTGTTCAGATTATAACTCACACTCTCGTGCTATTGTTAATTATCTAAGATCTAAACCCTAGGTGATCAGTCCAGAATTCAGTATTAAGCACAACTTAGGTGATGAACAAACAGATGGTGAATCCTAATCAGTCAGTTATCAAACAAGCATAAAACCTTTGTGAGAATTCCTAAATCTAACTAGGCTACTACTCAGACATATTATCAATCAAACAATACGTCATGAATAGAAAATCAGAAATTGAATAGATAAAAGTAAAGGGGTTCGAAATTCTTCTCTCAAGGGTTACAAGTAGCAAGAATCAGCCCCAACTCAAAATCTCTCAATCTCCAAAGCAAGTTGAGTCTAGGTCGTTTTTATTTCTTATCCAATGCAAAACACCAAATCCTAATATTTACAACTTACCAGTGGGTTGCCTCCCACTCAGCGTTTGTTTTAAGTCATTAGCTTGACTTGGATGGGAGATTAGACTCCCGGTGGTTTCGACAGAGACTGCGAGCGCCTCTGCGAAAGTTGCCTCATCCAAGGTGGAGAGTAAGCATTGTCAGCGTGAGCTCTTCCAAGGAATGAGAGAATAGGACCAGAGTGTTTCCCTGCAGTCATAGCAGTGAAGTTAGTAGATTTGGGATTAGGAGATGCGTACCTTTGGTTTGGTGAGACTCTGACGTTTGGAGCTCTAATGTGTGGAGATTTCTGATTAGAAGCAGATGCAGGCTCTGAAGATGCTAGAGTGGAATCTTGAGAAACCACTATCTTCTTTTTTCCAGGATCAGAAACTAGACCCTCACTAGTCTGAGCTTCTTGTTCATCCGCAATGTTGAACGTTTGACTATCAATCTTTGGCCTTAGCAGCATATCCATCTCAAAGTGCATAGGCTCATCTCCCAGGTGGAGATCGATCATACCATTCCTCACATCAATCTTCGCTCCAGCTGTGGCTAAGAAGGGGTCTTCCCAGTATCATAGAATCATCCAGCTCGCTATCGTACTTCAGCACTACAAAGTCTGTTGGCACTAAATAGTTTCCAACTCTGACTGGGACATCCTCAAGAACTCCTTCCGGAATCCTTTTTGACTGATCAGCTAGGACCAGAGAGATCCTAGTGTGTGAAAACTCTGTCATCCCCAGTCTCTCTGCCACAGAGTATGGCATGAGATTTTCAGCAGCTCCTAAATCACACAAAGAACGCTTGAAGCCATTCTCAAAGATGGAACAACTCGGCACAAATATACAAGGATCTGGTAGCTTCTTGGGGACCTGATTTAGTAACACGTCACTGACTTGTTTAGGAATCACTACTACCCACTCCTTCAATACCTCATCCATAGGCAGCATCATCTCTAAGTATCTCTGTACACAAGGATGATAGGGTGAAGTGTTAACTTGTGGATCTTCTTTCAAATTCTCATCCATCACTTCCAGCTGTTTAGCTTCATCAAGCTCTTGTTGAGACTTCATAGATACCTTAGGGAAAGGTACATGAGGCTCATGGTCTGTTTCTTCAGCAATAGCACAAGATGTTGGCAAATCTGGCTCCTTACGCTCTTGATGTCGACCGACGTTGAACTGATGTCGGTCGACATTGACGGATTCATCCCTAATGTCGACTCCATAATCGGCCATGCTCGATTTCCATTCGTCATGAGCACTCGAAATCCCTGTTGAAAGTGGATGTCGACCGACATCAAAGTCGAAGTCGACCGACACTGGGATTTCAGTCTCGGGTTTTTCACTATCCTCGGCGAGTTCAGCAGTCTTAATCTCAAAATTCTCTCCTTGACTTGACCCATCGTCAATATGAACTGACCAAGCCTTGATGTGGGTGTCTATGACATTCTTTCCCTTTACTTAACTTGAAATTTGGGGCACTTGTGTGTCCAGCTGCTTCATGTGAGTACTCAAAGACTCAAACTTCCCATTCAGATCTTCGTACACAGCATCCAGCTTCTTGTTGAAATCTACAGTGGTCTTAGTCTGACCCTCCAGCAACCGCTCCATCATAGCTTCCATCTTTCTCTCATGAGCACTAGTAGCAGGAGGTGTCTGATAGGAAGATGATCCATAGGTCCTCTGATAGGAATTACCTTGCTGAAAAGGTTTCTGATAACCAGCAGTATGTCCATATCCCGAAGAGTTTTGGTTGCTTGTGAAAGCACTCTTCTGACCACTACCAACGTAGTACTTGTTGCCTTGCTGATTATCAAACATGTTTCCTTGGAATCCAGACCCATCAATGTAGTTCACATCTTCTTCTTGGCAGTCTTCTTCAGCCTCAAACACTTCAACTTCCTGAGCAAAGTGAACAGCTTTCTTTCCAGTCAGTAAGCTGTGAACAGTGTCCAACTTATTCTTCATCTCAGAAATTTGGGGATCTCCAACTTTTCCACCAGACTCCTTCCTTCTTCTATCAGCAGTCTTGGTGTTATTGCTGCTCACCAAGTTATCAATCAGCGCTCTAGCCTGTTCAGGAGTCTTTGTGTTGAAATTGCCATTGCTGGCAGCATCCAATGCAGACTGGTAATAGAGATCAATTCCTCTGAAGAATATGCCTAGCAGCGTCACTTCAGAGAATCCATGATGAGGACAGTCACGTTGGTACATCTTGAACCTCATCCAAGCAGTCTTAAGAGGCTCTGTAGGACCTTGAGTGAAGGTCAGAAGATCCTGTCTGAGCTGATCTGAGCGAGCATCATCATAAAATTGTCGTAGGAACTCTCTCTTCACAGCATCCCAAGTAGTTAACTTTCCAGGTGGAAGTTGTTTCAGCCAAGCAGCAGCCTCTCCTGCGAGAGAGTATGGGAAAAGTTTCAGATACAAGAAGTCATAGTCCACCCCATTGTACTTCATTCTAGTGATGAAGGCTTCAAAATCCTCAATGTGGTCCATGGGTTGCTCATGTGGGAGACCATGGAAGGGGTGCTGTCTCAGCATAGAGTAATAGACAGTCTTGATCTCAAAGTCATTCCTCTCAAAAGAAGGAGGAACAATTGCTGACCGGTTAGCATAAAACTCATCGGGACGGTTGTAGTCAGCAAGAGTCCTCTCAGCAACAACCATCTGCCGCTGACCTTGAGGCTGTTCAGGTGCAGGTTCAGGGATCACTCATCCCTCAGCATCAATTCTTTGCCCCTGATTATTGTAGGCGTTGTTAGGTTGGTCTCTCAGAACTCCTTCAGCATCTGGTCTCAAAATCAAACGATTGTTCATCATTCTTTTTCTTTGACCCTTTCTGTACGTTCTATCTAGTCTAGCAAGCTCCTCAAGTCTTAGGTTCAGAAGTTCTTCGCTCTGGTTGCTTCGGGTATTTCGACTAGGCATACACTGACTTCAAAACCCTGTTTCGAGGTCGATGTCGAGCGACACTAAAGAGGAAATCAGTCGACACTGGATGCGCCTGTGAAATCCTGCAGCAACAAAACAAGCCAAACCGAGAAAAATCAGTAACAAATAAAATAAAAACGACCTAGACTCAACTCTAGAACAAAATCTATCGGCGAACTCAGTTGAGTCCCCGGCAACGGCGCCAAAAACTTGATAGGTCAAGAATTATCCCTATTCTACTGCAAGTGCACAGTTATGCTATTGTAGTATTTCAGGGTATCGAATCCACAAGGACTCACGGTTACACGATAGATTGTATGTTGTCAAATTAAGCTAAATCAAAATCAGAGAAAGCAGTAAACAAAAGCAATTAAACAAGAAGGTGTTTTCGATAAGAGAAAGGTGTCAGACTTAGGAAGTTCTCGGGAATTATCCAATGTAAGAAACTTAGCTAACCGGATTCAGATTAAACACAGGTTCAAGAACTAGAAACACAATGCTATATAATCCAACTCTCGCTGAGATTATTTCTATATCTAGCAACCTAGCGATCCAAATCTCTTTGTGATCCTAGAGTTCTAAACAAGCATTAATAACAGGTTCTATCGGTTCACAATTCTCCTAAACCAAATCTCTTTGTATCTAGTCAAATTGCTCACACTAAGTTTGTTCAGATTATAACTCACACTCTCGTGCTATTGTTAATTATCTAAGATCTAAACCCTAGGTGATCAGTCCAGAATTCAGTATTAAGCACAACTTAGGTGATGAACAAACAGATGGTGAATCCTAATCAGTCAGTTATCAAACAAGCATAAAACCTTTGTGAGAATTCCTAAATCTAACTAGGCTACTACTCAGACATATTATCAATCAAACAATACGTCATGAATAGAAAATCAGAAATTGAATAGATAAAAGTAAAGGGGTTCGAAATTCTTCTCTCAAGGGTTACAAGTAGCAAGAATCAGCCCCAACTCAAAATCTCTCAATCTCCAAAGCAAGAACAAAGTAAGAACAAGATCAAAAGTAGAATGAGTCTGAAAACCTAATTAAACTCTCTAAACATGTTTTGGGGTCAGTTTAGAATTAGGGAACACTTCTGGGCATTTCTGCAAATCTTCAAAACTTGTCTTCAACTCTCGGGTATTGTTCTGTCGCGCTCAATGTCAACCGACATCAAAGTCAGTGTCGGTCGACACTCAATCGTGGTCGAGACACCAACTTCATCTTGTTGCACAAATCACCAGAAACATCTTGTAATTCCATCTTTCGCTCCAAACGCAAGCCTACCTGTAGAAGACTCAATAGACTCTTAAAACCAGGTTAAAGACTCAATATATACAACTATATCATGGTTGAAAATCTAGAAAAACCATGATATATCAGTTATACAAAAAAATCAGTGGACATATCAAAGTCATTGCCAGCCGCCATAATCAAAGCGCCCACCATATTACGAATGGCCCCAAGAAAAAGCTGAGAAATAGCTAATTTCTCCGCTTCACAATACTCGACTGGGAGCTTCGGAAGGGGAAACAACAAATGACACTCAGAAAATAGACTCTCATACAAACAAAACCACCAATGAGGAGCATTCCAAGGCCTCTCATCCGGGGTTGGCAGACAAAACTCCAGACCAGGAACACGGATACGATCTCGCAAAAGGCGTCGAGGGAATCCCCCTTACAAATAGACGGAGGAATTGGCCGAGGAATAACCTTCCTCCTAGATTCCTCCCCTTCACTCGTCACCACTTCCCCCTGGCCTTTCTTCTTCTTCCCTTTCAGAATCGTCGCCTAGGAACGAACACCAGAAGCGGCCGCACTATGTCTAAACCGACTACCTCGCGATCAGCCGAACCGTCGCTGCCACTCCCGCGACCTAGTATATCTGCATCAGCACCCAAATCACGCTCATATTTCCCGCCCTGGTCCTTATCGGCGGGCGGATCCACGTTTTCCCTCCCTTAAAGTGGAGGAAAAGAAGCATCGGTAAACGGTTGGCAAGCAAGAGGCTTCTTCATCGTCGGAGCACCCCAAAACATGCGAGGTATCCACCCGCTGCGCGAATTAAAAAATTCTTCGTCTTCTCGAAGAAACCTACACTTGACAAGACTTTCACCCGACGAACTGGAAGAGTTTGAATCACTACTACTAGAAGAGAATAATAAATTGCCTATGCTTGCATGCTAACCAGCAGATTCGAAAACGAAAAACGACAAGGGATAATGACCGAGAAAATAAGCACGAAGCAGAAATTACAAGAAGGAAGGAACTTAATGGAAACTCGAAAAACGTGCCTTCTGTGGCTCGCGTCCCTTCAATTGAGAAGGCACCGAGAAGCGAAACGATCTAAAAAGATTTCTGCCTGACTTAAGCGCTCGAAGAAATTCGCCGACTCCAACTAGGCCGCAGATCGACGAACTGAGGGGGGGGGGACTAATGTTGGATATGGGTTTAGCAGCCATCCATAAGCCCATTGGAAATCTTGTTAAATCAACAAATTCATCTCGGCCCAAGAAGACAGACCCGCTAAAGAGTCAATGGCCTAAAATATCATCAAGAGAATAGCCAAGAGCTTTGCGATGCTTGCGCAGCTTGCTTAGAAGTAAAGTGAGCTATGCGTTGTTCAAATTAGCATTAACAATCACTGGATAAGTTGAATTAGGTCCAAGAAATGCGTACCTTATCCCGGATGGAAGTTGTTTCAGCTCAATTTTTTGGAGCTTTTTCCTCTGCCCAGTCTCTGTCGACTTGCATCGATCGATGCTTAGGCTGTGTCGATCGATGCAAAGTCGCGTCAGCTGTATCTAACTTCATCACTTTCTCAGTAGAATCCATTAGCCTCGCATAACAGATTGCGGGCTCGTCTTGTAGGTGTTCCAGCTCCATTATAGAGCTCAATAAAGCTCTCTCCAATGGATCCTCAGCACGTGATTTGTGAAAGTATTCTGCAGCCAAGTCACTGAGTGTATCCACATAGAATGTCTGTCCGTCGATGGTTGGTCTCTTCACCAGTTTGTCCATATCAAAACTCATCTTCAGATCACCCACTTTCAGAAATATTTTACCTCCTTGGCAGTCAATCATCGCACCAGCAGTACCTAAGAAAGGCCTACCCAAAATCAGTGGATCCTTTGGTTCCTCTCCATACTGCAGAACCACAAAATCAGTAGGAATCACACATTGGCCAATCATTATAGGCACATCCTCTAATACTCCTTCAGGAATTCTGATTGTTCTGTCTGCTAAAACCAGTGAGATCCTAGTAGGTAGGAAGTCAGTCATCCCAAGTCTCTTGGCAACAGAGAAGGGCATAAGGTTCACACTAGAACCAAGATCACATAGAGACCTTTCAAACCTTTCCCTGTAGATAGCACAATCCAACACAAAGCTTCCTGGATCTTTTAACTTCTCAGGAATTATGCCCTGAATTACTGCACTACATACCTCTGTGATCATCATTACACACTCCTCATTAGACCATTTACCAGCAAGTAAGTCCTTTAGACATCTCTTCATCACAGGAGTAGTTTCCATAGAGTCGATCAAAGGCACTTCAACCTTCACCTTTTTAATGATCTATTTGCATTTGGTATATTGTTTATCGTTCCTAGCCTTCCTGGGGTTCTTGGGAAACGGTACCTTAGGCTTGTAGACCCTTTCACTCGACTGTTTAGGTTTTTCTGCGTTTGGACTCTCTGCAGTCGCCTTGCGTCGATCGTTGCTATAGTTGCATCGATCGTTGCTGGGCGACTGTGTTACGACTTCTGCATCGAGCTTCGGTTCATCGTCCTTGTTTTCACTTTGCGTCGATCGTTTCTTAGGTGCATCGATCGACGCATTGCGAATTCCACGGATCTCATCTTCCAATTCTTCAATCTCCACAATTTCTTCGACACTTAACTGCTTTTTCTGGGTAGGAAACAGCTCTTTACCACTTCTCAATGTCACTGCATTGCACTGATACTTAGGATTGGCATCAGTTCGTCCCGGAAGAGATCCATTTGTCCTCTGAACATATCCAGCAGTCCTTGCAACCTTAGCATCAAGTTCCTTCATATGTGTGCTCAAAGATTCAAACTTCCCGTTCAGCACTTCATACACAGCACCAATCTTGTTGTCGAGGTCTATAGTGTTGGAATTGTGTCCAGTAATCTCAGTACTGTCTCTAGAAAGTAAGAGTATGTCAATGATCAGACATAAGTCATATAATACTGGGGGTCATGATGGCTTGCTAGAGTCCGCTCATGATCTATAAGTCTTGGACTTATTGCCTTTATTATATGATCCCATATGGGTCACACGCCTAAGCTAACAGGAAAATGTGTAGGAACGGTTTAGCAGAAGTACAGTAAAAGTGCTAGGCATTTACTGTACTTAGAGAGAATAAAACGGTTTAGCTACTGTGTGTCGATCGATACACAAGGTGTATCGGTCGACACAGTGCGCCAATACCGTCGAGTTAATTGGTGTTTGGGCCAAATGGCCCAAACGGAATCAGACAAGTTTTATAAGCTAAAACTCGAGTTTCTGATTGATTAACCCTAATCACACAGCCGAAATCTCTCTCTCTTTTTGCGCCGAGCTCCTAGTGGTCTAGCAGCTGTTTCCTGTGATCGCGTGTGTGAACCTTTGGAGGATTCATCCCTCGGTGTTTCTCTGATCTCAGACATACCATAAATTCCGCTGCAAACAGGTATAAGGTGAGATCATCATTTGTTTCTATTCTGAGAAGAACCTAGATCGCATGTTTAGGTTGATATGAATCTAAGAATTGAATCAGGATCAACTAAACAATCCTTCAGTGGTATCAGAGCCAGGTTCTGGTTTTTCTTGTTTAGATTCAAGGTTTAGTAAATAACCGGTTGACAATTGTGGTCATCGTAGTAATTAAAATTTGGTTAGACCAATTTTAATGAACCAGACCGGTTATGTCATTTAATTGGACAATTGGGTCATGTCTTGGACATGGACCAATTCTTGGGCCTCGGGCCAAGAAGTTAAAACAATTGGGCCAATTATTTGAGTCTTTCTTCAGATTAATTTAAAATTTATTTTATAAAATTATAAAGTCGATTTTAAATTAAAGTTTCCGAAATTTTGAAATTAGAAAGTTTCTTAAATTAGAATTTTCTGGATTTGCGGGTTTTGGATTTTAAAGAAATTTCTAAAGTTAGAAAGTTTCCGTTTTTAGAAAGTTTCCAATTTTAGAAAGTTTCCAAAAATAGTAGGTTTCCAAAAATGGAAAGTTTCCCGAAATAGTAATCTTCTATTTTGGGAATGAATTTTTAAATAAACCTACGAACCTCAAATAATATCAAGCGTTGGATGTCTTGTCCATTCTATGTCAGCTGTCGAAGCCCATTCAATTGTATTCATGGCCTTACAGTGTGAGGGTGTCTGCTTTTGCGTGGATAAGACGGTTTGTGATTCATAAATGTCATTGGGAGTCCCAGACATTAATGATTACATGACTGTATAGTCTGGTTTTCTTGACTGGGCCATCGGGAGTCCCGGGCCTTGAGACATCAGAGTGGATTGGGCCTCGGGCCCAGATTCACAACCAAGAGTTATATCACGGATATAATTAGCCGATATAGGGCTTACCGATATAAGCTAAGTTTTGGTGACGGCCAGTGGCCCACTTTAATCTTAGTTATATGTGGATCTTGGAATCATTATATTCTATTGAGGGTAACTTATGTTATTGAATATAATGCGTGATTAATCATATTAAATTTAATACGAGATTAATCATATTGAACATTTTAACTAATAACCTTTTTATCTATATATTTCAGCTATGACTACTACAAGCACACAAAACACATTCTCGATCCGGTCTGTTCTCGAGAAGGAGAAGCTGACTGGAACGAACTTCCTGACGTGGTCAAGGAACTTGAGGCTAGTCCTCAAGCAGGAGAAGAAGGATTATGTCCTTCGTGATCCTCTCCCCGAGAGACCTCCTGCCAATGCCGCCAGGACTCTGCATAATGCTTGGGAAAAGCATTCGTCAGATGAAAATGATGCCTATTGCCTGATGTTGGTGACAATGACTCCGGAGCTGCAAAAACAGTTCGAGAGTGTATTGTCACCCATCGAGATAATGGCAAGCCTGAAATCGCTTTTTCAGGAGCAGGCTAGGACTGAGAGGTTTCAAACAGTTAAGAACCTCTTGGACTGCAAGTTGGCTGCGAATGCGGCAGTGAGTCCTCATGTCTTGAAGATGATGGGTTATCTCGATCATCTTCAGAAACTCGACTGCCCAATCAGCCAGGAACTTGCCTGCGACATCATTCTGCAGTCATTACCTGCAAGCTATGATCAGTTCATTCTGAACTTTAACATGCATGGCTTGAGTAAGACATTGCCTGAGCTTCACGGAATGCTCAAGACTGCGGAGCCCAATTTGAGGAAAACCGCCAAGGACCCCAATGTGCTTATGGTGCAGAAGGGCAAGGGGTTTAAGAAATCCTCTGCTAAGGATAAGGGAAAGGCCAAGGCTGTCCAAGTCGCGGAAAAGGACACGCCAAAGCCCAAGCCCAAGTCCAAGGCTGGGCCAACTGACATATGCAGGTTCTGTAAAGAACCAGGGCATTGGAGGAGAGAATGTAAGAAATTCCAGGAAGGTCTAAAGGAATTGAAGAAGAAGACTTTTGAGACTTCTTCAACAGGTATTTTTGTTATAGAAGTTAATACGACTACTTCTGATAATACCTCATGGGTTATGGATACTGGTTGTGGGGCTCATATTTGTACTAATATGCAGGCACTCAGCAACAGTAGAAGGCTGAAGCAAGGACAAGTGGAGCTACGAGTTGGGAATGGAGCGAAAGTTCCAGCGCTAGCTGTAGGCACTTACTTGTTGTCTTTACCTTCGAGATTGATTTTAGAACTCAATAATTGTTATTTTGTACCTGCTATAAGCAGAAATATTATTTCAATTTCTTTGTTGGATTTGGAAGGTTATGATTTTTCAGTTAAGAATAAATTATGTTCCTTCAATCGCAACAATTTGTTCTATGGTTCTGCCCCTCTTATGAATGGGCTTTACATACTCGATCAATCCGCACCAATTTATAACATTAATACCAAACGGTTCAAACCTAATGAGGAGAACCGAACGTTTCTATGGCATTGTCGTTTAGGGCACATCAGCGAGAAACGCATCAAGAGGCTCCATTCGAATGGACTTCTTGGCTCATTTGACTTTGAGTCATGTGAGAAATGCGAATCCTGCATGATGGGAAAAATGACACGGGCCCCCTTTAATAAACCTAACGAGAGGGCCAGTGACGTATTGGGCCTGATACACACTGACGTGTGTGGCCCAATGTCCACAAATGCAAGAGGAAACTATCAGTACTTCATTACCTTTACTGATGATTTCAGTAGGTATGGATATGTTTATTTAATGAAACATAAGTCTGAATCTTTTGAGAAATTCAGAGAATTCCAAAATGAAGTACAGAATCAACTTGGCAAAAGCATTAAGGCTCTTCGGTCCGACCGAGGAGGAGAATACTTAAGCCAAGAATTCAGTGATCATCTGAGAGAGTGTGGGATCGTATCCCAACTCACTCCTCCTGGAACACCTCAATGGAATGGTGTGTCTGAGAGGAGAAATCGGACCTTATTGGATATGGTTCGATCTATGATGAGTCACACAGACCTTCCAATATCCCTTTGGGGATATGCTCTGCTAACAGCAGTGTTCACTCTAAATAGAGCGCCATCGAAAGCAGTAGCAAAGACACCATATGAATTATGGACTGGAGAAGCTCCAGTGCTGTCTTATCTCAGAATTTGGGGTTGTGAAGCCTATGTCAAGAGATTGATCTCAGACAAGCTTACACCAAAATCTGACAAATGCTACTTCATTGGTTATCCACGGGAAACCAAGGCTTATTACTTCTATCTACGTTCCGAGTACAAGATCTTTGTTGCCCGGGATTGTAACTTTCTTGAGAGGGAGTTTCTCTCTAAGAAAGACAGTGGGAGTAAGGTACTGCTTGAAGAAATTCAAGATGAACAGGATACTGCTCAACCTAATGAGGAAGAGCAGCAGGAGGACCTACAAGAAATTGTAGAGCCTGAACCTGTAGTACCTGAAGTTCGAAGATCCGGGAGGATCCGTCACGAACCCGAGAGATATCAAGGATTCCTCGTGACTGACTCTCATGATCTTCTGATCATTGATGGTGATGAACCATCGAACTTCAATCAAGCCATGATGGGCCCAGATTCCTCTAAGTGGCGCAAGGCCACTGATTCCGAAATGGACTCCATGTCGGTCAACCAAGTTTTTTCGTTGGTTGACTTACCCGCTGGTGTAAAAGCCATCGAGTGCAAATGGATCTTCAAGAAGAAGATTGACGTGGATGGAAATGTCCAGATTTATAAAGCCAGGTTGGTGGCAAAAGGTTTCAGACAAGTTCACGGTGTGGATTACGATGAAACCTATTCACCAGTGGCTATGATGAAATCTATTCGGATTCTACTAGCAACTGCAGCTTTTCATGATTATGAAATTTGGCAGATGGACGTGAAAACCGCCTTCCTGAATGGTATTCTGGAAGAGGATGTGTATATGACACAACCTGACGGTTACATAGATCCAAAGAATGCTGGAAAAGTATGCAAGCTTCATAAATCCATTTATGGATTGAAGCAAGCATCGAGGAGCTGGAATCTTCGTTTTGATGAAGCGATCAAGCAATTTGACTTCATCAGAAACGAAGAAGAACAATGTGTGTATAAGAAATCTAGTGGGAGCAAGATTGTATTTCTTATTCTGTATGTCGATGACATACTGCTTCTCGGAAACGACGTTCCAATGCTGAAGTCCGTAAAGGACTGGCTTGGAAGTTGTTTTTCCATGAAAGACATGGGTGAAGCCGCATACGTTCTTGGAATCAGGATCTACCGGGATAGATCTAGAAGGCTGATAGGCTTGTGTCAAGATTCATACATTGACAAAGTCCTACAAAGATTCAGCATGAAGGATTCCAAGAAGGGCTTCACGCCAATGGTACATGGCACAACGCTAAGCAAGAAGCAGAGCCCTACGACGGCTGCTGAGCTTGAGCGCATGAAGAATATTCCTTATGCATCTGCAATAGGATCTGTCATGTATGCCATGATCTGTACTCGTCCTGATGTTGCTTATGCATTGAGCATGACGAGTAGATACCAGTCAAATCCAGGTGAAAACCATTGGATTGCCGTAAAGAATATCTTGAAGTATCTAAGACATACTAAGGATAAGTTCTTAGTGTACGGTGGAAGTGATGTGCTTAAAGTCAGTGGATTCACGGACGCAAGTTTCCAGACAGACCAAGATGATTTCCGGTCACAGTCCGGTTATATCTTTTGTCTGAATGGCGGTGTAATCAGTTGGAGAAGCTCCAAGCAAGACACCGTTGCAGATTCCACCACAGAAGCTGAATATATCGCCGCCTCAGAAGCTGCGAAGGAAGCTGTTTGGATACGAAAGTTCATTATTGAACTAGGTGTGATACCAGATGCGGCTGAGCCTCTGGCACTGTTTTGTGACAACAATGGTGCTATAGCTCAGGCAAAGGAACCAAGATCACACCAGAAATCCAAGCATGTTCTAAGAAGATTTCACTTGATACGTGACATCATTAATAGAAAGGAAGTCAAGATCAGCCGAGTTCAGACAGATGATAACGTCGCTGATCCGTTGACAAAGCCACTCCCAAGGCCTAAGCTCGAGTTTCTAACTGAAGCTGTAGGCATTAGAGACATTGAAATGTAATCTAAATTTGAGTGGGAGTTTGAGGGCTTTTATTTAGTTATTTGATATGTTCTTGTAAAACATTCTTATGTTTAATGAAATTATTATTTCAAGATTATTTTAACTGTGATGAAATAATCGTTCCAAAGTGATATGAACCATTTTATAGGTCATCGAAGTAAATGACTTGATCTTGAGTCATCGAAGTCATTTAGCTTGATCATGAGACCCTATATTTGATAGATGTTTTATATCATCCCGTCCCTAGTCGAAGGTTGTTGAAATTGGAACACCAACAACCGTGTGAGACTGGATTGGTACGTGACTTATGACAAAGTCTCAGTGTGTCATAGATGCGCGGCATCAAAGTCAGTACATAGGTGTATGTTTGGGAACATACGACCGGACAAGACCCGCTTATAAGAACTCTTCAGGATATTTATATCTGTGTCATAAGAGATTCTTACTACGACTATAGAGTATAGTCCTTAGACCTGAGTTCGCATGCATGTGACTGCACATGGACTGATGCACTTTGATCATTGTCTAACGCTATCGTTCTGCGATAGTTATAAGGACCTTGTTTGGGTACATTATGAAATGAATAGTTTACAGTGATGGAACAAGACGGAATTTGTCCCTCCAATATAAATGGAGTGAATATCTCTAGGCCAATCGGAGATTTGAATACTGGAAAATGCATGGCCATGCTCAAACGGACTTTCCCGAGTCGTTTGGATTGTCAGTATCAAATCAGAGTCCGATGAACAAGATTAGGCTTTATAAGGATGACACCAATCTTGCCTTATGACTAATCGAGATATTGTGACGAAAGGATTATGAATACAAAGATTCCAGTACAAGTGGGAGATTGTTGGAATTGTGTCCAGTAATCTCAGTACTGTCTCTAGAAAGTAAGAGTATGTCAATGATCAGACATAAGTCATATAATACTGGGGGTCATGATGGCTTGCTAGAGTCCGCTCATGATCTATAAGTCTTGGACTTATTGCCTTTATTATATGATCCCATATGGGTCACACGCCTAAGCTAACAGGAAAATGTGTAGGAACGGTTTAGCAGAAGTACAGTAAAAGTGCTAGGCATTTACTGTACTTAGAGAGAATAAAACGGTTTAGCTACTGTGTGTCGATCGATACACAAGGTGTATCGGTCGACACAGTGCGCCAATACCGTCGAGTTAATTGGTGTTTGGGCCAAATGGCCCAAACGGAATCAGACAAGTTTTATAAGCTAAAACTCGAGTTTCTGATTGATTAACCCTAATCACACAGCCGAAATCTCTCTCTCTTTTTGCGCCGAGCTCCTAGTGGTCTAGCAGCTGTTTCCTGTGATCGCGTGTGTGAACCTTTGGAGGATTCATCCCTCGGTGTTTCTCTGATCTCAGACATACCATAAATTCCGCTGCAAACAGGTATAAGGTGAGATCATCATTTGTTTCTATTCTGAGAAGAACCTAGATCGCATGTTTAGGTTGATATGAATCTAAGAATTGAATCAGGATCAACTAAACAATCCTTCATATAGCATTCTTAGTCTGACCCTTCATCAGCTGCTCCATCATTGCCTCCATCTTACTCTCATGAGCATTAGAAACAGGAGGTGCTTGGTAAGAGGAAGATCCATATATCCTCTGATTACCTTGCTGGAAAGGTTTCTGAAAACCAGCATTCTGTCCAAAGCCAGAAGAGTTTTGATTGCCTGTGAAAGCACTCTTTTGTCCACTGAAAAATCTGTATGATTTGTTGGGAATGTCCTGAAATCTACCGTACTATCTCTAGAAAGTATGATAAGTGTCGAGATCAGACATAAGTCATAAATACTGGGTGATCATGATGGCTTGCTAGAGTCCGCTCATGATCTATGAGTTTAGGACTTATTACCAGTATTGTATGATCCCGAAGGGTCACACACCATAGCTAACGGGAAAGTTAAATGGAATTAATACGGTAAGATGCAATGGCATTTACTGTATTGGATCAGAGAATTGGGCCAGACAAAATGCAGGCTTTTGTCTGATTTGTGTCTTGGGCCCAAAAGATTAATGAGCCATTAGTCTAATGACTTGGGCCCATTAATGAGAGATAAAAGAATGAGAAAACCCTAAGGAAGTGATCAGGCTTGCGATTTTTCTCAAGGGTGGCCGCGAGGGTCTCTCTCTCTAACTCTCTCTTTCTGATCCGATCCATTTATTTGGTCTAGCAGCCATCCCGGCTTATAAGAGTGTGGATACCAAAGGAGGAGCAGGTTGTTCATCTGTTCTAACTGATCTTGTCATTACCATCTCTAATCCGCTGCAAAAGGTAATGTCACAGGTTGGTTTTATGATTCGTTTTGCAGGAACCTAGATCTGTTTAAGATTATGTGTTAGGTTGTAATTTGGGAATTAAACCTTGAACAAACACCATAATCCTTCAGTGGTATCAGAGCTAAGGTCATTAGTTTCTTGTGAAATTGGATCATATGAATGTTTAATGGTTTAGAATTAATTTTGAATTAAAATTGATTATAGAAATCATTAATCCAAATCGTTTGTGATCTTGTTAATAATCGGTTGCTTGAAAGTTTTGTTATTAACCGAATGTTCATGTTAATAATAGAATGGCATTCAATTATTAAACCCTAAATCGCTTAATGTGGCCGCGTGTTTTGGCCTAGATCGATCTCATGATCGTGAGGCAAAGTGGGATCGTGCGTATGCTGCGATAAACGATCGCGTGTGTTGCCGAGATCGATCTTTGTGGTCGTGAGGCTGGCAAGGCCGAGCGTGATGTGATCATGCCGTACGATCGTGATACCTAGGCCGTGATCGTGCGCTGATTATGCAGTGTACCGAGGACCGCGTGATCACGTCGCGATGATCGATCGCTTGCGATCGTGAGCGACTAAAGTTGGATCATGGGTCTCGGTTGGATCATGGGCCTCGGTTGGATCATGGGCCACAAATTGCGTTAATGGGCCGAGTTGGATCATGGATCCGATTGTTTGGCCCGTTAAAATTTTACGTCTCGCGAATAGTCAATCGGTTAAACCGAGCTTCGCGGTTCGTTGCCCAAAACCACACCGATTAAACCGGTCCATTAAATTGGCGGTTAATTGTGTGTTTAAAGCCTAAAACCGCAAGTTAAATCAAATTGGCTAAAACACTAGGTGTTTCTTCCCGGTTTTGGATTTAACTGAACCGATCCAATTTAATTGGTGGTTCAAGCGGTTAACCCAAATCGCGGTTTGCTGGAAATTATTTAATACATGGTATTATTTAATTTCTGGTTAAACCGGATTGAAATTCAAAATTGAATTTTAACCTAAACCGAAGGCTGGTCTAAGTTTGATTTGGTTGGACCAAATAATTTAGAGCTGGTCTGGTTTAGTAAATAACCGATGGTTTTGATAGTTAATTTGGTCTTGGACCAGAATTAATAAACCAGATCGGTTATGTCAAATTATTGGGCCAGCTGGAACTCTATGGTCTTGGGCCAAAGAATTGGGCGTATAATTTGTGACCCAACCCAAAATATTTAATGAAATATTTAAATTAGAAATTTCTATTTTTAGTAAGTTACTAAATTTAGAAAGTTTCTAAAATAAGAAAGTTTCCCAAAATAGTAATCTTCTAATTTTGGAAATAAAACTTAAAATCCTCAAAAACAATATCAAGCTTGGATGTCTTTCCAATCTTGTCAGCTACTTAACGCTTATTCGATTACAGATATGGCTTACAGTGTGAGGTGTCTGTTTTCGCGTAAGTAAAGTAGTATATAGTCACTAATTTCATTGGGAGTCCCAGACTTTAGTGATTATTTGGCTGTAAGAGATTGGTTTCCTTGACTGGGCCATCGGGAGTCCCGGGCCTTGAGACATCTGGTGAATTTGGGCCTCGGGTCCAATTCACAACCGAGAGTTATTGGTTATAACTAGTTGTGTGTATGCTTACCAAGTAAAGCTAATTCCGGGTGACGGCCAGTGGCCCACTTTGGATTTAGCTGAACATGGATCTCGGAATCATTGCATTCTTATGAGGTTAAACAAAGAAATTTTGAATGCAATGCGAGTTTTCTTATAAGTTGTTAAGATTACTCTTTTATGAACTTAATAACTAAAACTCTATTTATCTCTAAATTTCAGCTATGACAAGCACAAACAATCAAAACACTTTCTCGATCCGGTATGTCCTTGAGATGGACAAACTGAACGGATCAAATTTCTTGACTTGGTCGCGGAACCTGAGACTAGTTCTCAGGCAGGAGAGAAAGGACTATGTCCTTGAGAGAGCTCTCCCCGAGAGGATCGGGTCCAATGCCTCTCATGCAGTATATGATGCTTGGAATAAGCATTATAATGATGCGGTAGATGTGCGTGGTCTGATATTGGCTACCATGGACTCAGATTTGCTGAAGCAATATGAGAACATGGAGTCGCCAATAGAGATGATCAGCAGCCTGAAATTGAAATTTCAGGAGCAGGTAAGAGTGGAGAGATACCAGTTGGTTAAATCTCTCACTAGCTGCAAGCTACCAAATGATCATCCAGTAAGTCCTCATGTCAGTAAAATGATGGGTTACATTGATAACCTGAGGAAACTGGATTATCCAGTTAGCCAGGAATTGGCAACTGAGATCATTCTGCAGTCACTGCCGTCAAGCTATGATAAGTTCGTAAGGAACTATATCAAGAAAGGCTTAACGAAGACGTTGACTGAACTGCATGATATGCTCAAGACAATTGAGCCAAACGTGAAGAGTACCCTGTACAATCTCATGAATGAGAAGGGTAGGTTTACTAAACCTAATGCTGACAAGGGTGAAGACAAATTTGTCCAGATTTTGAATCATGGCAAGCGTGTGTCTTCTGAGCCCGAGTCAGATACCTCTTACGCTGGTAAGTGCTGCTACTGTAAAGAGACTGGGCATTGAAAAAGAGATTGCATTAAATTCATGGAAGATTATGAGGAGTTAAAGTTGATGTATGAGACTACTTCCTCAGGTATTCATGTTATTACTTCAAGTTATACCTTGTAGGTATTGGATACTGATTGTGGCACTGATATTTGTTATAATATGCAGAGCCTGAACAACAGTAGAACGTTGAAGGAAGGGCAAGTGGAACTGCGAGTCTGGAAGGAGCTTGGGATGCTGCCTCAGCCGTAGGGTTTTCACTTGTAGATGCCTTTGAGGCTTGGTTTTGAATTAAGTAATTGCTACAATGTACCTGCTTTAAGCAGAGTTGTTTTTCATTTTCTTGTAAAGAATTTGAATGTTTTTCATTTTGATAAAGACAAGTTTTGTTCTTTTGATCTTAATGAAATGTTAATTGTAGCACCCTATTCAAGGAATGGGTTTTATATCTTAAACCAAAGAGTGCCTAAAATGTAACATAAATACCGCAATTGGTTTAAATCTGATGAATTAAACCTGATTTTTCTTGGCATAAATGTTTTGGTCAAATAGAGTAAATTGGATTCAGAAACCCCAAAGTTATGGACTTTTGGGCTCATTTGAATGGATATCTTATGAGACTTGAATTCTGCTTACTGGACCAAAAGACAAAGGGCCCATCTTAGCCGAGCTAGAGAAAGGCCCAAAGGCTTATTGGAGATTGAACATACTCATGTATGTGGTCCGATGAGCAGTAATGCCAGAGAAAATTCCCTGTACTTCATTGTCTCTACTGATTACTTCAGTGAGTGTGACTGTGTTCATTTGATGAGACACAAGTCGGAATTCTTTGACATGGTCGAAAGAGTTCCAGAGTGAGGTATAGAATCAAAGTGACAGAAGTATTGAGACTCTGGATTAGATCAAGAGTGAGAATACTTAAGTCATTGATAGTGTGATCATCTGAATGAGTGTGAAGTCGTTTCACAGCTCATTTCTTCTGAAAAACCTGGAGGTGTTTCTGTGAGAAAGAATCAGATCTTATTAGAAATGATTAAAGATGAGTCACACAAATCTTCCATGATATTCTTTAAGAATAACGCTCTAGAAATATCTAATTTTACGCTGAAATAGTTCCACCAATATCAGTTGAAAGACACCACGTAAATGTGGATTGGAAATAATCCAAATTCGTCTTCACTGAGTATTTGTAGTTGTGCTACTTCGCTGGTTGTCCTAGGGAAACCAAGGCTTGTTACCTTTTACGTCCATTCTGTTTTCTAAGAAGGGAAGTCACTTTCCAAGAAGAACAGTGGGAGTAAAAGCGTAACTCGAAGAAATTCGAGAAATACAGGAGGCTGCTCAACCTGTTGAGGGAGAGCAGCGGATGGATTTACAGATTTCTGTAGAATCTACACCTGTAAAGCCTGAAGTTCGCAGATCTGAATGAATCAGTTACTAATCCGAGAGTGATTTCTCGTCATTAGTTGAACCTGATGATCATTGAAAGTTCGCATGATCTGATGATCATTGAAAGCGACGAACCTGCGAAATTCAAAGAAGCGAAAGTGAGCCCGACTCCAAAAAATTACACTATGTGTAAGTTAGCTTCATTGATCCATTCATGGATGGAAGCAAACATATCGGAGTTGGAATCTTCGTTCTGTTGAAGTAGTCAAGGTTTTGACTTGAACAGGAACGAAGTGGAACTGTGCGTTTACTAAAAGATAAGTGGGAGCGATGTTGCATTTCTCATATTGTATGTCGATGACATACTGATTCTCGGAAATAACGTCCCAATGCTGCAGTCGGTAAAGGACTGGCTTGGGAGTTGGTTTTATGATTGACATGGGTAAAGCCACGTAGTTCTTGGATTTTGGATCTAAAGATAGAGATCCAAAAAGGAGCTGGTAGGACAAAGTCAGGATTCTTAAATTGACAAAGTCCTACACGTAATCAGCAATCCAAGAAGGGTTTTATGCCAATGTCACATGGCAATACGTTAAGCAAGAAACAGTATCCTACGATATCTGCTGAGCTTGAATGCATGGATAGGATTCCATATGCGTCGGCAATTGGATCTATCATGTATGCCATGACACGTCCTTGTTTTGATGTTGCTTTAATGTTAAGCAAGACAAGTAAAGACCAGTCAAATCCAGCAAAGAATCACTGGATTGCCGTAAAGAATATCCTAAAGTATTCAAGGAATACTAAGGATAAATTCTTGATTTACGGAGAAAGTGAGGTGCTACAAGTCGATAGAGTCTGAAAGGCAAGTTTCCAATAGACAAAGATAATTCCCGGTCACAGTCCGGCTATATCTTGTGTCTGACTGGCGGTGCAAGGCACTGTTGCTGACTCCATGACTTAAGCTGAATATTTCGCAGCTTGAGAAGAGGCGAAAGAGGTTGTTTGGAAAGAAGAGTTCATTACTGAACTTGATGTGATTCACAACATAGATGAGACTAGCTGCACATCAGAGATCCAAACACCTTGAGGGTAGGTATAACCTATTCCGTGAGATAAATGACAGAGATGTTAAGTAGATAAGCAAGTTTCATCGAATGAGAACGTTGCTAATCTATTAACGAAGCCACTCCTTAGGCCTAAGCACGAGTCGCGGACTGTAGCTGTAGGATGAGTGAAATTAAGATGTAGTCTTAATTTCAGTGGGAGTTTGTAAAGGGCTTTACTTAGTTGTTTTGAAAGGTTCATGTAAACATAATATTTTATGTTTATGAAATCTAATGATTTCTGGATTATTTTAACTGTGATATAAATAATCGTTCCAAAATGATTCATGTCACTATATATGGGCCATCGAAGTACATGAGTAGACTTGATCCTGAAACTCCATATTTAACGAAGTGACATAAATCATAGTGTCCATAGTCGAAGGTTGTTGAATTTGGAACACCAACAACCTGTTGAGACTAGATTGTGTTGAGACTTATGACCAAGTTTCGAGGGGTCATAGATGCGCGGCATCAAAGTCGACACATAGGTATATGTAGGGGAGCATATGACCGGACATGGCCCGCAAGATGAGAACTCTGCAAGATATTAATATCTGTGTCATAAGAAGTTCTCATATACGACTATAGAGTATAGTCCTTAGACCTGAGTTCGCATGCATGTGGCTGCACATGGAGTAATGCGCTTTGATCATTGTCTAACGCTGTTTCGTAACTGGGAGCTATACGGACCTTGGTTGGGTGTATTATGAATTGTGTAGTTCATAGTGATGGAACAAGATGGGATTTGTCCCTGCCGTTTAACGGAGGTAATATCTCTAGGCCAATCGGAGATTTGATAGCTGGTAAGAGAATGGCCATTCCCAAACGGACTTGCCCAAGTCGTTTGAATTGTCAGTATCAAATCTGGTCCGATAAACATGGTCTGACTATATAAGGATGACACGCATCTTGCCTTATGCCAGATCGAGATATTGAGACAAAAGGATTAGGGAATGTAGGATTCCAGTACAATCAGAAGATTGTTGGGAATGTCCTGTGTAGGATTCCAGTACAAGTGGGAGATTGTTGGGAATGTCCTGAAATCTACCGTACTATCTCTAGAAAGTATGATAAGTGTCGAGATCAGACATAAGTCATAAATACTGGGTGATCATGATGGCTTGCTAGAGTCCGCTCATGATCTATGAGTTTAGGACTTATTACCAGTATTGTATGATCCCGAAGGGTCACACACCATAGCTAACGGGAAAGTTAAATGGAATTAATACGGTAAGATGCAATGGCATTTACTGTATTGGATCAGAGAATTGGGCCAGACAAAATGCAGGCTTTTGTCTGATTTGTGTCTTGGGCCCAAAAGATTAATGAGCCATTAGTCTAATGACTTGGGCCCATTAATGAGAGATAAAAGAATGAGAAAACCCTAAGGAAGTGATCAGGCTTGCGATTTTTCTCAAGGGTGGCCGCGAGGGTCTCTCTCTCTAACTCTCTCTTTCTGATCCGATCCATCTCTTTGGTCTAGCAGCCATCCCGGCTTATAAGAGTGTGGATACCAAAGGAGGAGCAGGTTGTTCATCTGTTCTAACTGATCTTGTCATTACCATCTCTAATCCGCTGCAAAAGGTAATGTCACAGGTTGGTTTTATGATTCGTTTTGCAGGAACCTAGATCTGTTTAAGATTATGTGTTAGGTTGTAATTTGGGAATTAAACCTTGAACAAACACCATAATCCTTCATGATTATGTGCTAGGCTGTAACCTGACAATTACACCATTAACACACATAATCCTTCAGTGGTATCAGAGCCAGGTTGTTAGGTTTTTGCCTTTTGGATCATACTAGGTTGTTTATTAGTTTGATGAATCGATTTTAAATGAGTAAAATTGATTGAAACTTGGAAAACCTAGAGATGAGAAAGCTTGATAATTGAAGTCACTGTCGTGTGATGATTCGATTGTTGTTTTGAGTGAATTAATTATCAAATCGATTGTTGATTAATTATCAAAACACGCTTTTGACTTTGTCTTTAGTGAATGATGTTAAGAATCGTTTGTTAATGATTCGCATTCGGTTTCGTCTTTAAGTGAAACATAAAACGAATTGGATTATTGAATTAATTATCATTCGTTTGAATGGCTTGTTGACTTTATTAATGTCACGATCATATGGTTCATAAGGTTAAGAATCGCTTGCTTTATTATAATGATTTGGTTGTTCAATTAATTATCAAACGTTGACTTTGCTGCCATTATAATATTGAAGATATTATAATGTGAACGATTTTGTTTTTTTTTTGAAAAGTCAAAATCTTTTTGAAGATATTATATAGAATCGTTTTGTTAAGATTTGTCAATGTTCAATGATCGTTTTTGTTGGAAATTATTGAATAATAATGGTTCAAGCGGTTAACCCAAATCGCGGTTTGCTGGAAATTATTTAATACAATTGGTATTATTTAATTTCTGGTTAAACCGGATTTAAATTCAAAATTGAATTTTAACCTAAACCGAAGGCTGGTCTAAGTTTGATTTGGTTGGACCAAATAATTTAGAGCTGGTCTGGTTTAGTAAATAACCAGTTTGATTTAGTAGTTAATTTGGTCTTGGACCAGAATTAATGAACCGACTCGGTTATGTCAAATTATTGGGCCAATTAGAATTCTGTGGTCTTGGGCCAAGAATTGGGCCTATAATTTGTGACCCAACCAAAAACTTTAATAAAATATTAAATTAGAAATTTCTATTTTTAGCATGTTTCTAAATTTAGAAAGTTTCTAAAATAAGAAAGTTTCCCAAAATAGTAATCTTCTATTTTTGGAAAGAAAACTTAAAATCCTCAAAAACAATATCAAGCTTGGATGTCTTGCCCAATCTTGTCAGCTACTTAACGCTTATTCAATTACAGATATGGCTTACAGTGTGAGGTGTCTGTTTTTGCGTAAGTAAAGTAGTATATAGTCACTAATTTCATTGGGAGTCCCAGACTTTAGTGATTATTTGGCTGTAAGAGATTGGTTTCCTTGACTGGGCCATCGGGAGTCCCGGGCCTTGAGACATCTGGTGAATTGGGCCTTGGGCCCAATCCACAACCGAGAGTTATATGGATATAACTAGCTGTGTGTATGCTTACCAAGTAAAGCTAATTCCGGGTGACGGCCAGTGGCCCATTTTGGATTTAGCTGAACATGGGTCTCGGAATCATTGCATTCTTATGAGGTTAAACAAAGAAATTTTGAATGCAATGCGAGTTTTCTTATAAGTTATTAAGATTACTCTTTTATGAACTAAATAACTAAAACTCTATTTATCTCTAAATTTCAGCTATGACGAGCACAAACAAACAAAACACTTTCTCGATCCGGTCTGTCCTTGAGATGGACAAACTGAACGGATCAAATTTCTTGACTTGGTCGCGGAACCTGAGGCTAGTCCTCAGGCAGGAGAGAAAGGACTATGTCCTTGAGAGAGCTCTCCCCGAGAGGATCGGGTCCAATGCCTCTCATACAGTATATGATGCTTGGAATAAGCATTATAATGATGCGGTAGATGTGCGTGGTCTGATATTGGCTACCATGGACTCAGATTTGCTGAAGCAATATGAGAACATGGAGTCGCCAATAGAGATGATCAGCAGCCTGAAATTGAAATTTCAGGAGCAGGTAAGAGTGGAGAGATACCAGTTGGTTAAATCTCTCACTAGCTGCAAGCTACCAAATGATCATCCAGTAAGTCCTCATGTCAGTAAAATGATGGGTTACGTTGATAACCTGAGGAAACTGGATTATCCAGTTAGCCAAGAATTGGCAACTGAGATCATTCTGCAGTCACTGCCGTCAAGCTATGATAAGTTCGTAAGGAACTATATCAAGAAAGGCTTAACGAAGACGTTGACTGAACTGCATGATATGCTCAAGACAGTTGAGCCAAACGTGAAGAGTACCCTGTACAATCTCATGAAGGAGAAGGGTAGGTTTACTAAACCTAATGCTGACAAGGGTGAAGACAAAGTTGTCCAGATTTTGAATCATGGCAAGCGTGTGTCTTCTGAGCCCGAGTCAGATACATCTTACGTTGGTAAGTGCTGCTACTGTAAAGAGACTGGGCATTGGAAGAGAGATTGCATTAAATTCATGGAAGATTATGAGGAGTTGAAGTTGATGTATGAGACTACTTCCTCAGGTATTCATGTTATTACTTCAAGTTCTACCTTAAAGGTATTGGATACTGGTTGTGGCACTGATATTTGTTATAATATGCAGAGCCTAAGCAACAGTAGAACGTTGAAGGAAGGGCAAGTGGAACTGCATGTCTGGAAGGAGCTATGGATGCTGCCTCAGCAGTAGGGTTTTCACTTGTAGATGCCTTTGAGGCTTGGTTTTGTATTAAGTAATTGCTACAATGTACCTGCTTTAAGCAGAGTTGTCTTTCATTTTCTTGTAAGAATTTGAATGTTTTTCATTTTGATAAAAGACAAGTTTTGTTCTTTTGATCTCAATGAAATATTGATTGTAGCACCCTATTCAAGGAATGGGTTTTATATCTTAAACCAAAGAGTGCCTAAATGTAACATAAATACCGAATTGGTTTAAATCTGATGAATTAAACCTGATTTTTCTTGGCATAAATGTTTTGGTCACATAGAGTAAGTCGGATTCAGAAACCCCATAGTTATGGACTTTTGGGCTCATTTGATCAGATATCTTATGAGACTTGAATTCTGCTTACTGGACCAAAAGTCAAAGGGCCCATCTTAGCCGAGCTAGAGAAAGGCCCAAAGGCTTATTGGACCTTGAACATACTCATGTATGTGGCCCGATGAGCAGTAATGCCAGAGAAAATTTCCTGTACTTCATTGTCTCTACTGATTACTTCAGTGAGTATGACTGTGTTCATTTGATGAGACACGAGTCGAAATTCTTTGAAATGGTCGAAAGAGTTCCAGAATAAGGTATAGAATCTGAGTGACAGAAGTATTGAGACTCTGGATTAGATCACGAGTGAGAATACTTAAGTCATTGATGGTGTGATCATCTGAATGAGTGTGAAGTCGTTTCACAGCTCATTTCTCCTGAAAACCTAGAGGTGTTTCTGTGAGAATGAATCAGATCTTATTAGAAATGATTAAAGATGAGTCACACGAATCTTCCATGATATTCTTTAAGAATAACGCTCTAGAAATATCAAAGTTTACGCTGAAATAGTTCCACCAATATCAGTTGAAAGACACCACATAAATGTGGATTGGAAATGATCCAAATTCGTCTTTACTGAGTATTTGTACTTGAGCTACTTCGCTGGTTGTCCTAGGTAAACCAAGGCTTGTTACTTTTACGTCCATTCCGAAAACGAAGTTAGGTTGTTCGGAATTCTGTTTTCTAAAAGGAAAGTTGCTTTCCAAGAAGAACAGTGGGAGTAAAAGTATAACTCGAAGAAATTCGAGAAATACAGGAGGCTTCTCAACCTGTTGAGGGAAAGCAGCGGGTGGATTTACAGATTTCTGTAGAATCTACACCTGTAGAGCCTGAAGTTCGCAGATCTGAATGAATCCGTCACTAATCCGAGAGTGATTTCTCGTGATTAATTGCCATGATCTGATGATCATTGAAAGTGACGAACCTGCGAAATTCACAGAAGCAAAAGTGAGCCAGGACTCCGAAAAATTATACTGTATGTAAGTTAGCTTCATCGATCCATTCATGGATGGAAGCAAACATATCGGAGTTGGAATCTTCGTTCTGTTGAAGTAGTCAAGGTTTTGACTTGAACAGGAACGAAGTAGAACTGTGCGTTTACTATTAGATAAGTGGGAGCGATCTTGCATTTCTCATAGTGTATGTCGATGACATACTGATTCTCGGAAATAACGTTCCAATGCTGCAGTCAGTAAAGGACTGGCTTGGGAGTTGTTGTATGATTGACATGGGTAAAGCCACGTATGTTCTTGGATTTTGGATCTAAAGATAGAGATCCAAAAGAGCTGGTAGGACAAAGTCAGGATTCTTATATTGACAAAGTCCCACACGTTTTTAGCATTCCAAGAAGGGTTTTATGCCAATGTCACATGGCATTACGTTAAGCAAGAAACAGTGTCCTACGATAACTGCTGAGCTTGAATGCATGGATGAGATTCCATATGCGTCGACAATTGGATCTATCATGTATGCCATGACACGTACTTGTTTTGATGTTGCTTTAATGTTAAGCAAGACAAGTAAAGACCAGTCAAATCCAACAAAGAATCACTGGATAGCCGTAAAGAATATCCTGAAGTATTTGAGGAATACTTAGGATAAGTTCTTGATTTACGGAGAAAGTGAGGTGCTACAAGTCGGTAGAGTCTGAAAGGCAAGTTTCCAACAGACAAAGATGATTTCCGGTCACAGTCCGGTTATATCTTGTGTCTGTCTGGCGGTGCAAGGCACTGTTGCTGACTCCATGACTTAAGTTGAACATTTCGCAGCTTGGGAAGCGGCGAAAGAGGTTGTTTGGAAAGAAGAGTTCATCACTGAACTTGATGTGATTCCCAGCATAGATGAGACTAGCTGCACATCAGAGGTCCAAACACCTTGAGGGTAGGTATAACCTATTCCGTGAGATAAATGACAGAGGTGTTAAGTAGATCAGCAAGTTTCAACGAATGAGAACGTTGCTAATCTATTAACGAAGCCACTCCTTGGGCCTAAGCACGAGTCGCGGACTGTAGCTGTAGGATAAGTGAAATTAAGATGTAGTCTTAATTTCAGTGGGAGTTTGTAAAGGGCTTTATTTAGTTGTTTTGAAAGGTTCATGTAAACATAACATTTTATGTTTATGAAATTTATGATTTCTGGATTATTTTAACTGTGATATAAATAATCGTTCCAAAATGATTCATGTCATTATATATGGGCCATCGAAGTACATGAGTAGACTTGATCCTGAAACCCCATATTTAACGAAATGACATAAATCATAGTGTCCATAGTCGAAGGTTGTTGAAATTGGAACACCAACAACCACTTGAGACTAGAGTGTGTTGAGACTTATGACCAAGTTTCGAGGGGTCATAGATGCGCGGCATCAAAGTCGACACATAGGTATATGTAGGGGAGCATATGACCGGACATGGCCCGCTGATGAGAACTCTACAAGATATTAATATCTGTGTCATAAGAGGTTCTCATATACGACTATAGAGTATAGTCCTTAGACCTGAGTTCGCATGCATGTGGCTGCTCATGGATTGATGCATTTTGATCATTGTCTAACGCTGTTTCGTAACTGGGAGCTATAAGGACCTTGGTTGGGTGTATTATGAAGCGTGTAGTTCATAGTGATGGAACAAGATGGGATTTGTCCCTGCCGTTTAACGGAGGTAATATCTCTAGGCCAATCGGAGACTTGATAGCTGGTAAGAGAGTGGCCACTCCCAAACGGACTTGCCCAAGTCGTTTGCATTGTCAGTATCAAATCTGGTCCGATAAACATGGTCTGGCTATATAAGGATGACACGCATCTTGCCTTATGCCAGATCGAGATATTGAGACAAAAGTATTAGGGAATGTAGGATTCCAGTACAATCGGGAGATTGTTGGGAATGTCCTGTGTAGGATTCCAGTACAAGTGGGAGATTGTTGGGAATGTCCTGAAATCTACCGTACTATCTCTAGAAAGTATGATAAGTGTCGAGATCAGACATAAGTCATAAATACTGGGTGATCATGATGACTTGCTAGAGCCCGCTCATGATCTATAAGTTTAGGACTTATTACCAGTATTGTATGATCCCTAAGGGTCATACACCATAGCTAACGGGAAAGTTAACATGGAATTAATACAGTAAGATGCAAGGCATTTACTGTATTTGTACAGAGAATTGGGCCAGACAAAAGACAGTCTTTTGTCTGATTTGGGCCTTGGGCCCAAAAGCCTTATGAGCCATTAGTTTAATTACTTGGGCCCATATAAGGAAGAAAAGAGGCGCAGGAAGCCCTAAGGCTTATGCCTCTGCGATTTTCACAGCCACTCTTCCTCTCTCTCTCTCTGTTGTTCCGACTTGGTCTAGCAGCCTGATCCGAAGCTTGTAAGCGTGTGGATACCTAGGAGGAGCCGGTAATCATCAGCTCTTGCAGATCTCGATATTCCTTTGATCAATCCGCTGCAATCACAAGGTAATGATCCTGATCTGTTTATGATTCAACTGCAAATCACCTATATCCTAGATGATTATGTGCTAGGCTGTAACCTGACAATTACACCATTAACACACATAATCCTTCAAAATGTACAGCCTTCTGCCCAGCTAGAAGATTACAAACTGTGTCTAGCTTACTCATAATATCAGCAATCTCCAGGTTCTCCACCTTTCCACCAGACTTCTTCCTTCTCTCATCAGTAGTCTTGCAACTATTACTGCTTACTAAGTTGTCTATCAGCTGCTTAGCTTGCTCAGGAGTCCTAGTGTTGAAATTCGCATTGCTGGAATTATCCAACGCAGTCTGGTATGGGAGACCTATGCCTCTAAAGAAAATGCCTAACAGTGTTACCTCAGTGAATCCATGATGCGGGCAGTCACGTTGGTACTTCTTAAACCTCATCCAGGCAGTCTTAAGAGGTTCTGTCGGACCTTGAGTGAAGGTAAGAATGTCCTGTCTAGACTGATCGGAGCGAGCATCATCATAGAAGTGTCTCAGAAACTCACTCTTCAAAGCATCCCATGTAACAAACTTCCCAGGTGGAAGCTGTTTCAGCCAGGCAGCAGCATCTCCAGCGAGAGAGTAGGGGAAAAGTTTGAGAAACAGATAGTCATAGTTCACTCCATCATACTTCATCCCTGTGACAATGTCCTCAAACTCATCTATATGATCCATCGGCTGCTCATTAGGATAACCATGGAAGGCATTCTGCCTCAGCAGAGAGTAGTAGATAGCCTTGATCTCAAAATCATTCCTCTCAAAACCAGGAGGCACAAGAGCTGACCGGTTAGAATGAAACTCATCCGGACGGTTATAGTCAGCCAAATTCCTCTCATGGACAACCATCCTCTTCTCCTGTTGTGGATGCTCAGGAGGATCAGGGATAACATTCCCTTCAGCGTCAATCTGTTGCCCAGCAGCATTGTACGGATTGTTTTGTTGGTCCCTTAGGACACCTTGAGCATCAGGCATTATGGTCACACGTTGTACAACCATCCTTACTCTTTGAACTCTTCTGTTAGTCCTCTCTAGTCTAGCAAGCTCTTCAAGTTGGAGGTTTACGAGATTAGTATTCGGATTACTTCTGGTATCACGCTTCTGCATAAATCGTCTGTAATCGCCAAGCAATGATCGATACTAACAGTGCAACGATCGATTCAAATCCAATCGCCAAGTAACGATCGACACAGAAAGTGCAACGGTCGATGCTATGTGATTATGAAACCCTGCGACAGATAGAAAACAGAGAAAAAATCAGTAACCAAAATAAAATAAAAAAAATAAAAAATCCTAGTAAAAACCCTAAGTTCGAATCTATCGAAGACTCTAAGAGTCCCCGACAACGGCGCCAAAAACTTGATAGGTCTCAGAGTTTTACCCTATACTAACTGCAAGTGCACAGTAATATCAATGTAGTACTTAGGGATCGAATTCACGAGGACTCTAGGCAACGATAGGATTAGAACTAAAAAGATTAAACTAGGAGAAAGCAAATTTTATTGAGAAACTAAAAGCAATGCGAGAAAATAAACAAGTAGCAAGTTGTGGTTGTAAGCAGTTAACTAAGGGCGCTAAGTCTAGGGATTTCTCAGGAGATCAGACAATCAGACAAATCATTCAGTCAGGATCAAATTACGTACAGTTCTAGAACTCGAAGCACGGATATAGAATTAACCAACTTTCGTTGTGAGAATTCTCTAAGCCTAATTGCAGAAATCCAAATGTCTTTGTAATTCCTAACAGATTAAAGCAGCTTTAATGATCAAGTTCGATATGTTCACAATCTAATTAAACCAAATTTCTTTGCGAGTAATTATATTGCTCAACCTAAATAATTCAGATTCTAAACCACACTTTCGTGACATGGGTAAAGCCACGTATGTTCTTGGATTTTGGATCTAAAGATAGAGATCCAAAAGAGCTGGTAGGACAAAGTCAGGATTCTTATATTGACAAAGTCCCACACGTTTTTAGCATTCCAAGAAGGGTTTTATGCCAATGTCACATGGCATTACGTTAAGCAAGAAACAGTGTCCTACGATAACTGCTGAGCTTGAATGCATGGATGAGATTCCATATGCGTCGGCAATTGGATCTATCATGTATGCCATGACACGTACTTGTTTTGATGTTGCTTTAATGTTAAGCAAGACAAGTAAAGACCAGTCAAATCCAGCAAAGAATCACTGGATAGCCGTAAAGAATATCCTGAAGTATTTGAGGAATACTTAGGATAAGTTCTTGATTTACGGAGAAAGTGAGGTGCTACAAGTCGGTAGAGTCTGAAAGGCAAGTTTCCAACAGACAAAGATGATTTCCGGTCACAGTCCGGTTATATCTTGTGTATGTCTGGCGGTGCAAGGCACTGTTGCTGACTCCATGACTTAAGTTGAACATTTCGCAGCTTGGGAAGCGGCGAAAGAGGTTGTTTGGAAAGAAGAGTTCATCACTGAACTTGATGTGATTCCCAGCATAGATGAGACTAGCTGCACATCAGAGGTCCAAACACCTTGAGGGTAGGTATAACCTATTCCGTGAGATAAATGACAGAGGTGTTAAGTAGATCAGCAAGTTTCAACGAATGAGAACGTTGCTAATCTATTAACGAAGCCACTCCTTGGGCCTAAGCACGAGTCGCGGACTGTAGCTGTAGGATAAGTGAAATTAAGATGTAGTCTTAATTTCAGTGGGAGTTTGTAAAGGGCTTTATTTAGTTGTTTTGAAAGGTTCATGTAAACATAACATTTTATGTTTATGAAATTTATGATTTCTGGATTATTTTAACTGTGATATAAATAATCGTTCCAAAATGATTCATGTCATTATATATGGGCCATCGAAGTACATGAGTAGACTTGATCCTGAAACCCCATATTTAACGAAATGACATAAATCATAGTGTCCATAGTCGAAGGTTGTTGAAATTGGAACACCAACAACCACTTGAGACTAGAGTGTGTTGAGACTTATGACCAAGTTTCGAGGGGTCATAGATGCGCGGCATCAAAGTCGACACATAGGTATATGTAGGGGAGCATATGACCGGACATGGCCCGCTGATGAGAACTCTACAAGATATTAATATCTGTGTCATAAGAGGTTCTCATATACGACTATAGAGTATAGTCCTTAGACCTGAGTTCGCATGCATGTGGCTGCACATGGATTGATGCATTTTGATCATTGTCTAACGCTGTTTCGTAACTGGGAGCTATAAGGACCTTGGTTGGGTGTATTATGAAGCGTGTAGTTCATAGTGATGGAACAAGATGGGATTTGTCCCTGCCGTTTAACGGAGGTAATATCTCTAGGCCAATCGGAGACTTGATAGCTGGTAAGAGAGTGGCCACTCCCAAACGGACTTGCCCAAGTCGTTTGCATTGTCAGTATCAAATCTGGTCCGATAAACATGGTCTGGCTATATAAGGATGACACGCATCTTGCCTTATGCCAGATCGAGATATTGAGACAAAAGTATTAGGGAATGTAGGATTCCAGTACAATCGGGAGATTGTTGGGAATGTCCTGTGTAGGATTCCAGTACAAGTGGGAGATTATTGGGAATGTCCTGAAATCTACCGTACTATCTCTAGAAAGTATGATAAGTGTCGAGATCAGACATAAGTCATAAATACTGGGTGATCATGATGACTTGCTAGAGCCCGCTCATGATCTATAAGTTTAGGACTTATTACCAGTATTGTATGATCCCTAAGGGTCATACACCATAGCTAACGGGAAAGTTAACATGGAATTAATACAGTAAGATGCAAGGCATTTACTGTATTTGTACAGAGAATTGGGCCAGACAAAAGACAGTCTTTTGTCTGATTTGGGCCTTGGGCCCAAAAGCCTTATGAGCCATTAGTTTAATTACTTGGGCCCATATAAGGAAGAAAAGAGGCGCAGGAAGCCCTAAGGCTTATGCCTCTGCGATTTTCACAGCCACTCTTCCTCTCTCTCTCTCTGTTGTTCCGACTTGGTCTAGCAGCCTGATCCGAAGCTTGTAAGCGTGTGGATACCTAGGAGGAGCCGGTAATCATCAGCTCTTGCAGATCTCGATATTCCTTTGATCAATCCGCTGCAATCACAAGGTAATGATCCTGATCTGTTTATGATTCAACTGCAAATCACCTATATCCTAGATGATTATGTGCTAGGCTGTAACCTGACAATTACACCATTAACACACATAATCCTTCAAAATGTACAGCCTTCTGCCCAGCTAGAAGATTACAAACTGTGTCTAGCTTACTCATAATATCAGCAATCTCCAGGTTCTCCACCTTTCCACCAGACTTCTTCCTTCTCTCATCAGTAGTCTTGCAACTATTACTGCTTACTAAGTTGTCTATCAGCTGCTTAGCTTGCTCAGGAGTCCTAGTGTTGAAATTCGCATTGCTGGAATTATCCAACGCAGTCTGGTATGGGAGACCTATGCCTCTAAAGAAAATGCCTAACAGTGTTACCTCAGTGAATCCATGATGCGGGCAGTCACGTTGGTACTTCTTAAACCTCATCCAGGCAGTCTTAAGAGGTTCTGTCGGACCTTGAGTGAAGGTAAGAATGTCCTGTCTAGACTGATCGGAGCGAGCATCATCATAGAAGTGTCTCAGAAACTCACTCTTCAAAGCATCCCATGTAACAAACTTCCCAGGTGGAAGCTGTTTCAGCCAGGCAGCAGCATCTCCAGCGAGAGAGTAGGGGAAAAGTTTGAGAAACAGATAGTCATAGTTCACTCCATCATACTTCATCCCTGTGACAATGTCCTCAAACTCATCTATATGATCCATCGGCTGCTCATTAGGATAACCATGGAAGGCATTCTGCCTCAGCAGAGAGTAGTAGATAGCCTTGATCTCAAAATCATTCCTCTCAAAACCAGGAGGCACAAGAGCTGACCGGTTAGAATGAAACTCATCCGGACGGTTATAGTCAGCCAAATTCCTCTCATGGACAACCATCCTCTTCTCCTGTTGTGGATGCTCAGGAGGATCAGGGATAACATTCCCTTCAGCGTCAATCTGTTGCCCAGCAGCATTGTACGGATTGTTTTGTTGGTCCCTTAGGACACCTTGAGCATCAGGCATTATGGTCACACGTTGTACAACCATCCTTACTCTTTGAACTCTTCTGTTAGTCCTCTCTAGTCTAGCAAGCTCTTCAAGTTGGAGGTTTACGAGATTAGTATTCGGATTACTTCTGGTATCACGCTTCTGCATAAATCGTCTGTAATCGCCAAGCAATGATCGATACTAACAGTGCAACGATCGATTCAAATCCAATCGCCAAGTAACGATCGACACAGAAAGTGCAACGGTCGATGCTATGTGATTATGAAACCCTGCGACAGATAGAAAACAGAGAAAAAATCAGTAACCAAAAAAAAATAAAAAAAAAATAAAAAATCCTAGTAAAAACCCTAAGTTCGAATCTATCGAAGACTCTAAGAGTCCCCGACAACGGCGCCAAAAACTTGATAGGTCTCAGAGTTTTACCCTATACTAACTGCAAGTGCACAGTAATATCAATGTAGTACTTAGGGATCGAATTCACGAGGACTCTAGGCAACGATAGGATTAGAACTAAAAAGATTAAACTAGGAGAAAGCAAATTTTATTGAGAAACTAAAAGCAATGCGAGAAAATAAACAAGTAGCAAGTTGTGGTTGTAAGCAGTTAACTAAGGGCGCTAAGTCTAGGGAGTTCTCAGGAGATCAGACAATCAGACAAATCATTCAGTCAGGATCAAATTACGTACAGTTCTAGAACTCGAAGCACGGATATAGAATTAACCAACTTTCGTTGTGAGAATTCTCTAAGCCTAATTGCAGAAATCCAAATGTCTTTGTAATTCCTAACAGATTAAAGCAGCTTTAATGATCAAGTTCGATATGTTCACAATCTAATTAAACCAAATTTCTTTGCGAGTAATTATATTGCTCAACCTAAATAATTCAGATTCTAAACCACACTTTCGTGTCAATCTAGAAACCTATGATCTAGATTCTAAGTGATCAAGTTAGAACTAGCATTAAACACAATTTAGATTGAAGAACATCTATTGATATGAATCCTTAACTGAATTAATTATATCTAGCAAGCCATAAAATCCTTATGAGAATCCCTAAACCTAACTATGAATCTACTCAGACATGGAATATGAAAACATAATCAATGAAATAATAGATTGCATAAAAGAGATTAAAATAAAGGAATAAAGGGGTTCGAAATCTTCTCCAAAAACAAGATGTAGTACAGGATTAGATCAGCCCCAAAAGCTCTAAAAACTCTCTGCTCTAAAGTATGTTAGCGTATGAAAGCGTATGTAAAAACTGATCTAAAAACCTAATTAAATAGCTAAAACACGTCTTGGGGCTTCTGTGTAATTATCTAGAACTTCTGGGCAACTTTGCAATATCAGCATTCTTCATTAACTCTCGCGAGTCTGGCCCAGCTCGTCATGCAACGATCGATGCATGTGTGTGTCGATCGACACAGACCTCTATTCTGGTCAGTGAGCATAATCTCTCGGGTCAAAACTCCAAAATGCTCCAAATAGATCCAATAACTCCAAATCCACTCCAAACGTGCGTGTACCTAATAATACCTATAAAAGACTCTAAAGAAAAACAAAAAGACTCTAAAACATACTTATATCATGGCATAAAACCGGTAAAAACCATGATATATCAATTAACTGTGTACAGATCATAACCAGACATCGAGGATGAGTCTGGCTTGTTTGCAATATTCTCCATTAGCTTTGATAAGTTCAAATCATGTCCATAAACTGTAGGACCTCTCGATAGAATATGTGTTATTTCCATCTCTCCCCCGAGTATTTTTTACCAGAGCCTGGGTTAAGGTCCCTCAGTCCTGTTTGAGGGATCAGCTTATGTCGTTTTCTTAAAAACCGTATTTCCGTTTTCAAAAGTGTTTGCGAAAGTTTAAAAATGAGGTTACTTTGCGAAAGGATTTTCAAAACACCAACTATATCATCGGTTGCTATTATTTTTGGTTCTAGTCTAGTTAGATCTTCTTTGCAGGTTATGGTCGGTGCTCTTAGACCTTAGTGGTGTTATTGCCTTTAAGATGTGTGCCGAGAGGTATGTCGTGCTGTGTACCGTGAAGGTGTGTGTTGAGATGTATGTTGCGGTGTGCACTTACGGGGTAGTAGATGCCATTGAGGTGTGTATTGAGGTTAGCGTTGTTCGGAGTGTTAACCAACCAAGCGTGGTAAGACAATAAGGATGTGGAGATCTTCACCGAAGAGGCTAATGCTGGAGTGTAGCAGAGGCTGCAAGAGTTACAGGAAGTGTTACAAGAGTTGCAAGAGGCGTTGTAGGAGCTGCAAGGAGTGATGCAGGAGCTGCAAGAGGTGATGCTTTGCAATGGAGTTGGATTTCGGGATGGCACCCATGGAATATGCATCAAATTATTTTGTACCAGCAGATATGGATGAGTTGAAGGAGAAGCTAGAGGACCTGGTGAAGAAAGGATTGATCGGATCAAGTAGTTCACCATATGAGCATTTGCCATGTTGTAAGGAAGAGTGACAAAGGTTTCAGACTTGGTATGTACTACCAGAGTTTGAATAAGATTGGTGTAAGGAAATCACCATCTGGAAAAGTTTGGAGTTTGGAAGGCAGCTATCGGTTGGACCAGGGAAATTGCGGACCAAGTGCAAGTGGTCGATGGGAATATCTGGTTGCATGGAAGCCATAGGAGGTGGCGGTGTCCTAACTAGAGTAATCGTCAAGAGTCGTTTGTGTTGCTTGTTGCACAAGAAGCAGTTGGGAACTGTTCAAACCTATTCTAAGTATGGAATCTTGGAATCGGTTTTGTGACATCAACCTCAATGGGTTATGGACGGTTTGCTTGAAGTCTGATCAAGCTAAAATTTGGAGGAGATCTTCGTGGTATTGCAGGCTCGGGAATCAACGGTAGGTGATACATCATGGTTTTTACCAGTTTTAGACCATGATATAAGTGTGTTTTAGAGTCTTTTATTGTTTCTTTCGAGTCTTTTATAGGTATTATTAGGTACACGCATGTTTGGAGTGGATTTGGAGATTTTGGAGCTATTTGGAGCATTTTGGAATTTTGACCCGAGAGATTCAGCTCACTGTCCGAAACAGAGCAATGTGTCGACCGACACATACATGCATCGATCGATGCATGACGAGTTGGGCCAGACTCGCGAGAGTTAATGAAGAATGAGGATATTGCAAAGTTGCCCAGAAGTTCCAGATAATTACACAGAAGCCCCAAGACGTGTTTTAGCTATTTAATTAGGTTTTTAGATCAGTTTTGGAAAAGGCTTTCATACGCTAACATACTTGAGAGCAGAGAGTTTTTAGAGCTTTTGGGGCTGATCTAATCATGTACTACATCTTGTTTTGGGAGAAGATTTTGAACCCCTTCACTCCTTTATTAATCTCTTTTATGCAATCTATTATTTCATTGATTATGTTTTCATATTCCATGTCTGAGTAGATTCATAGTTAGGTTTAGGGATTCTCATAAGGATTTTATGGCTTGCTAGATATAATTAATTCAGTTAAGGATTCATATCAATAGATGTTCTTCAATTTAAATTGTGTTTAATGCTAGTTCTAACTTGATCACTTAGAATCTAGATCATAGGTTTCTAGATTGACACGAAAGTGTGGTTTAGAATCTGAATTATTTAGGTTGAGCAATATAATTACTCGCAAAGAAATTTGGTTTAATTAGATTGTGAACATATCGAACTTGATCATTAAAGCTGGTTTAATCTGTTAGGAATTACAAAGACATTTGGATTTTTGCAATTAGGCTTAGAGAATTCTCACAACGAAAGTTGGTTAATTCTATATCCGTGCTTCGAGTTCTAGAACTGTACGTAATTTGATCCTGACTGAATGATTTGTCTGATTGTCTGATCTCCTGAGAACTCCCTAGACTTAGCGCCCTTAGTTAACTGCTTACAACCACAACTTGCTACTTGTTTATTTTCTCGCATTGCTTTTAGTTTCTCAATACAATTTGCTTTCTCCTAGTTTAATCTTTTTAGTTCTAATCCTATCGTTGCCTAGAGTCCTCGTGGATTCGATCCCTAAGTACTACATTGATATTACTGTGCACTTGCAGTTAGTATAGGGTAAAACTCTGAGACCTATCAGTAGGACCGGAAAGGTAACGTCTGTTGTAGAGTTCCTTGTGTGTTACTAAAGCAGATAAGGGAGTTTCTTCAAGAAATAAAGGCGGTAGTAAAAGGCTTTCGGAAAGTAGAGTTGTGGCATTTGGAATTGCCTATTCAACTGGAATTATGTTGGTTGCCAGAACCAGTGGATAAAGTTGGTTATTGGAGATGGAAATCCAACGGAAGAGTGTTAGGAAAACATTATGGCGAATTGACAAGAAGCTTCAAGAACAAGCGGAAGAGGACAAGTTTAATGGGGAAGGAAACCAAGGGATGGTGTTTGGGAAACACCACAGCCGGATCACAAGGTAGGAAACCTTGAGTTGGAAGTCGGTTAGGAAATCAGAGTGCGCAGCGGAAGCGTGGAAAGTAAGTGTAGCAGAAGCTGAGTGAGTTGTTCCCCACATGTCATGTAGCCATAATTGACATGGTTAGCCTCATATTTCGCAAGGGATAAGCAAGGATGTCTGCTTGTGCGACAGTCAACGCCATAGTGCACGATAATGAAAACCGATGAAGAGAATCCATTTAGAAGTGGATGATACACTGTGGCACGATAATGTAAAATCATTGAGTAGAACCAATTTGGAAGCGAATCATCTCATTCAAATCTTAGAACCACTCGAAGGATGAGTGTTGTTTCTAAATATTGGAAGTATTGACTATGAAATTGGTTGTTCCCTTTGTTCTTATTACTAAGCTTCAGTGTTAACGAGTCTCAAGGACAGAGATGGTAACTCGTTTGGCTCAAGCGGTAAATGGGATGTAGTAAAGGACTTCTTCTTAGCAATGGACGCTAGAAATCTAAACCACCTTATCAAGTTGGAAACCGATCCTAATGGACATGAGCGGTAGTATGTGGCATTTTGTTGTATTCTGGAAGATGTTGTTGGATAGGTACTGAGGAGAAAGACACTTTGAGCGTGTTTTGAAATTAAGGGGGGAGGGGGGGGGAGAAGCAATCTTCTGAATTCGATGGCAAGTTCTTTTCAAGGAAGTAAGTTGGTCAAGTTGAGTTATGTTCTGCGGGCTTCGTTGTGTTTTGCTAGCGGTAAAAAGTCATATGAAAATATCTCAGCAGGTGGAACATAGTAGCATACTAACCAACCTGGTTTTGAAAATTACAGTCTTTTCAAATTTCACCAAAAAAAGATACTTACAGAGTTGTCAATTCTGGCTTACTCCACATGTATGAAGGAATAGGACCAGACAGACTCATATTCCTCAAAATTCTGAAACAAGGACGAAGACTTTAGTTGACATTCTCAGATAAAATCAAGCTTCATTAGTTGATGGCGTTGCTAGATATATTAGGAAATGAGTTTATCCCAATCGTATCACTAGTACTCCTGAAAATGAAATACAAGTCTTAAAATATCACTCATTTCAGTGGTACTTTTTCTGATCAATTAAAAGTAATATAATAATTACAGTTGTGTGAGGGTCTTGCCAATGGTGCTGATCAGTGGTATCACTCATAAGATTCAAAAGAATCGTCATCGTTCGCCCTAGGAAGCTTTCTCCCAGGCACGCTTTCCCAGGTCAGCCGCCATCTCAATTTTTTCCGATTACTCCCCGGCCGGCGCTCTTGCCGGTGCCGGGGAGGGTCTCTCGCCGTCGATCTTCTTATCTCTCTCCATTTCAAGCCTTCCGCCATCTACACCGGTTGTACGGTCTGCTCTCGTCTGCTTCCTCCTCTGCTCCGGGCTGCGCCGGCTTATCCGTTCGTCTCTGCTCCTCTCTGGTCCGTCGAGCGTGCTTCCATGGTGTTGACGCCGTCGTTTCCTTTGCCATCTCCGGAAGGCCTTCTCGCTTGGTGTGAGTCGGTTTGTATTTCTAGATCTTGAGCTCTCTGGTTGCTGTAAGATGGTTTATGGTGCGGTTTTGTTGTTACGGTAGTACTGATGGTGAGCCAGTATGTTCGGGTTTAGGTTTAGGCTTGTTTTTGCAGCTGTATCCGGTTCTTGGGTTGGGTTTTGAGATGGGGTTTAATCGGCTTTAGAATTTGTGATCTTAGGTACCTCTGCTATCTAGGGTAATTTGTTGGTATGGGGTTATAGTTAGCTCCTTTGCTTGTAGGTTGTGGTTAACCTTGGTTTCATGGAGAGCGCTTTTCAATCGGGTTTGATTTTTAGATTGGTGTTTGTATTGTTTAGGCTTCGCTGGAGATTTGGGTTTGTGTTGTGCTTCTATCTAGGTTATTCTTAGACGTTTATGAGTGCGTCTTTCCGCATCCGAAAGAGGTTTATGAGAACTTTCTTAGGTTCTTTCTTGTCGGGTTATGAAGCCGTGTTTCTGAGTTCTGGGTTGGTGAGAGAGTGTCTCTCTGGGAGTCTCCAGGTGGTTGATGTTGTCGGTCGGTGTGCCGTGGGCTACGACGACTTATCTCGTTCTTTCCTCTTTTGCGGTTACCACATCTTCCAAGTTTGAGTTGCTTTGCTTAACTCTCGTACTTTCGAGTTAAGTTTCCTTTAGCTGTAGGTTTTAGTAACCCTTTATGGGCTTTTGTTGCCTGTTCTTTGGGCTTTTGTTGCCCATTGTTTGGGCTTTAATCGCCCGTTGTTTGGACTTTAGTCTCCTTTTATAGGATCATGTATCAAACTCTCGTATTTCACGTCTATGAATATAATCCATCAGATGAAAAAAAAAAAATTACAGTTGTGTGAGATTTTATAGGCGGGCTACTGCGTCAGGAATAGGCCCTTTCAGTCCACTTGCGTATAGATCTCTGATAATCATAAATCGACACAACTTAGATGACATTAAAACACAAAACTATAAGAGAAATTACAAATGGTGATGATGGAGAATCTTACAGCGAAGTTATTGTCACATACTGCATAATGTAAAGAAACAACTATATTAAAGCTTTGTAAACTTTAATATTGGGCATGCTATCTCTTCACACCTTTATCAAATTAATTCACAACCTGCAATTCATCATACTACAAAGAAACAAACAATACCTAGAGTGTTATTCTAAGGTGACTTAAATCTCAAGATACTACAAAAAGGTCTTCTATTGTCTATTGTCTATTGTAGAGTGTTATTCCTTGCTCACCCAAGAATGAAAAGATTTCGTTAGGATTTTCTATTGTCTATTGTATCGGGTTTTAGGGCAGTATATAAACGGGTCTAAGGGTTTATAAATATTAACACACGAAATATAAAAACCCTAGACAAAAGGGTATTTGCCGCAATACTGTTTCTCTCTAAGTATTCAGCACAAACGTTTCTTCTTCTAGAGTCCAAAACTATGGATTTACCGAATCTGCTTCACTTTTGTGGTTAAACGACTATACCAAAGAAAGGTCGAGTTCGAGTCATCAGACTTAAACCGTTTGGTATTTATGTTATATTTTAACTCATGTTGGTTTAAGATATAAAACCCATTCTAAACGGGGTGCTACCATTAAATATTTCATTAAGATCAAAAGAACAAAACTTGTCTTTTATCAAATGAAAAACATCCAAATTCTCAAAAAGAAAATGAAAGACATTTTGCATATAGCAAGTACATGGTGGAAATTACTTAATTTCAAAAACCAAGTAGGAAAGGCTCCTACAAGTGGAGAATCTCTACGGCTCATGCAGCAACCATTGCTTCAACCAGACACGCAGTTCCACTTGTCCTTTCTTCAACGTTCTACTGTCGCTTAGGTCCTGCATATTTCAAAAATATCAGTACCACAACAAGTATCCAATACTTATGTAGAACTTGAATTAATAACACAATACCTGAAGAAGAAGTACCATACATCTTCTCCATCTCTTGTGAATCTTCCAAGAATTTAATGCAATCTCTCTTCCAATGCCCCTACTCATTACAGTAGAAGCACTTACTAACACCAGATGGGCTTGACTTGGGCTTAAAAGATGACACAGGCTTATCCTGATTCCAAATCTGGACGGCCTTGCCTTCACCCTTGTCTATAAAAGATTTCTCAAATCTTTTACCCTTTATGATGTCATACTCTGCTGTTTTGAGCATACCATGCAGTTCAGTCAACGTCTTCGTCAAGCCTTTCTTGATATAGTTATTAACGAACTTGTCATAGCTTGACGGCAGTGACTGCAGAATGATGTCAGTGGCCAACTCGAAGCTGACAGGACATTCCAGTTTCCCCAGGTTATCAATGTAACCCATCAGTTTAATGACATGAGGACTTACTGGAGCATCCTCTGGTAGCTTGCACCCAGTGAGAGACTTCACCATCTGGAATCTCTCAACTCGTGCCAGATCTTGAAACTTCAGTTTCAGGCTGGTGATCATCTCTATTGGCGACTCCATGTTCTCATACTGACTCTTCAAGTCTGAGTTCATGGAAGCCAATATCAGACCACGCACATCTACCACATCAGTATAATGCTTATTCCAAGCATTATACACTGCATGCGAGCGATTGGTCCCAAGCTTTTCTGGAAGAGCCTTTTCAAGGACATAGTCCTTGCTCTCCTGCTTGAGAATGAATCTCAGATTCCGATACCAATCCAGGAAGTTGGATCCATTTAGCTTGTCCTTTTCCAGGACGGATCGCAACGAGAAAGTAGTCATAGACATAAGCTGAAATCCAAGAAAAACGAAGATTTAGTTATGTATATGAAGAGAAATCTTATCAAATAAGAGAACTCGCATTATATTCAAGCAGTATTTCCTCTACGAATATAATGATCCAAGATCCTCAAATTACTAAAATTCGAGTGGGCGACTCGCCGTTACTCAAAATTTAGTCATCTAGGTAAGCAAATCATTGCTAATTGTACCCAGTACAATTCTTGGTCGCAGATGAGACAAACTATGTCTAATCCACTCTGATGTCTCTGGGCCCAGAACTTCTGATAGCCCAGTCAAGTAAAACCAATTTCTTCTGTCTTGTGATCATATGACAGTCGCACTGCAAGTCTGTCAGTGACCACCTGCCAAACTCATGCTGTGGTGGATACCAAGGACTCCAAGAGTATCCAACAAACAACACAAGTTTTCACAGTAGACAAAATTGGGTAAGACATGAAGGTCACTTGATATTTAGTTGAGGAAACTAAACTCAAAAGTTTAGCAAATCAATTTCTTAGGTCATTTAATTGTTGATGTTAATGCACTGCAAGTCCATCAACATTATTACCTGCCTTACTCACGTAATTGTGGACACCAAGCTCTTGGCTAGACATCACACAACGAAATGAGTCTTGACAGTTGACCATATTGAAGCTAAGCTTTAATCAAGGTTTTGGTCGAGTTTGGTTTCTGCAAATTCAAGGTTCAATAACCAGAATTCCGAGCACTGTATCGATCGACGCAGACTCTGTCTGTCGATCGACATAACCAAACAAAACCGGATTTCAATGACCGGTTAATTCAATTAACCCGGTTCATCGAACCAGTTATGTTGATCGACGCAGCCCATGTGTGACGATCGACATAGACCTAAACCGCAGATAGTTCTTGATAACCGGTCCAATTCAATTGAACCGACTTATCTGATCAAACTGATCTTAACCAATCGGTTTATACTAATTGGGATGATCAGTTCAATCCAATTGAACCAATTCATCCAATTTAAACCGTTTAAACCAGTTTCAATTAATTGCGATAATCAGTCCAATTCCATTGAACCGTATTATCCAATCAAACTGATTCAAAACATCGGTTTATGCTGATTGAGATAATCAGTTCAATCCAATTGAACCAATTCATCTAATTTAAACCGATCTATTCGGACTTAACCAAGCATGATAACCGGTCCAATCCAATTGAACCGATTAACCATTCGCTTGGTCTGTGTCGACCGACACTAACCTGTGTCGATCGATACGTGACCGAATCTGCTCTGTGTCGACCGATACTCAACCTGTGTCGATCGACACAGAAGGCTTTCGGTTTTTTCTTCGCGAAAAACCCTAGCCGCCGAATCTTGTCGTTTTCGCCGTTCTGTGTCGACCGACACACCTAGTGTGTCGATCGACACTGTGCGAAAACACAGACTCGAGCTTGATCGAAATCGATCTGACCTGTTCAATCTAAACAACTTGTTCTAGCGAATCTAAATCATCAAATTCAATAAACAGGTCTGATTCAATGATAAAACCCTAAGGCTCTGATACCACTGTTGGGAATCCGAGCCAATTCTACAGATTCAGAATTCTCGCGAGTTCCCGATAGCCTAGGATCTAGGGTCTAGTTAATTGAATCATGGATCTCACCTCGTGATTACCTGGTGTTTGGCAGCGGAAGATTGATCAGGTAGCACGAGATCTATTGCGCCTCAGATGCTGCGCCTCTATCGTAGTCCACACGCACACAAGCTGGAATCCGCCGGGTTTCTAGCGCCGGTGCTCGGATCTCTTTGGGACCTTCGTTTCTAGAGGTTTCTGTGTTTTCTCTCTGAAAAAAAACAGTCTGGGCGGCTCTCTCTTTTTTAGGTCGAGAATAATAAGATCACTTATATATCGACTCTCTCATAAACCGAAACATCAGTTTCGGTTTCGCCACTGTGTCGACCGACACATTCATTGGTGTCGATCGACACAAGTCTTGTATCGACCGACGCACCTAATGGTGTCGATCGATACACCTCTTTGAAACTCAATTCGATGCGTATCCAATACACATCGATTAGACCATATGCCAATGATCTATCCCATGCAGAGTATATCCAACTTGCTTAGGTGTGTGACCCTGTAGGTTCACACGATACTGGAAATGAGTTACAACTCATTTGTCATAATTGGTTTCTAGCAAAACGTTATGACTACCCAGTACCACATGAATTGTCCGATCTCGACAATACAACTATCTCTTTGAGTTCGTACAATGTGATTTCAGGACATAATCCCAACACGGATCGCGGAGGAGAATACTTGAGTCAAGAGTTCAGCGACTATCTGAGCGAGTGTGGAATTGTTTCACAACTCACTCCTCCTAGAACACCTCAATGGAATGGAGTGTCAGAGAGGAGGAATCGAACCTTATTGGATATGGTTCGGTCTATGATGAGTTATTCAAATCTTCCATTATCCTTTTGGGGATACATTCTAGAAACGTCTGCGTTTACACTTAATCGAGTGCCATCTAAATCAGTGGAAAAGACACCACATGAATTGTGGACTGGGAATGTTCCAAACCTGTCTTTCCTGAAGATTTGGGGTTGTGAAGCTTATGTCAAACGTTTAATCTCTGACAAGCTTGCACCCAAATCAGATAAATGCTACTTCGTTGGTTATCCTAGGGAAACCAAGGCATACTACTTTTACAACCAATCTGAGAACAAAGTATTTGTTGCTCGGGACTGTTCTTTTCTTGAGAGGGAGTTTCTCTCTAAGAAAAACAGTGGGAGTAAAGTACATCTTGAAGAAATTCGAGATGCACAGGATACTGCTCAACCTGCTGAGGAAGAGCAGCAGTTGGATCCACAAAGTTCTGTGGAACCGGCACCTGTGGAGCCTGAAGTTCGCAGATCCGGAAGGATCCGTCACGAACCCGAGAGATACTATGGATTTCTCGTAACCGATTCCAATGATCTGATGATCATTGAAAGTGACGAACCAGCGACCTTCGCGGAAGCAATGATGGACCCGGACTCCGAAAAGTGGCTTGGAGCCTCTAAGTCCGAAATGGGATCCATGTCAGAAAACCAAGTATGGTCCTTGGTCGATTTACCTAATGGTGCAAAAGACATTGAGTGTAAATGGATCTTCCAGAAGAAGATTGACGTGGATGGCAATGTACAGATTTACAAAGCGAGGTTGGTGGCTAAAGGTTTCAAGCAAATTCATGGTATTGACTATGATGAAACCTATTCCCCAGTCGCTATGCTTAAGTCCATTCGGATTCTTCTAGCGATTGCCGCTCATTATGATTATGAGATTTGGCAAATGGATGTCAAAACTGCATTCCTGAATGGTATTCTGGAAGAGGATGTGTATATGACACAGCCTGAAGGTTTTGTCGATCCTAAGAATGCTAGGAAGGTATGTAAGCTTCATAAATCCATTTATGGATTGAAGCAAGCATCACGGAGTTGGAATCTTCGTTTTGATGAAGCAGTAAAACAATTTGGTTTCATCAAGAACGAAGAGGAACCATGTGTTTACAAGAAGACTAGTGGGAGCAAAATTGCGTTTCTTGTACTGTATGTCGATGACATACTCCTCCTCAGTAATAACGTTCCGTTGCTTCAGTCTGTCAAGACTTGGCTCGGAAGTTGTTTTTCCATGAAAGACATGGGAGAAGCCGCTTACATCCTTGGAATCAGAATCTACAGAGATAGAATGAACAGGCTGATTGGATTGTGCCAGGACACTTATATTGATAAGGTGTTGCACAGATTCAAGATGCAAGATTCTAAGAAGGGCTTCATACCGATGTCTCATGGCATGATTCTCAGCAAGTAGCAGTGTCCGGCGACACATGCTGAGCGAGAGCGCATGAATAGGATTCCTTATGCTTCTGCAATAGGATCTATTATGTATGCCATGCTCTGCACTCGTCCAGATGTAGCTTACGCGTTAAGCATGACGAGTAGATACCAATCTGATCCAGGTGAAGTTCACTGGACAGCGGTCAAGAATATTCTCAAGTATTTGAGACATACTAAGGATAAATTCCTGGTGTATGGAGGAAGTGAAGAACTTGTGGTGAATGGATTCACCGATGCGAGTTTTCAGACGGACAGAGACGATTTCCGTTCACAATCTGGATATGTCTTCTGTCTAAATGGCCGTGCAGTGAGCTGGAAGAGCTCTAAGCAGAATACCGTGGCTGATTCCACAACGGAAGTTGAATATGTTGCTGCTTCAGAAGCGGCAAAGGAAGCTGGTTGGATTAAGAAGTTCATGACTGAGCTTGGTGTGGTTCCTAGTATCTTGGATCCAGTGGCTTTATTTTGTGACAACAATGGAGCCATTGCTCAGGCGAAAGAACCCAGGTCACACCATAAGTCCAAACACGTGGAGAGGAGATATCACCTGATTCGTGATATCGTCAATAGAGGTGATGTGAAGATCAGCCGAGTTCCGACAGACGAGAATGTCGCTGATCCTCTGACTAAGTCACTCCCAAGGCCTAAGCATGAGAGTCATACGACTGCTGTAGGCATTAGAGATCTTAAGATGTAATCTTGATTCTAGTGGGAGTTTTAGTTTTGTTTTAGTTATAATAAGACGCTCTTGTAAACATTTTTGGAAATGTTTAATGAAATTTGATTTCAGGATTATTTATTGTGATCTAAATAATGGTCCCAAAATAAGTTTATAACATATTATAGGTCATCAAGTTGAGGACTTGATCATGAAACCCTATAGGTTAATAAATTATTTTGTCCCTAGTCGAGGTTGTAGAATTGGGACACTGACAACCGTTAGAGACTAGATTGTGAGGTGACTGTTGGCTAAGTTTCATGGAGCCAATGATATGATTATCGCAGTCAGTCACATAGATATATGTTAGTGAACATATGATCGGACATGACCCGCAAATGAGAAGTCTACAAGATAGTTATATTTGTGTCATAAGAGGTTCTCATTACGACTATAGAGTATAATCCTTAGACCTGAGTTCATCATGCTTTCTTGCATATGAATTGGTACGCTTTGACTTTGTCAAACGTCGACCCGTAACTGGCGACTATAACGGCACTGTTCAAGTATATCATGAAGTGTGCGTTGAAACAGGGATGGAACAAGATGGGATTTGTCCCTCCTGTATAACGGGAGATAAATATCTCAGGGCCTATCGAACATTTAATACTGAGAAAATGTGTGGCCGCACTCAAACGAACTGTAGTTCAGTTGTTTGTAATGTTCAGTATGAGATCAGGAGTTCGATAAACACGATGTTGGCTTAATAAGGATGACACCAATCTTGCCTTATGCCAAATCGAGATATAGAGACAAAAGGATTATAGGAATTGATGATTCCAGTACAAGTGGGAGATTGTTGGGATAGTGTCCTGAAATCACACATGTACTCACTCCTGATGATTGTTGTGTGTTGAGATCATACATTCGTATAGTACTGGGCGGTTGCAATGTTTTGCTAGAAGCCTCTTGCAATCTGTAAGTTATGGACTTACTACCAGTACTATATGATCCTATAGGGTCACACACCTAAGCAAACTGGAAGCTACGACATGGGAATGATCATTATGGTAATGATCATATTAATGTGTATTGGATACACATTATAATCGATAAAATGGTGTTGTGTCGATCGACACAGCTTGTGTGTCGGTCGACACAGTTCGGGTTTTTCGAAAGGCTTTTCGAATTAAGACTTAATTTAGTCTGGCTCGGTTAATGGTGTTTTAGGTCGAATATAATAAGTAAGTTTCGACCTAAACACTTGGCCGTCCACTTTTCTTGACAGAAACAGTAGAAACACCAGAGAGAATCGATTCCCGTTGATCCGGCACTAGCATCCCGTTTCCAGCGAGCGTGCGTGTGTATCTGGTAGAGGCAAGGCGTTTGCGTTGCTCCACTGATCTCGTTCACCATCTCAATTCCGCTGCCAGAAAGGTAAGAACGAGGTTGGTTTTCATTCAATATATCAAACCCTAGATCCAGTGGGATCCAACAAGTTTTGGGATGATATCTTCAAAGGTTGGACAATTTGCAGCATCCATGGCATTCTCGATGGTTGTCTTGATTAGTTCGTACTCTCTTCCCAGACCTCGGAGAGCCGAAAAAATCTTCATTGTTTCAATCTAGGAATGCCTATGGAGCTGAGCTCGTCACTGACTATCTTGATGTCCTGAAGATAGGCAGTCATCGTTTTGTCGACCTTTGTCATTTTCTAGAATTTGTGTTGGAGCTCGAAAAGTCATGATTTTGATGGGCGGTTGTCAACCGCCGGTTGAAGTGTTTGTCTAGAGTCTTCCATATATCAGCAGCAGTAGAGCATTGGAAGATGACACTTTGGAGGGTTTCAGAGATAGAACCAAGCAGCCGGGACTAAACGACTTGGTCTGTTTGGAGCCAAAGCTGATACTCTGGGTTTGGAATGAGCGTTGAGGTCTCTGGATCGAGGATGTATGCAATGGGTGGAGTGATTGCTCTTGTTTCAAATCCGAGGAGTCGTTGTCCACTGAGAAATGCATGAAACTGACGTTTCCAAAAAGAGTGATTTTGATCGGTGAGCTTAACAGTAATAGAGTTAACAACATTTAGGGAAGGAGAGTGAAAAGATTTCATGGCTCTGATACCATGAAAGAAAATTGTTAGAAGCTAAATCTTTTCTTATTGATTTGCTTAACCTTTACAATTACAAAGGTAAGGCTCTTATAGCCTATACAACATGCTTCATCTAATGATAAGTGTAAGCATCTTCGTCAAGTATGAGAAGATTGAAACGGTTGTGAGTAGCGATAATATTGTTTTTCGTACGCTTGACCTCTTTACAGGAAGCTGCCTCTGACGCTCCTCTGCCTTTGTCGTTATTGCTTTTGCAGAGTGCATAAAGCCGTTGGGGGAAGCTTGACCAGAGTTTGAATCTTGCTTGTTGGGCTTTTGTGACTTCAGGCCTGATCGATTTTGGTGAGCTGATCCACTGCTGGGAACGCCATCGTTTTGATCTCGAGAGTTAAGTGAGCTATAAATTGTGTTTGAAGAACACTCGAGTTGTTAGAGGCTTTGTGTTGATACTGATTCCTAGACTGAAGAAGTTCGAATATCAATTTATTATGTTTTGAATTAAACCCAAAGTCGAATTATAAACTATAACTTCAGTTCTGTTATATATGGGTTTAGCACCCCATCCACTTAGAAGGCCCAATACTTATCCTTTGATCAAAGGTCGGCCCAACAAAAACAAAATGGCCCAACAAGCAATAAGGGCCCGGACACGCACGCCAGAATCAAGCTCATTACTATCGGCTCGGCTCGGCTCAACTCAAGCAAATCGGCTCGGCTACACTAACGGCCAAAAGAACGTACGGCTCAGCCCATCTCGTCACCAAGTACGGCCCAATCCGCACGAACTCGACAAGCGGTCAACGGCCTGTAAAAAGTACGACCGTATTTTACTATAAATAGGATTCGTCACTGTACATTAATGTAACTTTTTGGGATCTGTGCACTTCTTACTACTTTCTCTCTCTAGAGTCAATTTCCTGAATTGTAAACCGAGCACGTCTTTCGGCCTGCTCGGGAATCTGAATACAAAACACGCTCGTTCCCGAGCATATCACTCTTTCCAAACAGTCCCGAACATAATCCAACAAGTGTCCATCCCGAGCACATTTTTACCCTTAGCTTATCTCTGAATCTAGTCGGTTTCTCTTTCAAGAAATACTTAGCTCCCTCGGACCGAGCACGTCGATTCTCAACCAAGACGCGCATTCCGATCTCGTGACCATCTCGGTTATCACAATTGGCGCCGTCTGTGGGGATCTTGGTTTTTCTTCACTAACGGACAGATTCAGCGATGACAGGAGCTCCATCGAACAAGGATTACGTCCACATCGAAGATATAACAAGCTCGAAAACAGCCTCCCGAGCAAGAGGGCAACCCCAGCACGTTTCTCAGGTTGCAGATCCAATCATTCAGCCGGCCGGCGCCGAGCAGCAACCTCTAAATACCGAACGACCACAACAAGCCGCGGAAACTCAGACAAACGAGCAGGACATGTCCGCCTTGCTCAAAACTCTCATGACTCAAGTAGCCGAACTCTCCCAGGGAAGCAACGCACGCTTCGATCAGCTTGCCACGGCACATGCAGTATGCCAGGGGTAAATCAACGATCTACGAATGGCAAGTCAACAGGGATCCATTCCCCGAACTCACCTTCACCGAGCGTTATTTGAAGAAACGCCACCTCCAAATCCGAGAAACCGAACAGTATCGCAGCAGCAGACCGAGGATGAACAACCTCCCAACACGGATATCCCAGGCAGCTCAGCGCCCGACGCGCACAGAGACAGCGAAATTGAAGATATAAAGCTAATGTTGAAAAATATGACGTCCAAAGTCCATCAAGCGATCAGGTCGGCCCCCGAGATTGACCGTGTACTGGAGGAAACTCAGAACACTCCTTTCACTTGTCGCCTCATGGATATCTAGTTTGAGCATCCTGTCTCTGCGGTCAAAATCAAGATGACGACCTACGAAGGCAAATCCGACCCAAGGCAGTTTCTGACGGCATTCCGCATTGCAATGGGGAGGACAAAGTTCAGCGTTGAAGAACGTGACGCAGGCTACTGCCAACTGTTCGTCGAGCATTTGACCGGCTCGGCCTTGGATTGGTTCTCTCGTTTGGAGCCGAACTCGATCAACGGATACAACGACTTAACGCACGCCTTTCTCAAACATTACTCGATGTATATTCAGGAGGAAGTATCAAACGCCGACCTATGGGCTATCTCCCAAGGACCGAAGGAAAGCCTCCGATCGTACATCACCCGCTTCAAAAGCATTTTGGCCAAAATCACGATCCCCGACAGCGAAGGTCTGCCCGCACTCCGAAACGGCCTCTGGTACGGATCGAGCTTCCGAGAAGAACTGAAGAAAAATAGACCAAGCTCGCTAGAGGACGCCCTCCACCGAGCATCGATCTTTGTCGACCTCGAGGAAGAAAAAGAAACCCTAGCCAAGAAGTTCGGACCCAAGAGTTCGACTTCAAAGGACAAAACCGAAAATAGTACCGAGCAATACGAACCTCGACAGCACTACGATCAGGATTACAAAAAGGCCAAGGAAGAAGAAACCGCGAGAAAAGGGAAATCGTCGTATTACGTCAGCGATCAGTTGCAAGGACACCGACAGGACGAGGAACGCCCCCACCAGGATCAACGACAGAGTCATCCCGACCGCTCTCAAAATCATCAGCAGGATCGACCCACCCAAGGATACCAAGGTCAAAATCAAGGCAAGCCATGGAACAAATTCGTCCGAGGAGCCGATAAAAGCAAGTTATTCTGCGAATATCATCAGCGAGCAGGTCATAGCACCGAGGAATGCAGAAACCTCCAAGCCCTCCTCTTCGCCGATTACCAGAAAGACGGGAAGAAACTAGTGCTGGATCGCAACAAACCTCACCCGAAGCAAATCAACCAGGTCACGCAACCAAAGAATGAGGCCGAGCGCTTCAGGATCGTCCAGGAAGAGCGAAGGAAACAGGTTGCTTTCGACGAAGAAATTGAACAAATCAACGCAGCAGTAGCTGCGGATAAAAGAGCTCGCGACGAAGAAGAGGAAGACGGAGCACATCCACCAAGGAGACGAATAAACATGATTATGGGAGGACTGCTTATGGTCAACGATTCAGTACGATCGATAAAAGAATACGAACGGAGGGCCACGGCCGCCCAGCATTACCGACGAAACGCCACTGACGAGCTCAGAATCGGCGAGGAAGTGAGTTTCACCAAACAGGATGCCGAAGGAGTGGACCGACCGCATAACGATCCGCTCGTCGTCGCCATGCGAATCGGCGACTGCGAGGTAGAGAAGATTCTGATCGACACAGGCAGCTCGGTCGACCTGATTTTTAGAGAAACGTTGCAACGTATGGAACTCAGCGACTACCGTATCAAACCATCGACGAGACCACTAACCGGCTTCTCGGGAGACTCGATCAACACAATCGGAACAATCAAACTTCCAGTCTACGTCGGCAGAATCACCAAGCTGATCAAGTTCGTAGTCGTCGACCGACCAGCTATCTACAACGTCATCCTCGGCACGCCTTGGATTCACGAAATGAGGGCGGTCCCGTCCAAATTTCATCAATGTGTCAAGTTCCCAACCCCATTCGGCGTATATACACTACGAGGAGATCAGAGGATATCCCGCACATGCTTCCGTATCGAGCACAAGATGCGCCGCAAATTGCAAGCGTATTTAGTCGCAGAACCTCGGATTGAGCTACCACCGCCTGATCGACCGCAAAAAGATGCAGTGATACAAGTCAATATCGACATCAGAGATCCCGAGCGCTGCGTTGGAATAGGAGCCGATCTCCGCGCCGACTTACGAGATAAAGTAATAGAATTCCTCAAGTAAAACGCTACAACCTTCGCCTGGACCACCAGCGATAGGACCGGAGTCGACCCGACCATCGCATGCCACGAACTGCACGTCGATCCGATTTTTAAACCAGTTAAACAGAAAAGACGGAAGCTCGGATCCGAGCGTGCTAAGGCTGTCAACGACGAAGTGGAACGGCTTTCAAAGGCCGGTTTGATCACCGAGGTAAAGTACCCCGACTGGCTGGCGAATCCCGTTGTGGTAAAAAAGAAAAACGGTAAGTGGAGAGTTTGTGTAGACTTCACCGACCTCAACAAAGCGTGCCCAAAGGATAGCTTCCCACTACCACATATTGACCGGCTCGTAGAAGCAACCACAGGACACGAGCTGCTCTCGTTTATGGACGCCTTTGCAGGATATAATCAGATCATGATGCACCCAGACGATCGGGAAAAGACTTCCTTCATCACCGACCGCGGAACATATTGCTACAAGGTCATGCCCTTCGGGCTCAAGAATGCGGGAGCGACGTACCAGCGCCTCGTAAATCGCATGTTTGCCGACCAGCTCGGCAACACAATGGAGGTTTAAATAGACGATATGCTCGTCAAATCTGTTGGGAATCCGAGCCAATTCTACAGATTCAGAATTCTCGCGAGTTCCCGATAGCCTAGGATCTAGGGTCTAGTTAATTGAATCATGGATCTCACCTCGTGATTACCTGTTGTTTAGCAGCGGAAGATTGATCAGGTAGCACGAGATCTATTGCGCCTCAGATGATGCGCCTCTATCGTAGTCCACACGCACACAAGCTGGAATCCGCCGGGATGCTAGCACCGGGACTCGGATCTCCTTGGGAACTGAGTTTCTCTGAGGTTTCTGTGTTTTCTCTCTGAGAAAACACTCTGGGCGGCGCACAAGTCTATTAGGTCGAAATTACATAAAACGAGTTTATATATTGACCTCGCGGTGAACCGAAACATCAGTCTCGGTTTCGCCCTTGTGTCGACCGACACACTTAGTGGTGTCGATCGACACACGGCCTGTATCGACCGACGCACCCAATGGTGTCGATCGATACACCTCTTAGAAACTCAACTCGATGTGTATCTAATACACATCGATCAGACCATATGCCAATGATCAATCCCATGCAGAGTATATCCAACTTGCTTAGGTGTGTGACCCTGTAGGTTCATACGATACTGGAAATGAGTTACAACTCATTTGTCATAAGCGGTTTCTAGCAAAACGTTATGACTACCCAGTACCACATGAATTGTCCGATCTCGACAATACAACTATCTCTAGAGTTCGTACAATGTGATTTCAGGACATAATCCCAACAATCTCCCACTTGTACTGGAATCCCTTATTCCTATAATCCCTTCGTCTCTATATCTCGATATGGCATAAGGCAAGAGACTGTGTCATCCTTATTATAGCCAACATCATGTTCATCAAATTCCTGATTTATACTGATAAAACAAACGACTGACAATCACCTCGTTTGAGCACGGCCATGCATTTTCTCAGTATCAAATCTTCGATGGGTCCTGAGATATTTATCTCCCGTTATACAGGAGGGACAAATCCCATTTTGTTTCATCCCTGTTTCTACACATACTTCATGATACGTCGAAACAATGCCGTTATAGCCGCCAGTTACGGAACGACGTTTGACAAGGTCAAAGCGCACCAATTCATATGCTAGAAAGCATGATGAACTCAGGTCTAAGGACTATACTCTATAGTCGTAATGAGAACCTCCCATGACACTTATATATAACTATCCTGTGGAGTTCTCATTAAGCAGGTCATGTCCGATCATATGTTCACCAACATATATCTATGTGACTGACTGTGATAATCATATCATTGACTCCATGAAACTTAGTCCAACAGTCACCTCACATGCTAGTCTGCGCGGTTGTTAGTGTCCCATTTTAACAACCTTGACTAGGGACAATCATAATTTATGTCATCTTTTACTTATAGGGTTTCATGATCAAGTCTTCAACTTGAGACCTATAAGATGACCATAAAGTACTTTGGGACCATTATTTAATTATCCAATAATTAAATAATACTGATGTCAGTTTTAACTTACGCAAACACTGCCAAAGCATGTCTATGTAAAGTTTACAACATAACTAAAATAACTCCCACTAGAATCAAGATCATCTCTTCAGATATCTTATACCTACAACACTTAGAATAAATTCCGTGCTTAGGTTGTGGGAGAGACTGCGGTGTGATTGCTTGAAACGATTTCAACAAACCACATCGCCATTCAGATAACAGCATTATTCTACGGTCCGCTGCTTGGAGCCTTTCCAACAGTCAGCACCGTTATCCAGACAAAGAGACATAACCAGGTGGGAACCGGGAATCGTCTTTGTCCGACTAACTACTTTCAACTGGTTCGTCACTTTATCAGTTCACCACGAACATGTCCTTAGTGTTTCTCAACACTTGGGATATTTCTGGTAACTGTTCAGTGACTATTACCGGAGTATATTGGTATATTCTCGTCATGCTTAAGCTGCATCTAGACGAGCGCAAAATATGGCATTCATGATGGATTCCATTGCATCAGCATAGTCAATCACACTCATTAATACTAGTTCAGACAGTGTTCAAAAACACTTCATCTTGCTAATATTGTTACTAGCTCAGCCAGTGCCCAAGACACTGCATCTTGCTTAGATTATTGCCATAAGACCTTTGGTATGAAACCATTCTTGGAATCAAGCACATCAGAACTGTCCAGTACCTTATCAACATAAGGATTTTGACACGATCCAATTAGCTTACTCAATCTATATCAATAGATTCTCATTCCAAGAATTCATTCGGCTTCTCCCATGTCTATCATAAAATTTGACTTCTGACCCAAATCTTGACAAGACTTTAGCGTCGGAACGTCGTTTATGAGATTCAAGTATGTTATCCACATACTGTGTGAGAATTGCCATTACGCTCCCACTAGTCTTCTTGTAAACGCATGGTTTCACTACTTTCTGATCAAGTCAAAACTTTTGACCCCATTATCAGAACGTTGATTCCAACTCCAAGATGTTTGCTTCAATCCAAGATGGATCGCTGAAGCTAACATGCATACCCAGCCAATTTTTCGGAGTTGGGGCTCACCTCCGCTTCTTTGAATTTCGCATGTTCGTCACTTTTCAATGATCAACAGATCACGGCAATTGGTTACGAGAAATAACTCTCGAGTTAGTGACGGATCCTTTCGGATCTGCGAATTTCTGGCTCCATAGTTGCAGATCCTACAGCACTCTGTAGATCTCACCGCTGCTCTCTCTCAACAGATTGAGCAGCCTCCTGTGTTTATCGAATTTCTTCGATGTGTACTTTTACTCCCACTGTTCCTTTTGAAAGTATCACCTTTCTTAAAAGACACAGTTCTGGACAGCAAAAGTACTAAGCCTTGGTTTCCTCAGGACAACCAGCGAGGTAGAGCTTATCAGATATGGATTCAAGTTTGTTTATTGACTACTGTCTTACACAAACCTTGCAATCCCAATTAATCAGAAAAAACAGATTTGGAAATCACCCAGTCCACATCCAATGTGGTGTTTTTCACTGATTCTGATTGAAACCTTTTAGCGTAAACATAGACATTTCAGAACGTATTCTTAAATGGTTATGGAAGATTCATGTGACTCATCATTAATCGAATCATATCACATAAGATCTGATTCATTCTTTCAGATGATCACCCAATTCTTGACTCTAGTATTTTCCTCCGCGATTCAATCGAGGATCTCAATACTTCTGTCAAATTGGTTCTACACTTCATCTTTGAACTCCCTCAAGGAATTCCAGCTCGTGTCTCATCAAATGAACACAGCCATACTTATCGATTTCCATCAATAAGGTAATGAAGTACAGACTATTTCCTTTGGCTATTATGTTTGTTGGGCCGCATACATCAGTATGTGTAAGGTCCAATAAGCCTCTGGCCCGTTTCCTTTTAGCTCTGCTAAATGGGCCTTAGTCATTTGGTCCAGTGAACAGAATTCATATCTCAAATGATTAAAATCAAATGAGTCCAAAACTATAGAACCTTTGAATTCGCTTCACTCTATGTGGTTAAACGACTATGCCAAAGAAAAGTCGAGTTCAAGTCATCAGACTTAAACCGTTTGGTATTTATGTTATATTCTAACTCTTGTTGGTTTGAGATATAAAACCCATTCCAAACGGGGTGCTACCATTAAATATTTCATTAAGATCAAAAGGACAAGACTTGTCTTTTATCAAAATGAAAAACATTCAAATTCTTTACAAGAAATTGAAAGACATTTTGCATATAGCAAGTACATGGTGGCAATTACTTAATTTCAAAAACCAAGTAGGAAAGGCTCCTACAAGTGGAGAATCTCTACGGCTCATGCAGCAACCATTGCTTCAACCAGACACGTAGTTCCACTTGTCCTTTCTTCAACGTTCTACTGTTGCTTAGGTCCTGCATATTTCAAAAATATCAGTACCACAACAAGTATCCAATACTTATGTAGAACTTGAATTAATAACACAATACCTGAAGAAGAAGTACCATACATCTTCTCCATCTCTTGTGAATCTTCCAAGAATTTTATGCAATCTCTCTTCCAATGCCCCAACTCATTACAGTAGAAGCACTTTCTGACACCAGATGGGCCTGACTTGGGCTTATAAGATGACACAGGCTTATCCTGATTCCAAATCTGGACGGCCCAGCCTCTACCCTTGCCAACACAAGATTCCTCAAATCTTTTACCCTTTATGATGTCATACTCTGCTGTTTTGAGCATACCATGCATCTCAGTCAACGTCTTCGTCAAGCCTTTCTTGATATAGTTCTTAACGAACTTGTCATAGCTTGACGGCAGTGACTGCAGAATGATGTCAGTGGCCAACTCTAAGCTGACAGGACATTCCAGTTTCCCCAGGTTATCAATGTAACCCATCAGTTTAATGACATGAGGACTAACTGGAGCATCTTCTGGTAGTTTGCACCCAGTGAGAGACTTCACTATCTGGAATCTCTCAACTCGTGCCAGATCCTGAAACTTCAGTTTCAGGCTGGTGATCATCTCTATTGGTGACTCCATGTTTTCGTATTGACTTTTCAAGTCCGAGTTCATGGTAGCCAACATCAGACCACGCACATCTATGATATATCATGGTTTTTACCCATTTTATGCCATGATATAGATGTGTTTTTAGTGTCTTTTGTGTTCTTTTTAGTATGTTTACAGGTTTAGACACATTTGGAGCAGAAGTGGAGATTTTGGAGCTGTTTGGTGTATTTTGGAGATTTGGTCAGAGAGACAGAGTTCACTGTCCAGTTTTGAAGACTGCGTCGATCGTTGCACACCTGCATCGATCGTTGCATATGCGAATGGGCCAGACTCGCCGATTTAATAAAGAATGCTGATTTTGCAGAAAAGCCCAGATATTTACACAGAAGCCCAAAACGTGTTTTAGCTATTATATAAGGGTTTTTAAGCCATTGTTTAGGCTACGCTTTACTTTTAAGTCTTATTTTATATTCAGAGAGCCTTAGGGGCTGATCTTGCTCTCGAAAGAGAGAGGATTTCGAACCCCTGTTGATTATTCTGTTTTATGATATTTGGTTTTCTACTTAAGATGTTTTCTGTTTCGATGAACATGTCTGAGTAGTTTACCTGTTAGGTTGAAGGATTCTCATTAGGGATTTCAGAGAATTATAGTTTAAATCAATCTGTAGAGATTTATATCTGCTAGTTCTTTATCTAAGTTGTTCTTAATGCTAAATCTGAAGTAGCTAATCAGAGTTATGATGTTAGGTTGATTAATTCAGCGGAAGTTGATTAATTTAACTAGAAAGAACTTAGATAAGCAATTAAACTGTTCGCAAACGGAAGTTTGGTTCAGGTTAATTATGAACATATCAAACTTGGAATTAATGCTAGTTTAATCTGTTAGTTCTCGCAAACGAAAGTTTGGTTTGCTGCACTTAGACTTAGAGAATTATCGCAAAGGAATTTGGTTAATTCTATATCAGTGTTTGAGTTCTAGAATAGTTATTGATTGGATCTAGATGATGGATGTTTTGGTGTTAATCCTGATTCAGTTCTTCAGATTAAACAGTCCTAAACATGCAGATCTAGGTTCTCTTGATTAGAAACATAATGGATCTCACCTTTTACCTGTTTATGCAGCGGAAAGAGAAGGTAATGGTCAGAGATCAGCAGAACCACCAAGAGATGGATCCTCCAAAGGCTCACACACGCACACCGGGAATTTGGCTGCTAGACCGAGCAAGAAGGAGGCGCAGAGAGAGACTATTTGCGGCGCAGAAGGGAAGGGTTGGAGGAGAAAAGACTTGGTTTTAGTTTATAAAACCTTTCTTTATCTCTATTGGGCTTTTAGGCCCAATTCCCTGTCTGATTAAATCCCTTTAGTCTCTCTAAGCACAGTAAATGCCTAGCACTTTTACCGTACTTCTGCTAAACCGTTCTTTCGTATATTCCCGTTAGCTTAGGCGTGTGACCCATATGGGATCATATAATAAAGGCAATAAGTCCAAGACTTATAGATCATGAGCGGACTCTAGCAAGCCATCATGACCCCCAGTATTATATGACTTATGTCTGATCATTGACATACTCTTACGTTCTAGAGACAGTACAGAGATTACTGGACATAATTCCAACAATCTCCCACTTGAACTGGAATCTCTGTATTCATAATCCTTTTGTCACAATATCTCGATTAGTCATAAGGCAAGATTAGTGTCATCCTTATAAAGCCTAATCTTGTTTATCGGACTCTGATTTGATACTGACAATCCAAACGACTCGGGACAGTCCGTTTGAGCATGGCCATGCATTTTCCAGTATTCAAATCTCCGATTGGCCTAGAGATATTCACTCAATTTATATTGAAGGGACAAATCCCGTCTTGTTCCATCACTGTAAACTACTCATTTCGTAATACACCCAAACAAGGTCCTTATAGCTATCGCATAACGACAGCGTTAGACAATGATCAAAGCGCATCAGTTCATGTGCAGTCACATGCATGCGAACTCAGGTCTAAGGACTATACTCTATAGTCGTAGTAAGAATCTCTTATGACACAGATATAAATATCCTGAAGAGTTCTTATAAGCGGGTCTAGTCCGGTCGTATGTGCCCCACACACACCTATGTACTGACTTTGATGCCGCGCATCTATGACACACTGAGACTTTGTCATAAGTCACATACCAATCTAGTCTCACACGGTTGTTGGTGTTCCAATTTCAACAACCTTCGACTAGGGACTAGGATGATATAAGCCATCTATCAAATATAGGGTCTCATGATCAAGCTAAATGACTTTGACAACTCAAGATCAAGTCACTTACTTCGATGACCTATAAAATGGTTCATATCAATTTGGAACGATTATTTCATCACAGTTAGAATAATCTTGAAATAATAATTTCAATAAACATCATAAAATGTTTTACAAGAACATATCAATAACTAAATAAAGCCCTTTATTAACTCCCACTGAAATTGAGACTACATCTTAATTTCACTTATCCTACAGCTACAGTCCGCGACTCGTGCTTAGGCTTAAGGAGTGGCTTCGTTAATAGATTAGCAACGTTCTCATTCGTTGAAACTTGCTGATCTACTTAACATCTCTGTCATTTATCTCACTGAATAGGTTATACCTATCCTCAAGGTGTTTGGACCTCTGATGTGCAGCTAGTCTCATCTATGCTGGGAATCACATCGAGTTCAGTGATGAACTCTTCTTTCCAAACAACCTCTTTCGCCGCTATCCAAACTGCGAAATGTTCAGCTTAAGTCATGGAGTCAGCAACAGTGCCTTGCACCGCCAGACAGACACAAGATATAACCGGACTATGACCGGAAATCATCTTTGTCTGTTGGAAACTTGCCTTTCAGACTCTACTGACTTGTAGCACCTCACTTTCTCCGTAAATCAAGAACTTATCCTTAGTATTCCTCAAATACTTTAGGACATTCTTTACGGCAATCCAGTGATTCTTTGCTGGATTTGACTGGTCTTTACTTGTCTTGCTTAACATTAAAGCAACATCAAACAAGTACGTTTCATGGCATACATGATAGATCCAATTGCCGACGCATATGGAATCTTATCCACGCATTTAAGCTCAGCAGTTATCGTAGGACACTGTGTCTTGCTTAACGTAATGTCATGTGACATTGGCATAAAACCCTTCTTGGAATGCTGAAAACGTGTAGGACTTTGTTGGGATAAGAATCCTGACTTTGTCCTACCAGCTCTTTCGGATCTCTATCTTTAGATCCAAAATCCAAGAACATACGTGGCTTTACCCATGTCAATCATTAGAACCAACTCCCAAGCCAGTCCTTTACCGACTGCAGCATTGGGATGTCATTTCCGAGAATCAGTATGTCATCGACATACAATATGAGAAATGCAATATCGCTCCCACTAATCTATTAGTAAACGCACAGTTCCAATTCGTTCCTGTTCAAGTCAAAACCTTGACTACTTCAACAGAACGAAGATTCCAACTCCGATATGTTTGCTTCCATCCATGAATGGATCGATGAAGCTAACTTACATAAAATGTAATTTTTCGGAGTCCGGGCTCACTATCGCTTCTTTGAATTTCGCAGATTCGTCGCTTTCAATGATCATCAGATCATGCGAACTTTCAATGATCATCAGTTTCAACTAATGACGAGAAATCACTCTCGGATTAGTAACTGATTCATTCATATCTGCGAACTTCAGGCTCTACAGGTGTAGATTCTACAGAAATCTGTAAATCCATCCGTTGCTCTCCCTTAACAGGTTGAGCAGCCTCCTGTATTTCTCGAATTTCTTCGAGTTATACTTTTACTCCCACTGTTCTTCTTGGAAAATAACTTCCTTTCGTAGAAAACAGAATGGACGTAAAAGTAACAAGCCTTGGTTTCCCTAGGAAAACCAGCGAAGTAGCACAACTACAAATACTCAGTAAAGACGAATTTGGATCGATTCCAATCCACATTTACGTGGTGTCTTTCAACTGATATTGGTGGAACTTTTTCAGCGTAAACTTAGATATTTCTAGAGCGTTATTCTTAAATAATATCATGGAAGATTCGTGTGACTCATCTTTAATCATTTCTAATAAGATCTGATTCTTTCTCACAGAAACACCTTCAGGTTTTCAGGAGAAATGAGCTGTGAAACGATTTCACACTCATTCAGATGATCACACAATCAATGACTTAAGTATTCTCACTCGTGATCTTATCCAGAGTCTTAATACTTCTGTCATTCAGATCCTATACTTCATTCTGGAACTCTTTCGACCATGTCAAAGAATTCCGACTTGTGTCTCATCAAATGAACACAGTCACACTCACTGAAGTAATCAGTAGAGACAATGAAGTACAGGAAATTTTCTCTGGCATTACTGCTCATTGGGCCACATACATGAGTATGTTCCAGGTCCAATAAGCCTTTGGGCCTTTCTCTAGCTCGGCTAAGATAGGCCCTTTACCTTTTGGTCCAGTAAACAGAATTCAAGTCTCATAAGATATCTTATCAAATGAGCCCAACAGTCCATAACTATGGGATTTCTGAATCCGACTTACTTTATGTGACCAAGACTTTTATGCCAAGAAAAATCAGGTTTAATTCATCAGATTTAAACCAATTCGGTATTTATGTTAAATTTAGGCACTCTTTGGTTTAAGATATAAAACCCATTCCTTGAATAGGGTGCTACAATTAATATTTCATTAAGATCAAAAGAACAAAACTTGTCTTTATCAAAATGAAAACATTCAAATTCTTCACAAGAAAATGAAAAACAACTCTGCTCAAAGCAGGTATATTGTAGCAATTACTTAATACAAAACCAAGCCTCAACGGGATCTATAAGTGAAAACCCTACGGCTGAGGCAGCATCCCAAGCTCCTTCCAGACACGCAGTTTCACTTGCCCTTCCTTCAAAGTTCTACTGTTGCTTAGGCTCTGCATATTATCACAAATATCAGTGCCACAACCAGTATCCAATACCTTTAAGGTGGAACTTGAAGTAATAACATGAATACCTGAGGAAGTAGTCGCATACATCAACTTCAACTCCTCATCATCTTCCATGAATTTAATGCAATCTCTCTTCCAATGCCCTGTCTCCTTACAGTAGCAGCACTTACCAACGTAAGAGGTATCTGACTCGGGCTCAGAAGACACACGCTTGCCATGATTCAAAATCTGGACAACTTTGCCTTCACCCTTGTCAGCATTAGGTTTATTAAACCTACCCTTCTCATTCATGAGATTATTCAGGGTACTCTTCACGTTTGGCTCAACTGTCTTGAGCATATCATGCAGTTCAGTCAGCGTCTTCGTTAAGCCTTTCTTGATATAGTTCCTTATGAACTTATCATATCTTGACGGCAGTGACTGTAGTATGATCTCAGTTGCCAATTCTTGGCTAACTGGATAATCCAGTTTCCTCAGGTTATCAATGTAACCCATCATTTTACTGACATGAGGACTCACTGGATGATCATTTGGTAGCTTGCAGCTAGTGAGAGATTTAACCAACTGGTATCTCTCCACTCTTATCTGCTCCTGAAATTTCAATTTCAGGCTGCTGATCATCTCTATTGGCGACTCCATGTTCTCATATTGCTTCCGCAAGTCTGAGTCCATGGTAGCCAATATCAGACCACGCACATCTACCGCATCATTATAATGCTTATTCCAAGCATCATATACTGCATGAGAAGCATTGGACCCGATCCTCACGGGGAGAGCTCTCTCAAGGACATAGTCCTTTCTCTCCTGTCTGAGAGCTAGCCTCAGGTTCCGCGACCAAGTCAAGAAATTTGATCCGTTCAGTTTGTCCATCTCAAGGACAGACCGGATCGAGAAAGTGTTTTGATTGTTTGTGCTAGTCATAACTGAAAATTAAGATAAAAGGATTTTAGTTAATATGTTCAATATGATTAATCTCGCATTATACTTAATATGATCAATCTCGCATTATATTCAATAACATTAGTTACCCTCAATAGAATATAATGATTCCAAGATCCACATATAACTAAGATCAAAGTGGGCCACTGGCCATCACCCAACCTTAGCTTATATCGGTAAGCCCTATGTCGGCTAATTATATCCGTGATATAACTCTTGGTTGTGAATCTGGGCCCGAGGCCCAATCCACTCTGATGTCTCAAGGCCCGGGACTCCCGATGGCCCAGTCAAGAAAACCAGACTATACAGTCATGTAATCATTAATGTCTGGGACTCCCAATGACATTTATGAATCACAAACCGTCTTATCCACGCAAAAGTAGACACCCTCACACTGTAAGGCCATGAATACAATTGAATGGGCTTCGACAGCTGACATAGCCTGGACAAGACATCCAACGCTTGATATTGTTTGAGGTTTGTAGGTTTATTAAAATTTCATCCCAAAATAGAAGATTACTATTTTGGGAAACTTTCCATTTTGGGAAACCTACTAATTTTGGAAACTTTCTAAAATTGGAAACTTTCTAACTTTAGAAATTTCTTAAAATCCAAAACATGCAAATCCAGAAACTTCTATTTTAAGAAACTTTCTAATTTCAAAATTTCGGAAACTTTAATTTAAAATCGATTTATAATTATATAAAATAAATTTTAAATTAATTCTGAAGAAAAGACTCAAATAATTGGCCCAATTGTTTTAACTTCTTGGCCCGAGGCCCAAGAATTGGTTCATGTCCAAGACATAACCCAATTGCCCAATTAAATGACATAACCGGTCTGGTTCATTAAAATTGGTCTAACCAAAATTAATTACTACGATGACCACAATTGTCAACCGGTTATTTACTAAACCGGATTTTCTCAATTTATTTGGTCCAACCAAATCAAATTAGAAAATCCTGGTTTAGGCACAAAATCCAATTTTTCGACTTTGGATTTCTTATCCCGGTTTAACCAGAACTTAATAAAATTATTAAATCTGTTTATTAAACCGTGACGTTTTGATTTTAATTAGTTTTAAACCGAACCGAACCGAATTGGTCACAAACCGATTACGGTTGTGACCTAGTTCCATTCTTCCGCATCACGCAACGATCATGGTCGGATGGGACTCGATCCGAGATCGGCCCAACTCACGATCACGATCGAGGCTTGGATGATCGCGGGACGGGACTCGTGATCGGGACGGGAGGCGACGATCGTGACGAGCCGGACGAGATGTGATCGGGACGAGATGCGATCGATCCTATCGATCAGCCCATCTCTTGCGATCGGACCGACGCAAGCTCGGGCCGTCGATCTCACTCGCGATCGGATGATCACGCGACTCGATCCTTTAGCGATCGGTCCGTGCATCATCAAACCGACGCATACCAAATCAATATAGCTTGGTCATGCGATTTTTCAATAGTTTGTTTAGGTTTCAATTCTTGTTTCTTAAGTGTTTTGCTCTTATCAGTAGATTGATTCAAAAACACCTCTTTAAACAATCCTAAACTTGAATCTAAACAAGAAAAACCAGAACCAATAGCTCTGATACCACTGATGGATGTTTTGGTGTTAATCCTGATTCAGTTCTTCAGATTAAACAGTCCTAAACATGCAGATCTAGGTTCTCTTGATTAGAAACATAATGGATCTCACCTTTTACCTGTTTATGCAGCGGAAAGAGAAGGTAATGGTCAGAGATCAGCAGAACCACCAAGAGATGGATCCTCCAAAGGCTCACACACGCACACCGGGAATTTGGCTGCTAGACCGAGCAAGAAGGAGGCGCAGAGAGAGACTATTTGCGGCGCAGAAGGGAAGGGTTGGAGGAGAAAAGACTTGGTTTTAGTTTATAAAACCCTTCTTTATCTCTATTGGGCTTTTAGGCCCAATTCCCTGTCTGATTAAATCCCTTGGATTTAATCAGGCCCTTTAGTCTCTCTAAGCACAGTAAATGCCTAGCACTTTTACCGTACTTCTGCTAAACCGTTCTTTCGTATATTCCCGTTAGCTTAGGCGTGTGACCCATATGGGATCATATAATAAAGGCAATAAGTCCAAGACTTATAGATCATGAGCGGACTCTAGCAAGCCATCATGACCCCCAGTATTATATGACTTATGTCTGATCATTGACATACTCTTACGTTCTAGAGACAGTACAGAGATTACTGGACATAATTCCAACACTAGATAGATTGATTGCTTGCGTTCTTGATTTCTTGAGAACTCCTGAAACCTAACGCTTCGCTTCCTTGCTCACAAACTCGCCTGCTACTGATTTACTTTTCTGCTCTGCTTTTAGTTTAATCATCTTCGCTTTCTCCTAGTTTAATCACTTCTGTTTTTATCTATCGTTGACCAGAGTCCCTGTGGATTCGATACCCTAAGTACTACAACTACATCACTGTGCACTTGCAGTTAGAATAGGGTTAAAACTACACCTATCAAGTTTTTGGCGCCGTTGCCGGGGACTCTTTTGAGTTCTCAATAGATTTGAACTTAGGGTTTAGACTATGATTTTCGTTTTTTAATTTTTGCTACTAATTTTTTTTTCTTTTTATGTTCTTGCGTTTCAGGTACGCCTGTAATCGCCCTGCAACGATCGACACGGTCTTGTGTGTCGATTCGTCACATCATCGCGCTTGCATCGATCGACGCTTCTCATGCATCGATCGACACATATCGTAAGGAAGATGTATGATTTCTTCAATCCAGGGATTGACAACTCGCAGATAACTTGGTTAAAGAGCAAAGTAGAGTCTCTGCATAGTCTTGTACTTGAAAAGTATGGGCAAGAAGCTATCAACTACGTTGGAGGGAATGAATTCTACAGTCAGGAATCTGCTTTTCAGGGACCTTTCCAGCAACAGGGCAATGCCTTCTCAAGGAGTTGTAGCGTTTCTTCTTACCAAGTACCGCCTGCACCTACAGCTCATGAGAGCAGAATGGAAATCATGATAGAGCAGTACCTTGAGAGACAACAACAGATTGATAGGTCCTTCAACTCAAAGATGGATGCTTTGTATGAAGATTTGAATGAGAAGCTTGAATCTTTGAGCACACATATGGAGGAGCTGGATGCAGCGATAGAGAGGCAAAATGAAGCTAAGAGAGCTGAACGGAAGCTGCACATCAATGCTGTGAACATAAGGGATGAGATTGAGTTGCTAGGTGAAGAAGAGAGCATAATCTCGGATTTTCTGGATGAATATTGTCTGCCTGATACATGCACCGATCGACACCCCCTTAGTGACGATCGACACGCCATTCTGACGGCAATTTCGAGTTCTTTCGAGAAACAGAATCGCCTTGCATCGATCGACACACATTATGCAACGATCGACACAAAACGCACACATGTCCAGAAACCTGCAACAGTACCAGAACAAGCTTACAAGCCCCCGGTGCCATATCCTAAGGTTCCTAAACCTTCCAGACAAGAGCTAGAAGTGGCTAACTGCATGAAAGTGATGGATAAGAAGGTGAATAGAACACCACCAGTTGAAACTTCGCGAGTTCATGCAAAGGAGATGATCTCCACTGATGGTCATCTGAAAGAAGAAGTTCAGATTGGTGGAACTACAGTATCTGATAGTGGAAAGAAGAAGATGGCAGTTCCCCTTGAACCTGCTCTAACATCTTCAGTACTTGCAACTGCTCATAAGCAGAAAGCCCCCAACATCAGATCTGCATCAAAGGTAAGGAACAAATCATCTAAGCTTAAACCTTCTGATCATATTGTTTTGAATGCAGGAAAACGCAGTAGACCGCCCAAGCTTCGCTCCCACCCTGATTCTGATTTCTCTTTCCTTGGGAAGCCTCATGATCATAATGCCTATACACCTCCTTGGATGAAGAGATATTCACAGAGACACTCAAAGTCTCTGTTGAAACCACCATGAATCCAATCTCTTTCCAATAGTCAAGCTAATGACTAAAAACAAGCGCTGAGTGGGAGGCAACCCACTAGTAGGTTCATTTTTATTTTTATTTTTTTTTTCGTTTTGATTTTGGTGTTTTGATTTTTCTTTTAAGTGTGTTCAGAGCCGTGAGAAACATGCAGAATCGCACTGCATCGATCGACACATATAGTGCATCGGTCGATGCAGTCACGATTTGTGGTTTACCGATTCAATTGCGGTTCAGACATCGGTTATCTAAATAACCGCGAGCGATAATCACCTTGCATCGATCGACACCCTTGTGGCATCGATCGACGCAGGGCGACGACAAGTAAGTATTCTACAACTTTTCGGTTTGTTCTTCAATTTGATTATTCTTTCACCGAGCTCATGCTTTGATTACACTGGGGACAGTGTCGTTTAAGTGTGGGGGAGGAAGCTACTGACGCACGCTTTTGTTTTCTTAGTTTTTCAAAAAAAAAATTTATTTTATTGAGTCAAAATTTGTATGAAACTATGATTTTTCGAGGAAAATTTTCGCTTGAACAGGAACTAAGTGACCATTGGAAAGACTTGCAGAGCCTCTATGACTGTTAGAAAACCCAGACACAGATCAGCCTACTGAGGACACCCACATCACTTCAGGTATCAGAGGATCCTTTTACTGACTTCAATTTAATACTGACTTAGATTTCTCACCTAAGGGCTTGGTATACTTTGTGTCGGATTCCCTTGTTAGTTCTGACACAGCCTGTCAACCTATCCTATTTAGTTCCCTTCTCCCCTTCTATAAAGTAAAAAAAAAAAAAAGATAATAAACTGAGGATGAGTTAGTAACTCCGAAGTGGTCACAGGAGTGGTAGAGACCCCTATTATCTCCTGTGCGATCCATGGAATGTGTCCAAAGTACACCCCATAACGGGAAGAACACTGATAAAAAAAATAAAATGATACCCAGTGGGGAAAAATCAGTTGTTAAAGAAGGGAAAGAGAAGAAAGGGACTAGAGAAAGATAGTATGGTGGTCTAGAGCTGATAAGGTAAGAATCCATGTGCCCTTTGATCGATACTCCTTAGGTGAGACCGCACTTAAATACTTGCAGAAGTCAGTAGGGAGAATTTGAATGCTTGAATGTGATTGTGGAGTTTACTTAGGACAGTTGCTAAGTGTAGGGGAAGTATATTGTGGTCTTGAGTTCTGTAGGGAAGTTTTCAGTGGCTTACTAAGTGAATGTGATTGTGAAAAGTTCCTAGGACGAAATGAGTTTCTGTGTTTTCAAACTTCTTCTCGTATACTTTGGTTCTTTACTTGCTTGAGGACAAGCAAGAGCTAAGTGTGGGGGAGTTGATATATCATGGTTTTTACCCATTTTATGCCATGATATAGATGTGTTTTTAGTGTCTTTTGTGTTCTTTTTAGTATGTTTACAGGTTTAGACACATTTGGAGCAGAAGTGGAGATTTTGGAGCTGTTTGGTGTATTTTGGAGATTTGGTCCGAGAGACAGAGTTCACTGTCCAGTTTTGAAGACTGTGTCGATCGTTGCACACCTGCATCGATCGTTGCATATGCGAATGGGCCAGACTCGCCGATTTAATAAAGAATGCTGATTTTGCAGAAAAGCCCAGATATTTACACAGAAGCCCAAAACGTGTTTTAGCTATTATATAAGGGTTTTTAAGCCATTGTTTAGGCTACGCTTTACTTTTAAGTCTTATTTTATATTCAGAGAGCCTTAGGGGCTAATCTTGCTCTCGAAAGAGAGAGGATTTCGAACCCCTGTTGATTATTCTGTTTTATGATATTTGGTTTTCTACTTAAGATGTTTTCTGTTTCGATGATCATGTCTGAGTAGTTTACCTGTTAGGTTGAAGGATTCTCATTAGGGATTTCAGAGAATTGTAGTTTAAATCAATCTGTAGAGATTTATATCTGCTAGTTCTTTATCTAAGTTGTTCTTAATGCTAAATCTGAAGTAGCTAATCAGAGTTATGATGTTAGGTTGATTAATTCAGCGGAAGTTGATTAATTTAACTAGAAAGAACTTAGATAAGCAATTAAACTGTTCGCAAACGGAAGTTTGGTTCAGGTTAATTGTGAACATATCAAACTTGGAATTAATGATAGTTTAATCTGTTAGTTCTCGCAAACGAAAGCTTGGTTTGCTGCACTTAGACTTAGAGAATTATCGCAAAGGAATTTGGTTAATTCTATATCAGTGTTTGAGTTCTAGAATAGTTATTGATTGGATCTAGATAGATTGATTGCTTGCGTTCCTGATTTAATGAGAACTCCTGAAACCTAACGCTTCGCTTCCTTGCTCACAAACTCGCCTGCTACTGATTTACTTTTCTGCTCTGCTTTTAGTTTAATCATCTTCGCTTTCTCCTAGTTTAATCACTTCTGTTTTTATCTATCGTTGACCAGAGTCCCTGTGGATTCGATACCCTAAGTACTACAACTACATCACTGTGCACTTGCAGTTAGTATAGGGTTAAAACTACACCTATCAATCTACCACATCAATATAATGCTTATTCCAAGCATTATATGTTGCATGCGAGCGATTGGTCCCAAGCTTTTCTGGAAGAGCCTTTTCAAGGACATAGTCCTTGCTCTCCTGTTTGAGAATGAATCTCAGATTCCGATACCAATCCAGGAAGTTGGATCCATTTAACTTGTCCTTCTCAAGGACGGATCGCAACGAGAAAGTAGTCGTAGACATAAGCTGAAATCCAAGAAAAACAAAGACTTAGTTATGTATATGATGAGAAATCTTATAACTATAAGAAAACTCGCATTATATTCAAACAATGTTTCCTCTATGAATACAATGATCCAAGATCCTCAGATTACTAAAATTCGAGTGGGCGACTCGCCTTACTCAGATTTTGGTTATCTAGGTAAGCAAATCATTGCTAATTGTACTCAGTACAACTCTTGGTCGTGAATGAGACAAACTATGTCTAATCCACTCTGATGTCTCTGGGCTCAGAACTTCTGATAGCCCAGTCAAGTACAACCAATCTTTTCTGTCTTGTGATCATTGACAGTTGCACTGCAAGTCTGTCAAAGACCACCTGCCTCACTCACGTTGCAGTGGATACCAAGGACTCCAAGAATATCCAACAAACGACACAAGTTTTGACAGTAGACAAGATTTGGGCAAGACATCAAGACTACTTGATATTTAGTTGAGGAAACTAAACTCTGAAAGGTTAGCATATCAATTTCTTAGGTCATGTAATTGTTGATGTTAATGCACTGCAAGTCCATCAATGTTATTACCTGCCTTACTCACGTAATTGTGGACACCAAGCTCTTGGCTAGACATCACACAACGAAATGAGTCTTGACAGTTGACCATATTGAAGCTAAGCTTTAATCAAGGTTTTGGTCGAGTTTGGTTTCTGCAAATTCAAGGTTCAATAACCAGAATTCCGAGCACTGTGTCGATCGACGCAGACTCTGTCTGTCGATCGACATAACCAAACAAAACCGCAGATAGTTCTTGATAACCGGTCCAATTCAATTGAACCGACTTATCTGATCAAACTGATCTTAACCAATCGGTTTATACTGATTGGGATGATCAGTTCAATCCAATTGAACCAATTCATAAACCAGTTTCAACTGATTGCGATAACCAGTTCAATTCAATTGAACCGACTTATCCAATCAAACTGATTTATCCCATCGGTTCATGCTAATTGAGATAATCAGTTCAATCCAATTGAACTAATTCATCCAATTTAAACCGATCTATTCGGACTTAACCAAGCATGATAACCGGTCCAATCCAATTGAACCGATTAACCATTCGCTCGGCCTGTGTCGATCGACACTCAACCTGTGTCGATCGACGCAGTAGGCCTTTTAGGTTTTCTTCGAGAAAACCCTAGCCGCCGAATATTGGTTTGTATCGACCGACACTCAAACTGTGTCGATCGACACTCGACCGTGTCTGCTCTGTGTCGACCGATACACCCAGTGTGTCGATCGACACAGAAGGCTTTCGGTTTTTCTCCGCGAAAAACCCTAGCCGCCGAATCTGTCGATTTCGCCACCTTGTGTCGACCGACACACCCAGTGTGTCGATCGACACAGTGCGAAAACACAGATTCGCAGATCGATCAAATCGATCTCACCTGTTCACATTCAAACAGCCTAGTTTGCGAATCTAAATCATCAAATTCGATTTAAACAGGTTTGATTCAATGATAAAACCCTAAGGCTCTGATACCACTATTGGGAATCCGAGCCAATTCTACAGATTCAGAATTCTCGCGAGTTCCCGATAGCCTAGGATCTAGGGTCTAGTTAATTGAATCATGGATCTCACCTCGTGATTACCTGTTGTTTAGCAGCGGAAGATTGATCAGGTAGCACGAGATCTATTGCGCCTCAGATGCTGCGCCTCTATCGTAGTCCACACGCACACAAGCTGGAATCCGCCGGGATGCTAGCACCGGGACTCGGATCTCCTTGGGAACTGAGTTTCTCAGAGGTTTCTGTGTTTTCTCTCTGAGAAAACACTCTGGGCGGCGCACAAGTCTATTAGGTCGAAATTACATAAAACGAGTTTATATATTGACCTCGCGGTAAACCGAAACATCAGTCTCGGTTTCGCCCTTGTGTCGACCGACACACTTAGTGGTGTCGATCGACACACGCCCTGTATCGACCGACGCACCCAATGGTGTCGATCGATACACCTCTTAGAAACTCAACTCGATGTGTATCTAATACACATCGATCAGACCATATGCCAATGATCAATCCCATGCAGAGTATATCCAACTTGCTTAGGTGTGTGACCATGTAGGTTCATACGATACTGGAAATGAGTTACAACTCATTTGTAATAAGCGGTTTCTAGCAAAACGTTATGACTACCCAGTACCACATGAATTGTCCGATCTCGACAATACAACTATCTCTAGAGTTCGTACAATGTGATTTCAGGACATAATCCCAACAAAATCCGCCTTAGCAGACGACCACATTAGCCACCTCACGACGTGCTTTGCGAGTTTAAACAAGTACGGAATGAAGCTGAATCCAGCAAAATGCACTTTCGCGGTCACGTCGGGAGAATTCCTCGGCTACATTGTCACAAGAAGAGGAATTGAAGCGAATCCAAAGAAAATAACGGCAATCACCGAGCTGCCATCGCCAAAGAACACCAGAGAAGTCCAACGCCTAACAGGGCGCGTCGCGGCCTTGAATAGATTTATCTCACGATCGACGGATAAGTGTCTCCCTTTCTACAATCTTTTGCGAGGGAATAAGAAATTCGAATGGGACGCTAAGTGCGAGGACGCGTTTCAACAGCTAAAGACCTACCTCTCCACCCCACCAATTCTGACCAAACCCGAGGAGGGAGAGACGCTGTACTTGTACATCTCTGTGTCAACCTCGGCAGTCAGCAGTGTGCTCGTCCGCGACGATCGAGGCGACCAAAGACCCATTTTCTACACAAGCAAAATCTTCGACGACGCGGAAACGCGCTACAACACACTCGAGAAACTCGCGTTAGCAGTCGTCGTCTCAGCTCGGAAGCTCCGCCCTTATTTTCAATCACATTCGGTGGTCGTACTCACAAACCAACCAATCAGAACAATCCTGCATAGTCCGAGCCAGTCAGGGAGAATCGCCAAATGGGCGGTCGAGCTAAGCGAGTACGACATCGAATACAAACCCCGAACCAGCGCGAAGGCACAAGTCCTGGCTGACTTCCTCATCGAGCTACCACCCGAGCTCACTTTCAACGAAGCTCAGCCTCCAAAGGAGAAATGGATTATGTTCGTAGACGGTTCTTCGTCAAGAAACGGTTCGGGTGTAGGAGTCAAGTTGACATCCCCGACCGGCGAATTAATCGAACAGTCCTTCCGCCTAGGATTTCCAGCCTCAAACAACGAAGCCGAATACGAAGCACTGCTCGCTGGACTACGACTAGCCGAAGTAGTAGGAGCAAAGCAAGTAGATGCGTTCGCCGACTCACAGCTTGTCGTAAATCAATTCAACGGGGAATACGAAGCAAAAAACGAGCGCATGGATGCATACTTAAAACTCGTCCAGGAAATCACCGCACGAATCGGGTCGGTCACGCTAACCAAGATCCCCAGAAGCGACAACTCCTCCGCAGACGCACTAGCCGCTCTAGCTTCGACTTCAGACCCCGACCTTCGTCGAATAATTCCAGTCGAATGCATAGCCCGACCAAGCATTACACCAGGAGAAGTCGTGTTGGTTATTACCGAGGAAGATGAGGGGCTGGACAACGCTCACAAAAGCAGCGAAGAAATTGTCAAGGACAACAACCCCGAGCATACCGACATCATCGATTGGAGAGACGAGATCAAGGACTACATACTAACCGGAAAGGTTCCCGAGGATCGTTGGGCAGCTCGCCGACTGAAAGCCCGTTGTGCGCAATACGTGATAATGAAGGATGAGCTCTTCCGTTGGAGTGCATCCAAGGCTCTTTTGCGCTGCATCAACGGGCAAGAAATACAGTGGGTCACCGAGCAAACACATGAAGGAGCTGGCGGAAATCACACAAGCGGCCGAGCATTAGCCGCAAAGATAAAGCGACACGGCCACTTCTGGCCGACCATGATCGCCGACTGCGAAAGCTACGTGGCCCGATGCGGGAAATGTCAAAGGCACGCACCAAGCATACACCAGCCAGCCGAGCTCCTCACCACCGCAGCCACACCCTACCCATTCATGTGATGGGCGATGGACATTGTCGGACCTCTCCCGGCTTCGCATCAAAAGAAGTTCATCCTAATAATGACCGATTACTTCACCAAGTGGGTCGAAGCCGAATCCTACTCGGAGATCAAAAACCTCGACGTTCAGAAGTTTGTTTGGAAGTACATAATCTGCCGTCACGGTGTTCCTTACGAGATCGTAACCGACAACGGCTCCCAGTTTATCTCCAATCTGTTCGAAGGATTCTGCGTGAGATGGAAAATACGTCTGAGCAAATCAACACCGAGGTACCCACAAGGTAATGGGCAGGCCGAGGCGACCAACAAAACGATCATTGACGGTCTGAAGAAGCGAATGGAAAGTAAGAAAGGCCTCTGGGCCGACGAGCTCGATGGCGTTCTCTGGTCTCATCGGACCACCCCGAGAACATCAACCGGCCAGACACCTTTTTCACTCTCTCACGGAATGGAGGCAATGTCCCCAGCCGAGATGTGCGTCCCGACAATACGCCTGAGTATCGCGCCCGAGCACGAAGACCTTAACAACAACATGATCATCGACTGCCTTGATCAAGCAGAAGAGTTACGAGACCGAGCGCTCCTACGCCTCCAGAACTATCAACAACAAATCACCCGACACTACAACAAGAAGGTCAAAGGTCGCCGTTTCATAGAGGGTGACCTCGTCCTCAGGAAAGTGTTCGAAAACACGCGGGAATACCGAGCAGGGAAACTCGGCGCAAACTGGGAAGGACCGTACATCGTTTCGAAGATAGTAAAACCCGGCGTATACGAGCTCGTAACAATGAAGGGAGAAGCCATTCCACGCTCGTGGAACGCAAACAAACTCAAACGATATTACTACTAGGACGAGCATCTCTCGCTCACGAAGAAGCCGAGCATCGCGCTCAAAAAAAAAAAAAAAAACGAGCATTCCGTTCCAAACCGAGCTCGCTATACACGAGCTCGAGTAATATGTAAAGTGAACTACGATCGGCTTGATCCCCTTTCGGGGTACGTAGGCAACCTCTCACGAGGCTCAGCTATATCAATAATAAAATTTTATTAAGTTAAATTTTTTGTTTCAACCGCACCGAACAGATCGACATCCTGGCCAGATGCTCGACACTTTGTAAGTCGGGCCAAGTTCCCGCACAAGGCTGATCGACAATAAATAAGCCGAGCATAGCTCTCGCATACTGTCCCGATCAGACCTTAGGGATAAGCCGAGCACTTACTCGCACCCGACCTGTGGTACAACGAGCACAGTCTCGAACCCCACAAAAAAGTAAGCCGGGCCCAGCTCCCGCACAAGGACGACTGACAGAAAAAAAAAGCCGAACACAGTTTCGCATAACTGTCCCGGTCGGTCCTACAGGATAAGCCGAGCACCCTCGCTCGCCCTCCACTACACATCTAATTTGAAACCGAGCACGCCAAAAAGGCGCGACTAAGGTTAAGATATGCACAACAAAAACTAAGTACGCAAAAAAAAAAAAACGTGCAAGTCATAAACAAACATTGCTATATTTACTTAGTTCAAAAGTACACCGTTTCGCATAAAAGAACGCGCATTCTACAAAAAAGGGAGAAGGAAAATTAGAATCCCGAGAAGATAACAAAGATCCAATTACAAAAGGGAGGCAAAGAAAAAGCTCAAATCTAAGAAGCCTCGTCAGAACGGCCCACGGCCTGATCTCCCGCCACGCTCTCAAGAAGGTTATCCGCCAACTCCGGAGTCACGAGTGCCTGGTTCGACCCATGCTTATCCTGAACGAGCATCAAGGATTCCTCGTCAGTACGACCAGAGCTACCAGGAGGGGTCATGATGAAATCCTTGTCAGCCAAGTCTATGAACTCAATCGAGATGAGTTTCTCCTTGAAACGAGCAGCATCGGAATGCGCCTTGGCTATCCTATCAGGAGGAATAGCAAACCCCTCCTTGACCAGCGTCTCCAGCATAGACGCATAACGGCAGCGGCCTGGTTCATCAATATTTGGGTCCTCCGCACGAGCTCTTTCTCTTCGTTGGCCTTCTTGATCTTAGAAAGCCGAGCTTGCGCTTTGCCCGACACGCGCTCATTCTCCTTTAAAACTTCACGCGTACGGGAGGACCTCAGCCGAGCACACTCGGATTCAAGCTTACCCTGCAGGTCGGAGACCCGAACTATCAACTCATCAGCCTCCGCCCGAGCATTCGAGCAGTCAGTCAGGCACTGTCTGATTTCAGCATCCAACCGAGCATTCTCGGTGGAGAGATCAGCAATCTTCGCCTCCAAGGCCGACACCTTCTCCTCTTCGACCTTGAGGGAGCAACGGAGCGCCTCCGTAGCAGCCGCCGCTTCGCGGTATCCCTCAAGCTCGGTAATGGATCTCTCTGCTCTACCGAGCTCCCTCTTCAAGCTGCTAATCGCCCTCTCGAGCTCGACCTCCCTCTGTTCGTACTCGTCAAGGAGCAGATTGTAGTTGGCAAAACCCTGGAGCAGGAAAGCTAAGTCAAAACCAGATAAAATTACCACAAAAAAAGAGAGAGAAGCAAAAACTCACCCGAACAAAATCCTTGGCCACTGCCTGTTTACGATCAGAGAAATGTGTGTGCGTAACAGGAGGCAACGGTCTCGGAGGACTGTTTCTCATCAACCGAAGCAAGTCAGCACAAGCCTCCCCATCACGAAGGAGCGGTTGGGAACCTTCATACCTCACAGCGAAGCCATAATCTGTGAGTGCGCCTTCACCGGGTCCACCAAGGAAAGTGAGCCCGGCGATCTCATCCAGGTTGGGAATATCCCGTTCGGTTTGAAGACCAGAAATCTCATTCCCCTCCCGACCACCCATTTCACCATGGTCAGCAACCTGGTCATCACCCGGACGCTCCAAAAGAGCCGCCTCATCGACACTTGGGCCCTCAACATTCCCAACCTCGGTATCCGCAGTCTCAGGAAGAGGCATCAGATCCGTTCCACCACTATCGGCATGCTCGGTAGCATCAGTCATTTGGCCCTCGGTAGCAGCAGTCCTCTTTTTCTTCTTTTTTCTCACCAAGGAAGGAACACTGGCGCCCCCCTCGGTTTCCCGACCATCTCCAGAAACGAGAAGAGTCTCCGGCTCAGCAGTAACCGCTTCCTCGGGTCTCGACCTCTTCTTCTTTCTCCTCTTCTTTTGGGCTTCAACCGCCTCTATCGCCTCGCACACCTGACGAAACAGACATCGATGATACTCGTTCACAAAAACCATCCCGGGGGGGACCTCCCCGACCGATGGCGAAAACGGTCGATTTGGATCCAAGGCAACAGGATTTACCTGCGGTTCAGAAGGTTTCTCCTGCTCTACGATCGGATTTCCTTGTGGAGTAGCAAGGTTTTCCTCGACGTAATTCACAACTTCGAGATCCATTCGGCCCATTTCTCTCTTCCGGCTCTTCTTCGGGACAACTGAAACGAGAGGTCTGTTGTTGTACTCGGTTAAAGACTCAATCGAACGAAGATGGCAACCTGTAAAAATCCATGTTTAAAAAAAAAAAAAAGAAACGAACAAAAAAAAGAAGAGGAAATGTAAATACGTACCGTCGTCCAAACACTCCACAGCTCGCCTGACGTGACTAGCGTGAACGTCCGGCCACTTCTGAATACTCCGAGCAACAAGCCGATGGAGTTTCGTTAGAAAACTGTCCGGTGCTGAGAGATCAAAAGAATGACGATCTGCAAGAATAAAAAACGAGGATGAGTTAGTCTATTTAGAGGAACGAGCAAAGCAAAGTGTTTACCATGGAGATGATTCCAAAGAACTCTGTACGGCCTCTCCGGATCAGGAACCGAGGCCGAATTGACCCGAACATAGAAGTAGCGGTCCTGCCAATCGTCGACTTTCGACGGCTTCCCGATGACGACTTTCTCTCCAAAATGGGTCCTCATGCAAACATACCGGGTCCCGACGGTTGTAGGATTCGTCGAAATCGTTGTGATCTCCTCGAAGAACCGAAGAGTCATCTCCACTCCACACTCAGAGGCCAGAATCATAGAGCCGACCAGGTTCTGTACAGCAGCCGGACACAGCTGGGACATGGCAATCCTCCTTTCTTCACAATACGCCACGAGCAGCCTCGGCAAAGGAAACCTTAGATGGATATCCTTGAACCAAAAGTCGTACAGGCATATCCATCCTTCCGGACAGTTCCAAGGCCTCTCGTGTTGCTCGGGCTTACGAAGCTCGAGCCGATCAACGCCCCCAGGATCGCAATTGTCCCTCAACCAAGCCAAATCATCGTCCGAGCACTTCGTTGGAAGAACGGGACGAACGGGACGCGTTTTCTTCTCCGAGCTATCCGCAGCCTTTCGCTGAGTTTTCCGAGTTTTCTTGGACCTACTCGGCTCCGACACCATCCTGTCGCACCGAGCCTGATCAACTATGGCCACTGCCTTTATCTTCACTGGGAGAGAACCTAAATTCTAAACCGGCGGGAGGAGCCGAGGCCGAGCACCATCGTCCTTCGAGTCTATCAAATACGGCACCCGGAAGCTCTGCACGCTACCCGAAGCTGAGGGAGTCCGAGCTCGATTACCTTCGGGATTTTGGGAAATTATCTCTGTTCGTCCCGAGCCAGATGAGGAACCCTGCTCCGCAACTGATGAGCTAGGTTGAGCAGAATTGCCCTCGGACAACCTTACCGAGTAAAGATCCCGACCCGAAGACGATGCCGAACTGGAGTCAATTCTCATACTTACCAATACAACAACAACAAAACTAGAGAGAGAAAGTAAAATTCTAGAGAGAAGGGAGAGCGAAATACCTGCGAAAGGAGAGAAATGAAATCGGAGAAGAGTAGAGCATGATATATAAGCCAAGCGGGGGAATTTCGAGACAAGCGCAATGATGACCCCTACACAACCCTTCAGCTTCCAGCGTTTATAGGTGCCATCATTGCAACGGCGCGACTCTTCAGTTTCCAGCTGCTTCCCAAGAAACCTTTCAAGCTTCCCGAGAAAAAGCAACGAAACGAGCGGATCAAACCGGCCGACCAGAGCTACACCGAATAAATATCGGCCCAACTAAAACACCATCAAAATCCGCCGACTTCAAGAACCACGAAGATCGACGAACTGGGGGGGGGGGGGGCTTACTGTTATATATGGGTTTAGCACCCCATCCACTTAGAAGGCCCAATACTTATCCTTTGAGAAAAGGTCGGCCCAACAAAAACAAAATGGCCCAACAAGCAATAAGGACCCGGACACGCACGCCAGAACCGAGCTCATTACTATCGGCTCGGCTCGGCTCAACTCAAGCAAATCGGCTCGGCTACACTAACGGCCAAAAGAACGTACGGCTCAGCCCATCTCATCACCAAGTACGGCCCAATCCGCACGAACTCGACAAGCGGTCAACGGCCTGTAAAAAGTACGACCGTATTTTACTATAAATAGGAGTCGTCACTGTACATTAATGTAACTTTTTGGGATCTGTGCACTTCTTACTACTTTCTCTCTCTAGAGTCAATTTCCTGAATTGTAAACCGAGCACGTCTTTCGGCCTGCTTGGGAATATGAATACAAAACACGCTCGTTCCCGAGCATATCACTCTTTCCAAACAGTCCCGAACATAATCCAACAAGTGTCCATCCCGAGCACATTTTTACCCTTAGCTTATCTCTGAATCTAGTCGGTTTCTCTTTCAAGAAATACTTAGCTCCCTCGGACCGAGCACGTCGATTCTCAAGCAAGACGCGCATTCCGATCTCGTGACCATCTCGGTTATCAAAAGTTCCATGATGACGACGGGAATTGTGTGTTTAAAATGTGCTTCCCCAAGTTGTTTATAACAATAAAAGGTAAGTTAAATGTTTAAAACCCCATATTTGAATTTTAGATTATTTTTTTATAGAAACACTCATTTAACAATTACCTCAGTTTTAAGTAGATGAAAATGATTAAATTACATCACTTTCTACATTATTTATATTAGTAATATATTTTTAAATTGTGTGATCTCTTTCTAATAACTATTAATATATTTTCTATTATTAACATTCCAACAAGTAATCATCGATTTTGTAAATAAATTCCAAACTTACATTACATGTAGTAGATGTATTTACCAGTTTTCCAACCACCTTCTGCAGATCGTTTGATCATAGACTCTTCTATCGTCTGCTGATTAGTGTACATAGACATATCTTTTAGGAGAAGCGTTGAATGATTATTGTTGGTAATGCAAATGTCAACAAATGCGGCTGCAAGGGCTATTGGAAATAATTGTATTTGATTGTTGAAAAAATCAACATTTCTATAGAATTCTTCCGTCTCAGCCATGTTCCTCATCGTCGTGCATGTTGTCTTTGTACGAATAAATTCGCAGAAACCACACCGGAGGGTGTTTTTCAGAATCGTTTGTAAAAGATTCTCATTTAGCCTCAACATGTTTCTTTTTTTTAGAACAATTTTTGTGGCAGTTCCCTCTTTCATTTACTATTTTTATCATTTATTTATAGAGGTATGCCCATACTGCCGAGAAGATACAATAAAGACATCACTTTATGATTGCAGTTATGAAAACAGTTATAACGTAAAAATAGGCAATTACATCTAGTAAATATAATAAACGATAGTAGTCGACTACTTTAGATAAATAGTCAACACGAAAAAAACTTGAAAGTGGGATAGAGCGTGATTACAAAGAAAAGAAAGAAACACTTAAGCAAGAGTACCTAAAAATGACATAGTACTAAACACGGCATAGTACTTATTGGAGAGAAAATTCAGAGCTCAGTCCTCAAAAGCTGGTAATGCCATAAAAGGTAACATTTAGAATAGGTGTTGCGATCGTGGTGGAGAAAACATGCAGGGAAAGCACCAAAAATGGGTGGTAGATTGTAGTGTACATCAGTGGTTCTCATCATGGTGATAGTGTCGACAACATTCTGAGGTAGTTGGTCCATGTAATCCAATCGGGTTTTCCATTCATGGATACGATCTAAGACCTCTTCAGCAAACTGAGGATGACCAAACGCTACACATAGAATAGTAGACATGAATGTAGCCTCGTCAATCCCACCTTTCGATGCAGTGCGCAAAAAGGAGCAGCAGTGTAGATTTCACCTCCAACTAGTAACCTATACAAGCCGGCTAAGTAATTAGCTTTGGGGTTATTTGACTCAACTACCAAGCTGAAGAAGTCCGGACAGCGGTCAATTAGTTCTAGTTCATGCACGAATTCTTCAATGTTGAGTACAAATATGGTTGATGGCTCTTTAAATGCTCGGTAGAGAACCTTGGAGTAACATCCTAGATGACAAGCATCCTTTGCAGATGATCTACCAACCAAGGATACAATTTTAGGTAGTAAGTTATTTAGATCTTCATCAAGGGAAAGTGGAGCCATGTTAACCTTCAAATAAAAAGCATTATCCAGTAAGTATATTTTAGTAGAATAGTAGTCAGAATGTAGACGACTACTGACTGCTATTTGAAGATATGTAGACAGCTAATGAAAAATATAACGTAATCAGAAACACATATACGACTACTATATGGAAAACCGTAGACAATTATTGCAAATATAGTCGGAAACACATATCCCCCTTGCAAATATAGTAGGAAGCACATATGGGACTACTATATGGAAAACCGTAGACAACTACTGAAAATATAGTCTAAAGCACATATATAACTACTATATCAAAACTGTAGACGACTACTGAAGAAAACAAGGGACAAAATAAGAACACAACCAGTAATACTCATAAAAAGTTGAAAAGAACTTACGGCCTACTGGCAAGAAGAAAGAATATCATATCCAATACTCAAATTTTTACAACGACTTGCCGAATCTTTGAAAATAATGTTAAAAATAGGTTCAACCCATAATTTCATGGTGAGAAATCATAAACACCTAGATTACGGAAAAAAAAAAGAATTTTGAAATTTGAAAACACCCTGATTCCCAAAGTAAGAATCAAATTTGGAACAGCTAAAGCCACTAGTTTGGAACTAATTTTCCTATATTTCAAATCTGAGAATAAGCTAAAATACCGATTTGAAAAAATAGATGGCGGATCTTAGTAAAAAAAATCTAACCGCTGTAAGGTAAAACTTGAACCAGACGGTTGTTCTTCGCTCTGCTATACTTTCAAATGTGGAGAGCTTCAGTCTGGGTAAAAAAAAAGGTGAGCTTCAATATGGGCCAAAAGAAAAGTTTATATTCAATCGGTTTTAGTGATTTCGTTGTCAATGATGCAATACAATGTAAGACGAAATCAAAAAGTTCTCGGTGCTAGCGTGAATATTCAAAAGTGTAATCGAGATATGGTGATGGGCAATAGTGAACTTTTTCATCATCTCCAAAAGTTACTTTTTATTTACCTAATTTTGGTCTCATCTATAGTCACCATGCCTAATTTCCCAATAAAGATTTGATAAGAGAAGACAAAAGATTAATGCTGACAATTCTTTAATATGACATGTCATGTTGTTGTTGAAGCTACAATCACAAACAAAGGTGTTAACTGTTAACCATGTCCGAATTCTAATTAAACAACACCAAGTTTAAGATTTCTTAAAAGGCCCATCTATATAAGAGTCTTCAAAATTTATAAAAACACTTACTTTTATATATTAATTTATGAAAATATATAATAGATTTCATATGTTTGTTATTGAAAACATAAAATATTCTGAAAATATATAAAAAGTAAAAATTATGTAAGTTATAAGTGTGAAATTATATCTTTTAAGATTTTTTTGTTTTTTTCTTTTCTATTTTTATTTTGTTTAAATTATTTTCTTGTTTTATATAAATTTTATATAAAGTTTTTATTGGTATAAAAATAATATTGTAGACTTTTTTTAATAGGACAAGAGTATCTTAGGTTCGGCTCTGCCCCAAACGTATTCACTGCACAAATTATCAAGTATATTAATGGGAAAATAATAGATGTTGAACTTTTGAATTTATAAATGCAAGATTTTGAAATAATACATTCACCTGGATGGACGGCTGGTGGACTGGATGTTGTTAGAGTCGCCAAAAAGCTTGTGATGATGGTGTGGAAAACAGAAGGAGAGCCGAGCAAACGATCCACATTATCGATTTAAATTTTGTGGACTTGTTTGGTTAGTCACAATATTACCATCAAGAAAAGATTAAATAAGGGTAGCCATGAAAATTCTATGGATATTATCTACTTTTAGGTCTTCTCGGGTCGTCCCCTCGTTGGCTAGTAGAGAGTAGCGATACATATATGACGAAAAGTCAATACTGACTTATTGTGCAAGTTGCAATGGTGAATAGTACAGTTTCATAAATTGTCTCATGCTCAGTGGCGGAGCTGAGCAAAGACATTTGAGGCAATGGTCTAGGGCCTCCGTTTTTTAAAAAATCCGTTTACCGTAATAGTAGAGATAAAAGCAACTTGATAAGCTCAAAACAGAACATAACCAACCTAAAAACAGAACTGAGTATATGTTATAAAAATCTAAAAGACCACAACAACGAAAAAAATATATGGGCCAAAGTATAAGGCCACCATTTATAAATCAATTGTTTATTATCAGTTTTTTTTTGTCTCGAAAAATTGTTTTCATGTTATTTTGGATATTTAAAATCATTTGACTTAAAAAAATTATTATATCTTTATAATATAAATAGAAGGCCCCCATTTTTGTCCGCCGCCTATAGCCTCCGCTATGTCAGCTCCGCCCCTGCTCATGCTTCATATCCTTTTATTTGTTTAGCCCATATCTCTTACATAATCAGTATACACTAAATCCAATCTAATTTCATCAGCATTTATACGGAGATCTCGTCCCATGCAGATGCAGGGGTGGACAGATCTGCATATCCGGATATGTAGCTCCGCGATATTTTGGCTTCAAATATCAGTTTAACCATAAGATATTCATGGATATATAAATCTGGATGATAATCCGTTAAAATAGTTAAAAATCTAAATATAATTATAAAAGTATTTAAAAATAAAATCAAATATATTATAAAAATATAACAATCAAGATTTAATAGTGAGAATTCGGTTTGGATTCGAGATCCAAATCTCAAAATCAGAATTCTTTATATTAATTGAGAAGTGCTTTTGGCATTATATTCACTCTCAAATTGGTTGATTACTAAGTTACCATTAATGAAATTAAGTTTTTTACAATATTAACTTTAGTTTATATTTACAATTTTACATTTATTACATTAGTTTTAATTTTAGATTTATACATCATCTAGATAAAATAAATAAAAAGTAAACCAATAAATATGTAAAATATTCTTGAATTATGAATTTTTAATATTGATAACAATGACTATTGTGTATAAAAAATTCTATTGTAAATTATTGTTAGTTATATGAGTTATAAATTTAGATAAATGTAAACGATAAAATAGTTAAAAAAATTAAAATATTCATACATATATAATTATATTTTATTTAAAATGTATTTGTGAGATATACATATAATTTTGAATAAAAATAAAAAGTAAGATGATAAATATGAAAATATTTATGAAGATTTTTAAATATTAATAAATATAGTTATTATAGATAATTCGATTTATATAGTAAATTTGTATTATTTATATAATTTTTGAATTTATATATAAATGATAAAATGTTTTTAATAGTATTATATATTTTATAAACATATAGTTATAATTTATTTTGTTGTTATAATTTTAGTTTACAATAACTATAAAATATTTTAATAGGAGATTAAATATAATGATGTTTGTATATATATTTAATTACAAATAGTTTGATACAATTTTTTTATTATAATTGTTATTAAATTAAATTGATAATTTTTTAGTTTTTGTAAATTTATATGTTAATAAGTTTGTGCTCGCACATGGTGCGAGCGAATCATGCTAGTTTTATATTAATCGAGAAGTGTTTTTGGTTTTATATTCACTCTCAAAATGGTTCATTACTAATTTGTCATTAATGAAATTAGCCTAATTACTGTTTTAACCTTAATTTATATTAATAAGTTTTTTATGTTTTTAATTTTATAATTGAGATATATATTACCTGATAAAAAAGTAAGATGATAAATATGAAATATCTGTGAAGATTTTTAAATTTTATTTTGGAATATACATAATATTGAATAAAAAAATAAAAAATAAGATAAGATGATAAATATGAAAATATTTATAAAGATTTTTAATATTATTTTAGAAATATACATAACATTCAATAAAAATGAAACGTTTATGAATATTTTTAAATATTATTTTGGATTTATATAGTAAATTTTGATTTATATATATACATATAAATGATAAAATATTTTAAATAAAATAGTCTCATATAAATTTTATATATATTATATAAATTCTTATAATATTATTCTTAATGTAGGTATGTCTCTTTTAAATTTTTATAATATTATTATTGCTGTTAAATTAATTTAATAATTTTTTATTTTTAAATAGATTATGTTTAATAAAATTTGTGTTCGCACATGGTGCGAGCGAATATCATCTACTAACAAATTTATGAGGAAAATGTTGTCCTAAAATGGAGAACAACAACTAGAATACAAATATTCCTCTAACCTCAATATTCCATTCATTAATTTCCTCTGATCATAATTCTATTTGTTCCCCTCATATCCTTTAGGTTGCCATTCTTACATCTTTTTATATTACAGAGGAAGAAAACTCTACTGTGGAGTTTAGGATCATAGATTCTGGGTATTGATCAGAACCAGAAACAGGGAATGTCATTGTTGTCTGATCGGTCACACCAGACGTGCTAGAGCTTCCATCTGAATCAATAGCTCTCTGTTTTGAGCTCCAGTTATGTCCATATAAACCAGGATCTGACATAACCTGTCCTATTTGGATCTCTCCCTCTAGCATTTGAACGGCCTCTGACATTGTTGGCCTCAACAAAGGAGATGAGTTTGTGCAAACAAGAGCAACATTGATCATCCTCACGGCTTCTTTCATGTTGAAATCACCTTCCAGCATTGGATCTACAATCTCCAATATGTCCCCTTTCTGTTGCAGCTTCAGTGCCTGAGATTTGATGTTAAACCAAAACAGGTTTCAAGACTTTATAATTGCGAATCGAATGTGATAAAGAGAAACAAAAGATCCACGGTTACCCATTGGATAAGGGAGACGTGATCAGCACTTCCCTTGTGCTTAGTAGTACTTTGCCCACTAACAATTTCCATTGCCACAACCCCAAAGCTGTACACGTCTGCTTTCTCTGTTAATTGACCCCATAGTACATATTCCGGAGCCATATATCCCCTGCATTACAAGAGAAACCAAGACTAAGCTAATTTTGGTCGGTCAAGGTGAAATTTTGTTTTGTTTCTTGTTCTATACGTACATGGTTCCTGCAACTTTGGTGCTAACGTGAGTGTGTTCTTCTTCATAGAGCCTAGCCAATCCAAAGTCAGATATCTTTGCATTAAGGTTGTCATCTAGAAGCACGTTACTGGTTTTTATGTCACGGTGAACCATTCGGATCATCGATCCTTCGTGGAGGAATTCAATCCCTCTTGCAATTCCCACACATATTTTTTTCCTTGTTGCCCAGTCCAATTTCAGGGGGCTCTTTTCTGGAAATTTCGGTAAACAAAAGAGAAATGATGTATCCTTACATACGTAAACTTGAATTAGACTCAAAACCTAAAGAAGAAATTTTGATTTACCAGCCATGGCAAGAGCAAGGGAGTTATTTTCCATGTACTCATACACGAGCAGCAGTTGATTCTTTTCAACGCAACATCCATAAAGCTTGACAAGGTTTGGATGATTCAGACCTGAGATCATTCCTATCTCATTCACAAATTCGCGGTTTCCTTGGCGTGACTTGGAAGAAAGCTGCTTCACTGCTACGATAGTTCCATCCAAAAGCTTTCCCTGCATTAAGTTTCTTATATCAGAAACCGATACAGATAAAATTTCTCAGGTATCTACAATTAAAAAAACACTTAGCAAATGTTTTAGCATACTTTGAATACGGATCCGAAACCTCCTTCTCCAAGTTTGTTGGCTTCAGAAAAATCGTTTGTTGCAGTTTGCAGTTGCCTAAAAGTAAACCAAACTGTTTGCAGACCCTGAGCTCTCAGATCTATTGTTATGATCATGTTCAAACCAGAAAATCATCAGTAATTCTATGAGCAGCAAATATGAGGAATGGATTCATATACTCTATGAGCTCTATCTGATACCTCGTTCTCTCGTGTTTTTATCGCCTCTACATCTTTTCTGAGCATATAATCCCAAAGCCAAGAGAGTAATTGCTACCAAGGCACCCGCTACACCAAAAATTAGTGGATAACTAGTGTGATGTTTTGTTTTCTCCGCTGCAAATGAGATGCTAAAAATGTTAATGTATACACCAATATACTGAAAGACGTTTGTAACAAAGTATTATTTTTTGGGACCTCCACAATGTTGTTCCAGACCTGAAATTTTTAAACCGAATATTATTGCTAGGTTGCAAGAGCGATTGTCAAGAAGATGAAGGTGAAACACACAAAAATACCAATAATGGAAGTGTTCTTACTATGACACAAGGAGATTGCAGAGATGACAGGACCATAGTTTCCTCTGTTGGGAATGAGTGTTGTCCCTTTTCCTGCCCAATACAACCGAATCTCTAACACATGATCAGTCACATTCGCGGTTGTTTCTTTCACAACGGGATTCATAGTTCCATTAGCCTCCTCTTTGATGTTAAAATCCCTCAAGAACAATTCTCCCTAACAATCGGAGAGAAAGTAAAAAAGGAAAAGAACTTCAATATCCCATAAATGATTGAAGATAACAATTATTCTGTAATCCTTACCGATGCTTTACCTGAACATAGACATCAAATATGCGTCTGCCGAGACGGCTGTATAGTTCTTTGTCTGAAAACTGGATCTCCACAAAATGGAGTTTCACATTGTAGGTTCCGTTTTCCAAGCAGAACGCATAATAAACTAAAGAGAGAGCAGATCGACGTGCAGTATTATAGAGATCAGGAGAATCTCCAGATGGTTTTAAACTAGTTGAAATGATGTACGTGTCATCTTCTTGTGGATCATCGATAAAGTCACCCGTATTGCTGATTCCCCAGTTTTCCAGGTGATGATTTGTTGCGGCCTTGGTTGTACTGTTATCAGCTTGATAAGTGATTTTTCTGGAGGACTTCGTAATCTGTACATTTCCTCCACCACAATTTATATGTAGTGATCGCTGATCTGTAATCAGCAATGAGTAGAGGTTTACAGCTTTGTAATGTAACGAAAAGGTTTTAACAAAGATAATTTAATAAAGCTCGATATGTACTTACAGTTCGTGCAGTTGGTCCGACCAGCACATGGAAGAAGCCCAGTTCTACATGACAAGACGATCAGAACATTTAGGCATCTTATCAGCAAAGAATCTTTCAAACCATTTCTATTTATAAAGTTTAATCAATTCGTGCTATAGATAAAGCAAAAGACTGTACTTACAAACTGTTTTGCAAATGTGAGCTCCGGTATGTGTTAATGTTACTGATTCAACAGAAAAATATAGCATGAGAAGGTTATAAAATATAAGATGTAAAGACGTTCTGTTTCATGTTCATACCTCTTTTCCCGACAGCTCGATGACCAAGAGAAATTGTTATAAGAGAGATCACTGTAGAAAAACGATAAGAATATTAGTTAGGATGATGGTAAATTTCTCAAGCCATACAAGCAGGAGAAACACGTACATATTAGATTTGCTGTTGATGAAAACAGAAGCCGATTCAATGTTTCCGGAAAGCATGTTGCCAGTCAGATAGCTGAAAGAAAACCAATAAATCTATATCTCGGATAAACAGGTATTCAGCTCTTTAAATTACTCAATCTTGGATTGTATCTACTTACGTAAGTTTGGGTACATTTTTGACCTCTTGAACTTCACCAGTCAGCTTATTAAAGGATAAATCTCTGCGTTAAACAACTTGTAAACAAATATTTTGTGTGAATGTAAATGTTCTACATATTCTATGTTTGTATAAATAGTACTCCGTCAAAAAAATTTAAGAGATCCTTTCATACTTTCATCTGTGACAATCTTTAATTTCACATAAACGTGGTGTAGCATACAATGTCACGCATAAACAAAATCCAGTCATACGCAATATAATCAGCAAGTACATATGGAATAACAGATTTCTGATGTTTCAAACTTCTAAAGTCTTTACACACATATCATTTAAAAGAACTTACAGTCTCCTTAAGGTTGGCATGTTCCAGATGTATGTAGGAATTGGACCAGACAAACCCACATTCCTCAAAATTCTGACACAGGAACGACGACAATAGTTTGAAAATTTTCGATAAAGATGAAAACAAAAGAAACCACAAGCTTCAGTGGAAATATAACTAACATGGTTTCCAAGACTTTGCTGGATATATTTGGAAAGGAGTTTATCCCGGTCGTGTCACTCATTCTCCTGCGCATATGAATGTGTAAATATCGCATTATTCATCAGTATTTTTCAGGTTATCCTTTTGATAATCTATTAAAGGTAGTCAATTACAGATCAACAAGATTTTCTAGGCCGGCCACTGCCACAGGAATAGGTCCTTTCAGTCCACTCGCCTGTAGATATCTGCTGACCATAATTGATACATGTTGGACGGTACATAAGCAGAAACAATAAGAGAAAAATGAAGGGACAAGCTTATGTACAGCTTTCGAAGCCGAGACCAGTTGCCAATATATCCTGGGATGGTTCCGCTAAAGTCATTGTCACCTATCCAACTGCAAAATTATAACAAACAACTAGTTTTAGAACTTCAAAAAACTATGTTATATATGTTTTCTGGAATATCTTTCCACACACTTTAACTAAGTAACCTTTATAGAGTGTCAAGATCAATTTCAAAACTAATCAAACAACACATACTAAGAAGTAACAAGAGCATAAGTGCTAAACTGCTCAGCAAGAAAGCTTTAAGTACACGTTTTCAGTTCAATCTAGGTGCTCATAAAAAAACTTCTTCAAAGTTTCTGGAAAAATGTGTCCTCGTCCTCTCTAAACTCTGAGAACTTACGGGTTTTTTTACGTCCAAGTAAAGATTAGCCTATCCAGTTTTCAAGAAAAGGCAAAAAGCTTGTGAAATTTTCTTTCAAAGAATAGCAAGAACTTACAGTTCCTCAAGGTTTACTAGTCTAGCGAGAGTGATAGGCAAGCGTCCAGTAAATTGATTGGATGCAAGATGCCTGCAAGAGCCAGTTCAGAAAAGATCAAACAATGTACATTTTACCACAAAACCAAAGATTCTGAAAAATGGATTGCCTTCAACCCCTTTGAAAAGCCAAAGATTGTCTTACAATTTTGTTAGGTTGGTCAAGCTACCAAGCTCATCAGGAATCGTACCAGAGAACTGGTTGCCTTCAAGCCCTCTGAAAATTTCATCACATCACGGTAATATTAGGTCAAATCAAAAAGGTACAGAAGTGGGAAACAGTTAGAAACGTACAGGATTTCCAGATTCTTGAAATTTTTTAAACCAGTTGGTAAAGGGCCAGACAAATTATTCCCGGAGAGCACGCTGTTAGAAAATTCATAAGTACTCGTAAATCATGAAAGATGAATCATGGAGAAAGAGAGAGTGAGAGCTAACATAGAAGTGAGGTATGGCAATGAAGCCCACTCCATAGGGATTGTGCCCGAAAGGTAGTTTCGCAACAGGTTTCTGCAAAGAAGTGCATCTCGTTTTTTCACTAAGCACGCACCAGATTTTTTCGTGAAAAACAATTTATTTATTTTTCTTTTATCGATATGTCATCAAATTTTAAACCGAAGCTAGGCATTAAGCGGCTTTATAATTATAACACAGAAACATGATTTTGAAAATAATTTTATAATATTTTGTTTTAATAAAGTAATTACTGTAAAAATTACTTAATATATATTTAATCAAGTATTGCATTGATATAAATAATTTATAGTTTTAATAGAACAATATATATTAATATATGAAATTTATTTGTGTTTCTGAGATTTTATTAATTAAAATTACAATTTTTATATAAATATAATTACAGATTTTTGAAAGTCGAAATACAAAAATTTGTCCATTTAACTTGTCTTGCATTAGTTTAATTTTATTTTTCGTGTTTCTATACTTGAAATAGATTAATCCATATTTTTAACCCATCTTACAATGGTTAAAGTTAGTTTTAATATTTTATAATTGAAATGAATTTAATCCATTTTTAACAGATCTCATAGTAATCTAATATTTTACATATTTGATATAACAAACTGCTAATAAAAATTATATCTAAAAATTATACAAACAAAGAATATATTTTAAACAAAATAAAAATAGAAAGATAAAAAAAAATTCAAACATTTGCAATTTACATAATTTATTTTATTTTTTCATATATTTGATTATTTTCCAGAATACTTTATGTTTTTTTTTTTGGTGGTTAATACTTTATGTTTTCTATAACAAACATATGAAATATAGTATATATTTTCATGAACTATTATATAAAATATGTTTGTTGGGTCCTTGTGTAGGTAGAATCTATTCAAATATTTTCATATGAATGTGCTCATGCCCGACTTTGCATATACGATTAGCTCTATATAATTACTCGAAATTAATAGGTTAGATATACAGGGTCGTGCTTCATGTTCAGTCAAGAGGGCTTTTCCCCAGACGCCATAAATATAACATTTTTAGAGCACTTTTTGCTGAAATTATGTTTTTTTCCGACATGTTGCCTTTTTGAAAAGTAAAAATAATTTTGCTCAAATTCCCAAAACAAAAAAAAAAAGAAAGAAAAGCTGTATCTTAACTAAAAAAATTCTGAATTCCCAAATCAAAAAGGAATAAAATTACAATTAGCTGTATATATGTATTCTATTAGTTATGATCTAATCAAAAACTTTGACACCTTTTTTCTTTCTTTTCGTGACTTCTATCAACCAATTCCCAATCAATCAAATTTCTAACCAAAATAAATTTACAGTTTTTTTCATCCAGCACGTGCATCTTTTGTCTCTCTCAAGCTTACTCAGCTTTTGTCTCTCTCAAACTAACTCAGGCAAGCTTCATCTTTTTTATTCTTTTTATAGTTTTTGTTTTTTTCCCCTCTTTTTATATGTTTCTTTATATTTTATTTACTTAGTAAAAGTCACATATTTATACTATTTTATAGTGTTTTAGTTTTTAGTTTTTTCTTAATCAAACATCTTACACTATTTCATATATATATATATATATATATATACATATATACTAAATTTGTTTATGATAATGCTATATTGTTGATCTATTATTTATTTTAATCAGTAATTTCAGAAAATATGGTTCCAAGAAAATATTTATCGGGAACACAAAAGAAACTAAAAAGAGAGAAAGGTGAGGCATTGGTGAAATCAATGCAAGGTTCTATGGACATGTTTCTTGTAAAACCTGCAAATCATCCTAAATCTGTTAGAATTGATAATGAGTCTGATGATACAATGGATGATGAGAATGAAAAAAATGTTGAGAATGCTAGTGAAGAAGATAAGGATACTAACAAGGATGAAAGTCTAAGTGAGAAAGAGAATGAAGATGTGAATGATCAAGAGAATAGGGATATGGGTACAAAAAATTATGAATCTGAAGAGAATTTAAAAATTCTTGATATTTACGATCTTGGAAATTGGGGAAAAGTTGAAACTAGATTAAGACTTGTCATGGTTAAAAAAGGATCCGTTCCAAGACTGTCAAATTATTTTATCTTTCTAAAAAAAAAAAAATTAGTGGTCGACATTTCTCTCATGCATATTATATAAGAGTTTTGAGTAATGGGAAGAAGCAAGACATGTGTTGGCTAGTTTATTCAAAAAACTTTAGATAAAATCTTTTGTTTTCGCTGTAAGTTGTTCACTCGAGACAAAAATCCTAGTCACATGGCATCTAAAGGATTTAGTGATTGGAAACATATTTTGGAGAGGTTTAAGCACCACGAGACTAGCCATGAGCATATCAAATGCATGAGCCATTGGGTAGAACTTGTATTAAACCTGCAGAAAAACAAACAATTGATAAGCATGTGCAACATGAAATCAGCAAAGAGAGGAATCACTGGAAATATGTGATGTTTAGAATTTTTCCGTTGGTAAAAACTCTTGCTAAATAAAATTTAGCATTTTGTGGGACAAACGAAAAGTTAAGAATTGATGGTAATGGAAACTTTTTAAGTTTTATTGATTTGATGGCTGAACGGGATCCAGTAATGAAAGAACATGTTAGAAGGTTTGAAGATGGAGAATCTCGTTATCATAATCTCAGTAATAGAATTCAGAATGAGATAATAGCAATGATAGCTGATGAGATAAAATGTTTGATCATAAAAAAAGATTTGAATTGCAAAATATTTTTCTATCATTGTTGATTGTACCCCATATATTAGTCATCATGAACAAATGACTCTTATCCTTCGTTGTGTTGATGTTTCAGCAACTTCAGCTAAAATATAAGAATTTTGTTTCTCACATTCTTGATAGTTGATGATACATCTGGAGAGGGGCTTTTCCGTGAGATTCATGCTGTTTTGGCTGCTCTTGATTTATTGATGATGCGAGAGGACAAGGATATGATAACGAATCAAATATGAAAGGAAAACATAAAGGAGTACAAAAGAGATTCCTTGATGTTAATCCACGTGCTTTTATACACCGTGTGATTGTCAAAGCCTTAATCTTGCACTTTGTGATATGGCAAGAACTTCCGAAAAAGTCATTTCATGTTTTGGAATAATCCAACGTATTTATTGTTTGTTTGCATTTTCAACGAAGCGGTGGAAGATATTAGAAGATATGGTAGGAGGTTTGACGGTTAAATCTTTATCGCAAGCTCGGTGGGAGAGTCATGTTAAATGCGTTAAGGAAATTAGATTTCAAGCTCCAAAGATAAAAGATGCTTTATAGCAGAAACTAGTGATGATCCGAAACAAAAAAGTAATGATGAGTGTCTTGCGACAAGTGAAACACATGGGATTGGAAATTATGAATTTTTGTTGTCTATGGTGATTTGGTACAAGCTTTTATTTGCGGTTAACTCTGTAAGCAAGATTTTGCAGTCAGAAGACATTGATATTGAAGTTGTTGTGTCTCAATTGAAAGGACTTGTTTCTTTTTTTTCAGAACTACAGAGAAACAGGTTTTGAAAATGCTAAAACAGATGATAAACAAATCGTAAAAGCTATGGAGATTAAAGCTATATTTTTGAGGAAAAAAACGTGTCATCAAAAGAAAAAAGTTTTTGACGAAGAATTATAGATAGTTGACGAAGCTAAGGATTTATCTCCGGAAGAAAGCTTTAGAATTTCTTATTTCATCCAAATCAGGGACCAAGCTCTCTATTCTCTTGTTACAAGATTTGAGCAATTTCAAAAGTATGAATAAACATTTGGTTTTATGTTTGATTTGGAGAAATTGAAGTGAGCAAGCGATAATAGTTTGATGGCTTCTTATACCAATCTTGAAGCTACTTTAAAGCTTGGAAATCATTCTGATGTAATTGGAGATGATTTGTTTTTTGAACTAACAGTTTTAAGACAATCTTTGCCGCAAGATTTTAAGATATCTATTGAAGTTTTGAACTTTTTGAAAGAAATGGAAGAGTGCTATCCAAATTCATGGACTGCTTATCAAATATTGTTGACAATTCTAGTTTCAGTTGCTTATGCTGAGAGAAACTTTTCTAAATTAAAATTAATTAAGTCATATCTATGATCAACAATGTCGCAAGAAAAATTGAATGGTATAACTATAATGTCTATATAAAGAGCACTAATGAGAAATCTAGATTACGAGAATTTAGTAAAAAAGTTTATTAAGGAAGAAAAAATATGTCTTAGTTTTTAAATATATTTTGTTTCATTTTATATTTATCCTTTTTAAGTTATAATATATTTTTATCAAAAAAAAAAATTTAGGCCCCTAATTTTATTTTTTCCCCAAGCCTCCACAAAGCTTCTAATTACGACACTGTAGATATACAATGGCGTACATGAAGATCAACAACGATGGAGGTGTACATGAAGACTATACAAATATTAATCACAAGTATTAAATAGATTCATTCTTCATAAATATATTAGGTTTGATTGGAAACAATATAGTAAAAACATTAGAAACATACTTTTTTTTTGTTATTAATTAGAAAATATTATCAAAAGCTACAGTAAAAATAGTTACTTTCCGCTTTTTTGTTTTCTACTTTTACCTTTTATTTTTTAAATTATTTAAAATTATTATAATATTATTATCACCTTTAGTCTTGTAATGTAGTATTTTTAGTTGTATTAAGCTTTAATTATCTTTGTTTATTCATTGATAATGATTAACCGCCACAAAAATGTGAAAGATATATTTATAAAATTTTAAAATAAAATTCAATTAAAATTATTTTATATTTTAATAAATTTTAATTAATTGAATTCAAATTCATTAATTTAAATTAAATAGTTATTGTAAACAAATGTTAATTCAAATTAAATGCTGATGTGGAAAAAAGTAATTGAGATGAATCAATAGAAATGAGAGAGATTAGTGAGTACTATTGGCAAAATTGGAAGAACCCAACTGTCTGAAGTATTATATAAGGAATTTATTAATTGACCTTTTAGAAGATCCAAAGTCAAGTCCATAAGCAAAATTTGGAAGTTGAGTATTTTTTTTTTTTTTTTCTAAAATTTTCCACTAGATAAATAGATTATGAACCATGATTAGTCGTTGGACGATTCTTTAAAAATAATTCGAACTTACATCTTCTGGAGATACTGAAGCTTGGCCAACTCAGGCGGAGGTTTCCCTGAAAGACTTGTGGACCGGAGAATTCTGTGATTGTTCAACAAAAAACCAAAAATACATTAGAAAAAATAAAGAGAATACAGATTTGATAAAAGAAGACAAAAGATTAACACTCACATTTCTGTAATATGACATGTCATGTTGTTGTTGAAGCTACAATCACAAACAATGGTGTTATTCGCCTCCGGATTCCAAACAAAATCAATTTCTTGTGTGATTATCAGAGTTCTTGAGCGGCAAGGATCTTCATAACTTAGGTTCAATCTCTTTATACCAAGTGTAATGGCTATCTCCTCAAGCACATTCACTGCACATATATATATATATATATATATATATATATATATATATATATATATATATATATATATATATATATGTGTAAAAGAATTATGGATGTTGAACTTTGATTATTATAAGAATTAAGCTTTTGATTTAATACCTTCATCTGGATGGAGAGCTGGTGAAGTGGATGTTGTTTGAATCGAGAAGAAGCTTGTGATGATGGTGAAGAACAGAAGGAGAGCCGAGGAGACAATCCACATTATCAATTATTTTCTGATCTTTTTGTATATGTACTTGTGTGGTTATTCACAATATTACCATCAAGAAGAGTTCAAATAAGTGTCATAATGAAAATTGTATGGATATTATCTACTTATAGGGTCTTCTTGGGTCGTTGGCTAATAGATAGTAGCGATACATATTTGACCAAAAGTCAACACGAAAATAACAATAATGTGCAAGTTGCAATGGTCTACATGACAGGCTCATGAATGATTGATGTTTCATGTCCCTTTATGTTTTTAGCTCATCAATTTACAAAATCCATCTACACCAAATCCAATCAAATTTCAACAGCTTTTAAACGGAGATCCATCTACACCAAATCCGATCAAATTTGAACAGCTTTTAAACGGAGAGAGATGTTGCTATTTCTTGAATGAGAGGGGGGTGATGTTATAGTAGAAGCGTTAGAGCCATACCGCTTTTTTTTTGTTACCAATCACGAAAACGTTCCCAACCTTTTGTTATCGCTTTCGCTAACAGCTTTCACTAACCGCTTTCATTTATAGTTTTACACTATTCAACCGCTTACCACTTCCGCTAACCGCTAATCTAACTGTTTCACTTTTGGTCACCACACTACAAGAAAACATGAAATTAGCGACTGTATTTAGCGACTAAACTGCGACTACTCTGCGACTATTTAGTGACCCAAAAATATTAGTCGCACATCAGTCGCTATTTAGCGACCAAATTATTCAGTCGCATAACAGTCGCTATTTAGCGACTAATATACGACTATTAATAAGTCGCTAAATGGTGGTCGCATAACAGTCGCTATTTAGCGACTACTCTGCGACTATTTAGTGACCCAAAAATATTAGTCGCACATCAGTCGCTATTTAGCGACCAAATTATTCAGTCGCATAACAGTCGCTATTTAACAACTAATATGCGACTATTAATAAGTCGCTAAATGGTAGTCGCATAACAGTCGCTATTCAATCGCCATTCAATCGCTATTCAGTCGCCATTCAGTGGCCTTTCAAAACCCTAAACCCTAAATAAACCCTAAAACTCTAATTAATAACATCACAATTACTACAACATATAAATATTATAAATCTTTCATAAACTATAAAATCAAAATAAAAAAAAATCATAAACCCTAAAACCCTAACTCATACACAAAACCCTAAACCCTAAAACTCTAACTCTTTCATAAACTATAAAATCAAAATATAAAAATTTATTATATATACATAAAACTAATATTTAAAATATATAGTATAAACAAAACTAATACATAAAACTAATACACAAAACCCTAAACCCTAATTATATAACATGTATATATAAAACCTAAACCCTAACCTTAAATAAACCCCAAACCCCTAAATTATAAACAAAATTTAACATTCCAATTAATATAACATAACCAAAATTTAGATTATAGTATAAACAAAACAAAACTAATATATAAAACCCTAAACCATAAAAAACCCCAAAACTCTAAAGTACGTATAACCAAAACTCTTATTAATATATAACATTTTAAATACTATAACATATTCAAAACTAATATTTATAAACTTTCAAACTCTATATCCTAAACCATAATCAAACTTAAACTGTAAATTATTAACCATAACAAACCTAATATTTAAAATCTATAGTATAACAAAACTATAACCAAAAAATTAATACTAACAATAAAATCTTACCATTTAAACCTTAAACATTACCATTCCAACTCTATACCCTAAACCCTAAACAAACCCTAAAACTCTAAATTATAAACAAAAATTCAATAACTAAAACTCTAATTACTATATAACATATAAAATTAAGTACAACACTTAAAACATTAAACATTACCCTTCAAACCCTATATCCTAAACTCTTAATAAACCCTAAAACTCTAAACTATAAACAAAATCTAATAAATAAAACCCCAATTACTATATAAATATTGTATATATTCATAAGCTATTTAATCCATAAACTCTAAACCCTAACAAACCTTAAACTTTAAAACCTAAACAAATCCTAAACCTTAAAGTATAAAACTTAACCCTATATATCCCAAACTTCAAACCACAAATTAAATCTTAGGCGCATATTTTCGTTTTGGCACTTTTATAGAATGTCAAGGCGGAAACAAAAGTTTCATTTACCCGCTTAACATTGTGTGAAAAAAACAACCCCTCTATTTTTTTTCCACTTTCCCTCTGAATCATTTGTCCTCTTAACACTTGGTCGAGAGAAAACTGCTCCTTCTATGTCTCTTTTACTCTCCATCTCGAAAACCCTAATTTCATCTCATCTTCTTCAAGAGACCAGGAGAACGAGAATGGCAGATGCCGCGTCTCCTCCGCCTCCTACCGCTGCACCGGAGCCGAACATGGTGCCAGAGAATTCGTCGATTGGGCACCCATTTTCCTCTCGGATCTGTCTGGCGACGCCGTCCAATGTCCTGTAAAAATCATCAAAGAAGCTGCGACGCCTTCAATCTTTCTCTCCACCGCCGCCCTATCCGTCTCGATCTCTATTTCTTTTTCCTCATGTCCTCCGATCTTGTCATAAACCCTAATAAATTAAATTTTTATCGATTTTTTCAGATTCGGCTTCATCCACTTCATCCAGAACCTGAATCGTCGACTCTCCACTGCAGGTTCCGAGCTGAATTTCCTTGATTCCATGTCTTTCGGTACATTTTCCTTCGAGGTGCTCCTAGGTCACTGTAATCAGATCTATAAAAGAACCAAGAGGATTTTCTGCAGCGCTTTCACTCGCTGGTGAGTTATTTCCCTCTTATCTGTGAACCATTTTACTTCGGATTTATGTGTCGAACTAGGATTTGGATCATACTTCTTCGTTTCTGCTTTAGGTTTCCAGATTTTCATTATTGGGTTTTAGCGATAGATTTCTTAGATTGCTATTTTCTCATAATTCTCGTGAATCTAATCGATTTCATCGTTTGGTAAATGATTCTCGTTTCAGAACCCCAAGTTGTTGAGACACAAACAAAGACGAATAAGAAACCTGCAGCTAAGTAAATCCCTTAGCCTTCTTTCTAGCCCAGAGTATTGTCTTATGTTTACTAGTGAAAGTAGCTTGATATATTACTAACTATTGGCGTTAATCTTACAGATTATGTGCTGGAAGGTAGTGATGGAACTAACATATGTTTGTTAATACGGTGAGGCATTTCCCTCTTGTTTGTAATTCATATCTGACTATATGTTTGTTAATTTCATCAATAATGTGATTTAATCATTATTAAGGAGATGAATAATGTGGACGCAGGAGATGAAGATGTGGACGTAATTTTAAATGTAATCCTCTCTTCTGTGGTAAGTGATCTTACGAAGATTGAACTTCTCTTGAATTTTTTTATAAAAAAAACTTCTGAATTTTGTTGATGGATTCCAGGATGCAGAGAAGCCAGCAGAGGAAGAACTTGAGATTGACTGGTTTGATAGTGATGATGAGAGATGTGGTAGCTTCTGGTTATGTGATTTAGGCCTTAGATGTTTGTGTGCTAGGAACTGTGATCGTATTTCACTTATTGAAACAGTTGTTAGATGTTAATACATATATCACATATGTTGGAGCAGCTCCCGGCGGCGAAGACGGAGCAGGTTCCGGTGGCGAAGACGAAGCAGCTCCCGGCGGCGAAGACGGAGCAGCTCCCGGCGGCGAAGACGGAGCAGGTCCCGATGATGAAGATGAAGCAGGTCAGGGGAAACATATATAGATATGTATATATGTATATAGTATTTCTTTTCTTTTTTTTTTTTTTTATTTTCCTGTATTCCTTGTTTTTTGTTTTTGTATTTTGTTTATAAATTAAAATATTTAATGACAATATTTTGCATTTTAGCATTTTTTAATTATTGTTATCTAATTAGTAAATATCAAAATTAATATTATTATTTATTATTAGTAGTCGCTAATTAGTCGCTAAAATAATCACATATCAGCCGTTATTTAGTCGCTAATTTAGCGACTGATTAGTTACTAAAAATAACCAGTCGCAACTTGGTCGCATATTGGTCGCTAAATTTAGCGACTAATTGGCGACTAAACTGCGACGTCTATTTTGTAGTCGCCAATTAGTCGCTATTTAGCGACTGTTTTGCGACTCAAATATTTAGCGACGCACTGTTTAACGACTGCTTATTTTAGTCGCTAATATCATGTTTTCTTGTAGTGCCAATCAAACCCTTTTACCATGTATTTGTAGCTTGTGACAAAAAAAAACCATGTATTTGTAGCTCTACAAACCTGATGTCAAATGGAAACTATAAGATTTCCTTTTTAGGAATATGAAGTTATAAGATTACCTTTTTGTGAAATTAAGAGATTTCCCTATAAGAAAACAAAACTAGAGTTTGTTTTAGAAAACTAGAAATTTTCTCTTTTTAGGGATATTAGTTACATTTTCTCATCAAAAATTTAGATAGATATTGTCTATTATATAAATAGTATACAACTCACATTTGTATAATGTTTTTTTTTGGGAATGACCGCAAAACAAATACATATTTTGTTACTTAGGTCCAGGTAAACAATATCATACTAATAGAGGTGGACCAAAACGAAAAAGATGCATGATGAATATAGACAAATCAAAGATCCTACATGTTTTTGTTGCATGAGAAGAGCCCTCAAAGGTAATAAGATCTACCATGTTTTGTTGCTAGAGAAGAGTTCTCAAAGGTGACCTCGTGATTCAAGATGCTAGTACCTTAAATCAAAAAATCTTAACAGAGCCTTAAGAGTTACGTGAAGAGTTTTGTTGGTGCATACATCAGTATATATATATTATTGGAGATAACTAATAAGAGTTACAGTGCTTGTTTCTCTCTCTAAAAAAGTTCTCCCATGCGGCTTTTTCGAGACAGGTTTCTTTGTTCCCCCTTTTAGAAACTTTTCAAACACATACCACCTAGAAAATCTAAAAACCAAATCTACCTGGTTTTAACTATCTTCTTTTAGTAAGTTGACCTCACAAAACTTCTTAAGGAGTTGAGCCGCCGCGGTTCCACCCCCGACGTTCGTCGGAGGGTCCTCCCACCATCACCGGTAAGGTCTCTGCTCTCTCACTTTTTTCTCTGCAACCCTGGTATCAAGCTATCCACAAATTCTCTCGCAAAACAAAACCACTACACTTTCAACTCTCAAGAAATAGCCTTGGAGCGACCCCTGTAGCTTGACCACCAGCACTTTGGAAGTCTCTACGGTTGAATCAAAAGCTGACTTGAAACCATCTTGAAAACTTTCATCAGTTTAAAGATGACCCATCCAATCTACACACACTATGTTCCAAACATTTCCTGCTAGACACAGCAGAGAACTTTCACAACATGTTTTAGCTAACAATCTCTCTCACCTGAAAGGTGAAGATCGACTGTTTAGCAAAACTTGTGCCTCTCATCAACTCTCTGCTCTTACAAGCAGAAACTTACAAGACAAAGCTCACCCTTTCTATCAAACATGTCAAGACAATTCTCTGCAGCAGAAAAGGGTAAAGGAGTAACACTTCCCACGCTACCAACACCAAGGCTGCGGATAAGGGCTCCAGAGCTAGATACATCAGACCTAGTAGAGGAAAATGCTCTTACTCTAACAGGATGCCTCACAAACCCAAGAGAGCAACGACTTTGGTCGATGAAACCATTTCTCTCTAGACGCTGGAATCTAAAGGGCAAAGCTATAGGATCAGATCTTGGACAGAACTGCTTTCAGTTCAGGTTTGACTACGAAGAGGATCTCCAGAAAGTCCTTTACAACCGACCTTACCATTTCGCTCACTGGATGGTCATCCTCCAGAAGTGGGAGCCAATTATCTCTCCCTTTTTCCCGAATCAAATCCCTTTCTGGATCAGGTTAAAAGGCCTGCCTCTTCACTACTGGAAGGAGGAACTGATATGCAATATAGGAAGGGAACTCAGAGATTTTGAAGCTCATGAACTGACCAAAACCTCAGCAAAGATCAGATTTCATATCAATGATTTACAAACTCTAATCAAGGAGACAGTGATAGAATTTCCTGGCGGGGAAGAAGCTCTAGTCACACTAGAGTACGAAAAGCTGGAACAGTCTTGTGCTATATGCCATCGACTAACCCATATCGCCAAAGATTGCTCTGAATATGAACTTGAACTAACCCAGCCACAAAGCAAGCTGGAGCCAACAGCTACAAAGGCCCAGGAAGTTGTAGGCCATCAAGAGGAGCCATATGAAAGGCGTTCATACTACCAGAGATTGGATAGATATGGACGACCTTTCGGAGGCCGAAGCTCAGAACAATTTTCTCAATCAAGGAAAAGAAGAGATATACCAAGGCTAACAGAAAATCCCTCCCTCCAAATACAAGAGAACTCGCTCCACTCAGTCCCGTCAACCCACGTTTCAAAAAGACTCTCTTGTCCGACTCACTCTAATGATAGAAGAACCGCCTCAAGGGACCTGCGAGACAAAATGAATAATCAAAGATCTGAAAGGAACTCGACCAGATCACCATCCATGTACTGGAGAGAAAAGTACCAGCTGAGAGATTCCCCTAAAAAAAATACTCAACAAACTCAGCTTATAATAAGGAAGATAGAACACTTGAACATGTTCAACCAACAATCCAAACATTACCCTCTGAAGCAGAAATCATGGAGGAAATTCGAGAAGCAACCATCCAGTATACCAGCTACGCAGACCCAACTGAAAGCGCTGCTAGGAGGCAAAGTGTGCTACTAAGTAAACAAAATGGAATGGTAGCAGAAACAGCAGCTAATCTGCTTGCAGAGGCTGCAAAGCAGGCAGGTGTTGAGAAAATCACATCCCAACTCACTGAAAATCCTGCTCCTCTAACATCACAATTGGATTTTGACAGCGACACTCCTCTAGCTACCCATATGAAGAAGAGAAGAGGCAGACCTCCACTAATAAGAGGAAATGCGGGGAGCCCCAAAAGAGCCACTTATGCTAGTGCAAAGAAGTGGAAGGTAGCAATCATCCACAACTCACCCAAATGAAGATTAGCATCTGAAAAAACTGTCATTACCATAAATGATCAACACAAAGCTGCAACAACAACAAAAAGGGCAAAAACCTTCAAATGGGCAGAAAGATGCATCTAGCAGCCGACAACCGCCAAAAACCAGGATCATACCACCGATTTCAAAGAGGAAGGTGGATTTTCATATTCCACCACCTCCTCTTCCTTAAAGATAACGAGCTGGAACTGTTGTGGGCTTGGGAACCCTATGACAGTCCAGCGGCTGCGAGAGATCCATCGGAGCATCTCGTCTGACATCCTATTCCTAATGGAAACAAAAAACCAGACTGAGTTCGTCCTCGACACGCTCAAATGGACTGATTATCCATCTCATCACATAATCCCACCTCAAGGCAGGGGGGAGGATTAGTGCTTCTCTGGAAACAAAAAATTGAAGTGGACATTCTCCACAGCTGACTTCATTGACACATGTATAAAAGCTGTTGGAAGAAAATTTTATACCACCTTTGTCTATGGTGCACCAGACCAAACGGAAAGAAGACAAGTCTGGGAGAACATATTTGTTCAAGCCTTTGAAAGATCTGATGCCTGGCTTCTGATAGGAGATTTTAATGAAATCATAGAAGCATCAGAAAAACAGGGCGGACCATGTAGAGCAGAAGGATCTTATGTGGATTTCCATACCTTCATGTCAGAAAATGACCTCTATGATCTGCGGTTCTCCGGTAACTTTCTATCCTGGAGAGGACAAAGACATGAGCACCTTGTCCAATGCAGGCTGGACAAAGTCATGTCAAACAGTGCATGGACAGAAGAATACCCCCTAGGAAGAAGCGAATATTTACGTCTCAAAGGATAAGACCATAGAACACTCATAACAATCTTTGACGCTAAAAAAAGAATAAAAAGGCTTGTTCAAATACGACAGAAGGATAAAGAACAATGAGGAGATAAAAACCATTGTCTTTAATGCATGGAACCTAAATGAGGCAGATTCAGTAGAAAACCGGATAGCAAAATGTCGACAAGCCATTATCAGTTGGAATAGAGAGCAACAACAGACCAGTCACAAGCTAATCCTAGAACTTCAGGACACACTAGAGAAGGCGCTTTCTGACCCTATACCTGAAACGACTCTCATCCAACAGACCAATGAAGCACTTAGAACTGCTTATAAAAAGGAAGAAGAGTTTTGGAAACAAAGGAGCCGACAACTATGGCTGGCTTTGGGAGACCAGAATACCAGCTACTTCCATGCCATCACCAAAGGAAGACATGCTAGAAACAAGTTCTCAGTATTAGAAAACAAGAATGGAATTCCAGTTTTGGAAGAAGAACAGATTCTAGATGTCATCATGGACTACTATGCAAGCCTTTTTACCTCGCAAGAGGGCGACAGACTCGCTGCAATAGAGGAAGCCTTAACACCTCAAATCTCAGCAGAAACAAATTCATCTCTGACTGCTACCCCAACCGCAACAGAAATCAAAGTCGCTTGCTTCTCTATTCACCTGGACAAGGCTCCGGGTCCCGACGGATTCTCAGCTTGTTTTTTTTTTTCATTCCAACTGGGATACAATGGGAGCAAAGGTCATTGTTGCGATACAAGATTTCTTCAATTCCGGTGTGCTGCCGAAAAACATAAATGCCACACATGTCAGGCTTATCCCAAAAGTACAAAGCCCTAAGAGTATGATGGACTATAGGCCTATAGCTCTTTGTAATGTTTATTACAAAAGTTCTTACAACAAGACTTCAACCGGTCCTTGGGGAGATTATCTCAGAAAATGAATCCGCATTTGTGCCTAAGAGAGCAATTGCAGATAACGTCCTCATCACCCATGAAGTCCTCCACTATCTGAAAACTTCAGGTGCAAAGAAAAGATGCTCCATGGCTGTCAAAACAAACATGAGCAAAGCCTACAATAGATTGGAATGGGATTTTATCGAAAAGGTACCTAAACAACTCGGTTTTGATGAGAAGTGGATACAATGGACAATGCAGTGCATCAAAACAGTATCATACTCTTACCTCCTAAATGGAGCAGCTCAAGGACTTGTGAAACAAACCCATGGAATCCGTCAAGGGGACCCTCTTTCACCATACATATTTATTCTTTGTAGTGAAGTTCTGTATGGACTCTTCAACAAAGCACAAGATGAGGGTCTATTACCGGGAGTTAGAGTTTCCAAAAGAAGTCCAAGAATCAATCATTTACTATTTGCGGACGATACAATGTTTTTCTGTCAATCGGATCGCAATAGCTGCAACACTCTCAGACTAATAATCAAGAGATATGAAGAAGCATCCGGACAACTCATTAACTACCAGAAGTCTGCGGTCACTTTCTCTACCAAAACACCACGTGATATCAGAGAAAGAGTCAAGACTGATTTGGGAATTCAAAAGGAGGGAGGTGTTGGGAAATACCTTGGACTCTCAGAACACTTCGGACGGCGGAAAAAATATCTCTTCAGTCTTATAGTGGATATGATAAGACAACGAGCAAGAAGCTGGTCATCCAGATTTCTGTCCATGGCTGGAAAATTAACAATGCTGAAGTCTGTTCTAGCTGCGATGCCGACATACACTATGACATGCTTCAAATTACCGGTCTCCCTTTGCAAGAGAATCCAATCAGCAATAACCAGATTCTGGTGGGATGCAAAAGAGGGAGAGAGGAAAATGTGTTGGCTCTCTTGGAGGAAGCTAACAAGGGCAAAGCGAGAAGGAGGTTTGGATTTTCGTGAAATTCAAACCTTTAATGACGCCGTCCTAGCCAAAGCGAGTTGGCGAATTCTAACACAACCTTCAAGTCTGATCAGCCGAATTCTGCTACCAAAATATTGCCACTCAAAAACCTTCCTAGAAGCAGAAATTCCGAAAATCATGTTCACATGGATGGATGAGTATCTGCATAGGAAGAGAAGTTATTAAGTCAAATGTGGGGAAAATAATTGGCAATGGCAAGACAACAAAGGTTTGGGAGGAGGACTGGCTAGCTTTAGACTCCCAAAAACGACCTATGGGACCGCCTACTGAATCAACGAAAGACTGGTATGTCAATGATCTCATGTCCCCTGATTCCAATGGCTAGGACAGGGAGAAAGTTTTGGCTGTATTACCGCAATATGCGGAGGAAATAATGGAAATCAATACAAGTCAGAATGGAGCAGAAGACAAATTGGTTTGGTTATCTACTGAGGATGGAAACTACAAGACTAAATCATGATATTATCAAGCCCTACAGTTGAATCCAGATAATCATTACCCACTAGATGCAACCATCTCTGATTTTGATTGGAATAAGGTGATATAGAAAAGCTATACCTCCCCAAAGTTAAGAATCTTCCTTTGGAAAATCATGAGAAAGATCTTGCCCATTGGTGAAAACTTAGCAGAAAGAAATATTCTCACCTCTGATGTCTGCCCGCACTGTGGAGACCTTGAATCCACAAACCATCTCTTCCTTCATTGTGAATTTGCTTGCAAAGTATGGGATACAACACCATTAAAATGGAAGCTGAACTCACGAGAGATTGGGAAGATCTGAATCCTGCTGGAAATGGAGAATATCGTCATCTGCTTGCCACCGACAGGAGTAAAAGACAACCACCTTGTTCCCTGGATTCTCTGGTCAATCTGGATGGCAAGAAACCAAGCCATTTTTAATGAGAAAAATTAATCCCCAACAGAAACAATCACAAGAGCAATCAAGCAGGCTATAGACTGGCAAATAGCCCAAGGGATCATACCTCATCAACGGAAAACTTCCAGTCCGCAATAGAGAATCATTGTGAACCCTGACTCGACCCAGTGCCACACGGATGCGGCTTGGAAAGAAGAAGGAAAGTTGGGAGGACTGGGTTGGGTCTTCTCGAACAAATAAGGTGATTCTATCCACCAAGGTGGTCGAGGTCAGCAAAATGTTCGATCACCCCTAACAGCCGAAGCCTTGGCCGTTCTCTCTGCTTTGAAAACGGCAAAAACTCTGGGCTTCACCAAGTTATGTCTTGCATCTGATTCGCAACAGCTTATCAATGCAATCAAGGAGTCTCATCCGAAAGAGCTCCATGGGATTCTCCACGATATCCTTCATCTATCTGCATCGTTTGATTCGATTTCATTCAACTTTATTTCTAGATCTTTCAATTGCAAAGCTGATGCTTTAGCTAAATCTTTTATGACTCCCTTGTTGTTAAACACTGCCGTTTTGGTTTAGATAATCAACAAGTATTTGCACACAAAAAAAACATCAATATATATTTTAAGATGGATGCCAATTATTGTTGGAGGTTGGTGGCAAATATTTATGTGGTACTTGGTTTGAAGTAGGGTTGGGCATAATACCCAGACCCGAAATACCGAACCGAACCCGAACCGAAAAAGTAGAACCGAACCCGAATCTGAACCGTCAAAATACCCGAACGGGTCCTAAACTCCTCTATCCGAAGAACCGAACCCGAACCCGACCCGAACCGAGAACCGAATGGGTACCCGAAATATCCGACTTACAAAATTATATACCTAAAATATTAATTATATTTATACTTAATATAACAAAATTATCCAAAATTGTAATTATAAACTTAAATATATTAGTTATTTTTAGGCTAAAATAACTAAATTATCAAAAATAAACAAAATATATGAAGGGGTTTGTTATATTAATCAAAATTTAACGAATTTTTATTTAAATATAACTAATTTTTATTTTTGTTTTATGATTTTCGGGTACCCGAACCCGAACCGAACTCGAATGGAACCGAACCGAACCCGAACCGAAATTCTAAAATACCCGAATGGGTTTATATCTCTAAACCCGAAAATCCGAAAACCCGAAAAACCCGAACCGAACCCGAACGGGTACCCGAACGCCCAGGCCTAGTTTGAAGTAAAAATTGTTGGGATATTAATTCTCCCATAGCAGAAGTTTTTAAAATATTGCATAATTTATAAATAGTGTAAAACTCTCATTAGTATAATGCATTTTGGAAATAAAAAAAAATTACAAATGAATAGAGTTGGAAGTTGGCTCGAAAAGCCCAACAAACATTTTTCTGTCAAAAAGCCCAACAAACCTGGAGAGAAAAATCAATACAAATGAATGAAGGAAATATATAATCATAGATACATATGATTAAAAGAAACTAGAAACTTTCATGGAAAGATGCTAACCCACAGGATATAATGTAAGGTTTCAAACAAATTTTGATATGAATTTTAAGTTAATTTAAGTATAAGATATAACCACACAAGAGACAAGGCAATGTGCACAACCTTTGATATTACACAGACGAGGACGAAAACTCTGCTGTCGAGTTTAAGGCGGCGGATTCTGAGGATGACTCTGGCGTGGTTGCAATACTCTCCATCAGCTTTGAGAAGTTCAAATCATGTCCATATACAACAGGATCGGACACAATCTGTGTTATTTCCATCTCTCCCTCGAGCATTTTCACGGCTTCTGACATCATTGGCCTTAACAAAGGAGATGCATTTGTGCAAGCAAGAGCTACTCTGATCATCCTCACTGCTTCTTTTCTGTTGAATTTACCTTCTAGCATTGGATCTACGATCTCCATTATGTCCCCTTTCTGTTGCAGTGTTAGCGCCTGAGAAGGATGTTAACTTATGGTCAAAGAAATCACGGATTCAATTATAGAATTGAGGACATCAAGAGGGATGGATATATGAGGATTTGTTGCAGTGTTACCCAAGTAATAAGCGAGGTGTTGCCATCGCCTCCCTTTTGTGTTATATTACTCTTGCCACTAACAATTTCCAATGCCACAACCCCGAAGCTGTACACGTCTGCTTTCTCTGTTAAGTGACCCAATAACGCATATTCTGGAGCCATATATCCGCTACATGATAATAGAAATGAAGAAAATTTCAGAGCTTTATAGGCCATGGTGTGTCTATACAATACTACCTACATGGTTCCTGCAACTCTTGTGCTAATGTGAGTGTGTTCTTCTTCATGGAGCCTAGCCAATCCAAAGTCAGATATCTTTGCATTAAGATCGGCGTCTAGAAGAACATTAGGGGTTTTGATGTCACGGTGAACCATTCTGATCGTTGATCCTTCGTGAAGGAACTCAAGCCCTCTTCCGATCCCTACACAGATTTTCTGTCTTGCTGCCCAGTCCAGTTTTAGGGAGCACTCTCCTGGAAATGGATGTAAACAAAAGAAAATTATGTGAATTTGCATGTGGTAACATGTATGTACACTTGAGTTAGACTCGAAACGTATTGAAAAGCTGAATGACTTTTATATACCAGACAGCGCCAGAGCAAGGGAGTTATTTTCCATGTACTCATACACGAGCAGCAGTTGATTCTTCTCAACACAGCATCCATATAGCTTGACAAGGTTTGGATGATTTAGACCTGAGATCATTCCTATCTCATTCACAAATTCGCGATTTCCTTGGCATGATTTGGAAGAAAGCTGCTTCACTGCTATTACAGTTCCATCACACAACTCTCCCTGCATTAAGTTTCTTATATTAGAAACCAGATACATACAAATTCTATAAGAACTTGGCATCTGTTTGAGCATACTTTGAATACTGATCCAAAGCCTCCTTCTCCAAGTTTATTGGCTTGATCAAAATTGTTTGTTGCAATTTGTAGTTGCCTCCAAGTAAAGCAAACCGTTTGCAGACCCTGGGCTCTCAAATCTATTGTGATCAGGTTCCCAAGAGAAAATCATCAGTAATTCTATGAGCAACAAATATGAGGAATGGACTCACATACTCTATGAGCTCTATCTGATACCTCGTTCTCTCGTGTTTTTATCGCCTCTACATCTTTTCTGAGCATATAATCCCAAAGCCAAGAAAGTAATTGCTACCAAGGCACCAGTTACCCCAAAAATTAGAGGATAATTAGGGTTATGTTTTGTTTTCTCCGCTGCAAATGAGATGCCAAAAGTGTTAATGTATACACCAATCTACAAATGATGTTTGTAACAAAGTATTTATTCATTTGGGACCTCCACAATGTTGCTCCTCACCTGAAATTTTAAAACACGAATATTATTGCTAGGTGGCAAGAACGATTATCAAGAACATAAAAGTGAAACACAAAAAAAAAGCTACCAATAACGGAAATATTCTTACTGTGACATAAGGAGATTGCAGAGATAAGAGGACCATAGTTTCCTCTGTTAGGAATGAGGGTTGTCCCCTTCCCCGCCCAATACAACCGAATCTCTAACACATGATCAGTCACATTCGCGGTTGTTTCTTTTACAACGGGCTTCAGAGTTCCATTAGCCTCCTCTTTGATGTTAAAATCCCTCAAGAACAATTCTCCCTAACAAGGGAAGAGAATGGAACAAAAAAAATGAATATAATCTTCCACGCAACTTAGTTAGATTAGAAAAAGCAGATGTTCAGTAAACAGTGATGCTATACCTGAACATAGACATCAAATATGCGCCTACCTAGACGACTATATAGTTCTAATTCTTCGTCTGAAAATTGAATCTCCATAAAATGGAGTTTCAAATTGTATGCTCCATTTTCCAAGCAAAACGCATAATAGACCAAAGAGAGGGCAGATCGACGTGCGGTCTTATAGATATCATGGGAATCTCCAGCTAGTTGTGAACGAGCTGGAATGATGTATATGTCATCATCAATTTCATCATCCGTAAAGTCACCAGTGTTACTGATTCCCCAGTTTTTCAAGTACTGCTTATTTGTAGCGGCTTTGACTTCACTGTTATCAGCTTCATAAGTGATTTTACCCGTGGAGTTTTTAATAGTTACACTTTCTCCCCCACAATTAATATGTAGTGATCGATGATCTACAATCAACAATGATTTTCACCATCGAGAGAAAAATGGATTTAAGTGTGTCAAATTCTCTAAAACATGTTGAGATAAGCTAGAACGGTTCAATATGTACTTACAGCTCTTGCAGTTGATTTGACCAGCGCATGGAAGAAGCCCAGTTCTGTATGAAAAGACGATTTGAAACTTTCAAAAATTTATAGACACATTCGAAATCTAGAGAGTACTAAGCTGCATGATAACGCAGAAGAGTGAACTTACAAATTGTTTTTCAAATATGAGCTCCGGTATGTATTGATGTTACTGATTCAATAGAAAGTGAGAGCACAATTAAACTTCAAGATGAGCATTTTATAAACAAATAGGTAACAATATTTATGTTTCTACCTCCTTTCCTGGCAGCTAGACGACCATGAGAAATTGTTATGAGAGAGATCACTGTGAGATTCACCAAATGTAGAGATTAGTTTACATGACGGAAGATTTCACAAGCCATACAAACAAGGGAGAGGCTGAACCGGACATATTTGATTTGCTGTTGAGGAAAACACCAGAGTTTATGTTTCCGGAAAGCATGTTGCCAGTCAAATAGCTGCAGTAAGAACATGTCGAAACTATATCTTATTGGCTTGTGATTCTGTGATGTGATATTCATCTGAATTTATCAGCATCTTACGTATATTTTGGTGCTTTTTGTATGTCTTGAACTTCACCAGTCAACTTGTTAAACGATAAATCACTGGAGCAAACAACATGTACAAAACAATGATATAGTCGAGTAAATTTCAGTGAAAAAACAAATGATCACTGTATATATAAATCTACATATGGTCACTGTAGCAAACAACATGTACAGAACAAATGATCACTCTGTATGATTCACTGCATATATAAATCAACATACTGTATGATCACTGCAGCAAACAAAATACAACAAATGATCACTGCATATATAAATCTATAAATTCTGAAGAAGTTTGGAACTAATCTTATAATACTTGCATATCACTCTAAAAAGTTACTTTTTTCTTCTCTTTATGATATTTACTGATGTGCTTACCCATGAGTCCATTACAATATATACAGTCCATTAAATTTAAGCACAACCTTGTTTTAAAAATTACAGGGTCCTTTTCACATTTCACACACAATCAAATAGAAAAGAAAAAACTTACAGAGTTCTCAACACTGGCTTACTCCAAATGTAAGAAGGTATTGGACCAGACAAACTCACATTCCTCAAAATCCTGAAATAGGGACAAGACTTTAGTTTGACATTCTCAGATAAAATTAAGCTTCATTGGAAATACATACAGGTTTTTGATGGCGTTGCTAGATATAATAGGAAATGAGTGTATCCCAGTAGTATCACTAATACTCCTGAAAATGAGAACAAAGCTTAAAATATCAGACTTATTTCAATGGTACTTTTGCTGATCAAATAAAAAGTAGTTAATTACAGTTCAGTAAGATTTTCTAGGCGGGCCACTGAATCAGGAATAGGTCCTTTCAGTCCACTTGCTGATAGATCTCTGTTGACATAACTTAGATGACATTGAAACACAAACTATAAGAGAATACAAATAGTTATGATGGGCAATCTTACAGCCTTAGAAGCCGAGACCAGTTGCCAATATATTCCGGGATGATTCCAGTGAAGTTATTGTCACATATCCTACTGCATAAAGGTAAAGAAACAAACTAGTTTAAAACTTATTAAAACTTAAATAATGGGCATGCTATCTCTTCACACCTTTAACAAATCAGTTCAAAACCTTGCAATTCATACTACAAGTCTACAAAGAAACAAACAATACCAAATTAAAAAGATCTTAACGCAAAAGCTCTATTCAACAGGTCTGAGTACAATCTGGGTGCCAATAAAACAACACTTTCTTCAAAGTTTCCAACCAAATACATTGCTCGAGAATTTCACAATTTATTCATCTTCAAGCGTAATTATAAAAGAGCAATTCCAGTTGTTTTTTTGCTCCTGATTAACATAACCAAAATAAGATGCATCCACCTTTTTATTTCTCGCGCGTGGAATATGATAAATCAGCGCAGCAAAAACTTACAATTTCTCAAGGTTTACAAGTCTTGCGAGAGTGCTAGGAAGGCTTCCGGTAAACTGATTGGACGCAAGTTCTCTGCATAGTTAAATACTTTCTTTTTCCATAAAACCAAAGATTCTTGTGGTTTTGGACAATGGTTAAGATAAAAGAGAATCTTACAATCCTATTAGATTGGTTAAGTTACCAAGCTCATCAGGAATGGTGCCAGAGAACTGGTTTGCTTCAAGCGATCTGAAAATTTCAGTACATCACCATAATATTACGTCAAATCAAAAGGCCTATCCGGTATAAGAAACAATTTGAGACGTACAAGAATGTCAGTGTCTTGAAGTTTTCCAAACCAGTTGGTAAATTCCCAGTCAAACGATTTGCGCAGAGCGAGCTGCGGGAAACATCAAAGTTAACTCGCAAACTATGGAAAGAAACAAAAAAAAAACAACAACAGAGAGAGAGAGAGAGAGAGAGAGAGAGAGAGAGAGAGAGAGAGAGAGAGAGAGAGAGAGAGAGAGAGAGAGAGAGAGAGAGAGAGAGAGAGAGAGAGAGAGCTGACATGTAAGTGAGGTTTAGCAATGAAGCCCACTCCATTGGGATTGAGCCCGAAAGATAATTTCGGCACAAGGCTCTGCAAAGAAGAGCATGCAGAAACTATAAAATGTTCTCATGGCTGTTTCTGGAGATTCTTTCGGTTCAGGTTTTGTTGATTTCTCCATTTTAGGTTCTTTTCAAAATATATTAAGCTCCTGAGTCCTTAATTTCTATAACTTAAACAGAAGATTCCCAGACTGAAGAAATTTGAATTTAAAATATGACTTCCATTCAGTGGCGGATCCAGAAATATTTTTAACCCGGGTATAAATAAATTAAAATATTTATTATAATAATAAATTGTATCTAAAATGTATAAATACTTATTAATAATACATAAATAATAAATTATTAGTATTTTAAACACACATAAAATAGTTATTATTTATATATTTTAACACATGTCTACAGTTTTTTTCCACCAATATATAGTTTTTTTTGTTATGATTAAAAAATTAAGCTAAAATCACAAATATATCAGAGAAATAAATAAACTATACAACTAACTCTACTCTCAAACAAAATTAAGTTGAAAAGTACCAAATTTTTTAATTTAAGTATGGCAGCTCTTTGAATAAATAGATAAGAGAAAATATAATAAATATACTGTCATATATAGAAAATGCATAATTGAAGCCAAATATGTATAGAGAATCAAAAGTTTTGTTGCATGCGATATGATGGAAAGAAAAAAAAGGAAAAAAAAAACTAAAATGGTATGAAGCAGATAATTGAACCGGAAGGATTGGGGGGCAGACCAAATATTTTAGCGGGGGCAATGACCAATAGAACCAACAAACTTTTAAGTATTTAGCTGACCATTTAAATAATTATCTATGTTTACCGGGGGCAGCTGCCCCCCTCCCTTTCAAGCTAGCTCCGCCCCTGCTTCCATTGATGTGGATGATAGAATTATATTTTAAAAACCATTCCACAAGTATTTTAACAAAAGAATTTTTTTTTGTAAAATCTATACATACAAATGAGAAGTAAATTTGGAGCCGAATCCTGTTTTTGTTTGGAATTTTAGGCATTGGTGATAGGTCGATGGTACTGTATTCATGTCACGTATCCAAGGAATGTCGAGGATCATGTTATAGATCGATGGCTTATCGATGACTAAAAACTTGACGAGTTTTGTGACTCTGCCGACGTAGACATATAGTTTGATCGTGCTGATAGTACAGGTTGGCATCTTATGCTCCATGAGGAAGCATGTTCGATTGCCTCTGATTGTATGAATCCCGTTTTTTTGTTGGGAATTTCATGCATTAGGTTATAGGTCTCGAAGCGTTTGCGCGGCGATAGCCTTGCGCTCTTACTCCTTGACTGACTTGACTGAATCGTTGACAGTGATCGTCGCGGTTGCGTTTTGGAGCATTAGTGCTAGAAGCTTGCTTTTCATCGTCATCGCGTTGTGCGGCGTTTCTGAGATCTTCTATAGTGGTCTGCAGCTTGTCTTTCTGAAAGTGTAAGAATAATGGATCTTTGAGATGACGGCATGATGCTGTGTAGTGAGATGTCGTTATTTGATAATTGGAGTAGCGTTGTAAGTATTTGCATTCTGATGACAAAAGGCCGTGGTGGTGGCAGTTTTTATTTCGTGTCGTGATTCCACTTGTTCCATGGCTTAGATGGCAGATGTTGAGTTTCCGCCAACGACCATAGTAGTAGATTTTGTGCTTCGATCACTTTTCTTGTTGTGGTGTCGCGGCTCGCGGTAGTCATCATTTTTTGCCGAGATCGTGACCCCCGTGAGGCGATGTTCTTAAATCTTTCTATGAAAGCTTGTTAGGTATCTTTCAGTCCTTAAGACATATATAAAAGGGAAGAAAGGGATGCGTCTTTCTCCATGTATATGAAATGGTGTTTGACAAAGGCTCGAGACAACTATTGAAGTTATCAATTGATTTCGCTTAAAGGCACGAGAACCAAGCAAGGGAGGCTCCTCCAGACTCCCAACGAATAGCTGAAAGTACCCATGCATCCCTTTCTTCTTACGAGAATCGAGCTCTAGCCATCACTATTTTGAGCGAAGATAAGTGACTGGTAGGATATGTAATGTCGTTGTAAATAGGCAGTTTGATATTTTCTGGATGGCGGAAGTGCACATCAGTTATATGGACGTGAAAAGGGTCCTCTGAGTTTCTTCAAGTACCAATAGATCTCCGGTGCCGACCGTGTGATCTGGTGGACCTTTGATTTCATCTCTTTGAAGCTGTCTTTAGCTCCATCATCTGACGATGGTGGTCGACGTATTGGTCTGATCCTCGGGTAGATGCCTCCTGGGTAATGTTGTATTCCAGCGATCCAAAGGCCAGCTGCCTGGTCACACCGTCCTTGGTTTTATGAGGGATAGTCCATTGTGATTTGGACAGCTCCCTTGATCGTTATTACGATCGTAGTTTGTCTTGTTCGGCGGGTAAGTCACTGACTTGCGAGGTGGTTTCCCGTAGCAGTTCATGCTAAGCGTCTATCTTTTCCAAAAGTGTTGCGTAGATGGAGTCGACCTCGATCTGTTTATCTATGTCATTGGTCGGCGGATTATCTTCGCCTTCCTTGAAAGGTTGATTGGTCTTAGGATTTTTGGTTTGATCATCGGCTTCCTAGTCGCTTGCTTCTTGATCGCTGACATCGTGATCGCTAGGTTCTTGATCACTGAGTTCGACGTCGACCATATTTCTTCCTTTTCATAGATGTTTTGTCGGTCATCTTTGAGCGTGATATTTGAAGACTTTGAAGAAATCCCCACAGATGGCGTCAATTATAAGATCTTGATTCTTCCTACCTAAATATAGAAAGAACCTTATGGTTTAAATTAGGGATTCTAGGAAGTCTGTATAAACTTGCTCGGCAAATGACGGCGAAATTAGGGTTAAATTAGGTTTCCAAGAGGAAACTAGCGGCAAAACAAAAGGATTAGGTTGGAAAGCCATTAAAGAACAAATCTCTCAAAAGCTCTCAAAATACTTATGTTTTGTGTGAAAAGTGTATTGTGTATTTCTTAGTTTAACGACGAGCTCAGAGCTTTTATATAAAATTTACAAAATCGGCATAAAAGATAAACTCCTAAAGAGAAAATAAAATATTTTCTTTATGAATAGTGATAATTTCTTGAGCGAATCTTCGTGTTCGACGTGATCTCTACGTGCGTCGTTATCTCTTTGTCGTTGTTATCATTCAACTCTCCAACCTAATCGATTCATTTTCTATTTTGGACCGATCTAAATCCATGAATAAACCTTTTTGATAAGGTGTTTAAATCCATCTCCAACATAATACAACAAATAATAGATGTCAAAAAAAAAATACAACAAATAGTTTTTCAGTCGTAAAACCTAAAAGGTTGCAGAAAACTAATTGATTGATTTTGTAAAACCATGATGAATGGTTAAGATTTAGTGACATGTGTGGTTTGGGTAGAAAGTCCTTACTATATTCAAATTGGATTGAAGACCGAGATAGCTAAAGCATGAAACGTTTTTAAAAAAAAAATTGAAATTATAAAGCTAAAAATGTGAGATGTTATAGGAAATTGGACTATTCGTAGAATTAAGCCAGTAATAACTAATATTAAGTGATTTTTTTGCACCCCAAAAGTGTTTTTTTTTTTTTTTTGTTGACAAAAGTGATCTTTTGACAAGGCATCAAATGTGCAAAAATGATTAGTAACCTTAAGATTTTTAGAATTATAGAAAAACTCCGTAAGATTTCATTTGGGATATTTCGAAATCTTCAGACCCATGAGAATTATTGGTGATAATCCATTCTTTAAATAAATTCCAAACTTACATCTTCTGGAGATACTGAAGCTTGGCCAACTGAGGCGGAAGTTTCCCGGAAAGACTTGTGGACTTGAGAATTCTGTGATTGTTCAACAAAACAAAAATACATTAAAAAGAAAAGAATAAAGATTTGATAAGACCAAAGATTAACACTCACAATTCTGTAATGTGACATGTCATGTTGTTGTTGAAGCTACAATCACAAACAATGGTGTTAACCATGTCCGAATTCGAAACAACACCAATCTTTAGAGTTTTTAAAAGACAAGGATCTCCATCAGTTAGGTTCAATCTCTTTTTTCCAAGTGTTGTAGCTATCTCCCCAAGTGCATTCACTACACAAATGATCGAGTATATATGGAAAATTATGGATGTGAAACTTTTATATAATAAAAATTAAGATTTTTATTTTATACATTCATCTGGATGGAGAGCTGGTGCAGTGGATGTTGTTAGAGTCGCGAAGAAGCTTGTGGTGATAGTGAAAAACAGAAGGAGCGCCGAGAAGACAATCCACATTATTGGTATATATGATATGTCGTGATCTTCTTGTATGTGTGTACTAGCTTGGCTAGTCACAATATTTACCACCAAGAAGATATTTAATAAGTGTCATAATGAAATTTTTATGGATATCATCAGCTTATAGGTTGTCTTGGTCGTTGGCTAGTACAGAGTAGCGATACATATTTGACCAAACGTTAATAATTAATTAATGTGCAAGTTGCAATCGTGGGACAGGACAGTTACAGGATCATAAATGCTTGACGTTTCATGTCCCTTTATGTCTTTAGTTCATTTTTTATTAATATATTATTATCTATAATAACTTCGACCCGATTAGAATTGGTGCTCAGAAATAAACACCAACGGTGGAATCTGAACAAAAGCCGGCCTTTAAACAGAGACAAGATTCAACCTAACACTATTATAGACAAAAAACAGAGAAAAATCTGGTGATGAGTACTATAAAAAACAGCGTTTCTGTGATTATAATCTTCCACTATATTTGTAGTCCTAATATTTTGCGACTATATTGAGACATATTTACGATTAATTTGCGACTACAGATACATGGTCGTCTATTAGTCGCTAATATACGACCAAAAATGATTATCACCAATTTAGTTGTCGATTTACGACTGACTAGCGACTATTGTCGAGAACGGAAACAATAGTCGCAGTGTAGTCGGTAATTTGGTGACTAATTTGCTACTCCGTATATAGTAGTAACAAAGATGTTAATTTGTCGCTATTGTTATGACTAATATGCAACTTGTTGCTCGTGTCGCAAAGTAGTCGGGTATGAGTCATATCATATGATATTTTTTATTTAATAATAATAATATAAGATAGTTTGGTTATTATATTTGCTAAAAATCTTAACTGATTATCAAAGCTAATCTCTACTTACAATATTTAAAGTGTATAATCGTTTTTTTCCAATTTCTTATAAACATGTAAAAGTTGCAATATTATATATAAACTAAATTTTAAATCGAAGTTAACCCTTAAAATAGAAACCAAACCGTTATCAATCATTACAATGGTTTTAAGAAATCAAAACTTAAAACTTCACAATATTTTAATAGTTTTAGAATAAGAGTGAAGGAAAGTTAGAAGCGATTGAGAACTTGGTGCTCGTTTGAGTACCATGTTAGAAGAAGATTAGGGTAACTACAAAAAAATCAAACAGGAAAAATGTTAGATGTCGTTAAAAATTTATATGATCATAAGATTTTCAATATGACAATTTCAAAAAATTCATACCTATCCATCAAATTGCTCAACTCATCCAAAGTTAAAGCACTACAAAAAATATGGACCATGATAGCACATTACGATAGCACAATTTCTCAAACTGCTATTGTAGATGAGTTTTTAATTTTGATCCTATACGATAGCATTATATTAACGCTAAGTTGTATTTTCATTAAGCGGGAAATGAAAATAGGTTTTGGAGCTTCATTTTTATTATGTCCGCCAAATACTTAGTAAAATTTTGGACCAAAATTTTGTCCCCAATATTCTTATTTTAGGCGGAAGCCTTTTTCTATACTAGTTTTTCTCTCTCTTCTTTTGAACAAAACTCATTCTCTCCTCTCCGATTTTCTCTCTTCCTCCTCCTCCTCTCTTCATATTGTTTCTCTTACCACCCTCCACCGTCTTCTTCCTCATTCGTTTCTTATTTCTGCCTCTCACTCACTCGATCTTTTCTCTTCTAAATCTTTCAAATCCCTAAATCCCCAAATCTCAAATCCCTAAAACTTTACGAGACACTAGTATGAGCAGGTGTCATGTTGCTGCCTCGACTGAGCAAGTGTTGATAATACAGCCGGCCAACGACGAAGAGAGTTAAGGAAGTAACGAGATTCATGTGCTTCGATGAAGAAATGCGCATATGCTCATCCTACTTACGAAGAGGTAATGAGATTCGTTATAGACTTTTTTTGTAATTAAGATCTTTTGCTTTCCCAGTTTTCTTGAGGTGATGAAGAATACATTTGATTGACTGATTGGGGGAAAATGTGTGAAGGCGTGGCTGAGATTGAAGCCTCACCAGTAAGATTAAGCGACAAAGATATCATACTATCCTATCCATTGTTGCTTTAGATAACACATTTGATTATCTTCTGTTTTGTCTGAATAGGTTTTTGAACGTGGCTTTTTATCAAAAGAAATATTGAAAGGAATATCAAGTATACAGTTCGCCCTAGAGACCTCTTCTCTCTGGCCCAGCTCCCGAGGCGCCGCCCACCTTCTGAGTTTTCATCCATGGATTCGCACAACCGCACCTCCTCCACCGGAACTGTCGCCTGAGAAGCTATGCTTCTCATCATCGGAGCTCCGCCTGGAGCTTGCCGACGATCCGTCTCACCACGTGGTCCTGAATCTTTGAAACCTCGAAGGCTGAGAGGCTCACCTGGCTTGTCTTCTCCACCGTCTGAACCTGTTTCGCCGGCGAGTTCTCCGGCCTTCAGCAATACTTTCGGACCTACTTGCACTGGCTTTCAACTGGAGGAGACGTTTCGTGATTTGCCCCTGCCTCTCCCTAAACCTCCGGACCCGCTTGCTAGAGTCTCTGCGGAGCTTCCAAAATCTCCGGCGCAGACGAAACCGCCAGATCCTACACCGGAGAAGCCGAATCCGTCAGACCCTCCTCCAGATCCGCCAGACCCTCCTCCAGATCCGCCATATCTATCATCGGTGACGAACCGGCTGTCCACAAATCTGACTTACCTTGCACCATTCATCATCTCTCTCGATCTGTTCTCCAAATCGAGTAAAATACCGAACTCTCTCATGTTCGCGTTGATCCTTGAAGATCGAGATGATCTCCACCTTCTGCCGGAGTGGGCTGCTCAGCTCCACCGGAGGATATTAGACGATGCCTCAGCTCCGCTGTTCTTGGCATCTGATTCTCCCGGCATGAACCTCTACTCTCCAAGGCTTGACAGAGTCTCCGGCGTTACATCGACCGTACAGACTCGGCGAGCCACTGTCTCCCAGAGATCAATCAATGGGCTCATCTTAATGGGATGGAATCATTGTCTGTGTGCTAATGGGCCCTGGCTCTTGTTACATGCCACAATGAGTTTTTGTGCGAAACCATCAATTCCGATCAGGATTTTATCACCTCGCATTGCGTCGACAGGCAGTAACAACTTCCTCCTTTGCCTGGGAGAGATCTATTCCACTTTCATTCCCTTTTGGGAAAAGATTATTTCCATCTTCCTTCTCTTTTGGGAAGAGATATTGTCAGTCTTTCTTCATTTTTGGAGAGAGATTGGATCCATTTTGCTCCTTTTATCGGGAGTGAACCTTCTCAACCATTTTACCGGATTCGTTTCGACGATATTAGTCGGTGAAGGTTGGTTTTCAAAATCACGATGTAAAGTGATTATCTTTCAGAGTTCCGGTTCTACCGGGAAGCTTCTATGGACGCCTTTGAGCTTTGTCTCAATTTTGCCGTCATCATTTGAAGATCTATCTGTTTTAATTTGTGCTAATTTTATGTTGTATTGCGTTTATGAAAGAGGATGTCTAATTCCCTCTGATTATTGTATGATGGATGTTTAAATTAATGAAGTAAGATTTGTGACAAAAAAAAAGGTTTTTGAACGTTGCTGGAAAATAAGGTCCCTGGCGGTTCCATTCCGGCTTGGAAGAACACCTCCCACACCACTGACGTTGGAGCGTAATATGGGATCTTGTAAGCGTTAATTTGGTTTCTGTGCTTGTTGGATTGGCTGGATTGTTGTTTTATGACTTGAGAAACGATAGTTCTTTGTTTCCACAAGTACTTGCTTATATAGCTTAGTTTCATTATTGGATCAGCTAAGATTGTGTGACTCTGATTGTAGTTCATTTTTTTTGTGACTGATTTTTTGTAGCTTATAATATCAGAAACGAAAATGGCTGATGGAGAGGAAGCTACAGGTGATTAGATTGGATTTCTTATTTTAAAGTGATTTTTGTTCAGATCTCAGCTTCTTTCTATCCCTCGTATTAAAGTTTCATGTCTGAACTTGATTTCCATTGTAGAAAAAAACTGTTTCATGAGCTGGTTTTTAGTTTCTAGTCCTCTAGTTTCTGTGTTGCTTCAGGTTAAATATGAACCAATGATAGTGGGTTATCGTCAGCTCTTAGATGGATTCTGGTCTATTCATGATTCCAGACAAGTGTTTGGACATGGTTTTGATGTCGGTAATCGATACAGGTAAGAAGAAGTACTTCTCCTCGTACTAGCTGTTGTTTAGCACCAAAACTAAACGTTACGAGTCTTTTTTAATAGATCATGTATTTTCACTAATTCTACAGAAGAGTTGAGGCTAGCTTCTACTAGCAAAGAAAGGGAGCAGCTTAAATCAAGAAGCAGTATCGTGACTACTAAAATTTAACAGCTAGGATGTTTTATCAAGCAGAGGCTGACCATCCGGTTCAACTTCTTCCACTTTCTGTCACGGTTTTAACAGAAAACTTGAGGCTGTAATTTTATTTTCTTACCTTGCGTTTTAGGTTAATCCGATTGCAGTCAATAGCAAGTACTGTAGTGTGTTTACTGAGAATAAACGGACTGTCCTAATTATATCAACAGCAGAGTTCAGAAAGGTTTGTCATCTCGTATAAGTTACTCATTCATTATCTTCTTTTTTCTCTGTCAAATTATTTCTCAATGATGTTGTAATTTATAAATCTGATCTTTTATAAAACTTGACTGCAACTTATTGTCTGTAATAGGTGGCATTTGTTGCGATTGGAGCTACAATGGTTGGTAGCATCACCTTGCTCTCACGAGTTTAATGTACATGAGGATTACTTTCTACGATAGTCAGAAACATATTCTTGAAATAAGTAAGGTACCTACATTTGAAACATCTCATCTCGAGTTTTTTGGTTTTTACAGGTACCAAGATGAAAACAAAAAGTAAATCGTAAGTGTAAACTGTACTCTTATCTTATAATTCGCCTATATCTCATCATTTTCTTTTCGTATGCTCTTTTATGCAGGCTGTTGATAAATGTGGGAAACCATTGACGTCTTACTCCTTGTAGGCATCATCAAAGATTATGATGAAGAAGAGAAAGGAAGAAGAAAAGAGCAAAAAGAATAGAGAAAGCAAGGAAGGGAAGATCTAATTTAATGTTAACTTAGATAGTTTTGTTAATGACTTTGTGTAAAAATATTTTGGTTTATTAATAAAATCATTTCAAATATATTTTTTATATAAATTCAATTAAATTGGAAAATATAATAATAATAATAATAATAATAATAATAATAATAATAATAATAAAATACGGTTTGGCTCGGTTCGGCTACGGAAAGCTATTATAGATAGATCCAATTATAGCATATGGATATTGCTATTGTAAAAACACCTATTATAACATTCTAGAAAAACGCTATTATACATGTCAAACCTACGATAGCTTGGGATGTCATAGCGTTCATGAAAATGCTATCAATAACATATTATAACATTTTTTTCCGTGCTGACAATATGCCTATTTCTTGTAGTGTAGTTAATTGAAGAAGACTCTTCTATCCCTCTAAGCCATGTAATCCCTAAACAAAAAATATATATTTTCATAATTTTGTTCTATATTAATGTCTTCCTCATATTTTATTGAAAACATGTCAACATACCGCAAAGTTTTCCGATCCAGAAAAATCGGAGTAAAACAAACAAATGCTTGTCATGAACTTGTTCAAAACGCATGGACAACTCCTCAACAATTGTGTCATATGCGACGCATTCTATAGCCCTCTTCATTCAATTCCAACAACATTACCTAGTAAGGTTTATAAGGTGAGTATGAAACTCTGAAACTTAAACCATGTGAATAACTTACTCGGAATCTCTTAGCGTGCATTGAACTTTTGCGCTGATACGTGAATATAAATATATCTCTGAAAAGCGATCTTTCCATTCAAGCTCTCCAACTTATATTATAGCACCAACAACATCTATAAGAAAAAAAAATCATTTAAATATAAGTTAATCCCCTAAAAGCAAAAACCACAATTCTACAATTTTCGATGATAGTTTTTTCCTCTTAATCTGATTAAAACGAATTGTAAACAACACTTACTAATTGCATATTTATCTTAAACCGTTACATCATTAATTCCTTGGATTGGTTTGATTCTCAAGAGGTCATCCAAAGTTGGAGGATCGAATTTCTCAGTGATATTTTCCTCGTCAGTTATATGAATATCCTTATAAGTTGGACACACTCTGTCATATTTTGGCCCTAACAAAACCCTAAAATCAGAAAAATTAAACCAGAAACTTTCTTACTGTAAAATAAAAAAGAACTTCTGGGCGTTGTTTCCAAAAGCCAAGCCTTGAATCCGACTTCTCTGTTGATTATAACCAAAGGTTACAAAAGAAAGTACCCAAATAAAAACGTTTGGATTTGTGGAGGTTATGTATACAAAAAAAAAAATGAAAGGGGTATAAAAAGACACATATATTAATCAAGTAGAAGAAGAATATCTCTTCATCGGATAAAATTAATTCCAAAGGAACATCATAGTGAGCAAAACACCACGTCCTCAAAACCTTCGCTCTAGCATTCGAGCGAATTTCCCTCAAAGTAATATCAACAATTTTGTGAAATTCTGAGTTTTCAAAATCCCATGTTATATCCATATTCATTTTGTGGATATCTCTTTCAATATCAGAGAAAGAAAACGAAGAGGTAGAAGAAGAAAGTGAAAAAAATTAGTTTTTTTAAAAAAATAAGTAATAGGTAACTTTTCTAAATTGATATGAATCAGTTGCAACTTTCCATTAAAATCCACTTGCTCTTTTGGGCTTTTCTTAACAAGTCCACCGTTTATAAAACAATCTTGATAGTAATGAGATCCGTGTTTAGTAGTAACAAAGTCGATAATTTGTCGTATCATATAGTATGTTTTTAATTTAGTAATAGTAATATGAGATAGTTTGGTTATATTTGTTAATAACCTTATCTGACTATAAAAAAGAATATATGTATAATATGATCATAAATAAATGATGATAACCCATGTATGATTTTCTTTCATAATTTATAATTAAGCGTTAAATTTATCATAAGAAAGTTTATGATCCTCTTTGCGGCTTAACGAAATACATTGATTTGTGTATATCATGGTTATCATATCATAAGTATCAATCACATCACTATTAGTATATTTTTCGAATCTATTTATGTTTTTAAATACTATGGTGATCATTCATTTTTTTTAAATATTTGGATATCATGCAATATGATTAAAAACACTAAATTACTAAAAATAACCATGTTGACAAAAAATAATAAAAAAACTCGTAAAAAGTACGGGTGATAAATACAAAGTTAATTTAAATTCGTAAACCATAAGTATGTTCTTCATCGCAAATCCGACAAACCACACTCGGTATTCTTAACATAGAGGAGGCTTAGGGTACCTGAAGAAAAAAATCAATTTAAAAGAATAACACATAAGATCCCAAAAAATATAAGCATCTATATTATATGATTATGAGATGTTAGGTAAATACCTCTGGACAAAATCACGGAACTTTTCAACTTCATACGCATCAAAGCGTATCTTAGAAACTCGTTTAATAGCCTCCAACCTCACCAACCCTAATAAGAATTTTTTATATTTTATTTGTCATTTTACAGCAACTAGAACAAATTTATAAAAGGTTTGAAATTTCATCTTACCACCAATGTTTTGACGATATTAAAGCACTGGAATAAGCAGAACAATATCTCATTCGAACTTTTTTCTCCATGCCCTCACTAGCCTAACAACAAGATCACCATTGACCACACAATCCAATGAATTATTTCTGCCAATATTTACTACAAATCAGCTTACAGCCATTCTAAGAATATTCTACATGAAATAAATGGAAGTTTTACTTACTCCAAATTTGTAATTTGGAATTTTACATGAAGACGCCTCCAAAAGTAAGTTTCTCGATCATTTGTTCCAAGAACCACTGGATCACTTCCGATTTCATCAATTTCAAGCACAACACCAATCAAATCTATATGAACAAAAAACTCCAAACAAAACCATAACCAAATCATATTAAACCAATAAAGTCTCATAAAACTTGTAACTTTAAAACAAAAACTATATTGATTGGATATGTGCTAGTTATATTGTCGTTTGCAACGTCATGTATAGGCTTTAAGTCTAAGTAGTGATGGTCATTAGAGAATGGAATTTTCCAGATTATACTCGAATTGGTTCGACACAGAGAGAATAAACTATTTTTCAAGCGGTTAAACATTGGCCTAGCAAGGATTTGAACATTATCCCATTGAACCCTTGGATTCCAACAGCCATTCGAAGATTCCAACGTAATCACCCCATATTTCTCCTTCTATCCTTTGGCCCTAACGCTAAAATATGCAAGACTTAAAACTTTAAACATCGTAAGAACAAAAATTTATACAATGAAGATCAAAACTTTAAACAGCGTATGAACAGAGCTTAGGTAAAACTTCAAAAGTATAATGTAAAGATAATCTGTTTATTCACCAAAAGTAGTTTGATGGTTTTGCCGGTGAATACCCCTTGAAAAAAATCCAAGACCGAAGGACTTTCAATCTTAAACTCCATTTCAATGTAGACTTGTTGATCTCCGAAAGAAATTGTATTGCCTTCTAGCCATTTGTTTTTTAAATAAATATACCGTAGAGAGAAATAAATGGAAGACAAAAGGAATTTAAGAAACTCTATGAGTTTGAGAAAGGTTATAATGGTTAGGGTATTGTCGGTTTTTTCTTTTGGGTTTGGTGAGTCTTAATAAGATTACCCGTACGTTATTAAATGTTACCGATTAATGGCTTATTGGTGTCACTTAATGGCTTAGTCATGAACTAATATGTTTTTTTTTTTTTTTTTTTTTTGCAAATCAACTAATATGTTACGCATGGGATATTAAAGAACTAATGTGCGACACTTGCTTTCACACTTGTAGCTCATGAATTAGATGCTTAAAGATCTTAGGCTATCTCCAACCATGCACCAAAACACCAAAACACCAAATTATGTGTCAGTTCTTCTCCAATGATGCACCAAATCCAACACCAAATAGATATATTTTTGGTGTGTTGTGAATAGTAGTGCACCAAATTTAGTGCACCACTATTCATTACACCAAACATTAAAATATTATTATTATTTGTTAATATAATTAAATTATTATTTATTAGGTAATTAAATCATACATACATTTATATAAATCATCTATACGACCATATATAACATACATACGTTAATAAAAATTAATATTATACATTTTTTATAATGTCATATAACTCTTATTTATTAAATTTGTGTAAAATATTTCCTTAATTTGTATGCTATAGTTAACTATTAAATTGTTATGATATGTACAAATTTATATTAATTGTAGGAATCATAATACAATTATATTTTGTAAAGAAAAAAATTCGAGGTTCAATCTATTATTTCTGTAAATAATAATTATTTATTAAAATTATTAAAAAATAAAGAGAATATTAAATTTAATATTATAATAATAGAAAATATTTTTTGGTGTAAGGAGATTAAAAATACTATTTACCAAAACATCAAATTTAACATTATTCACAACACTAAATTTGGTGCTATGGTTGGAGATGGCCTTGGGGTTCATGCAAATAAATCTTCTATGACATCGTGCAACACCAACAACATCATTGATATTTGGCTCGTTAATTTGAAGCTTTGGGATCTCATTCGTACAACTTTTAAATTACTATTAAACATACACTAAAATATTACAAAAATATTTATTCATTTTTTATATCCTCAACTTTCACTTTAATGAATATTAACTTTTTTCAAAAACAAAATTTGCATGACATAATGCCTATGTTAACAAGATTTGACATAAGTAGGTTAATAATTACTACTTAACATATAGGGTCTACATTCATCTTTCTGCATACACGCAACCGACATTAGTGAACAAATGATCATCTAGAAAACTGCCAAATACACGATAATCTAGGTTATTTAAGTTAAGTAGAATTTTGGTTTATTATTTTATTAATTATTTGTGTCGTTTCTTTATGTAAGGTTATAAAGAATAAGAAAATCAATCAACAAAATTAGGGATTAATTAACACTTATTCTTAAGATCTTGAAGCCACCGATTCATAAAAAATTAAAGTCAGCCGCTTCGTTAACACAAACTACAACAATATGCCTATGGCTTATGCGTACTGGCCATGGTGTCGACACGACCAATCTTACTATGAAACCCGTTCAGTAACAAGAAAACGGAAAGCAATCATCTCATTCAACCTTCTAGCGTTTCCGAATGATGTGATCACGAAGATAATCACCCGTGGTTGCTAACAGAACATGAAAGATCTCCGTCATTTCGAAGATAGTTTACAAGGCCTTGAAGGAAATGACGGAAGCACGTTAGTTCTTAAAATCTGTTAATCTATTAGAGGTGGAATACTATGTTTGGGCTCCGAATTTTGATTGGAGAAAATTCACTGAAAGTTGCTACGACGCGGACAATACATCAGCTATCCTACTCAAAGGAATCTCAGATTTCTTATTCGATTACAAAAAGATGAAGGACTCGCACGCATAAAATCTGCTGCAAAATATGGATGCATCTTAAGCAAGTATATGTATGGTATCATACGCAAATCCTTTAGGGAAGACAAAGATGATGAAATCTTCGGTAGATATGAATTTACTCGTGAACACGCAACGCAACTGCGAAGAATACTACCTCATCTCGACCATGGTGCATGGGGAAGAACGCTTCTTGACTAGTTCATAGTGAAAATGAATGAAAACGATATTGATCGTGTGTGCATCTACCGATGTTCCAAAATACGACCCGTGGTGCTCTTGGTGGCCATTGGGAAACAACGTGTGCGACAAATGTTTCTGGATTATGCAGACCGCTTTCTTCTGCAAAATGATAGCAAACAACTTCCACCAATTTTGTTGTAATCGGTGATGTCGTATATATGTATTTTTTGCCAATTTCACAGTAGATATTTTCTTGTAAACATAATTATCTAGTATTTTGTTTAACGGTTCATTGTTATTGCAGTCGAAAGAAAACACTTAATTATTAAGAAGATTGTAGTAAACTTGGTTATTAATTATACTGTATAACAAATATCGGAAAATTTAACCAACATAGAAGGTTAAACCCTAAACACTAAATACTAAACACTAAACACTTAAAGGGCATCACCAACCAACCCTCCAATCCTTACATTTTGAAGTTTTGAATACTGAAAAGATACATTTGAGGTTTCCTTATTCAAAACCTCGAAACTTCTTTTTATTCCTTTTTTGTTCCTTATCTTATCATCGACATATTCTAAATTTATTAGTTATATTTTATCACTACGGAATGCCTTGATTGAGCATATATGGGAGCATTATGGAAATAATGATCTAAGTAAATTTGTATTTTATATGTAACGTTGTAAAATTCGTGTTTATGTGTGTTTTTAATTATATATGTAATTTATATTATTTTTTATTATGTAATATTGTGTGTTGTATAAAGTATTAAATGTATTTTTCTATGTGTTTGTGTGAAGGTTTAGAATTATTAATTGCTTTTGTCAATATCAAGGACTACAATGCAAATGACCTTATATCCTAAACTCTAAATACTAAACCAAACTCTAAACCCTAAACCCAAACATTAAACCCTAACATTATTAAATGTTCATCACAACCGATATTTCACACCAACCACTTCATCTCGCTATATATGTTTGATTGTGGTAATTCGGCAATGCTATGCTTAGAGTATAGATTGTGTAGGATTATATATTATCATTCTATGGTAGTTTGAGAATATCCTAGGATAATCCTTTATGGGACATATCCTACGGATCCTACTTATTGTATATATACCTGCAATGTTAAACATCAAAACAACACACATATATATTTCCCTTTCCTTAGCACCATGTAATTGCATTTGGTATGAAACATATGTAGGGACATTACCATAATGCGGTGTTTTCAGAATCTTTTCCAAACCAAACCAAAGAAACCTTAAAACCTCAAGATATAAAATTTCATCTTTGCATTAACATTCAAGTCCCAAAACTATTTCTTAAATTTTAATGTGTTTTTTTTTCAAATTTTAGACTTTCAAGAATCTTTTATAATAGATAAGTATATTATATCCCACCAAAAAAGATAAGTATAAATTAATAAATTGATACAATAAAAAATGATGAGTAAGTTACGCCTACAGTTGGGTAAAAATTCAAAAAATTTGCCAAAAAAATTCGAGAAACCAAAACCCAATTTGATATCCCAAAACATTTGAATTACCCGCCTAAACCCAATTTTCGTCAAAGTGTCGAGAATTCCTCAATTACGACAAACCCTGATTTTATTGTGTTCTTCCCCTTTTCCGAATCTCCTTTGAATCATATCGCTAATGTCACTTCAAATCCTCTTATATGCCCATCCATCTCAAACTGATATCTCTTCTTTCAATCTCTTATTCTAGGCTCTCACGCATCGCTAACTTTGGCAGAAACCTTATCAACCCTCTCAAAATCTTCTTAGAATCTCTCAATCACGAAACCCACAGTGATACAAGGCCTACAGCTACATGTATGATATGACGTTAAGGTGTGTGTTAAACCGTCTACAGTGCTTCTGCTTTTCTTTTGAAACATGATTGCTTATGAGTCTGATTGTTGGTTTGCTCTACATGTTGTAAACGCCCACTATATTCCTCTTTCAGCTACAATATGGTCCCTACATCCTCGATAAGTTGGTTGTTGTGTTTTTAATGAGTGTTTGATGAGTAAGAGTTTGATAGCTAAGTTCTTAATCTTATAGTTAGCAAGCAACTGAGTTTGATGTCTCTGTCTAACTACTCTATGTGTTCTGTTAAGTTCGATTTTGTAAGCGTTTACAAGATTTTTTCTAGGATATCTGTTTGTATCATTTGAGACATGAACAAACAATCCATAACTTTTTTTCGAGGATATCTGTCAACGACGGATGAAAGACATGGTCATCACTTCAAAGAACTGCAGAAGCACTGCAAAGGACCGCGAGCTCGGGAGATCCCAACAGATGCACTGAAAGTAACCTTTTCATAATTCAAGTTCATAAAGTCATCTCTTGTTCTATTTTAATTGGATTATTCTTATTGTCTTTAATTATCACATGCCACTATGAAGGATGAACGGGTGAATCCTTATGGAGTAGAAAAATCTATTAATGGGCAAGCGTAAACAGCCCAAACACTTTTTAGCGGTTGTGGCCCACCAAGAGCAACTGAAGGAATCTCACTGTAAAACTACAGCCCAATCACTGTCTCTTGCACTTGTTAATTTTTTGGGATATGTTTTGGAAAATATTTAATGTTGGAGTTTGCATATGTAGATCATTTGTCTATATGCTACACATAAGTATTATAAGTTATCTATGTTATTTTGAAGCAAATGTATTTTACATTTCTTGTACCATTGAAATAACGGTATCACCAATTACGAAATCGTAAATTGAATTAATCCAAATTTTTAGTTTTACGAAGAAAAGTCAATTATTCGCACTACACACACAAAGTAGTCGCAAAATGTTTTCCATCAGCGTATTTTGAATTTCTGAATAGTCGATGAATGATCGTTAATTAGTCATTAAACCCTCGCCAAATAGTCACATATATTACGACTAAGTTGTGACTATATAAGACAGTCAGACAGTAGTTGACATGAAGTGACGTTATCATTACCATAATAGAATTTGGCTATTCCGATTAGACGCTGCGTAGTCGGTAAATTAGTCATACAATTGTCGCTAATTCGTAGCAAAATGTTGACCGTAATCATATCTTGATGTTCCTTTTAGTCTTCAGATCATAAGTAGCTTAGTCAATAAACAATCGCCAAATAGTCACCTTACATCACGACTACATTGTCATGACTATGTTAGACAGGCACATAATAGTCGACAAGTATTGGCCGAATCAGTACCATTATCGTATCTGGGTGTTACGATTCGTCACTGGATAGTCGTTAATATGGTCGTTATACAGTCGCTACATAGTGGCCAATTGTTCCGGCTACTTGGTAACTATATTATACAGTCACATATTAGTCGCTCATTGGTCACCTAGTTTAGCGACTATTTGTTGACTACATTTCTCCGATTGCATCTTGAATCCCTCTTTAGTCACACAATTGTCGTCATGTAGTCGGAAGTTAGACGCTACATATTGCGATTACGCTACGTCTAAGTTACGACTACCGTTGTTAGTCGTAAAAGTAGTCGTAACTCGCCAGCTATTTTTACAATTATGCAATTTCGCGACTATGGATTTACAACTACCATATTTAGTCGTAAGCTATTCTGCGACCTAAAGTGCAATAACAAAAATGTTGTTTTCTTGTAGTGGAGGTGGGAAGAAGACGCCAGAGCTAAAAGTTCGAAGCTCCGGGGGACTGAACAAAGCGTTCCACCGCGACAAGACGAGAGATCTTGTTAGCCGATTAGTCCAGAATTGGTTTCTCGATCCACTCACCCTGCGGTAACAAGAAGACCATGCTCCCAGAGGCGTCCCACGGCCACGTAAATCGACCACCAAACAGTAGCCGACCTCATCACCATCCTTCGTCGCAACCACCGCAGTCTCGCTATCCTCGAAATATCCCACCTCCGCGCACACCAAATCTACCTTAATTGTTCAAGATTTGCCGCTGCAAACAACAAAAGACTAACTTCCGGAGAACCGCCATCTTCATCTGGGTCTTTGCCGCTGTCATAGTTTCCTTTGACTGAAGATGCAAATCAACTAGCCGACGAAATAAAAGCCGCCTCTCTAAGCTCCAACAGAGGCAGCACTGTAAACACGGAGTGATCTCGCTGCTGCCCTCCCTCGGAGTCTCCCTCAGCCGAGTCACTCCGCCAACCCGCGAAGCCCTTAAGCTTACGCAGCGACCTCTTCCTCAGAGTTCCCACCTCTGCATCTCGGAGAAGTAGTGGATGCGTCCAACGCTGTCGCCGTATACCTCCCCATCAATGAAGTGCGACTTAACTAAATTGAGGAGGCCTTCCCGACGACCGAGAAAGCTACCAGAATCAGAAAGACCTCTTCAATCGACTTGAAAAACCTAAAGAGAAAATGGGGTCAGCGCGCAACTCAAACGCTTCTATTATGCGTTTTTATATGTGTTTAGTATATAAATTTTACGAAATTGATATACACCAAATCCTATATAGTTTCAATGCTTTTACACTTTCAAGAGCGGGGAGAGAGATGTTTCAATTTAAGATCTAACCAGGATTCACGAATTAAAGGGAACAAATTGTATTAAATGTTGATCATGGTTTCTTTCGTGTCCATTTGATGCCATCCGAGTCAACCTTATCGAGAGAACATCAATACAAAGGATCCAGGAACCATTTGATTAGTCGTTGCTTTTAAACTCGGAGGGATAGTCTCTTTGTTACGACATATTCAACTCATTGCTATTTTTGCTTCTAAATGCTATAATAGAGCAAAATGAACTCCAACCCACCTCTATATTTTACTTTAAAATAGAGATCACTATTTTTCCTCTATATATAGAAGAAGAAATAGCATTTCTCTATAATAGAGTCAAACTTTTTATTTACACAATTGTCCTTTCATTTATATATTTTTACAATTATAACTAAAATAAAAATATATAAAATTATTTCTTTCTTTATTAAAATAATAATTTTTATTTGAATAGATCTTTTAGATTTTCACAATTATAACTACATCTAAAAATTGTTAATAGCTTTATACATATCTGTAATTTCTTTGTTGCTTTTTAAAACATATTACAATTTAAAAAAATTCAAAAAATGGAATAATTTGCAACTTTTATAAATAAAATGTACTATTAATAACCTAAAAAAAATATTAGAGAGAACATTTCTTTTGATAAGAAATTATAGAAGAATACATTGGAACAAATTCCACCTTTATTAGAGTTTCTCTATTTTAAAGGCACTGGAGATTATCGTTTTTGTATTGGATTAGGCAGTTGCCAAATTTAAAGGATTATTACTATCCCGCCTCTCTATTTTCATTTTATTTACAATATGAGTAGAAATATTAGAAAGACGATCGCTTCACCCTTTCCTCTTATGTTTTACTTGGATGCCTAAAAGAAGAGCACCAAGAACTATAGATATTTTATATGGGTTTAATTGCACCCAACGTATCTTTTTAGTAAAGTAATATCAATGTTGTATCTTTACAAAACCTCTTGCATTAATGTATCTTTTTCTAACATTTTTACACTTGAAAAGTCCAATTTAACCCTAGCTAACAAACAAGATAAGCTGTCTTATAGTTAGTTTACACATTTACTTTTCAATATAGTTAGACTTAAGCATACTAACTTTAAGTTTTCTAGTTTGTAACTTCCTTTCTTACAGATTTTTAATTGGTTTTTTACCTGGACAAAAAATATCAAATTATTTTTAATGGGAAGCGTCTTAGAACGAAGTTACTCGTCGGTCAAAGGAGATTTGTCACTTTCATGGTCATGGATATTTTGTCACTTTCATGGTCATCGAGATTTGTCATCTCCTTGTGTACGAGATTTGTCTAACTGGAAAGTTTTTGCCAGTAAAAACAACCTCCTCTGCCACTAAAGTAAGCTCGCCGACCATTGTGATTAGAGATTTGTCACTTACATGGTCATCAAGATTTATCATCTTCCTGGGTATGAGATTAGTCTAACTGGAAAAGCTTTCATCTTTAAAAACAGACTCCTCTCCTTAGGTTGCTTCCTGTACATGTTGTCATATTACCGCTCTATCTCGTATCAGTCCATAGCAATATATCCAGACGGAAGACTGTTGATTTCGAAAGTGTACAGAAACATTGCATGTTCTAATGACGTAGAGCAAGCCAATGGCAAAGCACAAGTTTTCTCAGGTGGTGGACGACAACGAGTTTCAACGCGATAATGTCCCTGATTTTAGATTAAACGCTCTTTTTATACCGATATGTCGACGTGTTAGTTGGCTAGTTGTATTTTATCCATCTATGTAAAATTATGGGTACTGTGATCCGTGAACTATCCTCCGAATTGCTATACCCACCGTAAGACTAATATAGAGAACTGTATTGTCCATCGTCGCCAAACAAAATGGATACTTTGGTTATGTAGATATCTTATTTTGGGTTTCATAATAAACCCATCACCCAATGCATTTAATTAATAGTACCTTTTTCCGAATGAAAATGTTGAAAAAATAATTTATGTTACCCCAATGCTGTCTTGTCAACCAGTTCTTCTACCAAGCTATCTTGTCATCACTTTTTTACATTGGTATCTTATATATACGTATGCTATATGTACATTTAACTGATTGAACCGGTTATAACTAAGACTCCACCCAGTTGTTCGAAAGCCCTCTTCACAATGATGAGTTTGACGTCTACTTCAACTGCTCCTACTTCTGAAGAACCATTACCTTCTACGTCTATAAGCGTCACAACACCAAACATGTGCTGGTGTGGCAAAGACATCAAAGTAGGCTATGGTACAACTCCTTCCAATCTTCATCGCAGGTGGTTCAAATGCCCTAAAGCTATCCGGGTTATATTAAAACCGGATTCCATTGTCCGTTATAGATTTCCTTTCTTTGGTCAGTTTATTTTTTTGAAAACACTCCCTTTTTTCAAGCATCATCCAGATTAAGGTCACTTAAGTGAGTGGGTGGACGACTCCATTATGAAAGAGGTTGACAATGTTGCCAAAGTTGTCACATCAAAGTTCTAGAGAAGTGGTCGAATTATGTTGGAGACGAATTAGCTATCAAGATAACAAGAAAAATCTCAGTGGAGGTTGCAAGAAATAATAAGGCTCCTTGTGCTAGGAGTCATATACAGATCAGGATGAACATGATGCAGATCATCTGATGGCCATCTCTGTTTGTTTAACCGCTTGGATGCTAGGCCATGTAAAAGCACACTTTTATGGTTGAATAATGGTATATCGCCTGTGTTAGTTCATCAATATGCCTTTCTTCATATCATCCTTTTCTTGTTCGCTCTTTTGGATCTATATGGATAGCGAATTTTTAATCTATATGAATAGCAATTATAAATTGCACACAAAGGAAATCAAGGAAGCAATCCCAAATACTCCTCTGCTGATAGCCCTGTAATACTAGTTGAATTTTATCAACTATCTTGGTCTCATAGCATAGGACTTAGAATACGAATGCACTACGAGCTATCCATCCCTTTTTGTGAATTTCGAATAATTTATATATATCCATAAATACTGTACACAATGGATGGAATTTTAGTTCTTCTTTTACTATGGCTGTATATTTGGATTTCCAGCAAGTTGTTTGGTTCATTGAATCACTGTATGGGATATGAATCGTTGCGACCTAAAAGCATCTATATATAAGGAATGGCGACCCTATCTCCCTGTCCAGTCAAACCAAACATATCGTCTAAGATGAATATAGCAGATAACAATCACGTCGTCCCTTCCTCTCCCAGCTTTCTTGATATGCCGGATGAAATAAGAAGATCGATTTTTGCCAAAAACGCTAGTGAAGTCGTTCGTGAGCACTACAAAATTAGAGGCCTCTGCAAAACTCTTCGAGATGATGTTGATCATGTGGATACCCTGTCCCAGATTGATTTCATAAAAATTAGCCACAACTTTCTAGGAATACACCGCTTGGAACATGTCTGTCTAGTTGCATTCAATCCTACAACAGTGTTTTTAAAAGAAATATCGGATTTCATGCATACAGAGGGAGTGTCCACCAAAGAACGAGCTGACGCACTTCTCCGCCTCAAAAATTGCGTCGTTGCTGGAATCAAACCCGCCTGGTATTGCTACGAAGTGATTCGCCGTTCCATCTGCCCTAACTTGGATCATGACTCAACGATGCCTCTTCTGTTCCGCACTGCTATTTGGGCGCTTAGGAGGCATGTCAAAGCGTTTCAGAGAACAAGTTATCCTTTCTACATCCCACCTTATCTAACTATCCGTGACTCTGTCGACGTAGAAAGAATTGCAACATGTCCTTGTGCCATCCATTGTTACTGGCTTGGCTTGAAGCACGAAAATGTAAAAGGTCTAGGTATGTGTGATTTATGTTTCTGGGCAATTGAGACTGTTGTGTTCTTCGATATGATCTCGGGGACTTTTTCAAGATGGGTTGAGTTAGTTGAATGGGAAGATCAGGCGGACAAACTTGGCGATATGCCTGCCGATAATGTGCAGGGCGACAGTGACATTGACGCCGGTGTCAATCTACACAACGAAGTCTACGTCGGCGATGATAATGGGCAAGGAGCCAGTGGGTTGGAAGGTGGAAATAACCCAAACGACATACTTGCGGATTAGGGGCACTCAAACGGTTTTTAATACTGTTATAGTTTTCATTATATCAATCCCTATTAGGGTGGATGGATATAAAACTACTGCTATTGTATTTTTCTATCCACCGTATTAGTATCTATATTACTTTTCTTTATCCCCCATATCGGGTCAAAAAAAAATTAATTACTGTTTAAACTCATCCGTTTCATTTAATGAATTTAATACACCACAACCAATTTTGAAAGATGTGCCTCTATTTAATGATGCTTTGTTGATGCAAAAAAACTAAGTTAAATTCTTTTAACTATCAAATCATAGATTATCGTTCCAAGGCGAGACATTATTACTTTCGATTTTATTCTGCAACTGTTTATTAAATATCGATATTACTGTCAAATCATATTTACTATCAAATCATATTTAACCATACTCTACTTAGTACAGTTAATGCAATCTATACCGGACACTACTTTATATATTGTATCCATATATCCAGTAGTTTCGTTAAGAAGTATGATTATCCATCATTTTAATTACACAATACTCTCCATTTGTAAAACTTGTTTCCTAGTATATTGTTGTCAACCTCTTTTCTACCTTGATCACGTGTGCAGTATCCATGATCTGCCTAATCATACCTTCTTATGGTAATATACATATCCATTGTTTTAAACCAAAACGGTGTGAGGAAACCGGAACGTTGTGTCGATTTGCATTTATAAATAATTGATGTCGACCCTAAATATCCGTCCACAGACTCAATACACTCCCCTAAAATTGAGAAGAACAATCCCCCGCGTTGTTGAATCATCTATCCCTAACCGGCCAATTCTCAACCTTCTAGATCTGCCGTTCAAGCTTAGGAGGTTAATCCTTGCCAAAAATGTCAGTGACAACCTTCAGGAACATTTCAGGGTTCGAGCTGCATGCAGGACCCTTCGCGACGACGCTGATCACGTGGATACTCTAATTCAGATAAACCTTATCCATACTTATCCATTGGAAGACCCCCCCCCCCCCCTTCCCTGAATACGTAACCATGCTGTACAACGCCTGTCTGGCCGCCAAAAACATAAATGTTGTGTTTCTGAAAGCGATCTCAGACTTTATGTAAACAGATGATGGAAGACCGGAAGGTTTCCAAATTATCAAACGATGCGCAATCTCTGGATGCAAACCTGTTGTGTATTGCTATGAAGTCATCCGTCGATCTATCTCCTCTGCCTTGGATTCAGGTTTCGACATCCCTTTCCTCTCTGGTTTTGCTATACGTTCTCTGAGGAGGCACATCAGAGAGTTCGAACGGTGCCCCTGGCCTATTGAAATCTCCATATATCTGGCGGAAATAATGGATGATATGACGGAGGGAGGATACAGACATGTCGCTGCTCCCTTTATCGATATCGCTAGATTTCATGCACCAAGATGTCAATGGTTAGGGTATGTGCAGTGAATGTTTCTGGGCCATTGAGACTTTATGCTTCTTCCAGATCATTCTCCAGACATTCCTCGAGTGGCCGGAGATTTACGAAGTCTTGAAATCTCATGTTAAACGTGTTTTCTATCATTCAGATCACCAGGTAACATTCAGATCACCAGGTAACATCCCAACCTAATCTATATGCACCACAACTGATCATTACATGAACCTAATCTTAAATATATATATTAAAGTCAATCACATAGGTATGTGTTAGAGAACACATGATCGGACATGACCCACTGATGAGAACTCTACGGGATAGTTATATAAGTGTAATGAGAGTTTTCATTACGACTATAGAGTATAGTCCTTAGACCTGAGTTCATCATGATTTCTTACATGTGAATTGGTCCGCTTTGACCTTGTCAAACGTCAGCCGTAACTGGTGATCATAAAGACATTGATTGGGCGTATCATGAAGCGTGTGAAGGAACAGGGATGGAACAAGATGGGAATTGTCCCTCCTATATAACAGGAGAGAAATATCTCAGGGCCCATCGAAGATTTGATACTGAGAAATGTGTGGCCACACTCAAACGAGGTGATTGTCAGTCGTTTGTCTTGTCAGTATAAATCGGAATTCGATGAACATGATTTTGGCTTAATAAGGATGACACGGATCTTGCCTTATGCCGGATCGAGATATAGTGACGAAGGGATTATAGGAATAGATGATTCCAGTACAAGTGGGAGATTGTTGGGAATGTCCTGAAATCTATTTGTACTTACTCTGAGAGAAAGTCGTGTTGTCGAGATGAGACAATCATATGACACTAGGTACTCGTAATGCTTTGCTAGAAGCCACTTATGATCAATGAGTTTAGAACTCATTGCTAGTGTTATATGATCCTACAGGGTCACACACCTAAGCAAACTGGACATTGAATGTGAGGTTGATCATTAATGTAATGATCGGATGAATGCATATTTGATATGCATTTGATGTCATCTTTTCTGGGCAGTGTCGATCGACGCACTATGTGTGTCGGTCGACACGGATCGACTGTGTCGATCGACACAAAGAGCGTGTCGGTCGACACAACTCGCGGATTAGCAGATTAAATCGGCTTAATCATTAGTTAATCCCGTTGCGGTTTAAGTCGACATATATAAGATATATGGTCGACCTAAACTCGAATCTAACCTAATTGATAGCCACCAGAAACAGAAAAGAAACCTCTCTGGAGATCAGATCTCTGATAGGCACTAGCATCCCTGCTGTCCAGTTCTGTGTGCGTGTGGATACCAGTAGAGGCGCAGCACTTGAGGCGCTCTAGATCTCGATTACTTTCTAAGACTTCCGCTGCTAATCACCAGGTAATCTTCAGATCTGATAGATTCAATTACATGAACCTGTAGATCCTAGGCTCGGGAATTCAGACTAGGATTGCCTAATTGGATTAGAAATCTGCTAGAAATTCCTTCAGTGGTATCAGAGCTTTAGGATTCCATTGAATCTGTAGCATGTTGATTAGATTAGTTGAATCTGAATCTCTGTATAGTTGATACAAGCATGCTGAAATTCGTTTTTATGAAAATCTAGTTTTTAGGTTTTTTGATTGAAAAACGATTAGGGCTTATCGCATTGTGTCGATCGACACCAAACGGGTATCGGTCGACACAGAAGGATAACCCGAATAGAATTTATTCACCTGGTGTCGATCGACACAAGAGTTGTGTCGGTCGACACAGACCTCGCTAGAATGATGAATCGGTTCAATTGGATTGGACCGGTTATCGAGCTTGGTTAATGATGTTTTAACTGCAATTGGTTTGATTAGGTTGGTGTCGACCGATGCTAGTGTAGCATCGATCGACACTGACCGGTATTCAAAACCGGATCAATTGGATTGATCGGTTATCGCGGATTGCTTTTGGTTACTCTGTATCGATCGACACTATAGTAGTGTCGGTCGACATCAGATCCGATGACTGGGTTTTGGAACCTGCAATCACAGAACCAAAGCATGATAAATCAATTAATTATAAGAATTAAAACATAATAAAACTGAAAGTTTTAATGATTCCGTTCCACAACCAAGAGTTATATTGGATATAACTAGCAAGGTCGTTGCTTACCTAGATAGCTAAAGTTGAGTGATAGCCAGTGGCTCACTCAAGTTTAGTGAAGTATGGGTCTTGGATCATTATATTCATCTGAGGAAACATTGTTTGAATATAATGTGAGTTTTCTTAATTGTTAAGACTTCTCATTTCTTGAACATCATAACTAAAACTCCCTTGTTTTTCAGCTATGTCTAGCACAAACCATCGTAACAATTTCTCTTTGCGATCCGTCCTTGAGAAGGACGAGTTAAATGGATCGAACTTTCTTGAATGGTATCGGAACTTGAGAATTGTTCTCAAACAGGAGAAAAAGGACTATGTCCTTGAGAAAGATCTCCCCAAGAAGTACCGAGCCAATGCCTGGCAGTCAGATAAGGATGCTTGGGATAAGCATTCTAATGATGCGGTGGATGTGAGTTGTCTCATGTTGGCTACCATGAACTCGGAATTGCAGAAGCAATATGAGTACGTGGAGTCGCCAAAAGAGATGATCACTGGCCTGAAAAGTATGTTTCAGGAGCAGGCACGAACTCAGAGATACCAGACGGTTAGGTCTCTGATTGAGTGCAAGCTACCAATGGGCGAACCAGTCAGTCCTCATGTCATTAAGATGATGGGTTATATTGATAACCTGGGGAAACTGGATTGTCCCATTAGCCAAGAGTTGGCTACTGACATCATTCTGCAGTCACTGCCGTCAAGCTATGATCATTTTGTTATGAACTATAACATGAACAACTTGACGAAGACGTTGACTGAATTGCATGGGATGCTTAAGACTGCTGAACCTAACATCAAGAAGGACACCCCAAATGTCCTTGTGGTACAAAAGGGTAAAAAGTTTAAGAAACTTGGTAAGAACAAAGGTGATGGAAAGACGAGCTCGATTGTGAATCTAAGCGAGTCTGCCCAAGCTCCTGAGGTTAAAACCAGTCCTTCTGAAGATGTTAAGTGCCGTTATTGTAACGGTTATGGGCATTTGAAAAGAAACTGCAATAAATTCTTGGAAGATTATGAGAAGCTGAAGAAGACGTACGAGACTTCTTCTTCAGGTATTATGTTATAGAAGTAAATGTTACTTCTTATAGTCCTACTTATTGGGTATTGGATACCAGCTGTGGTGCTCATATTTTGTGAAAATGTGCAGGGCCTGAGCAAAAGTAGGATTATGGAGAAAGGACAAGTGGATCTACGCGTGGAAATGAAGCAAGAGTTGCTGCATTAACCGTAGGAGTATTTCATTTGTTTTTTCCTTTTATGGCATATTTTGAACTTAAAACTGCTACTATGTATCTGCTATAAGCAGAAAGATTATTTCTAATCCTTGTTTGGATATGAAAGGATATCAGTTTTCAAATTAAGAATAAGTGTTATTCATTTGATTACAGTGATATATTTTATAGTAGCAATCCATTAAAGAATGGATTTTATGTTATAAACCAGAATGTGCCTAACTATAACATTAATATCGAACTTCTCTCTGGCATTGTCATTTTGGGCCACGTAAATGAGAAACAGATTCAAAAGCTCCATAGTGATGGGCTTTTGGGCTCATCTGATTATGAATCACAATGAGTAAAGTAAATCTTGTTTATTGGGTAAAATGACAAAGGCCCCTTTCGGAAAAGGGTAGTGTCGATCGACACAAACGGTGCATCGGTCGACACAGGTCGCGAACGGATAAAATGAAAGGGCCAGAGGCTTATTGGGTTTTATGCATACAGATGTATATGGGCCGATGAGCAGTAATGCTAGAGGAAATTTTTCAGTACTTCGTTACCTTTGCTGATATTTTCAGTAGGTACGGTTATGTCTTGTTAATAAGACATAAATCAGAATCTTTTGAAAAGTTCAAAGAGTTCCAGAATGAAGTATAGAATCAATTTGGCAAAAATGTTGAAGCTCTATGATGAGATCATGGAGGTGAATACTTAAGTCAATAATTAAGTGATCATCTGATAGATTGTGAAAGTGTTTCACAATTCACTCCTCCTGAATCGGACGCTATTAGATATGGTTCGATCAATGATGAGTCACTTAGATCTTCCAATATCCTTCTAAGAATACACTCTAAAATTGTCTGAGTTTACATTAAATAGTGTTCCATTAAAATCAGTTACATAGATACCACATGAGATGTGGAATGTAAATGTTTCTGATTTATCCATCATGGAGATTTGGAGTTGTGAGGCTTATGTAAAACGTTTAATCTCTGATAAGCTCACATCCAAATCTGATAACTGCTACTTCATTGGTTGTCCTAACAAAACCCAAGGCATGTTAGTTTTACAACCAGTTCGAGAACAAATGGTTTGTTGCTCAAAACTATGTTTTCTTGAGAAAGACTTTCTTTCCAAGAAGAACAGTGGGAGTAAAGTACAACTCGAAGAAATTCGAGAATCACAGGAGATTGTTCAACCCGATGAGGAAGAGCAGCAGTTGGATCTACAAAGAGTTGTAGAACCTGCAACTGTGGTGCCTGAGGTTTGCAAGGATCTGATGAATGAATATTAGATATACATTCAAAAGCGAGTTTTAAAGATGTGTCGATCAACGCAAAAGTTGCATCGATCGACACAGGTCGCGAACCAAAATATTTTGGTTTATGATTTAATTAACTACGGTTTAAATCTTGGTTAATTAGATCGTGGTAAAAGTCTACATATGAGATATGTGCGTGACTTTTAACACAAGACTGAAGCTCGTAGATCCAATAGGATCCGTCACGAACCCGAGAAATGGGGATTTCTCGTAACCAATTGCCGTGATCTACTGATCATTGAAAGTGACGGGCATGCGAAATTTGAAGAAGCAATGAGGGGCCTTGACTCTGAAAGTGGCTGAAGGCCGCTGGATCCGGAATGGCGATGTCCAAAGCTGGATTGGTGGAAAAGGTTTCAAGTAAATTCATGGTATTAACTGTGAAGAAACCTAATCCCAGACACCATGCTTATGTCCATTCGGATTCTCCTAGCAACCGCCACTCATAATGGTTATGAGATCTGGCAGATGGATATGAAAACAGTTTTCCTTAATGGAATTCTAGAAAAGAATGTATACAAGACATAATCTGAAGTTTTCATGGATCCTAATGAAGCTAGGAAGATATGCATGCTTCATCGATCCATTTATGGATAGAAGCAAGCATCTCAGAGTTAGAATCTTCGTTTTGATAAAGTAATCAAAATGTTTGATTTTATCAGAAATGAAGAGGAACCGAATGTTTACAAGATGACTAGTGGGAGCGCAGTTGCATTTCTAGTATAGTATGTTGATAACATACTACTTCTCGGAAATGAAGTTCCATTGTATAAGTCTGTTAAGACTTGACTCGAAAGTTGTTTTTCGATGAGAAATATGGGAGAAACCATATACATTCTTGGAATAAGAATCTATGGAGATAGATTAGACAAGCTAAATGGATTGTGTCAAGATACTTATGTGATAAGTTCTTACACAGATCCAGTATGCATGATTCCAAGAAGGACCTTGTGCAAATGACTCTTGGTATTACTCTTAGCAAGACGCAGTGTCCTTCGACACACGCTGAGCTAGGGCGAATGAGGGTCAGGCTACTGCTAAAGGCATTAGATGTCTTAAGATGTGATCTTAATTTTAGTGGGAGACAATGTTATTAATTTTAGTTATGATATGATGTTCGTATAAACATAATATGATTATGTTATTGAAATCTGACATCTGTATTATTTAATAATGGTTATTAAATAATAGTCCCAAAGTAATTTATGACATTTTATAGGTCATCAAGTATGTGACTTGATCATGAAACCCTATAAATAATAAATGACATAAATTATGTTTGTCCCTGGTCGAGGTTGTTAAAGTGGGACATTAACAACCACGTGAGACTAGTATGTGAGGTGACTGATGACTAAGTTTCATGGAGTCATTAATAAGAGTATTAAAGTCAATCACATAGGTATGTGTTAGAGAACACATGATCGGACATGACCCACTGATGAGAACTCTACGGGATAGTTATATAAGTGTCATGAGAGTTTTCATTACGACTATAGAGTATAGTCCTTAGACCAGAGTTCATCATGATTTCTTACATGTGAATTGGTCCGCTTTGACCTTGTCAAACGTCAGCCGTAACTGGTGATCATAAAGACATTGATTGGGCGTATCATGAAGCGTGTGAAGGAACAGGGATGGAACAAGATGGGAATTGTCCCTCCTATATAACAGGAGAGAAATATCTCAGGGCCCATCGAAGATTTGATACTGAGAAATGTGTGGCCACACTCAAACGAGGTGATTGTCAGTCGTTTGTCTTGTCAGTATAAATCGGAATTCGATGAACATGATTTTGGCTTAATAAGGATGACACGGATCTTGCCTTATGCCGGATCGAGATATAGTGACGAAGGGATTATAGGAATAGATGATTCCAGTACAAGTGGGAGATTGTTGGGAATGTCCTGAAATCTATTTGTACTTACTCTGAGAGAAAGTCGTGTTGTCGAGATGAGACAATCATATGACACTAGGTACTCGTAATGCTTTGCTAGAAGCCACTTATGATCAATGAGTTTAGAACTCATTGCTAGTGTTATATGATCCTACAGGGTCACACACCTAAGCAAACTGGACATTGAATGTGAGGTTGATCATTAATGTAATGATCGGATGAATGCATATTTGATATGCATTTGATGTCATCTTTTCTGGGCAGTGTCGATCGACGCACTATGTGTGTCGGTCGACACGGATCGACTGTGTCGATCGACTGTGTCGATCGACACAAAGAGCGTGTCGGTCGACACAACTCGCGGATTAGCAGATTAAATCGGTTTAATCATTAGTTAATCCCGTTGCGGTTTAAGTCGACATATATAAGATATATGGTCGACCTAAACTCGAATCTAACCTAATTGATAGCCACCAGAAACAGAAAAGAAACCTCTCTGGAGATCAGATCTCTGATAGGCACTAGCATCCCTGCTGTCCAGTTCTGTGTGCGTGTGGATACCAGTAGAGGCGCAGCACTTGAGGCGCTCTAGATCTCGATTACTTGCTAAGACTTCCGCTGCTAATCACCAGGTAATCTTCAGATCTGATAGATTCAATTACATGAACCTGTAGATCCTAGGCTCGGGAATTCAGACTAGGATTGCCTAATTGGATTAGGAATCTGCTAGAAATTCCTTCAGTGACTTCTTCTTCAGGTATTATGTTATAGAAGTAAATGTTACTTCTTATAGTCCTACTTATTGGGTATTGGATACCAGCTGTGGTGCTCATATTTTGTGAAAATGTGCAGGACCTGAGCAAAAGTAGGATTATGGAGAAAGGACAAGTGGATCTACGCGTGGAAATGAAGCAAGAGTTGCTGCATTAACCGTAGGAGTATTTCATTTGTTTTTCCTTTTATGGCATGTTTTGAACTTAAAACTGCTACTATGTATCTGCTATGAGCAGAAAGATTATTTCTAATCCTTGTTTGGATATGAAAGGATATCAGTTTTCAAATTAAGAATAAGTGTTATTCATTTGATTACAGTGATATATTTTATAGTAGCAATCCATTAGAGAATGGATTTTTATGTTATAAACCAGAATGTGCCTAACTATAACATTAATATCAAACTTCTCTCTGGCATTGTCATTTTGGGCCACGTAAATGAGAAACAGATTCAGAAGCTCCATAGTGATGGGCTTTTGGGCTCATCTGATTATGAATCACAATGAGTAATGTGAATCTTGTTTATTGGGTAAAATGACAAAGGCCCCTTTCGGAAAAAGGGTAGTGTCGATCGACACAAACAATGCATCGGTCGACACAGGTCGCGAACGGATAAAATGAAAGGGCCAGAGGCTTATTGGGCTTTATGCATACGGATGTATATGGGCCGATGAGCAGTAATGCTAGAGGAAATTTTCAGTACTTCATTACCTTTACTGATATTTTCAGTAGGTACGGTTATGTCTTGTTAATAAGACGTAAATCAGAATCTTTTGAAAAGTTCAAAGAGTTCCAGAATGAAGTATAGAATCAATTTGGCAAAAGAGTTGAAACTCTATGATGAGATCATGGAGGTGAATACTTAAGTCAATAATTAAGTGATCATCTAATAGATTGTGAAAGTGTTTCACAATTCAATCCTCATGTATCGAACTTTATTAGATATAGTTTGATCAATGATGAATCACTTAGATCTTCCATTATCCTTCTAAGAATAAGCTCTAGGTAAGGTCTGAGTTTACAGTAAATAGTGTTCCATCAAAATCAGTTACAGAGATTTCACATGAGATGTGGAATGAAAATGTTTCTGATTTATCCATCATGAACATTTGGAGTTGTGAGACTTATGTAAAACGTTTAATCTCTGATAAGCTCACACCCAAATCTGATAAGTACTGCTTCATTGGTTGTCCTGACGAAACCAAGGCGTGCTACTTTTACAACCAGTTTGAGAACAAATTGTTTGTTGCTCGGAACTATGTTTTCTTGAGAAAGACTTTCTTTCCAAGAAGAACAGTGGGAGTAAAGTACAACTCGAATAAATTCGAGAATCACAGGAGACTGTTCAACCCGATGAGGAAGAGCAGCAGTTGGATCTACAAAGAGTTGTAGAACCTGCAACTGTGGTGCCTGAGGTTTGCAAGGATCTGATGAATGAATATTAGATATACATTCAAAAGCGAGTTTTAAAGATGTGTCGATCGACGCAAAAGTTGCATCGATCGACACAGGTCGCGAACCAAAATATTTTGGTTTATGATTTAATTAACTACGGTTTAAATCTTGGTTAATTAGATCGTGGTAAAAGTCTACATATGAGATATGTGCGTGACTTTTAACACAAGACTGAAGCTCGTAGATCCAATAGGATCCGTCACGAACCCGAGAAATGGGGATTTCTCGTAACCAATTGCCGTGATCTACTGATCATTGAAAGTGACGGGCATGCGAAATTTGAAGAAGCAATGATGGGCCTTGACTCCGAAAGTGGCTAAAAGCCGCTGAATCCGGAATGGCGATGTCCAAAGCTGGATTGGTGGAAAAGGTTTCAAGTAAATTCATGGTATTAACTGTGAAGAAACCTAATCCCAAACACCATGCTTATGTCCATTCGGATTCTCCTAGAAACCGCTGCTCATAATGGTTATGAGATCTGGCAGATGGATGTGAAAAACAGCTTTCCTTAATGGAATTCTGGAAAGGGATGTGTACATGACACAACCTGAAGTTTTTCATTGATCCTAATGAAGCTAGGAAGATATGCAAGCTTCATCGATCCATTTATGGATTGAAGCAAGCATCTCGGAGTTGGAACCTTCGTTTTGATGAAGAAGTCAAAAGGTTTGATTTCGTCATGAATGAAGTGGAAACATGTGTTTACAAGAAGACTAGTGGGAGCGCAGTTGCATTTCTAGTATTGTATGTTGATAACATACTACTTCTCGGAAATGAAGTTCCATTGTATAAGTCTGTTAAGACTTGACTCGAAAGTTGTTTTTCTATGAGAAATATGGGAGAAACCATATACATTCTTGGAATAAGAATCTATGGAGATAGATTAGACAAGCTAATTGGATTGTGTCAAGATACTTATGTGATAAGTTCTTACACAGATCCAGTATGCAGGATTCCAAGAAGGGCTTCGTGCAAATGACTCTTGGTATTACTCTTAGCAAGACGCAGTGTCCTTCGACACACGCTGAGCTAGGGCGAATGAGGGTCAGGCTACTGCTAAAGGCATTAGATGTCTTAAGATGTGATCTTAATTTTAGTGGGAGTCATTGTTATTGATTTTAGTTATGATATGATGTTCGTATAAACATAATATGATTATGTTATTAAAATCTGACATCTGTATTATTTGATAATGGTTATTAAATAATAGTCCCAAAGTAATTTATGACATTTTATAGGTCATCAAGTATGTGACTTGATCATGAAACCCTATAAATAATAAATGACATAAATCATGTTTGTCCCTGGTCGAGGTTGTTAAAGTGGGACATTAACAACCACGTGAGACTAGTATGTGAGGTGACTGATGACTAAGTTTCATGGAGTCATTAATAAGAGTATTAAAGTCAATCACATAGGTATGTATTAGAGAACACATGATCGGACATGACCCACTGATGAGAACTCTACGGGATAGTTATATAAGTGCCATGAGAGTTTTCATTACGACTATAGAGTATAGTCCTTAGACCTGAGTTCATCATGATTTCTTATATGTGAATTGGTCCGCTTTGACCTTGTCAAACGTCAGCCGTAACTGGTGATCATAAAGACATTGATTGGGCGTATCATGAAGCGTGTGAAGGACTTGGTGATTAGCAGCGGAAGATTACCTGGTGATTAGCAGCGGAAGTCTTAGCAAGTAATCGAGATCTAGAGCGCCTCAAGTGCTGCGCCTCTACTGGTATCCACACGCACACAGAACTGGACAACAGGGATGCTAGTGCCTATCAGAGATCTGATCTCCAGAGAGGTTTCTTTTCTGTTTCTGGTGGCTATCAATTAGGTTATCTTTTTGAGTTTAGGTCGACCATATATCTTATATATGTCGACTTAAACCGCAACGGAATTAACTAATGATTAAACCGATTTAATCTGCTAATCCGCGATTTGTGTCGACCGACACACTCTTTGTGTCGATCGACACAGTCGATCCGTGTCGACCGATACACATAGTGCGTCGATCGACACTGCCCAGAAAAGATGACATCAAATGCATATCAAATATGCATTCATCCGATCATTACATTAATGATCAACCTCACATTCAATGTCCAGTTTGCTTAGGTGTGTGACCCTGTAGGATCATATAACACTAGCAATGAGTTCTAAACTCATTGATCATAAGTGGCTTCTAGCAAAGCATTACGAGTACCTAGTGTCATATGATTGTCTCATCTCGACAACACGACTTTCTCTCAGAGTAAGTACAATAGATTTCAGGACATTCCCAACAATCTCCCACTTGTACTGGAATCATCTATTCCTATAATCCCTTCGTCACCATATCTCGATCCGGCATAAGGCAAGATCCGTGTCATCCTTATTAAGCCAAAATCATGTTCATCGAATTCCGATTCATACTGACAAGCCAAACGACTGACAATCACCTCGTTTGAGTGTGGCCACACATTTTCTCAGTATCAAATCTTCGATGGGCCCTAAGATATTTATCTCCTGTTATATAGGAGGGACAATTCCCATCTTGTTCCATCCCTGTTCCTTCACACGCTTCATGATACGCCCAATCAATGTCTTTATGATCACCAGTTACGGCTGACGTTTGACAAGGTCAAAGCGGACCAATTCACATGTAAGAAATCATGATGAACTCAGGTCTAAGGACTATACTCTATAGTCGTAATGAAAACTCTCATGACACTTATATAACTATCCCGTAGAGTTCTCATCAGTGGGTCATGTCCGATCATGTGTTCTCTAACACATACCTATGTGATTGACTTTAATACTCTTATTAATGACTCCATGAAACTTAGTCATCAGTCACCTCACATACTAGTCTCACGTGGTTGTTAATGTCCCACTTTAACAACCTCGACCAGGGACAAACATAATTTATGTCATTTATTATTTATAGGGTTTCATGATCAAGTCACATACTTGATGACCTATAAAATGTCATAAATTACTTTGGGACTATTATTTAATAACCATTATTAAATAATACAGATGTCAGATTTCAATAACATAATCATATTATGTTTATACGAACATCATATCATAACTAAAATTAATAACATTGTCTCCCACTAAAATTAAGATCACATCTTAAGACATCTAATGCCTTTAGCTGTAGTCTGACCCTCATTCGCCCTAGCTCAGCGTGTGTCGAAGGACACTGCGTCTTGCTAAGAGTAATACCAAGAGTCATTTGCACAAGGTCCTTCTTGGAATCATGCATACTGGATCTGTGTAAGAACTTATCACATAAGTATCTTGACACAATCCATTTAGCTTGTCTAATCTATCTCCATAGATTCTTATTCCAAGAATGTATATGGTTTCTCCCATATTTCTCATCGAAAAACAACTTTCGAGTCAAGTCTTAACAGACTTATACAATGGAACTTCATTTCCGAGAAGTAGTATGTTATCAACATACTATACTAGAAATGCAACTGCGCTCCCACTAGTCATCTTGTAAACATTCGGTTCCTCTTCATTTCTGATAAAATCAAACATTTTGATTACTTTATCAAAACGAAGATTCTAACTCTGAGATGCTTGCTTCTATCCATAAATGGATCGATGAAGCATGCATATCTTCCTAGATTCATTAGGATCCATGAAAACTTCAGATTATGTCTTGTATACATTCTTTTCTAGAATTCCATTAAGGAAAACTGTTTTCATATCCATCTGCCAGATCTCATAACCATTATGAGTGGCGGTTGCTAGGAGAATCCGAATGGACATAAGCATGGTGTCTGGGATTAGGTTTCTTCACAGTTAATACCATGAATTTACTTGAAACCTTTTCCACCAATCCAGCTTTGGACATCGCCATTCCGGATCCAGCGGCCTTCAGCCACTTTCAGAGTCAAGGCCCATCATTGCTACTTCAAAATTCGTAGGCCCGTCACTTTCAATGATCAGTAGATCACGGCAATTGGTTACGAGAAATCCCCATTTCTCGGGTTCGTGACGGATCCTATTGGATATACAAGCTTCAGTCTTGTGTTAAAAGTCACGCACATATCTCATATGTAGACTTTTACCACGATCTAATTAACCAAGATTTAAACCGTAGTTAATTAAATCATAAACCAAAATATTTTGGTTCGCGACCTGTGTCGATCGATGCAACCTTTGCGTCGATCGACACATCTTTAAAACTCGCTTTTGAATGTATATCTAATATTCATTCATCAGATCCTTGCAAACCTCAGGCACCACAGTTGCAGGTTCTACAATTCTTTGTAGATCCAACTGCTGCTCTTCCTCTTCGGGTTGAACAGTCTCCTGTGATTCTCGAATTTCTTCGAGTTGTACTTTTACTCCCACTGTTCTTCTTGGAAAGAAAATCTTTCTCAAGAAAACATAGTTCCGAGCAACAAACAATTTGTTCTCGAATTGGTTGTAAAAGTAGCACGCCTTGGTTTCGTCAGGACAACCAATGAAGCAGTACTTACCGGATTTGGGTGTGAGCTTATCAGAGATTAAACGTTTTATATAAGCCTCACAACTCCAAATCTCCATGATGGATAAATCAGTAACATTTTCCATTCCACATCTCATGTGAAATCTCTGTAACTGATTTTGATGGAACACTATTTAATGTAAACTCAGACAATTTTAGAGTGTATTCTTAGAAGGATATTGGAAGATCTAAGTGACTCATCATTGATTGAACCATATCTAATAAAGTCCGATTCAGGAGGAGTGATTTGTGAAACACTTTCACAATCTCTCAGATGATCACTACATTCTTGACTTAAGTATTCACCTCCATGATCTCATCGTAGAGCTTTAATACCTTTGCCAAATTGATTAAGTACTTCACTTTTGGAACTCCTTGAACTTTTCAAAGATTCTGACTTATATCTTGTAAATAAGATATAACTGTACCTACTGAAATATCAGTAAAGGTAATGAAGTACTGTAATTTTCCTCTAGCATTTTCGCTCATCGGGCCATGCACATCCGTATGTATAAAGCCCAATAAGCCTATGGCCCTTTCATTTTATCCGTTCGCGACTTATGTCGACCGACACACGGTTTGTGTCGATCGACACTACCATTTCGAAAAGAGCCCTTGTCGTTTTTACCCAATAAACAAAATTCATTTTACCCATTATGATTCATAATCAGATGAGCCCAAAAGTCCATCACTATGGAGCTTCTGAATCTGTTTCTCATTTATGTGGCCCAAAACGACAATGCTAGAGAGAAGTTTGATTCGTATCATTTGACTTGAATCTCTTGGTATTAATGTTATATTTATGCACATTCTGGTTTAGAACATAAAATCCATTCTTTAATGGATTGCTACTATAAATATATCACTGTAATCAAATGAATAACACTTATTCTTAATTTGAAAACTGATATCCTTTCATATCCAAACAAAGATTAGAAACAATCTTTCTGCTCATAGCAGATACATAGTAGCAGTTTTAAGTTCAAAATATGCCATATAAGAAAAAACAAATGAAATACTCCTACGGTTAATGCATCAACTCTTGCTTTATTTCCACGCGTAGATCCACTTGTCCTTTCTCCATAATCCTACTTTTGCTCAGGCCCTGCACATTTTCACAAAATATGAGCACCACAGCTGGTATCCAATACCCAAAAAGTAGGACTATAAGAAGTAACATTTACTTCTATAATATAATACCTGAAGAAGAAGTCTCATACGTCTTCTTCAGCTTCTCATAATCTTCCAAGAATTTATTGCAGTTTCTTTTCAAATGCCCATGACCGTTACAATAACGGCACTTAACATCTTCAGAAGGACTGGTTTTAACCTTAGGAGCATGGCCATACTCGCTTGGATTCACAATCGAGCTCGTCTTGCCATCACCTTTGTTCTTACCAAGTTTCTTAAACTTTTTACCCTTTTGTACCATAAGGACATCCGGGGTGTCCTTCTTGATGTTAGGTTCAGCAGTCTTAAGCATCCCATGCAATTCAGTCAACGTCTTCGTCAAGTTGTTCATGTTATAGTTCATAACAAATTGATCATAGCTTGACGGCAGTGACTGTAGAATGATGTCAGTAGCCAACTCTTGGCTAATGGGACAATCCAGTTTCCCCAGGTTATCAATATAACCCATCATCTTAATGACATGAGGACTGACTGGTCCGCCCATTGGTAGCTTGCACTTAATCAGAGACCTAACCGTCTGGTATCTCTGAGTTCGTGCCTGCTCCTGAAACATACTTTTCAGGCCAGTGATCATCTCTTTTGGCGACTCCACATACTCATATTGCTTCTGCAATTCCGAGTTCATGGTAGCCAACATGAGACAACTCACATCCACCGCATCATTAGAATGCTTATCCCAAGCATCCTTATCTGACTGCCAGGCATTGGCTCGGTACTTCTTAGGGAGAACTTTCTCAAGGACATAGTCCTTCTTCTCCTGCTTGAGAACAATTCTCAAGTTCCGATACCATTCAAGAAAGTTCGATCCATTTAACTTGTCCTTCTCAAGGACGGATCGCAGGGAGAAATTGTTACGATGGTTTGTGCTAGACATAGCTGAAAACCAAGGGAGTTTTAGTTATGATGTTCAAGAAATGAGAAGTCTTAACAATTAAGAAAACTCGCATTATATTCGAACAATGTTTTCTCAGATGAATATAATGATCCAAGACCCATACTTCACTAAACTTGAGTGAGCCACTGGCTATCACCCAAATTTAGCTATCTAGGTAAGCAACAACTTTGCTAGTTATATCCAATACAACTCTTGGTTGTGGACTGACATCTTATGTCAAATCCACCTGATGTCTCTGAGCCCAAAACGATTTTGATGGCTTAGTCAAGTAAACCAATCTCTTCAGTCATGTAACTGTCGATGTCTTGCACTGCAAGTCCATCAACATGATTACCTCTGTCTTACTCATGAAATGCGGACATCTTGCACTGCAAGTCTATCACACAACTCAATGAGTCTTGACAGTTGACAAGATTGGAAAGACATCAAGTATCACTTGATATTTGAGTTGAGGAACGGAATCATTAAAACTTTCAGTTTTATTATGTTTTAATTCTTATAATTAATTGATTTATCATGCTTTGGTTCTGTGATTGCAGGTTCCAAAACCCAATCATCGGATCTGATGTCGACCGACACTACTATAGTGTCGATCGATACAGAGTAACCAAAAGCAATCCGCGATAACCGATCAATCCAATTGATCCGGTTTTGAATACCGGTCAGTGTCGATCGATGCTACACTAGCATCGGTCGACACCAACCTAATCAAACCAATCGCAGTTAAAACATCATTAACCAAGCTCGATAACCGGTCCAATCCAATTGAACCGATTCATCATTCTAGCGAGGTCTGTGTGACATTCCAAATCTCCGGCCATACTTCTGTGTCCAACCAGGTGATACATATTAGACACAAAGAGTGTGTCGGTCGACACAACTCGCGGATTAGCAGATTAAATCGGTTTAATCATTAGTTAATTCCGTTGCGGTTTAAGTCGACATATATAAGATATATGGTCGACCTAAACTCAAATAGATAACCTAATTGATAGCCACCAGAAACAGAAAAGAAACCTCTCTGGAGATCAGATCTCTGATAGGCACTAGCATCCCTGCTGTCCAGTTCTGTGTGCGTGTGGATACCAGTAGAGGCGCAGCACTTGAGGCGCTCTAGATCTCGATTACTTGCTAAGACTTCCGCTGCTAATCACCAGGTAATCTTCAGATCTGATAGATTCAATTACATGAACCTGTAGATCCTAGGCTCGGGAATTCAGACTAGGATTGCCTAATTGGATTAGGAATCTGCTAGAAATTCCTTCAGTGGTATCAGAGCTTTAGGGTTCCATTGAATCTGTAGCATGTTGATTAGATTAGTTGAATCTGAATCTCTGTATAGTTGATACAAGCATGCTGAAATTCGTTTTTATGAAAATCTAGTTTTTAGGTTTTTTGATTGAAAAACGATTAGGGCTTATCGCACTGTGTCGATCGACACCAAACGGGTATGGGTCGACACAGAAGGATAACCCGAATAGAATTTATTCACCTGGTGTCGATCGACACAAGAGTTGTGTCGGTCGACACAGAGCTCGCTAGAATGATGAATCGGTTCAATTGGATTGGACCGGTTATCGAGCTTGGTTAATGATGTTTTAACTGCGATTGGTTTGATTAGGTTGGTGTCGACCGATGCTAGTGTAGCATCGATCGACACTGACCGGTATTCAAAACCGGATCAATTGGATTGATCGGTTATCGCGGATTGCTTTTGGTTACTCTGTATCGATCGACACTATAGTAGTGTCGGTCGACATCAGATCCGATGATTGGGTTTTGGAACCTGCAATCACAGAACCAAAGCATGATAAATCAATTAATTATAAGAATTAAAACATAATAAAACTGAAAGTTTTAATGATTCCGTTCCTCAACTCAAATATCAAGTGATACTTGATGTCTTTCCAATCTTGTCAACTGTCAAGACTCCTTGAGTTGTGTGATAGACTTGCAGTGCAAGATGTCCGCATTTCATGAGTAAGACAGAGGTAATCATGTTTATGGACTTGCAGTGCAAGACATCGACAGTTACATGACTGAAGAGATTGGTTTACTTGACTGAGCCATCAAAATCGTTTTGGGCTCAGAGACATCAGGTGGATTTGACATAAGATGTCAGTCCACAACCAAGAGTTGTATTGGATATAACTAGCAAAGTTGTTGCTTACCTAGATAGCTAAATTTGGGTGATAGCCAGTGGCTCACTCGAGTTTAGTGAAGTATGGGTCTTGGATCATTATATTCATCTGAGGAAACATTGTTCGAATATAATGCGAGTTTTCTTAATTGTTAAGACTTCTCATTTCTTGAACATCATAACTAAAACTCCCTTGGTTTTCAGCTATGTCTAGCACAAACCATCGTAACAATTTCTCCCTGCGATCCGTCCTTGAGAAGGACAAGTTAAATGGATCGAACTTTCTTGAATGGTATCGGAACTTGAGAATTGTTCTCAAGCAGGAGAAGAAGGACTATGTCCTTGAGAAAGTTCTCCCTAAGAAGTACCGAGCCAATGCCTGGCAGTCAGATAAGGATGCTTGGGATAAGCATTCTAATGATGCGGTGGATGTGAGTTGTCTCATGTTGGCTACCATGAACTCGGAATTGCAGAAGCAATATGAGTACGTGGAGTCGCCAAAAAGAGATGATCACTGGCCTGAAAAGTATGTTTCAGGAGCAGGCACGAACTCAGAGATACCAGACGGTTAGGTCTCTGATTAAGTGCAAGCTACCAATGGGCAAACCAGTCAGTCCTCATGTCATTAAGATGATGGGTTATATTGATAACCTGGGGAAACTGGATTGTCCCATTAGCCAAGAGTTGGCTACTGACATCATTCTACAGTCACTGTCGTCAAGCTATGATCAATTTGTTATGAACTATAACATGAACAACTTGACGAAGACGTTGACTGAATTGCATGGGATGCTTAAGACTGCTGAACCTAACATCAAGAAGGACACCCAGGATGTTCTTATGGTACAAAAGGGTAAAAAGTTTAAGAAACTTGGTAAGAACAAAGGTGATGGCAAGACGAGCTCGATTGTGAATCCAAGCGAGTCTGGCCATGCTCCTAAGGTTAAAACCAGTCCTTCTGAAGATGTTAAGTGCCATTATTGTAACGGTCATGGGCATTTGAAAAGAAACTGCAATAAATTCTTGGAAGATTATGAGAAGCTGAAGAAGACGTACGAGACTTCTTCTTCAGGTATTATGTTATAGAAGTAAATGTTACTTCTTATAGTCCTACTTATTGGGTATTGGATACCAGCTGTGGTGCTCATATTTTGTGAAAATGTGCAGGGCCTGAGCAAAAGTAGGATTATGGAGAAAGGACAAGTGGATCTACGCGTGGAAATAAAGCAAGAGTTGCTGCATTAACCGTAGGAGTATTTCATTTGTTTTTTCTTATATGGCATATTTTGAACTTAAAACTGCTACTATGTATCTGCTATGAGCAGAAAGATTGTTTCTAATCTTTGTTTGGATATGAAAGGATATCAGTTTTCAAATTAAGAATAAGTGTTATTCATTTGATTACAGTGATATATTTATAGTAGCAATCCATTAAAGAATGGATTTTATGTTCTAAACCAGAATGTGCATAAATATAACATTAATACCAAGAGATTCAAGTCAAATGATACGAATCAAACTTCTCTCTAGCATTGTCGTTTTGGGCCACATAAATGAGAAACAGATTCAGAAGCTCCATAGTGATGGACTTTTGGGCTCATCTGATTATGAATCATAATGGGTAAAATGAATTTTGTTTATTGGGTAAAAACGACCAAGGCTCTTTTCGAAATGGTAGTGTCGATCGACACAAACCGTGTGTCGGTCGACATAAGTCGCGAACGGATAAAATGAAAGGGCCATAGGCTTATTGGGCTATATACATACGGATGTGCATGGCCCGATGAGCGAAAATGCTAGAGGAAAATTACAGTACTTCATTACCTTTACTGATATTTCAGTAGGTACAGTTATATCTTATTTACAAGACATAAGTCAGAATCTTTGAAAAGTTCAAGGAGTTCCAAAAGTGAAGTACTTAATCAATTTGGCAAAGGTATTAAAGCTCTACGATGAGATCATGGAGGTGAATACTTAAGTCAAGAATGTAGTGATCATCTGAGAGATTGTGAAAGTGTTTCACAAATCACTCCTCCTGAATCGGACTTTATTAGATATGGTTCAATCAATGATGAGTCACTTAGATCTTCCAATATCCTTCTAAGAATACACTCTAAAATTGTCTGAGTTTACATTAAATAGTGTTCCATCAAAATCAGTTACAGAGATTTCACATGAAATGTGGAATGGAAAATGTTACTGATTTATCCATCATGGAGATTTGGAGTTGTGAGGCTTATATAAAACGTTTAATCTCTGATAAGCTCACACCCAAATCCGGTAAGTACTGCTTCATTGGTTGTCCTGACGAAACCAAGGCGTGCTACTTTTACAACCAATTCGAGAACAAATTGTTTGTTGCTCGGAACTATGTTTTCTTGAGAAAGATTTTCTTTCCAAGAAGAACAGTGGGAGTAAAAGTACAACTCGAAGAAATTCGATAATCACAGGAGACTGTTCAACCCGAAGAGGAAGAGCAGCAGTTGGATCTACAAAGAATTGTAGAACCTGCAACTGTGGTGCCTGAGGTTTGCAAGGATCTGATGAATGAATATTAGATATACATTCAAAAGCGAGTTTTAAAGATGTGTCGATCGACGCAAAGGTTGCATCGATCGACACAGGTCGCGAACCAAAATATTTTGGTTTATGATTTAATTAACTACGGTTTAAATCTTGGTTAATTAGATCGTGGTAAAAGTCTACATATGAGATATGTGCGTGACTTTTAACACAAGACTGAAGCTTGTATATCCAATAGGATCCGTCACGAACCCGAGAAATAGGGATTTCTCGTAACCAATTGCCGTGATCTACTGATCATTGAAAGTGACGGGCCTACGAATTTTGAAGTAGCAATGATGGGCCTTGACTCTGAAAGTGGCTGAAGGCCGCTGGATCCGGAATGGCGATGTCCAAAGCTGAATTGGTGGAAAAGGTTTCAAGTAAATTCATGGTATTAACTGTGAAGAAACCTAATCCCAGACACCATGCTTATGTCCATTCGGATTCTCCTAGCAACCGCCACTCATAATGGTTATGAGATCTGGCAGATGGATATGAAAACAGTTTTCCTTAATGGAATTCTAGAAAAGAATGTATACAAGACATAATCTGAAGTTTTCATGGATCCTAATGAAGCTAGGAAGATATGCATGCTTCATCGATCCATTTATGGATAGAAGCAAGCATCTCAGAGTTAGAATCTTCGTTTTGATAAAGTAATCAAAATGTTTGATTTTATCAGAAATGAAGAGGAACCGAATGTTTACAAGATGACTAGTGGGAGCGCAGTTGCATTTCTAGTATAGTATGTTGATAACATACTACTTCTCGGAAATGAAGTTCCATTGTATAAGTCTGTTAAGACTTGACTCGAAAGTTGTTTTTCGATGAGAAATATGGGAGAAACCATATACATTCTTGGAATAAGAATCTATGGAGATAGATTAGACAAGCTAAATGGATTGTGTCAAGATACTTATGTGATAAGTTCTTACACAGATCCAGTATGCATGATTCCAAGAAGGACCTTGTGCAAATGACTCTTGGTATTACTCTTAGCAAGACGCAGTGTCCTTCGACACACGCTGAGCTAGGGCGAATGAGGGTCAGGCTACTGCTAAAGGCATTAGATGTCTTAAGATGTGATCTTAATTTTAGTGGGAGACAATGTTATTAATTTTAGTTATGATATGATGTTCGTATAAACATAATATGATTATGTTATTGAAATCTGACATCTGTATTATTTAATAATGGTTATTAAATAATAGTCCCAAAGTAATTTCTGACATTTTATAGGTCATCAAGTATGTGACTTGATCATGAAACCCTATAAATAATAAATGACATAAATTATGTTTGTCCCTGGTCGAGGTTGTTAAAGTGGGACATTAACAACCACGTGAGACTAGTATGTGAGGTGACTGATGACTAAGTTTCATGGAGTCATTAATAAGAGTATTAAAGTCAATCACATAGGTATGTGTTAGAGAACACATGATCGGACATGACCCACTGATGAGAACTCTACGGGATAGTTATATAAGTGTCATGAGAGTTTTCATTACGACTATAGAGTATAGTCCTTAGACCTGAGTTCATCATGATTTCTTACATGTGAATTGGTCCGCTTTGACCTTGTCAAACGTCAGCCGTAACTGGTGATCATAAAGACATTGATTGGGCGTATCATGAAGCGTGTGAAGGAACAGGGATGGAACAAGATGGGAATTGTCCCTCCTATATAACAGGAGATAAATATCTTAGGGCCCATCGAAGATTTGATACTGAGAAAATGTGTGGCCACACTCAAACGAGGTGATTGTCAGTCGTTTGGCTTGTCAGTATGAATCGGAATTCGATGAACATGATTTTGGCTTAATAAGGATGACACGGATCTTGCCTTATGCCGGATCGAGATATGGTGACAAAGGGATTATAGGAATAGATGATTCCAGTACAAGTGGGAGATTGTTGGGAATGTCCTGAAATCTATTGTACTTACTCTGAGAGAAAGTCGTGTTGTCGAGATGAGACAATCATATGACACTAGGTACTCGTAATGCTTTGCTAGAAGCCACTTATGATCAATGAGTTTAGAACTCATTGCTAGTGTTATATGATCCTACAGGGTCACACACCTAAGCAAACTGGACATTGAATGTGAGGTTGATCATTAATGTAATGATCGGATGAATGCATATTTGATATGCATTCGATGTCATCTTTTCTGGGCAGTGTCGATCGACGCACTATGTGTATCGGTCGACACGGATCGACTGTGTCGATCGACACAAAGAGTGTGTCGGTCGACACAACTCGCGGATTAGCAGATTAAATCGGTTTAATCATTAGTTAATTCCGTTGCGGTTTAAGTCGACATATATAAGATATATGGTCGACCTAAACTCAAATAGATAACCTAATTGATAGCCACCAGAAACAGAAAAGAAACCTCTCTGGAGATCAGATCTCTGATAGGCACTAGCATCCCTGCTGTCCAGTTCTGTGTGCGTGTGGATACCAGTAGAGGCGCAGCAGAGGCGCAGCACTTGAGGCGCTCTAGATCTCGATTACTTGCTAAGACTTCCGCTGCTAATCACCAGGTAATCTTCAGATCTAATAGATTCAATTACATGAACCTGTAGATCCTAGGCTCGGGAATTCAGACTAGGATTGCCTAATTGGATTAGGAATCTGCTAGAAATTCCTTCACTTATCACACGGAATCGAAACAATGGCCCCAACCGAAGTATGCCTCCCGAAAATCCGGCAAAAGTTAGCACCTGAGCATGAGGACCTTAACAACAACATGATCCTCGATCACCTCGATAACAGACCTCGCTGTGATCACCAGGTAACCCCTAGATCCTAGGCTCGGAATTTATCTCCTGATCGATATCGCTAGATTTCATGCACAAGTCTTGAGGATCACCAGGCTCGGAATCCACCTGATGTCTCATCGAAAAACAACTTTCGAGTCAAGTCTTAACAGACTTATACAATGGAACTTCATTTCCGAGAAGTAGTATGTTATCAACATACAATACTAGAAATTCAATTGCGCTCCCACTAGTCTTCTTGTAAACACATGTTTCCACTTCATTTATGACGAAATCAAACCTTTTGACTTCTTCATCAAAACGAAGATTCCAACTCCGAGATGCTTGCTTCAATCCATAAATGGATCGATGAAGCTTGCATATCTTCCTAGCTTCATTAGGATCAATGAAAAACTTCAGGTTGTGTCATGTACACATCCCTTTCCAGAATTCCATTAAGGAAAGCTGTTTTTCACATCCATCTGCCAGATCTCATAACCATTATGAGCAGCGGTTGCTAGGAGAATCCGAATGGACATAAGCATGGTGTCTGGGATTAGGTTTCTTCACAGTTAATACCATGAATTTACTTGAAACCTTTTCCACCAATCCAGCTTTGGACATCGCCATTCCGGATTCAGCGGCTTTTAGCCACTTTCGGAGTCAAGGCCCATCATTGCTTCTTCAAATTTCGCAGGCCCGTCACTTTTAATGATCAGTAGATCATGGCAATAGGTTACGAGAAATCCCCATTTCTCGGGTTCGTGACGGATCCTATTGGATCTACGAGCTTCAGTCTTGTGTTAAAAGTCACGCACATATCTCAAATGTAGACTTTTACCACGATCTAATTAACCAAGATTTAAACCGTAGTTAATTAAATCATAAACACAAATATTTTGGTTCGCGACCTGTGTCGATCGATGCAACTTTTTGCGTCGATCGACACATCTTTAAAACTCGCTTTTGAATGTATATCTAATATTCATTCATCAGATCCTTGCAAACCTCATGCACCACAGTTGCAGGTTCTACAACTCTTTGTAGATCCAACTGCTGCTCTTCCTCATCGGGTTGAACAGTCTCCTGTGATTCTCGAATTTCTTCGAGTTGTACTTTACTCCCACTGTTCTTCTTGGAAAGAAAGTCTTTCTCAAGAAAACATAGTTCCGAGCAACAAACCATTTGTTCTCGAACTGGTTGTAAAAGTAACATGCCTTGGGTTTTGTTAGGACAACCAATGAAGTAGCAGTTATCAGATTTGGATGTGAGCTTATCAGAGATTAAACGTTTTACATAAGCCTCACAACTCCAAATCTCCATGATGGATAAATCATAAACATTTACATTCCAAATCTCATGCGGTATCTATGTAACTGATTTTAATGGAACACTATTTAATGTAAACTCAGACAATTTTAGAGTGTATTCTTAGAAGGATATTGGAAGATCTAAGTGACCCATCATTGATCGAACCATATCTAATAAAGTCCGATTCAGGAGGAGTAACTTGTGAAACACTTTCACAATCTCTCAGATGATCACTACATTCTTGACTCAAGTATTCACCTCCATGATCTCATCGCAGAGCTTTAATACTTTTGCCAAATTGATCCTGTACTTCATTCTAGACCTCTTTGAACTTTTCAAAAGATTCTAACTTATGTCTTATTAATAAGATATAACTGTACCTACTGAATACATCAGTAAAGGTAATGAAGTACTGAAAATTTCCTCTAGCATTTGCGCTCATCGGCCCATATACATCTGTATGTATAAAGCCCAATAAGCGTCTGGCCCTTTCATTATGTTCGTTCGCAACCTGTATCGACCGACGCACCGTATGTGTTGATCGATACTACCTTTGTTGAAAGGGGCCTGCGTCATTTTACCCAATAAACAAGATTCACTTTACTCATTATGATTCATAATCAGATGAGCCCAAAAGCCCATCACTATGGAGCTTCTGAATATATTTCTCATTTATGTGGCCCAAAACGACAATGCCAGAAAGAACTTTGATTTGTATCATTTGACTCGAATCTCTTGGTATTAATGTTATATTTATGCACATTCTGGTTTAGAACATAAAGTCCATTCTCTAATGGATTGCTACTATAAAATATATCACTGTAATCAATTGAATAACATTTATTCTTAATTTGAAAATTGATATCCTTTCATATCCAAACAAGGATTAGAAATAATATTTCTGCTCATAGCAGATACATAGTAGCAGTTTTAAGTTCAAAAACATGTCATAAAAGAAAACAAATGAAATACTCCCACGGCTAATGCAGCAACTCTTGCTCCATTCACACTCATAGGTCCACTTGTCCTTTCTCCATAGTCCTACTTTTGCTCAGGCCCTGCACATTTTCACAAAATATGAGTACCACAGCTGGTATCCAATACCCAATAAGTAGGATTATAAGAAGTAACATTTACTTCTATAACATAATACCTGAAGAAGAAGTATCGTACGTCTTCTTCAACTTCTCATAATCTTCCAAGAATTTATTGCAGTTTCTTTTCAAATGCCCATAACCATTACAATAACGGCACTTAACATCTTCAGAAGGACTGGTTTTAACCTTAGGATCATGGCCAGACTCGCTTGGATTCACAATCGAGCTCGTCTTGCCATCACCTTTGTTCTTACCAAGTTTCTTAAACTTATTACCCTTTTGTACCATAAGGACATCCGGGGTGTCCTTCTTGATGTTAGGTTCAGCAGTCTTAAGCATCCCATGCAATTCAGTCAACGTCTTCGTCAAGTTGTTCATGTTATAGTTCATAACAAATTGATCATAGCTTGACGGCAGTGACTGAGGAATGATGTCAGTAGCCAACTCTTGGCTAATGGGACAATCCAGTTTCCCCAGGTTATCAATATAACCCATCATCTTAATGACATGAGGACTGACTGGTTCGCCCATTGGTAGCTTGCACTCAATCAGAGACCTAACCGTCTGGTATCTCTGAGTTCGTGCCTGCTCCTGAAACATACTTTTCAGGCCAGTGATCATCTCTTTTGGCGACTCCACGTACTCATATTGCTTCTGCAATTCCGAGTTCATGGTAGCCAACATGAGACAACTCACATCCACCGCATCATTAAAATGCTTATCCCAAGCATCCTTATCTGACTGCCAGGCATTGGCTCGGTACTTCTTAGGGAGAACTTTCTCAAGGACATAGTCCTTCTTCTCCTGCTTGAGAACAATTCTCAAGTTCCGATACCATTCAAGAAAGTTCGATCCATTTAACTTGTCCTTCTCAAGGACGGATCGCAGGGAGAAATTGTTACGATGGTTTGTGCTAGACATAGCTGAAAAATAAGGGACAATTTAGTTATGATGTTCAAGAAATGAGAAGTCTTAACAATTAAGAAAACTCACATTATATTCAAACAATGTTTCCTCAGATGAATATAATGATCCAAGACCCATACTTCACTAAACTTGAGTGAGCCACTGGCTATCACCCAAATTTAGCTATCTAGGCAAGCAACAACTTTGCTAGTTATATCCAATATAACTCTTGGTTGTTGATATATCATGGTTTTTACCCATTTTATGCCATGATATAGATGTGTTTTTAGTGTCTTTTGTGTTCTTTTTAGTATGTTTACAGGTCTAGACACGTTTGGAGCCTAATTGGACGTTTTGGGAGCATTTGGAGCAATTCTGCACTACTTAGAGATTTCACAGAGTTCACTGGCTGCGTTTTCGCAGTGCAACGATCGTTGCAGTCTGTGCAACTGTCGTTGCAGTTCTGAGCCCAAAAATCTGCATTTTCCAGAAATTACAGTTTTTGCCCAGAAACTTCCCAGACTTGCAAAAAGGCCCCCAGCCGACTTTAGACCAATATATTAGGGTTTTTAAGCCATTGTTTAGGCTACGCTTTTACTACGCTTTATTTTATTTTCAGAGAGCCTTAGGGGCTGATCTTGCTCTCGAAAGAGAGAGGATTTCGAACCCCTGTTGATTATTCTGTTTTATGATATTTGGTTTTCTACTTAAGATGTTTTCTGTTTCGATGAACATGTCTGAGTAGTTTACCTGTTAGGTTGAAGGATTCTCATTAGGGATTTCAGAGAATTATAGTTTAAATCAATCTGTAGAGATTTATATCTGCTAGTTCTTTATCTAAGTTGTTCTTAATGCTTAATCTGAAGTAGCTAATCAGAATTATGATATTAGGTTGATTAATGCGGCGGAAGTTGGTTAATTTAACTGGAAAGAACCTAGATAAGCAATTAAACTATTCGCAAACGAAAGTTTGGTTTAGGTTAATTGTGAACATATCAAACTTGGAATTAAAGCTGGCCTAATCTGTTAGTTCTCGCAAACGAAAGTTTGGTTTGCTGCACTTAGACTTAGAGAATTATCGCAAAGGAATTTGGTTAATTCTATATCCGTGTTTTGAGTTCTAGAACAGTTATTGATTAGATCTAGATAGATTGATTGCTTGCGTTCCTGATTTCCTGAGAACTCCTGAAACCTAACGCTTCGCTTCCTTGCTCACAACTCGCTGCCTTGTTTACTTTCTGCTGTTTGATTTACTGCTTTCTCATTACAATTTGCTTTCTCCTAGTTTAATCTTTTCTGTTCTAAATCTATCGTTGACCGGAGTCCCTGTGGATTCGATACCCTAAGTACTACAACTACATCACTGTGCACTTGCAGTTAGAATAGGGTTAAAACTACACCTATCAAGTTTTTGGCGCCGTTGCCGGGGACTCTTTTGAGTCCTCGATAGATTTGAACTTAGGATTTAGACTAGAATTTTCGTTTTTATTTTCTGTTACTAATTTTTTTTCTTCTTTTTCTGTTCTTGCGTTTCAGGTACGCCTGTAATCGCCTTGCATCGATCGACACCCCCTTAGTGTCGATCGTTGCATTCTCGAGCTGGCATCGGTCGACGCTAATATGCATCGATCGACACATTGCGAAAGAATGATGGGAATGATGCAACAAATGTTGGAAAATCAGCAGAATAACTCGTTCTGCAGAGGCTATGGTTCCTATTCATTCACCAGAGATTATGAATCTCCATCATATCTGCCTGCACCTACACATAAGAGCAGATTGGAAATCATGGTGGAGCAATGTCTTGAGAGACAACAACAGATTTATATGTCCTTCAACTCAAAGATGGATGCGTTGTATGAAGACTTGAATGAGAAGTTCGAATCTTTGAGCACACATATGGAGGAGCTGGATGCAGCAATAGAGAGGCGTAATGAAGCTAGGAAAGCTGAACAGTGTAGATCCATCAAAGTTGTGACCTTAAGGGATGAGATTGAGTTGCTAGGTGAAGAAGAGAGCATAATCTCGGATTTTCTGGATGAATATTGCCTGCCTGATACATGCACCGATCGACACCTCCTTAGTGACGATCGACACGCCGTTCTGACGGCAATTTCGAGTTCTTTCGAGAAACAGAATCGCCTTGCATCGATCGATACACATTATGCAACGATCGATGCAGAACGCACACATGTCCAGAAACCTGCAACAGTGCCAGAACGAGCTTACAAGCCCCGAGTGCCATATCCTAAGGTTCCTAAACCCTCTAAACATGAGCTAGAAGTGGCTAACTGCATGAAAGTGATGGATAAGAAGGTGAATAAAACACCACCAGTTGAAACTTCGCGAGTTCATGCAAAGAAGATGATCTCCACTGATGGTCATCTGGAAGAAGAAGTTCAGATTGGTGGAACTACAGTATCTGATAGTGGAAAGAAGAAGATGGCAGTTCCTCTTAAACCTGCTCTAACATCTTCAGTACCTGCAACTGCTCATAAGCAGAAAGCCCCAAACATCAGATCTGCATCAAAGGTAAGGAACAAATCATCTAAGCTTAAACCTTCTGATCATATTGTTTTGAATGCAGGAAAACGCAGTAGACCGCCCAAGCTTCGCTCCCACCCTGATTCTGATTTCTCTTTCCTTGGAAAACCTCATGATCTGAATGCCTATACACCTCCTTGGATGAAGAGATATGCACAGAGACACTCAAAGTCTCTGTTGAAACCGCCTTGAATCAAATCTCTTCCAATAGTCAAGCTAATGACTAAAAACAAGCGCTGAGTGGGAGGCAACCCACTAGTAGGTTCATTTTTATTTTCATTTTTTTTTTTTTCGTTTTGATTTTGGTGTTTTGATTTTTCTTTTAAGTGTGTTCAGAGCCGTGAGAAACATGCAGAATCGCACTGCATCGATCGACACATATAGTGCATCGGTCGATGCAGTGACGATTTGTGGTTTACCGATTCAATTGCGGTTCAGACATCGGTTATCTAAATAACCGCGAGCGATAACCGCCTTGCATCGATCGACACCCTTGTGGCATCGATCGACACAGGGCGACGACAGGTAAGTAACCTGCAATTTTTTCGGTTTGTTTCAATTTGATTATTATTCTCACCAAGCTCATGCCTTGATTACACTGGGGACAGTGTAGTTTAAGTGTGGGGGAGGAAGCTACTGACGCACGCTTTTGTTTTCTTAGTTTTTCAAAAACTTTGTTTTATTGAGTCAAAACTTGTATGAAACTATGATTTTTCGAGGAAAATTTTCACTTGAACAGGAACTAAGTGACCATTGGACAGACTTGCAGAGCCTCTATGACTGTTAGAAAACTCAGACACGGATCAACCTACTGGGAACACCCACATCACTTCAGGTATCAGAGGATCCTTCACTGACTTCACCCCTAATACTGACTTAGATTTTCTCACCTAAGGGCTTGGTATACTTTGTGTCGGATTCCCTGTTAGTTCTGACACAGCCTGTAAACCTGTCCTATTTAGTTCCCTTCTCCCCTTCTATAAAGTAAAAAAAAAAAGATAATAAACTGAGGATGAGTTAGTAACTCCGAAGTGGTCATGGGAATAGTAGCAAACACTATTATCTCCTATGCGATCCATGGAATGTGTCCAAAGTACACCCCATAACGGGAAGAACACTGATAAAAAAAATAAAATGATACCCAATGTGGGAAAAATCAGTTGTTAAGGAAGGGAAAGAGAAGAAAGGGACTAGAGAAAGATAGTATGGTGGTCTAGAGCTGATAAGGTAAGAATCCATGTGCCTTTGATCGATACTCCTTAGGTGAGACCGCACTTAAATACTTGCAGAAGTCAGTAGGGAGAATTTGAATGCTTGAATGTGATTGTGGAGTTTACTTGGGACAGTTGCTAAGTGTGGGGGAAGTACATTGTGGTCTTGAGTTCTGTAGGAAAGTTTTCAGTGGATTACTAAGTGAATGTGATTGTGAAAGTTCCTAGGACGAAATGAGTTTCTGTGTTTTCAAACTTCTTTTCTTATGCTTTGGTTCTTTACTTGCTTGAGGGCAAGCAAGAGCTAAGTGTGGGGGAGTTGATATATCATGGTTCTTACCCATTTTATGCCATGATATAGATGTGTTTTTAGTGTCTTTTGTGTTCTTTTTAGTATGTTTACAGGTCTAGACACGTTTGGAGCCTAATTGGACGTTTTGGGAGCATTTGGAGCAATTCTGCACTACTTAGAGATTTCACAGAGTTCACTGGCTGCGTTTTCGCAGTGCAACGATCGTTGCAGTCTGTGCAACTGTCGTTGCAGTTCTGAGCCCAAAAATCTGCATTTTCCAGAAATTACAGTTTTTGCCCAGAAACTTCCCAGACTTGCAAAAAGGCCCCCAGCCGACTTTAGACCAATATATTAGGGTTTTTAAGCCATTGTTTAGGCTACGCTTTTACTACGCTTTATTTTATTTTCAGAGAGCCTTAGGGGCTGATCTTGCTCTCGAAAGAGAGAGGATTTCGAACCCCTGTTGATTATTCTGTTTTATGATATTTGGTTTTCTACTTAAGATGTTTTCTGTTTCGATGAACATGTCTGAGTAGTTTACCTGTTAGGTTGAAGGATTCTCATTAGGGATTTCAGAGAATTATAGTTTAAATCAATCTGTAGAGATTTATATCTGCTAGTTCTTTATCTAAGTTGTTCTTAATGCTTAATCTGAAGTAGCTAATCAGAATTATGATATTAGGTTGATTAATGCGGCGGAAGTTGGTTAATTTAACTGGAAAGAACCTAGATAAGCAATTAAACTATTCGCAAACGAAAGTTTGGTTTAGGTTAATTGTGAACATATCAAACTTGGAATTAAAGCTGGCCTAATCTGTTAGTTCTCGCAAACGAAAGTTTGGTTTGCTGCACTTAGACTTAGAGAATTATCGCAAAGGAATTTGGTTAATTCTATATCCGTGTTTTGAGTTCTAGAACAGTTATTGATTAGATCTAGATAGATTGATTGCTTGCGTTCCTGATTTCCTGAGAACTCCTGAAACCTAACGCTTCGCTTCCTTACTCACAACTCGCTGCCTTGTTTACTTTCTGCTGTTTGATTTACTGCTTTCTCATTACAATTTGCTTTCTCCTAGTTTAATCTTTTCTGTTCTAAATCTATCGTTGACCGGAGTCCCTGTGGATTCGATACCCTAAGTACTACAACTACATCACTGTGCACTTGCAGTTAGAATAGGGTTAAAACTACACCTATCAGTTGTGGATCGACATCTTATGTCCAATCCACCTGATGTCTCTAGGCCCAAAACGATTTTGATAGCCCAGTCAAGTAAACCAATCTCTTAAGTCATGTAATTGTTGACGCCTTGCACTGCAAGCCCATCAACACGATTACTTCCTGTCTTACTCATGAAATGCGGACATCTTGCACTGCAAGTCTATCACACAACTCAATGAGTCTTGACAGTTGACAAGATTGGAAAGACATCAAGTATCACTTGATATTTTAGTTGAGGAACGGAATCATTAAAACGTTCAGTTTTATTATGTTTTAATTCTTATAATTAATTGATTTATCATGCTTTGGTTCTGTGATTGCAAGCTCCAAAACCCAATCATCGAATCTGATGTCGACCGACACTACTATAGTGTCGATCGATGTAGAATAACCAAAAGCAATCCGCGATAACTGATCAATCCAATTGATCCGGTTTTGAATACCGGTCAGTGTCGATCGATGCTACACTAGCATCGGTCGACACCAACCTAATCAAACCAATCGCAGTTAAACCATCATTAACCAAGCTCGATAACCGGTCCAATCCAATTGAACCGATTCATCATTCTAGCGAGGTCTGTGTCGACCGACACAACTCTTGTGTCGATCGACACCAGGTGAATAAGTTCTATTCAGGTTATCCTTCTGTGTCGACCGATACCCGTTTGGTGTCGATCGACACAGTGCGATAAGCCCTAATCGTTTTTCAATCAAAAACCTAAAAACTAGATTTTCATAAAAACGAATTTCAGCATGCTTGTATCAACTATACAAAGATTCAGATTCAACTAATCTAATCAACATGCTACAGATTCAATGGAACCCTAAAGCTCTGATACCACTGAAGGAATTTCTAGCAGATTCCTAATGAAGCTAGGAAGATATGCAAGCTTCATCGATCCATTTATGGATTGAAGCAAGCATCTCGGAGTTGGAATCTTCGTTTTGATGAAGAAGTCAAAAGGTTTGATTTCGTCATAAATGAAGTGGAAACATGTGTTTACAAGAAGACTAGTGGGAGCGCAATTGCATTTCTAGTATTGTATGTTGATAACATACTACTTCTCGGAAATGAAGTTCCATTGTATAAGTCTGTTAAGACTTGACTCGAAAGTTGTTTTTCGATGAGAAATATGGGAGAAACCATATACATTCTTGGAATAAGAATCTATGGAGATAGATTAGACAAGCTAATTGGATTGTGTCAAGATACTTATGTGATGAGTTCTTACACAGATCCAGTATGCATGATTCCAAGAAGGGCTTTGTGCAAATGACTCTTGGTATTACTCTTAGCAAGACGCAGTGTTCTTTGACACACGCTGAGCAAGAGCATGTGAGGGTCAGACTACTGCTAAAGGCATTAGATGTCTTAAGATGTGATCTTAATTTTAGTGGGAGTCATTGTTATTAATTTTAGTTATGATATGATGTTCGTATAAACATAATTCGATTATGTTATTGAAATCTGACATCTATGTTATTTAATAATGGTTATTAAATAATAGTCCCAAAGTAATTTATGACATTTTATAGGTCATCAAGTATGTGACTTGATCATGAAACCCTATAAATAATAAATGACATAAATTATGTTTGTCCCTGGTCGAGGTTGTTAAAGTGGGACATTAACAACCACGTGAGACTAGTATGTGAGGTGACTGATGACTAAGTTTCATGGAGTCATTAATAAGAGTATTAAAGTCAATCACATAGGTATGTGTTAGAGAACACATGATCGGACATGACCCACTGATGAGAACTCTACGGGATAGTTATATAAGTGTCATGAGAGTTTTCATTACGACTATAGAGTATAGTCCTTAGACCTGAGTTCATCATGATTTCTTACATGTGAATTGGTCCGCTTTGACCTTGTCAAACGTCAGCCGTAACTGGTGATCATAAAGACATTGATTGGGCGTATCATGAAGCGTGTGAAGGAACAGAGATGGAACAAGATGGGAATTGTCCCTCCTATATAACAGGAGAGAAATATCTCAGGGCCCATCGAAGATTTGATACTGAGAAATGTGTGGCCACACTCAAACGAGGTGATTGTCAGTCGTTTGTCTTGTCAGTATAAATCGGAATTCGATGAACATGATTTTGGCTTAATAAGGATGACACGGATCTTGCCTTATGCCGGATCGAGATATAGTGACGAAGGGATTATAGGAATAGATGATTCCAGTACAAGTGGGAGATTGTTGGGAATGTCCTGAAATCTATTTGTACTTACTCTGAGAGAAAGTCGTGTTGTCGAGATGAGACAATCATATGACACTAGGTACTCGTAATGCTTTGCTAGAAGCCACTTATGATCAATGAGTTTAGAACTCATTGCTAGTACTATATGATCCTACAGGGTCACACACCTAAGCAAACTGGACATTGAATGTGAGGTTGATCATTAATGTAATGATCGGATGAATGCATATTTGATATGCATTTGATGTCATCTTTTCTGGGCAGTGTCGATCGACGCACTATGTGTGTCGGTCGACACGGATCGACTGTGTCGATCGACACAAAGAGCGTGTCGGTCGACACAACTCGCGGATTAGCAGATTAAATCGGTTTAATCATTAGTTAATCCCGTTGCGGTTTAAGTCGACATATATAAGATATATGGTCTACCTAAACTCGAATCTAACCTAATTGATAGCCACCAGAAACAGAAAAGAAACCTCTCTGGAGATCAGATCTCTGATAGGCACTAGCATCCCTGCTGTCCAGTTCTGTGTGCGTGTGGATACCAGTAGAGGCGCAGCACTTGAGGCGCTCTAGATCTCGATTACTTGCTAAGACTTCCGCTGCTAATCACCAGGTAATCTTCAGATCTGATAGATTCAATTACATGAACCCCTAGATCCTAGGCTCGGAATTCAGACCAGGATTGCCTAGGATCTAGCAGGGATGATTTCATTTGCACAAGGTCCTTCTTGGAATCATGCATACTGGATCTGTGTAAGAACTTATCACATAAGTATCTTGACACAATCCATTTAGCTTGTCTAATCTATCTCCATAGATTCTTATTCCAAGAATGTATATGGTTTCTCCCATATTTCTCATCGAAAAACAACTTTCGAGTCAAGTCTTAACAGACTTATACAATGGAACTTCATTTCCGAGAAGTAGTATGTTATCAACATACTATACTAGAAATGCAACTACGCTCCCACTAGTCATCTTGTAAACATTCGGTTCCTCTTCATTTCTGATAAAATCAAACATTTTGATTACTTTATCAAAACGAAGATTCTAACTCTGAGATGCTTGCTTCTATCCATAAATGGATCGATGAAGCATGCATATCTTCCTAGCTTCATTAGGATCCATGAAAACTTCAGATTATGTCTTGTATATATTCTTTTCTAGAATTCCATTAAGGAAAACTGTTTTCATATCCATCTGCCAGATCTCATAACCATTATGAGTGGCGGTTGCTAGGAGAATCCGAATGGACATAAGCATGGTGTCTGGGATTAGGTTTCTTCACAGTTAATACCATGAATTTACTTGAAACCTTTTCCACCAATCCAGCTTTGGACATCGCCATTCCGGATCCAGCGGCCTTCAGCCACTTTCAGAGTCAAGGCCCATCATTGCTACTTCAAAATTCGTCGGCCCGTCACTTTCAATAATCAGTAGATCACGGCAATTGGTTACGAGAAATCCCCATTTCTCGGGTTCGTGACGGATCCTATTGGATATACAAGCATCAGTCTTGTGTTAAAAGTCACGCACATATCTCATATGTAGACTTTTACCACGATCTAATTAACCAAGATTTAAACCGTAGTTAATTAAATCATAAACCAAAATATTTTAGTTCTCGACCTGTGTCGATCGATGCAACCTTTGCATCGATCGACACATCTTTAAAACTCGCTTTTGAATGTATATCTAATATTCATTCATCAGATCCTTGCTAACCTCAGGCACCACAGTTGCAGGTTCTACAATTCTTTGTAGATCCAACTGCTGCTCTTCCTCTTCGGGTTGAACAGTCTCCTGTGATTCTCGAATTTCTTCGAGTTGTACTTTTACTCCCACTGTTCTTCTTGGAAAGAAAATCTTTCTCAAGAAAACATAGTTCCGAGCAACAAACAATTTGTTCTCGAATTGGTTGTAAAAGTAGCACGCCTTGGTTTCGTCAGGACAACCAATGAAGCAATACTTACCGGATTTGGGTGTGAGCTTATCAGAGATTAAACGTTTTATATAAGCCTCACAACTCCAAATCTCCATGATGGATAAATCAGTAACATTTTCCATTCCACATCTCATGTGAAATCTCTGTAACTGATTTTGATGGAACACTATTTAATGTAAACTCAGACAATTTTAGAGTGTATTCTTAGAAGGATATTGGAAGATCTAAGTGACTCATCATTGATTGAACCATATCTAATAAAGTCCGATTCAGGAGGAGTGATTTGTGAAACACTTTCACAATCTCTCAGATGATCACTACATTCTTGACTTAAGTATTCACCTCCATGATCTCATCGTAGAGCTTTAATACCTTTGCCAAATTGATTAAGTACTTCACTTTTGGAACTCCTTGAACTTTTCAAAGATTCTGACTTATGTCTTGTAAATAAGATATAACTGTACCTACTGAAATATCAGTAAAGGTAATGAAGTACTGTAATTTTCCTCTAGCATTTTCGCTCATCGGGCCATGCACATCCGTATGTATAAAGCCCAATAAGCCTATGGCCCTTTCATTTTATCCGTTCGCGACTTATGTCGACCGACACACGGTTTGTGTCGATCGACACTACCATTTCGAAAAGAGCCTTTGTCGTTTTTACCCAATAAACAAAATTCATTTTACCCATTATGATTCATAATCAGATGAGCCCAAAAGTCCATCACTATGGAGCTTCTGAATCTGTTTCTCATTTATGTGGCCCAAAACAACAATGCTAGAGAGAAGTTTGATTCGTATCATTTGACTTGAATCTCTTGGTATTAATGTTATATTTATGCACATTCTGGTTTAGAACATAAAATCCATTCTTTAATGGATTGCTACTATAAATATATCACTGTAATCAAATGAATAACACTTATTCTTAATTTGAAAACTGATATCCTTTCATATCCAAACAAAGATTAGAAACAATCTTTCTGCTCATAGCAGATACATAGTAACAGTTTTAAGTTCAAAATATGCCATATAAGAAAAAACAAATGAAATACTCCTACGGTTAATGCAGCAACTCTTGCTTTATTTCCACGCGTAGATCCACTTGTCCTTTCTCCATAATCCTACTTTTGCTCAGGCCCTGCACATTTTCACAAAATATGAGCACCACAGCTGGTATCCAATACCCAATAAGTAGGACTATAAGAAGTAACATTTACTCCTATAACATAATACATGAAGTCTCGTACGTCTTCTTCAGCTTCTCATAATCTTCCAAGAATTTATTGCAGTTTCTTTTCAAATGCCCATGACCGTTACAATAACGGCACTTAACATCTTCAGAAGGACTGGTTTTAACCTTAGGAGCATGGCCAGACTCGCTTGGATTCACAATCGAGCTCGTCTTGCCATCACCTTTGTTCTTACCAAGTTTCTTAAACTTTTTACCCTTTTGTACCATAAGGACATCCGGGGTGTCCTTCTTGATGTTAGGTTCAGCAGTCTTAAGCATCCCATGCAATTCAGTCAACGTCTTCGTCAAGTTGTTCATGTTATAGTTCATAACAAATTGATCATAGCTTGACGGCAGTGACTGTAGAATGATGTCAGTAGCCAACTCTTGGCTAATGGGACAATCCAGTTTCCCCAGGTTATCAATATAACCCATCATCTTAATGACATGAGGACTGACTGGTTCGCCCATTGGTAGCTTGCACTTAATCAGAGACCTAACCGTCTGGTATCTCTGAGTTCGTGCCTGCTCCCGAAACATACTTTTCAGGCCAGTGATCATCTCTTTTGGCGACTCCACGTACTCATATTGCTTCTGCAATTCCGAGTTCATGGTAGCCAACATGAGACAACTCACATCCACCGCATCATTAGAATGCTTATCCCAAGCATCCTTATCTGACTGCCAGGCATTGGCTCGGTACTTCTTAGGGAGAAATTTCTCAAGGACATAGTCCTTCTTCTCCTGCTTGAGAACAATTCACAAGTTCCGATACCATTCAAGAAAGTTCGATCCATTTAACTTGTCCTTCTCAAGGACGGATCGCAGGGAAAAATTGTTACGATGGTTTGTGCTAGACATAGCTGAAAACCAAGGGAGTTTTAGTTATGATGTTCAAGAAATGAGAAGTCTTAACAATTAAGAAAACTCGCATTATATTCGAACAATGTTTCCTCAGATGAATATAATGATCCAAGACCCATACTTCACTAAACTTGAGTGAGCCACTGGCTATCACCCAAATTTAGCTATCTAGGTAAGCAACAACTTTGCTAGTTATATCCAATACAACTCTTGGTTGTGGACTGACATCTTATGTCAAATCCACCTGATGTCTCTGAGCCCAAAACGATTTTGATTGCTCAGTCAAGTAAACCAATCTCTTCAGTCATGTAACTATCGATGTCTTGCACTGCAAGTCCATCAACATGATTACCTCTGTCTTACTCATGAAATGCGGACATCTTGCACTGCAAGTCTATCACACAACTCAATGAGTCTTGACAGCTGACAAGATTGGAAAGACATCAAGTATCACTTGATATTTGAGTTGAGGAACGGAATCATTAAAACTTTCAGTTTTATTATGTTTTAATTCTTATAATTAATTGATTTATCATGCTTTGATTCTGTGATTGCAGGTTCCAAAACCCAATCATCGGATCTGATGTCGACCGACACTACTATAGTGTCGATCGATACAGAGTAACCAAAAGCAATCCGCGATAACCGATCAATCCAATTGATCCGGTTTTGAATACCGGTCAGTGTCGATCGATGCTACACTAGCATCGGTCGACACCAACCTAATCAAACCAATCGCAGTTAAAACATCATTAACCAAGCTCGATAACCGGTCCAATCCAATTGAACCGATTCATCATTCTAGCGAGGTCTGTGTCGACCGACACAACTCTTGTGTCGATCGACACCAGGTGAATAAATTCTATTCGGGTTATCCTTCTGTGTCGACCGATACCCGTTTGGTGTCGATCGACACAGTGCGATAAGCCCTAATCGTTTTTCAATCAAAAAACCTAAAAACTAGATTTTCATAAAAACGAATTTCAGCATGCTTGTATCAACTATACAGAGATTCAGATTCAACTAATCTAATCAACATGCTACAGATTCAATGGAACCCTAAAGCTCTGATACCACTGAAGGAATTTCTAGCAGATTCCTAATCCAATTAGGCAATCCTAGTCTGAATTCCCGAGCCTAGGATCTACAGGTTCATGTAATTGAATCTATCAGATCTGAAGATTACCTGGTGATTAGCAGCGGAAGTCTTAGCAAGTAATCGAGATCTAGAGCGCCTCAAGTGCTGCGCCTCTACTGGTATCCACACGCACACAGAACTGGACAGCAGGGATGCTAGTGCCTATCAGAGATCTGATCTCCAGAGAGGTTTCTTTTCTAATTCTGGTGGCTATCAATTAGGTTAGATTCGAGTTTAGGTCGACCATATATCTTATATATGTCGACTTAAACCGCAACGGGATTAACTAATGATTAAACCGATTTAATCTGCTAATCCGCGAGTTGTGTCGACCGACACGCTCTTTGTGTCGATCGACACAGTCGATCCGTGTCGACCGACACACATAGTGCGTCGATCGACACTGCCCATAAAAGATGACATCAAATGCATATCAAATATGCATTCATCCGATCATTACATTAATGATCAACCTCACATTCAATGTCCAGTTTGCTTAGGTGTGTGACCCTGTAGGATCATATAACACTAGCAATGAGTTCTAAACTCATTGATCATAAGTGGCTTCTAGCAAAGCATTACGAGTACCTAGTGTCATATGATTGTCTCATCTCGACAACACGACTTTCTCTCAGAGTAAGTACAAATAGATTTCAGGACATTCCCAACAATCTCCCACTTGTACTGGAATCATCTATTCCTATAATCCCTTCGTCACTATATCTCGATCCGGCATAAGGCAAGATCCGTGTCATCCTTATTAAGCCAAAATCATGTTCATCGAATTCCGATTTATACTGACAAGACAAACGTCTGACAATCACCTCGTTTGAGTGTGGCCACACATTTCTCAGTATCAAATCTTCGATGGGCCCTGAGATATTTTTCTCCTGTTATATAGGAGGGACAATTCCCATCTTGTTCCATCCCTGTTCCTTCACACGCTTCATGATACGCCCAATCAATGTCTTTATGATCACCAGTTACGGCTGACGTTTGACAAGGTCAAAGCGGACCAATTCACATGTAAGAAATCATGATGAACTCAGGTCTAAGGACTATACTCTATAGTCGTAATGAAAACTCTCATGACACTTATATAACTATCCCGTAGAGTTCTCATCAGTGGGTCATGTCCGATCATGTGTTCTCTAACACATACCTATGTGATTGACTTTAATACTCTTATTAATGACTCCATGAAACTTAGTCATCAGTCACCTCACATACTAGTCTCACGTGGTTGTTAATGTCCCACTTTAACAACCTCGACCAGGGACAAACATAATTTATGTCATTTATTATTTATAGGGTTTCATGATCAAGTCACATACTTGATGACCTATAAAATGTCAAAAATTACTTTGGGACTATTATTTAATAACCATTATTAAATAACATAGATGTCAGATTTCAATAACATAATCGAATTATGTTTATACGAACATCATATCATAACTAAAATTAATAACAATGACTCCCACTAAAATTAAGATCACATCTTAAGACATCTAATGCCTTTAGCAGTAGTCTGACCCTCAAATGCTCTTGCTCAGCGTGTGTCAAAGAACACTGCGTCTTGCTAAGAGTAATACCAAGAGTCATTTGCACAAAGCCCTTCTTGGAATCATGCATACTGGATCTGTGTAAGAACTCATCACATAAGTATCTTGACACAATCCAATTAGCTTGTCTAATCTATCTCCATAGATTCTTATTCCAAGAATGTATATGGTTTCTCCCATATTTCTCATCGAAAACAACTTTCGAGTCAAGTCTTAACAGACTTATACAATGGAACTTCATTTCCGAGAAGTAGTATGTAAACACATGTTTCCACTTCATTTATGACGAAATAAAACCTTTTGACTTCTTCATCAAAACGAAGATTCCAACTCCGAGATGCTTGCTTCAATCCATAAATGGATCGATGAAGCTTGCATATCTTCCTGGCTTCATTAGGATCAATGAAAACTTCAGGTTGTGTCATGTACACATCCCTTTTCAGAATTCCATTAAGGAAAACTGTTAGTCACATCCATCTGCCAGATCTCATAACCATTATGAGTAGCGGTTGCTAGGAGAATCCGAATGGACATAAGCATGGTGTCTGGGATTAGGTTTCTTCACAGTTAATACCATGAATTTACTTGAAACCTTTTGCCACCAACCTAGCTTTGTATATCTGAATATAACCATTTTCGGATTCAGCGGCTTTTATCCACTTTCGGAGTCAAGGCCCATCATTGCTTCTTCAAATTTCGCAGGCCCGTCACTTTCAATGATCAGTAGATCACGGCAATTGGTTACGAGAAATCCCCATTTCTCGGGTTCGTGACGGATCCTATTGGATATACAAGCTTCAGTCTTGTGTTAAAAGTCACGCACATATCTCATATGTAGACTTTTACCACGATCTAATTAACCAAGATTTAAACCGTAGTTAATTAAATCATAAACCAAAATATTTTGGTTCTCGACCTGTGTCGATCGATGCAACCTTTGCGTCGATCGACACATCTTTAAAACTCGCTTTTGAATGTATATCTAATATTCATTCATCAGATCCTTGCAAACCTCAGGCACCACAGTTGCAAGTTCTACAATTCTTTGTAGATCCAACTGCTGCTCTTCCTCTTCGGGTTGAACAGTCTCCTGTGATTCTCGAATTTCTTCGAGTTGTACTTTTACTCCCACTGTTCTTCTTGGAAAGAAAATCTTTCTCAAGAAAACATAGTTCCGAGCATCAAACAATTTGTTCTCGAATTGGTTGTAAAAGTAGCACGCCTTGGTTTCGTCAGGACAACCAATGAAGCAGTACTTACCGGATTTGGGTGTGAGCTTATCAGAGATTAAACGTTTTATATAAGCCTCACAACTCCAAATCTCCATGATGGATAAATCAGTAACATTTTCCATTCCACATCTCATGTGAAATCTCTGTAACTGATTTTGATGGAACACTATTTAATGTAAACTCAGACAATTTTAGAGTGTATTCTTAGAAGGATATTGGAAGATCTAAGTGACTCATCATTGATTGAACCATATCTAATAAAGTCCGATTCAGGAGGAGTGATTTGTGAAACACTTTCACAATCTCTCAGATGATCACTACATTCTTGACTTAAGTATTCACCTCCATGATCTCATCGTAGAGCTTTAATACCTTTGCCAAATTGATTAAGTACTTCACTTTTGGAACTCCTTGAACTTTTCAAAGATTCTGACTTATGTCTTGTAAATAAGATATAACTGTACCTACTGAAATATCAGTAAAGGTAATGAAGTATTGTAATTTTCCTCTAGCATTTTCGCTCATCGGGCCATGCACATCCGTATGTATAAAGCCCAATAAGCCTATGGCCCTTTCATTTTATCCGTTCGCGACTTATGTCGACCGACACACGGTTTGTGTCGATCGACACTACCATTTCGAAAAGAGCCTTTGTCGTTTTTACCCAATAAACAAAATTCATTTTACCCATTATGATTCATAATCAGATGAGCCCAAAAGTCCATCACTATGGAGCTTCTGAATCTGTTTCTCATTTATGTGGCCCAAAACAACAATGCTAGAGAGAAGTTTGATTCGTATCATTTGACTTGAATCTCTTGGTATTAATGTTATATTTATGCACATTCTGGTTTAGAACATAAAATCCATTCTTTAATGGATTGCTACTATAAATATATCACTGTAATCAAATGAATAACACTTATTCTTAATTTGAAAACTGATATCCTTTCATATCCAAACAAAGATTAGAAACAATCTTTCTGCTCATAGCAGATACATAGTAGCAGTTTTAAGTTCAAAATATGCCATATAAGAAAAAACAAATGAAATACTCCTACGGTTAATGCAGCAACTCTTGCTTTATTTCCACGCGTAGATCCACTTGTCCTTTCTCCATAATCCTACTTTTGCTCAGGCCCTGCACATTTTCACAAAATATGAGCACCACAGCTGGTATCCAATACCCAATAAGTAGGACTATAAGAAGTAACATTTACTTCTATAACATAATACATGAAGTCTCGTACGTCTTCTTCAGCTTCTCATAATCTTCCAAGAATTTATTGCAGTTTCTTTTCAAATGCCCATGACCGTTACAATAACGGCACTTAACATCTTCAGAAGGACTGGTTTTAACCTTAGGAGCATGGCCAGACTCGCTTGGATTCACAATCGAGCTCGTCTTGCCATCACCTTTGTTCTTACCAAGTTTCTTAAACTTTTTACCCTTTTGTACCATAAGGACATCCGGGGTGTCCTTCTTGATGTTAGGTTCAGCAGTCTTAAGCATCCCATGCAATTCAGTCAACGTCTTCGTCAAGTTGTTCATGTTATAGTTCATAACAAATTGATCATAGCTTGACGGCAGTGACTGTAGAATGATGTCAGTAGCCAACTCTTGGCTAATGGGACAATCCAGTTTCCCCAGGTTATCAATATAACCCATCATCTTAATGACATGAGGACTGACTGGTTCGCCCATTGGTAGCTTGCACTTAATCAGAGACCTAACCGTCTGGTATCTCTGAGTTCGTGCCTGCTCCTGAAACATACTTTTCAGGCCAGTGATCATCTCTTTTGGCGACTCCACGTACTCATATTGCTTCTGCAATTCCGAGTTCATGGTAGCCAACATGAGACAACTCACATCCACCGCATCATTAGAATGCTTATCCCAAGCATCCTTATCTGACTGTCAGGCATTGGCTCGGTACTTCTTAGGGAGAACTTTCTCAAGGACATAGTCCTTCTTCTCCTGCTTGAGAACAATTCTCAAGTTCCGATACCATTCAAGAAAGTTCGATCCATTTAACTTGTCCTTCTCAAGGACGGATCGCAGGGAAAAATTGTTACGATGGTTTGTGCTAGACATAGCTGAAAACCAAGGGAGTTTTAGTTATGATGTTCAAGAAATGAGAAGTCTTAACAATTAAGAAAACTCGCATTATTTTCGAAAAATGTTTCCTCAGATGAATATAATGATCCAAGACCCATACTTCACTAAACTTGAGTGAGCCACTGGCTATCACCCAAATTTAGCTATCTAGGTAAGCAACAACTTTGCTAGTTATATCCAATACAACTCTTGGTTGTGGACTGACATCTTATGTCAAATCCACCTGATGTCTCTGAGCCCAAAACGATTTTGATGGCTCAGTCAAGTAAACCAATCTCTTCAGTCATGTAACTGTCGATGTCTTGCACTGCAAGTCCATCAACATGATTACCTCTGTCTTACTCATGAAATGCGGACATCTTGCACTGCAAGTCTATCACACAACTCAATGAGTCTTGACAGTTGACAAGATTGGAAAGACATCAAGTATCACTTGATATTTGAGTTGAGGAACGGAATCATTAAAACTTTCAGTTTTATTATGTTTTAATTCTTATAATTAATTGATTTATCATGCTTTGGTTCTGTGATTGCAGGTTCCAAAACCCAATCATCGGATCTGATGTCGACCGACACTACTATAGTGTCGATCGATACAGAGTAACCAAAAGCAATCCGCGATAACCGATCAATCCAATTGATCCGGTTTTGAATACCGGTCAGTGTCGATCGATGCTACACTAGCATCGGTCGACACCAACCTAATCAAACCAATCGCAGTTAAAACATCATTAACCAAGCTCGATAACCGGTCAAATCCAATTGAACCGATTCATCATTCTAGCGAGGTCTGTGTCGACCGACACAACTCTTGTGTCGATCGACACCAGGTGAATAAATTCTATTCGGGTTATCCTTCTGTGTCGACCGATACCCGTTTGGTGTCGATCGACACAGTGCGATAAGCCCTAATCGTTTTTCAATCAAAAAACCTAAAAACTAGATTTTCATAAAAACGAATTTCAGCATGCTTGTATCAACTATACAGAGATTCAGATTCAACTAATCTAATCAACATGCTACAGATTCAATGGAACCCTAAAGCTCTGATACCACTGAAGGAATTTCTAGCAGATTCCTAATCCAATTAGGCAATCCTAGTCTGAATTCCCGAGCCTAGGATCTACAGGTTCATGTAATTGAATCTATCAGATCTGAAGATTACCTGGTGATTAGCAGCGGAAGTCTTAGCAAGTAATCGAGATCTAGAGCGCCTCAAGTGCTGCGCCTCTACTGGTATCCACACGCACACAGAACTGGACAGCAGGGATGCTAGTGCCTATCAGAGATCTGATCTCCAGAGAGGTTTCTTTTCTAATTCTGGTGGCTATCAATTAGGTTAGATTCGAGTTTAGGTCGACCATATATCTTATATATGTCGACTTAAACCGCAACGGGATTAACTAATGATTAAACCAATTTAATCTGCTAATCCGCGAGTTGTGTCGACCGACACGCTCTTTGTGTCGATCGACACAGTCGATCCGTGTCGACCGACACACATAGTGCGTCGATCGACACTGCCCAGAAAAGATGACATCAAATGCATATCAAATATGCATTCATCCGATCATTACATTAATGATCAACCTCACATTCAATGTCCAGTTTGCTTAGGTGTGTGACCCTGTAGGATCATATAACACTAGCAATGAGTTCTAAACTCATTGATCATAAGTGGCTTCTAGCAAAGCATTACGAGTACCTAGTGTCATATGATTGTCTCATCTCGACAACACGACTTTCTCTCAGAGTAAGTACAAATAGATTTCAGGACATTCCCAACAATCTCCCACTTGTACTGGAATCATCTATTCCTATAATCCCTTCGTCACTATATCTCGATCCGGCATAAGGCAAGATCCGTGTCATCCTTATTAAGCCAAAATCATGTTCATCGAATTCCGATTTATACTGACAAGACAAACGACTGACAATCACCTCGTTTGAGTGTGGCCACACATTTCTCAGTATCAAATCTTCGATGGGCCCTGAGATATTTCTCTCCTGTTATATAGGAGGGACAATTCCCATCTTGTTCCATCCCTGTTCCTTCACACGCTTCATGATACGCCCAATCAATGTCTTTATGATCACCAGTTACGGCTGACGTTTGACAAGGTCAAAGCGGACCAATTCACATGTAAGAAATCATGATGAACTCAGGTCTAAGGACTATACTCTATAGTCGTAATGAAAACTCTCATGACACTTATATAACTATCCCGTAGAGTTCTCATCAGTGGGTCATGTCCGATCATGTGTTCTCTAACACATACCTATGTGATTGACTTTAATACTCTTATTAATGACTCCATGAAACTTAGTCATCAGTCACCTCACATACTAGTCTCACGTGGTTGTTAATGTCCCACTTTAACAACCTCGACCAGGGACAAACATAATTTATGTCATTTATTATTTATAGGGTTTCATGATCAAGTCACATACTTGATGACCTATAAAATGTCATAAATTACTTTGGGACTATTATTTAATAACCATTATTAAATAACATAGATGTCAGATTTCAATAACATAATCGAATTATGTTTATACGAACATCATATCATAACTAAAATTAATAACAATGACTCCCACTAAAATTAAGATCACATCTTAAGACATCTAATGCCTTTAGCAGTAGTCTGACCCTCAAATGCTCTTGCTCAGCGTGTGTCAAAGAACACTGCGTCTTGCTAAGAGTAATACCAAGAGTCATTTGCACAAAGCCCTTCTTGGAATCATGCATACTGGATCTGTGTAAGAACTCATCACATAAGTATCTTGACACAATCCAATTAGCTTGTCTAATCTATCTCCATAGATTCTTATTCCAAGAATGTATATGGTTTCTCCCATATTTCTCATCGAAAAACAACTTTCGAGTCAAGTCTTAACAGACTTATACAATGGAACTTCATTTCCGAGAAGTAGTATGTTATCAACATACAATACTAGAAATGCAATTGCGCTCCCACTAGTCTTCTTGTAAACACATGTTTCCACTTCATTTATGACGAAATCAAACCTTTTGACTTCTTCATCAAAACGAAGATTCCAACTCCGAGATGCTTGCTTCAATCCATAAATGGATCGATGAAGCTTGCATATCTTCCTGGCTTCATTAGGATCAATGAAAACTTCAGGTTGTGTCATGTACACATCCCTTTTCAGAATTCCATTAAGGAAAACTGTTAGTCACATCCATCTGCCAGATCTCATAACCATTATGAGTAGCGGTTGCTAGGAGAATCCGAATGGACATAAGCATGGTGTCTGGGATTAGGTTTCTTCACAGGTAATACCATGAATTTACTTGAAACCTTTTGCCACCAACCTAGCTTTGTATATCTGAATATAACCATTTTCGGATTCAGCGGCTTTTATCCACTTTCGGAGTCAAGGCCCATCATTGCTTCTTCAAATTTCGCAGGCCCGTCACTTTCAATGATCAGTAGATCACGGCAATTGGTTACGAGAAATCCCCATTTCTCGGGTTCGTGACGGATCCTATTAGATCTACGAGCTTCAGTCTTGTGTTAAAAGTCACGCACATATCTCATATGTAGACTTTTACCACGATCTAATTAACCAATATTTAAACCGTAGTTAATTAAATCATAAACCAAAACATTTTGGTTCGCGACCTGTGTCGATCGATGCAACTTTTGCGTCGATCGACACTTCTATAGAAACTCGCCTTTTCAATGTATATCGAATATACATTCACCAAGTCCTTTATAAACTTTAAGCACCACAGGTGCAGGTTCTACAACTCTTTGTAGATCCAACTGCTGCTCTTCCTCATCAGATTGAGCAGTCTCCTGTGTTTTTCGAATTTCTTCGAGTTGCACTTTTACTCCCACTGTTCTTCTTGGAAAGAAAGTCTTTCTCAAGGAAACATGGTTCCGAGCAACAAACAATTTGTTCTCGAACTGGTTGTAAAAGCAACATGCCTTGGTTTTGTTAGGACAACCATTGAAGTAGCACTTATCAGATTTGGGTGTGAGCTTATCAGAGATTAAACGTTTTATATAAGCCTCACAACTCCAAATCTCCATGATGGATAAATCAGAAACATTTACATTCCACATCTCATGTGGTATCTCAGTAACTGATTTTGATGGAACACTATTTAATGTAAACTTAGACATTTCTAGAGTGTATTCTTAGAAGGATATTGGAAGATCTAAGTGACTCATCATTGATCGAACCATATCTAATAAAGTCCGATTCAGGAGGAGTGACTTGTGAAACACTTTCACAATCTCTCAGATGATCACTACATTCTTGACTTAAGTATTCACCTCCATGATCTCATCGTAGAGCTTTAATACTTTTGCCAAATTGATTATGTACTTCATTCTAGACCTCTTTGAACTTTTCAAAAGATTCTGACTTATGTCTTATTAATAAGATATAACTGTACCTACTGAAAACATCAGTGAAGGTAATGAAGTACTGAAAATTTCCTCTAGAATTTGCGCTCATCGGGCCATTTACATCCGTATGTATAAAACCCAATAAGCCTCTGGCCCTTTCATTTTATCCGTTCGCGACCTGTGTCGACCGATGTACCGTTTGTGTCGATCGACACTACCCTTTTTCGAAAGGGGCCTTTGTCATTTTACCCAATAAACAAGATTCACTTTACTCATTGTGATTCATGATCAGATGAGCCCAAAAGCCCATCACTATGGAGCTTTTGAATCTGTTTCTCATTTACGTGGCCCAAAATGACAATGCCAGAGAGAAGTTTGATATTAATGTTATAGTTAGGCACATTCTGGTTTATAACATAAAATCCATTCTTTAATGGATTTCTACTATAAAATATATCACTGTAATCAAATGAATAACACTTATTCTTAATTTGAAAACTGATATCCTTTCATATCCAAACAAGGATTAGAAATAATCTTTCTGCTCATAGCAGATACATAGTAGCAGTTTTAAGTTCAAAACATGCCATAAAAGAAAACAATTGAAATACTCCTACGGCTAATGCAGCAACTCTTGCTCCATTTCCACGCGTAGATCCACTTGTCCTTTCTCCATAGTCCTACTTTTGCTCAGGCCCTGCACATTTTCACAAAATATGAGTACCATAGCCGGTATCCAATACCCAATAAGTAGGACTATAAGAAGTAACATTTACTTCTATAACATAATACCTGAAGAAGAAGTCTCGTACGTCTTCTTCAGCTTCTCATAATCTTCCAAGAATTTATTGCAGTTTCTTTTCAAATGCCCATAACCGTTACAATAACGGCACTTAACATCTTCAGAAGGACTGGTTTTAACCTTAGGAGCATGGCCAGACTCGCTTGGATTCACAATCGAGCTCGTCTTGCCATCACCTTTGTTCTTACCAAGTTTCTTAAACTTTTTACCCTTTTGTACCATAAGGACATCTGGGGTGTCCTTCTTGATGTTAGGTTCAGCAGTCTTAATCATCCCATGCAATTCAGTCAACGTCTTCGTCAAGTTGTTCATGTTATAGTTCATAACAAATTGATCATAGCTTGACGGCAGTGACTGTAGAATGATGTCAGTAGCCAACTCTTGGCTAATGGGACAATCCAGTTTCCCCAGGTTATCAATATAACCCATCATCTTAATGACATGAGGACTAACTGGCTCGCCCATTGGTAGCTTGCACTCAATCAGAGACCTTACCGTCTGGTATCTCTGAGTTCGTGCCTGCTCCTGAAACATACTTTTCAGGCCAGTGATCATCTCTTTTGGCGACTCCACGTACTCATATTGCTTCTGCAATTCCGAGTTCATGGTAGCCAACATGAGACAACTCACATCCACCGCATCATTAGAATGCTTATCCCAAGCATCCTTATCTGACTGCCAGGCATTGGCTCGGTACTTCTTAGGGAGAACTTTCTCAAGGACATAGTCCTTTTTCTCCTGTTTGAGAACAATTCTCAAGTTCCGATACCATTCAAGAAAGTTTGATCCATTTAACTTGTCCTTCTCAAGGACGGATCGCAGGGAGAAATTGTTACGATGGTTTGTGCTAGACATAGCTGAAAAACAAGGGAGGTTTAGTTATGATGTTCAAGAAATGAGAAGTCTTAACAATTAAGAAAACTCGCATTATATTCAAACAATGTTTCCTCAGATGAATATAATGATCCAAGACCCATACTTCACTAAATTTGAGTGAGCCACTGGCTATCACCCAACTTTAGCTATCTAGGTAAGCAACGACCTTGCTAGTTATATCCAATATAACTCTTGGTTGTGGATCGACATCTTATGTCCAATCCACCTGATGTCTCTGAGCCCAAAACGATTTTGATGGCCCAGTCAAGTAAACCAATCTCTTCAGTCATGTAATTGTTGACGCCTTGCACTGCAAGCCCATCAACACGATTACTTCCTGTCTTACTCATAAAATCGTGGACATCTTGCACTGCAAGTCTATCATACAACTAAATGAGTCTTGACAGTTGACAAGATTGGAAAGACATCAAGTATCACTTGATATTTGGTTGAGGAACGGAACCTTTAAAACGTTCAGTTTTATTATGTTTTAATTCTTATAATTAATTGATTTATCTTGCTTTGGTTCTGTGATTGCAGGTTCCAAAACCCAATCATCGAATCTGATGTCCACCGACACTACTACAGTGTCGATCGATACAGAATAACCAAAAGCAATCCGCGATATCCGATCAATCCAATTGATCCGGTTTCGAATACCGGTCGGTGTCGATCGATGCTACACTAGCATCGGTCGATACCAACCTAATCAAAACAATCGCAATTCAAACCATTTAACCAAGCTCGATAACCGGTCCAATCCAATTGAACCGATTCATCATTCTAGCGAGGTCTGTGTCGACCGACACAACTCTTGTGTCGATCGACACCAGGTGAATAAGTTTTATTCGGGTTATCCTTCTGTGTCGACCGATACCCGTTTGGTGTCGATCGACACAGTGCGATAAGCCCTAATCGTTTTTCAATCAAAAAACCTAAAAACTAGATTTTCATAAAAACGAATTTCAGCATGCTTGTATCAACTATACAGAGATTCAGATTCAACTAATCTAATCAACATGCTACAGATTCAATGGAACCCTAAAGCTCTGATACCACTGAAGGAATTCCTAGCAGATTCCTAATCCAATTAGGCAATCCTGGTCTGAATTCCGAGCCTAGGATCTAGGGGTTCATGTAATTGAATCTATCAGATCTGAAGATTACCTGGTGATTAGCAGCGGAAGTCTTAGCAAGTAATCGAGATCTAGAGCGCCTCAAGTGCTGCGCCTCTACTGGTATCCACACGCACACAGAACTGGACAGCAGGGATGCTAGTGCCTATCAGAGATCTGATCTCCAGAGAGGTTTCTTTTCTGTTTCTGGTGGCTATCAATTAGGTTAGATTCGAGTTTAGGTAGACCATATATCTTATATATGTCGACTTAAACCGCAACGGGATTAACTAATGATTAAACCGATTTAATCTGCTAATCCGCGAGTTGTGTCGACCGACACGCTCTTTGTGTCGATCGACACAGTCGATCCGTGTCGACCGACACACATAGTGCGTCGATCGACACTGCCCAGAAAAGATGACATCAAATGCATATCAAATATGCATTCATCCGATCATTACATTAATGATCAACCTCACATTCAATGTCCAGTTTGCTTAGGTGTGTGACCCTGTAGGATCATATAACACTAGCAATGAGTTCTAAACTCATTGATCATAAGTGGCTTCTAGCAAAGCATTACGAGTACCTAGTGTCATATGATTGTCTCATCTCGACAACACGACTTTCTCTCAGAGTAAGTACAAATAGATTTCAGGACATTCCCAACATGTTTTTGGGCCATTGAGACTTTATGCTCCTTCCAAATCATTCTCCAAACATTCCTCGAGTGGCCGGAGATTTACGAAGCCCCAATTACCGGCGATTGGGATAATGAAGGCGGTTGTCACCAGGCGGCAATGCAGGACGGCAGCGGTTTGGGTGGTTGGGGTGGAGGAGGTGAAAACGGTGGCGTTTGGGGCGCTTAATGTTAAATCTAAAAATGTTATTTCTATTTTTATTTTTTTTAGCAACAAAAATATATTTCTATTTAATAACCATCTTTGTATAAACTATCAATCTTTATCAGTATCTACCAATATAAATTTCCTCATATCCATAATCTTGTATTAATGTCACTCTTTCCAAAAAAAAACAAACATATTTAACCAAAAAATAATATTCAAACCCTATGTGTCACAAACATCGAAACCCCAGTCCCTTTGCAGACAAATCAGAGTTTGCAGTTCCCAGGCCATCATTATGCATCATAACAGGATAACCGTTATCTTTTAGTCTAACACATAATTAGTTTTATGATTTTTATCCTTCAAGATATCTCGGTTTCCACACTATCCACCAAGAAACATCACCTACTAATCCTGGTACCACGCATTCACCCCAATAAAACAATTTAGGATCTTAATTTTCATACATTTTTCATTATCCATAACGGCAATTATGTTATTTTCGTTTCCACATATAATTTTTTTCACACTGTTATTGCCCCTTTTATTAACCATAGCTCTGGTATGTATTATCTAACACATAAGTCTCTTCGCCAGATTAGACACCTATGTAGTACTAGTCTTCAGCGGAAAGATTAGACACCAATTCACCTAAACCATGACTGTTTATGCTTATTTGTTGCTTTGGTACGACATTACTATCCATCAAGGCGTCTTTCATATTGTATCCAAATAACCCACTATATTCACTCAGGAATATGGTTATCCATCATTGAATAACACAATCCTTTATATTTTTTTTTATCAACCTCTCCCTACTGTATTGACGTCAAGCTCTTACTATCTTGATTACGTGCTGGAGTCTCCATGTTCACACAATATTTATAGAATACATACAACCAATTCTCCAATTTTAAACAGTATCCATAAATATAATAGTTTTCAGCTTCCGGATTAGACACCAAACCCCCAGGGGCATGTCCATCCATTCTTTATTTTGTTACTCTATTATGGGCATTACTATCTATTTTGGCGTCGATTTACCTAATTTACTAATATTTCTCTCCATCCACATTTATACCATATAGACACCAAAACCGAAACGTTGCGACAAAACCGAAATGTTGCGTCGTTTCGCATCTATAAATAGTAGATGTCGACCCTAAATCCCTGTCCACACTCTCAATACACATCACTCAAAATGAGAAAATAACGCCCCGTGTTGCTGAATCATCTAGGCCTAACCGCTCGGTTCCAAATCTTGTAGATCTTCCGCCTGATCTGAAGAGGTTAATCCTTGCCAGGAATTCTAGTGATAACCTTCGGGAACACTTTAGGGTTCGGCCCATCTGCAGGACCCTTCGAAATGACGTGAATCACGTGGATACTCTTACTCAGATTAATCTTATCCAGGCTGCCTCCTTCAGAAGACAACCGCGAATGTGTCGCCTTATTGTACAACGCCTGTTTGGCCGCCAACAACATAACTGCTCTATTTCTGAAAGCGATTTCTGATTTCATATACACGGAATACATATATAAATGTCCAGAAGCCTTCCAACAGATCAAACGTTGCGCAGTTGCTGGATGCAAACCTGTTATCTATTGCTACGAAGTCATCCGTCAGTCTATCTATCCTGCCTTGGATTCAGGTTCCACCATTCATTTCCTTTCTCGTGCTAACATACGTTCTTTGAGGAGGCATGTTAGGCAGTTTGAGAGATGTCCCTGGCCTATCGGTTTCACCTCCCTCGATCTATCGGTGATCAAGGATGCGATTGACGAAGACAGAATACAGACATGTCGTTGCTCCGTATATCGTTGCTGGCTAGATATCATGCACGAAGATGTCAAATGTCACGGTATGTGCAATCAATGTTTCTGGGCCATTAAGAATTTCTGCTTTTTCCAAATAATACGCCAGACATTCCTTGAGTGGCCTGAGATCTTCGAAACCCCAGTGAACGGCGGTTCGGTAGATAACACCTGCAGTTGGCACCAAGCGGTAATGCAAAACGGTCCCGGTTTGGGTGAAGGAGGAGTCCAAAACGGCGGTGGTTTGGGTGCTTAATTTAGACTACATATTTGATTAAAATGTTCTTAAATATCTTTAATTATTGAAATACTGTAAGGTCTAACGAATCACGAAAGTAATTCTGTTTTTAGTTTCTTTTTCCCTCATCTTTTTTTGTATGACACTATCACTATGTATTCGGTATCCATCAATATCTCTTTTTTCCTATCCACGATCTAGTAGTGTAACTGTTTCTGTAAATGCCAAACATATTAAACAAATGAAATAAATATTTAAAACCTATTTATCACAAATGTTGAACCCTCAACCGTTTAGCCGTCAAATCATAGTTCACAATTCTCATCCATCATTTTGCTCATAACAGATAAACAAGTTTTATTCTTTCTCATTATTTATTCTGGGGGGAAGCGACCTTTATGATTATCTTCCTTCAAGAACTGTCAATTTCCACACTATCCAACATAGACAACATCACCTATTAATCATGTTAGCATGTATCCACCACAATAAGATAATTTATGATCTTAAAATCTGCATTGTTTATCATAAACCATCATTTACCAACACTTACAAAATAGTTCAGTCTATTTCCCAGAAGTCTTGACTAATTTTTACAGTTTATCGACCTATTAGTTCTTTAGCACATTTATCGATGCAACTCTACTCTCATAGACCCGGTTCCGTAAAAAAAAGCATTATCTCACATCACTTGTCACTCCCACTAATTTTAAATAATAACTATTATAACACCTACTTAACTGTCAGATTTTGCAGTGCTTAAACAACTTTATCTGCACTTGTCAAATCATATAGCGAACATGAAAAACTCGGCAAGTCAAACAAATCCATAAAACAAAAAATAACAATTCTGAATTTTAAACCTCCATATAAGTGATGCGATCTTAATGGAGAAGATCATTGCCCTTTGATGCACTTTGTGATTCTGGTTTTTTATTAGATGAAGAACATAATGGATTAATTGATTGTTGGATTTCGAAAAAGGGAAATGAAAGAAACTTCATGAAGTTTGCGGAATGACTTCAAGACTTTCAAATCCGGTTCTTCTAGGAGATAAACACCAAAATAAGAATCCAAGACGAATGGATATTACACACCATTCAGATCAAACACTTTCGGAAGTTTTAGAATAAAAGAAGTTTGATAAAAGTTCAGAAATGACTACAAAGAGTTTTAAATAGAAAAATGCAACAAGGCTGCATGAACATCAATTAATAAACCTAGGAAACAACACAAAGACCAAATTAAACACTCTAATTTTGAAATCTAACTTCAGAATGAGTTATGGTCCTTATGGATCAGTAATGGGAAAAGGTAATAGCATGTGGGCTTGCCTCATTAAAAGCCTCTCTTGGAAAACTCATTGGGACAAAACCAAGAGGAGGTAAAAAGAGTACAAGTCCACACACCTCCATTACTAATGACTTAAGTAGCTTGAATCACAACCAAAGTGGCTGGATTAGCACACTCAAGTTGGTCCTGGACGTGGTGTAGAAGGGTGTAGAAAGCTTGCTTGAATTGCTTTGCCTTAGCTCTGGTCATTGGTCCAATTGGTATGTGCAAAGCTTCTGATCCCTGCTCTCCTTTCTCCTCTGGTTCAAGCTGCTCCTTAGCTCCATTCTCCTCAGCTACAAGCTGCTTCTCAGCTCCATTTTCCTCTGGTTCAAGCTGCTCAATGTCCTCAGGTTCCAAGCTTCCCATGATAACATCATCCCCTCCCTCTTGAAAAGGATTTGACCTCAAATCTGGTTCATCTGCAATAAAAGGAATCAAGTCAGAAACGTTGAAGCTTGAACTCACATTATACTTACCTTGCAAGTCGATTTGGTAGGCATTGTTATTGATATGTTTGATGATCTTGAATGGTCCATCAATGTGTGGAATCAACTTGGACTTTCTCTCATTAAGAAACCGCTCATTTCTCAAATGTATCAAGACCATGTCTCCTTCCTCGAAGATCATCTCCTTCCTGCCCTTGTTTGCATACTTAGCATAAAGCTTTGTCTTATCCTTAATGTTGGTCCTAGCTTTCTCATGAATCTACTTGATGTAATCTGCCTTTTTCTTTCCATCCATACTAGCTCTTTCACTCAAAGGTAAAGGTGCTTTCTTTCCACATTATCGTTGCTCTATGGACATACTTAACTAGGATGGAAAGAAAGTAAACAATACACAACACCATCCACTTGCGCTTTTTTAACACCACAGATTACCACTATCCATACCATCTAGATTATCTCCTTTCCAACATATATTCGCTCATCAATTAACTATCAAACTTTTACGATCCACACATGTCACAACTTCAGATCAAATGGATACAAACAGTCCATCTTAAAACGAAAATATACATTATAATTTAATTCCTCTATTAACATATTCTTATATAAAATACTACGTTGTCATGTCACAGTTGACTATGAATGTTTTTAGTTCATTATTTTCTTTTATTTCATTAATGTATGTCTGGCCTCGCGCTTAATTCCATCCACACTGCCGTTGTTTTTTGCGTTCTCTTAATTTTGTCTATGATGGCCAATCTGCTATCCACCGAACACACAATGTGCTACGTTTCAATAAACTAATCACATAAAACAACAAATTCCTTTATAATCGCAAATCCCGACGGTTACTCACAAATTCCTTATCATAGCAACTACTCAACTGTCAGACTTTGCAGTGATTTAGACAACTTTATCTCCACTTGCCAAATCAATATGAGAACATGCAAAACTCGGCAATTAAAACACCAAACTTTTCTCAAATCTGTCTTACGTTTCTATCCAAAAAAACCCTTACACTTGCATGTCTAACAATCCACGAAACAAACAAAAAACACCTGATACGATTCATTTTCATTATAGTGGCAGTTACAATACATGAAACAAAAGAAAACAAAATTTATTTGTTTTCTTAAACCCTATACTGACAGTTCCAATTTATGAACCTTCATATAGTGGGTATTCTTTAATGGATGCTTGAACTACCGTTTCATTACATCCACACAATCGTATGATTGTCCATCCATGCTACGGCCCACATTCGCTATATTTAACATTTCAATTCAACCGTCTCAATAAATTAATTCTGACTCACCCCTTCTTTCTTAATTAATTTCAACTTCCAAAATGTACACTCAAAGCTGTCAAATCACCCATCGGGCAGGGGTGCAAAACCATTTTTACTCCTATGCTCTCATCATAGTCCTCTTTTCAATATTCCAATATATATTAGTTATACTCCTACACCCAAACTGAGTATTATTTTCTTCCTACACCCAAACTTAAAGTCCATGCATACTAACAACTCTAAACAAATATATGTATATATATATATATATATATTCTCTCATCTATTACTATCCATCGTTTACGACCAGCATATGTCAAAGCTTCATATCAGATGGATACAGACAGTCCAATCTCAAACAAAAATGTACATTTTAATTTAATTCGTCTATTAATATATTCATATATTAAATATCTCATTTGTACAAACTAACACGTATTTAACTTGATTACATGCACATCACTAAATTTATTCCCTTTTATTCCATCCATATATTTTTACATACATCAATGGATGGTCCTTTTATCGGTTTGAGTTCTTACGTTAAATGTAATTAATGTAGCTGCTCAGAAGATGAAACTTTGCGACGGGGTTCTCTTTATAAGCCCATATGTCTACCCGTTATAATGTATCCAAATACTCAAAAAAAATCACCATTGATGAGCGAAGCAAATCCTAATAACGATTTCCTTCCATCTCCTAATCTGCTCGATCTACCACCCGCAATAAGGAGATTAATTTTGGCTAAGAACGCCGGCGAAAACATCTATGAACACTATAAGATCATAGCGGTTTGCAAGACACTTCATCATGACGCTGACCACAAGGATACGCTATTCCAGATAGATTTAATCAAGAATCACCACGATAGGATAGGGTTCATCAAACTGGAGAATGCATGTTTTCATGCCAACAATCCAACTGCAGCACTTTTAATGGCTATCTCTGATTTTATGTATATATATGAAAGAGAAGACGCCTTCCAACGCCTCAAAGAGTGTGTCGTTCGTGGTATCAAGCCAGCCGTCTACTGCTACGAAATTATCTGGTGCTCCATCTTCCCTGATGTAACGCCCCCTTCCTGTTTTCCGCTGACCGACGAGCTGACCGGCCAACAATCAAACAAGAACATGACCGATCGAACCCGAGCAGTCATACGCGAAGATTTTGTCACAATACGAAAGCCAGAGACAGTCCGGTTTGAGTCAATGGCTCGAACCAAACCATCCTTGACTCTGTTTACCTCGTTTCTACGATACAAAGCTTTTCAACTTGTACCGTTTCCACGAGTTGTGTTCGATTAGGACTAAACTGTATATCAGGGAATTATTTCGTTTTTATTACTTCAAAAATATAAATCTTATTCATAACAATATACGGTATAATACAAACCTTTTAGCGGGTACCCAACAAAATCCGCAACCAAAAATATAGTCAAAATGCTTAACAACCGATACCCAATGCCAACCCGAGACTACTCAGAGTGTCCTACGTGTCCGCCGAGCTACACCAAACCTGAAAAATACAAAAGTGTCTAATGAGTAATCTAAGATTACCCAGTGAGATGGCTCCCAACTAAAGGCTGCTAACAATCTATAAATACCGCCCAAACCCAAAATAACACTCAAGTATAATAGCCGATCACATGCTACCAAGACATGATGAGCTCCACAACACACAAGCATTCAAATAACAACACAATCATCAACGAAAGGAATCGAGAACACTGCGGCACATGTTCTTGATTAGACTCGATCTATCTATCGCGGCACTACACAATTCCACACCATATGGGCCCACTTTGCGAACTCGGTGACTTCCACGGGAACACTTAGCTGCCGCCACGGTAGCTAAAACCTCCCACGACTCCTAGACGATAACACGAAGTCCAACGGCTAGGACACAGTTCTCCGTCCATCGATACGCAGTGACTCAAGTTACCCCGACAACCCGAGTTTCCTTGCAGTCCGGACCTAGGACGCGACCCCGTATTCTCCGGACCACACACCTACAGACGTCACTCCATAGGTTAACACCTGCCAGAACCACTACCGAAGGTACGTGAACTGACCAGGTTCTCAAATCCTGAGGATTCAATCGGGCAGGAAGTACCGGAACGCCATCTCTAGACTTGTGGGATCTAACGCGCCCTATAGAGTCCTATAACAGCAATGTAAACAAGCAGACTCACTGGGACTCTATCACGCAACACCAACAAGTTCAACTAGAACTACTATCACAATCCCCAATCAATCCCGTCCTGCAAGTCCTATCATCAATCTCCACATCACCCGACCTTACACTTACTCGGTCCCACACCAGAGTAAGTGTCTACCAGTACAGTCTACTCGGTCCATCACCGAAGTAGATACACAAACAAGCAAACAGCAGTCTACTCGGCCCAACACCAAAGTAGATACACAAACAAGCAAACAACAGTCTACTCGGCCCAATACCGAAGTAGATACACAATCACACAATCAATAATCACAACATCACACAAACAATTATTTAGGTTTATTAGTCTTTTAATATTTCCTTAACCTTTACTCATTCAATCCGCTACCTTGGGATTAGTGGATTACTAATCCCATAGACGGTCCATCAATCACACCACTTCTCTTACTTATCCCTTCCTAAGTATCTTTTAATACGTCCTCGATCTGTCGGTTTAGAGTTAGTAAGATTACTAACTCCCCGACATCTCATTATTCATTAACTTCCATTCATTACCATTAACCCGACTAATTAACCCACCCCGTTCTTATATTCTAAGTGTGTTATGTCTTTTAACCGTATTTTAATCAACTCATAATTTTCCATATATAGATTCCTTTATATACGTTCTTAAATACTTATATATGCATATATGTCCTAGCATGCCGTTCTATATGTATGCATCACCCAATAAAACAATCAACGAACTATCAATCAATTAATGCAACACCCAATCAAGCATTCCACGAACTATCAACGATTACGGATATAAGCTAACTAGCATGCATCCCACAACCTAACCATTTAATTAATTAACCGAGTTATTAGTCAACATAGCCATTCTAACCAATTCAATCAATCGGGTATGCAACCTAAACTACGGTTTATCAAATCCGGATCTATATGATTCTAACTAAATGCAACACACAATTTAGCCGACTCACAGTGATATCGTGACGACGGATGGATGGATTGACGGAACTCCGAGACCCAACATGAACCCGATGCTAACCCGAACATTCCCCGAACCGTTGACTCGCTTTGACCCTAACTTAACCTTGGTGATTCTGAACCTCCGGACAACCCTCATATGATGTATACTACAACCTTCTATCCTATTTCTAAATAAAATAAATCCGGTTTATCGAGAAGATTTATCGTCGGAAAATTCTTTTCCGAAGAATATTCTTAGGAATATTCCGACGTAGTAATATTCCTTTCCCCATCTTTCTTCTATTTTTCTCACTCTATCTCTCTCCTCCCTCTCTCTCTCTCTCTCTACCCTCCGGCTCCTCCTCCTCCTCCTCCTTCTTCTTCTTCTTCCTCCCTTCTTCCTCTCTTCTTCCTCTCTTATTTCTCTCTTCTTTACTTCTCTTTACTCTTTGTGAGTTTGGTGTGAAGAAAATGGGAGGGGGGAAGTCTCCTTATATAGTAAAAGTGAAGTGATCTCCACCCTCCATTTGTCTTCCATTCTTCCTCCATCTTGCACCACGACTCCCCACCAAAAATCCATCCAAAAACAATTTATTTCATCATCTACTATCCACTTGTAGCCTTCTCCTTGAAGCCCCTTAGATTAGTGACAACACACTTCTAGATACAATGTACCAAAAACCACAACAAAGCCCTTCATTATTTATTGCAAGATTTCGTGGACCATTCTTATTACTGGGCTTGAATTAGGTCCACAATAAACTCATTTCTCAGCCCTAATCACCCTGATCCAATCCCAAGCCTTCTTGATTTTATTTTGAATTTTTAGCCATTAATTATATCCCTTAATGGTCTAAAATTTATTTAATCTAGGGGATAAATCTTGCTAAATCCTTTAAACCATAGCTTGTAAAGACCTTAATATAGCTGTGGTTAAAATATCATGATTTTACGAGCGCGTTAGAGGTGTTTCCGTCTTTTTCTTGGTTATGTCGGTTTCCATTCCCGACAGCCCGTTAAAAAAATATTTAGAACCCTGTATCCTTTGAAATAAATCCTCCAAGATTCTTTTTAAAATACTAGACTCTTTTAGAACAATTTAGCAAGCTGTTTCACCTCAATCAGACTCACGTATCTCCCATAATGAATTTTACAAGTTTTATCGGTTCTATCGGTTTCCTTTCCGATAGTCCGTAAAACTCGTTTAATCTCCGTTTCTTCCACGTCTGGTCTTCTAAATGTTCTTTATGACCAAAAATAAGAACATTTGTCCTGTCTCCACTTCCGGTTCATATTTTGGTAAAATTGAAGGAATTTCTAGCAGTTCCTAATCAGATTAGGCAACCCTAGGTATAAATTCCAAGCCTAGGATCTAAGTTCCATGCTTAGAGTCGAATCTACATTCCAGATCTCGAATATACCTGGATGATTTGCAGCGGAAGATTAACAGGGATTCGAGATCGATAGCGCCTCAAGTGCTGCGCCTCTACTGGCATCCACACGCACGCAAACTGGAACAGACGGGATGCTAGTGCCGTTAGAGATCTAATCTCTTAGGGTTACCTGCGTTTCTGTTCTGAGTTTCTGGGTTAATTTTCGGCTCAACTTCTTTTTGACTCGTGCGTCACATATCTTATATATGCGCATTCGTAAAACTCTAGTCCTGTGTCGATCGACACAGATATGCAACGATCGACACAGACCGATTAAACTCGATCGACAGAGATACTGCATCGATCGACACACTCTTCAGAAACGTGTATAACAATTATACATTTATTAGATCATTCCAATAATGATCAACCCTATATAAAGCTTCCAGTTTCTTTAGGTGTGTGACCCTGTAGGATCATGTAACACTAGCAATGAGTTCTAAACTCATAGATCATAAGTGGCTTCTAGCAAAACATTATGATCACCTTGTATTACATGACTGTCTTATCTCGACAACACAACTATCTCTAGAGTGATTACAAGTGTGATTTCAGGACATTCCCAACAATCTCCCACTTGTACTGGAATCATCTATTCCTATAATCCCTTGTCGCTATATCTCGATCTAGCATAAGGCAAGAACCGTGTCATCCTTATTAAGCCAAGATCATGTTCATCGAACTCTGATTTATACTGACAAGACAAACGACTGACAGTCACCTCATTTGAGTGTGGCCACACATTTCTCAGTATCAAATCTTCGATGGGCCCTGAGATATTTATCTCCTGTTATATAGGAGGGACAAATCCCATCTTGTTCCATCCCTGTTCCTTCACACGCTTCATGATACGCCCAATCAATGTCTTTATAATCACCAGTTACGGCTGACGTTTGACAAAGTCAAAGCGGACCAATTCACATGTAAGAAAACATGATGAACTCAGGTCTAAGGCCTATACTCTACAGTCGCAATGAAAACTCTCATGACACTTATATAACTATCCCGTAGAGTTCTCATCAGTGGGTCATGTCCGATCATGTGTTCTCCAACACATATCTATGTGATTGACTTTAATACTCTTATTAATGACTCCATGAGACTTAGTCATCAATCACTTCACATACTAGTCTCACGCTGTTGTTAATGTCCCACTTTAACAACCTTGACAAGGGACCAACATAATCTATGTCATTTATTTTCTATAGGGTTTCATGATCAAGTCACATACTTGATGACCTATAAAATGTCATAAATTACCTTGGGACTATTATTTAACAACATAATTAAATAATGTTGATGTCAGAATTCATTAACATAATCAAATTATGTTTATATGAACATCATATCATAACTAAAATCAACAACTCCCACTAAAATTAAGATCACATCTTAAGACATCTAATGCCTTTAGCGGTAGTTTGACCCTCGTTTGCTCTCGCTCAGCATGTGTTGAAAGACACTGCATCTTGCTAAGAGTAATGCCAAGAGTCATTGGCATGAAGCCCTTCTTGGAATCATGCATACTGGACTTGTGCAAGATCTTATCAATATAAGTATCTTGACACTATCCAATTAGCTTGTCCAATCTATCTCTATAGATTCTTATTCCAAGAATGTACACGGATTCTCCCATATATTTCATCGAAAACAACTTTCGAGTCAAGTCTTAACAGACTGAAACAATGGAACTTCATTTCCGAGAAGTAGCATGTTATTCAACATACAATACTAGAAATGCAATTGCGCTCCCACTAGTCATCTTGTAAACACACGGTTCCTCTTCGTTCCTGATGAAGTCAAACCTTTTGACTACTTCTTCAAAACGAAGATTCCAACTCCGAGATGCTTGCTTCAATCCATAAATGGATCGATGAAGCTTTCATACCTTCCTAGTTTCATTAGGATCAATGAAAACTTCAGGTAGTGTCATGTACACATCCCTTTTCCAGAATTCCATTAAGAAAAACTGTTTTCACATCCATCTGCCAGATCTCATAACCATTATGAGTGGCGGTAGCTAGGAGAATCCGAATGGACTCAAGCATAGTGACTGGGGAATAGGTTTCATCATAGTCAATACCATGAATTTACTTGAAACCTTTTGCCATCAACCTAGCTTTGTATATCAGAATATTACCATTTTCGGAGTCATGGCTCATCATTGCTTCTTCAAAATTTGCAGGCCCGTCACTTTCAATGATCAATAGATCATGGAAATTGGTTACGAGAAATCCACATTTCTCGGGTTCGTGACGGATCCTTTCGGATCTGCGAGCTTCAGGTTTGTGTAAAAGTCATGCACATATCTCATATATATAGACTTTTACCACAACCTAATTAACCAAGATTTAAACCGTAGTTGATTAAGTCATAAACCAGAATCAATATTTTGGTTCGCGATCTGTGTCGATCGATACACCTTTGTGTCGATCGACACTTCCTTAGAAACTCGCCGTTTGAATGTATATCGAAAATACATTCACCAGATCCTTTGCAAACTTTAGGCATCACAGACGCAGGTTCTACAACTCTTTGTAGATCCAACTGCTGCTCTTCCTCATCAGGTTGAGCAGTCTCCTGTGATTCTCGAATTTCTTTGAGTTGTACTTTACTCCCACTGTTCTTCTTGGAAAGAAAATCTTTCTCAAGAAAACATAGTTCCGAGCAACAAACAATTTGTTCTCGAACTGGTTGTAAAAGCAATATGCCTTGGTCTCGTTAAGATAGCCAATGAAGTAGCACTTATCGTATTTGGGTGTGAGCTTATCAGAGATTAAACGTTTTATGTAAGCCTCACAACCCCAAATCTTCATAAAAGACAAATTATGAACATTTTCAGTCCACATCTCATGTGGTGCCTATGTAACTAATTTTGATGGAACCCTATTTGGTGTAAACTCAGACGTTTATAGAGCGTATCCCTAGAAGGAAAATGGAAGATCTAAGTGACTCATCATTGATCGAACCATATCGAATAAAGTCCGATTCAGGAGGAGTGAGTTGTGAAACAATTCCACAATCTCTCAGATGATCACTAAATTCTTGACTTAAGTATTTACCTCCATGATCTCATCGTAGAGCTTTGATACTTTTGCCAAATTGATTATGTACTTCATTCTGGAGCTCCTTGAACCTTTCAAAGGATTCCGATTTATCTCTCATTAGATGGACATAACCATACTCACTGAAAATATCAGTAAAGGTAATGAAATACTGAAAGTTTCCTCCAGCACTAGTGCTCATCGGGCCATACACATTCGTATGTATAAAGCCCAATAAGCCTCTGGCCCTTTCATTTTGTTCGTTCGCAACCTGTGTCGATCGATACACATCTTGTGTCGATCGACACTACCTTTGTTGAAAGGGGCCTTTGTCGTTTTACCCAATAAACAAGGTTCGCATTTCTCACATGATTTATAATCAAATGAGCCCAAAAGTCCATCACTATGGAGCTTCTGAATCCGTTCTCGTTTATGTGGCCCAAACGACAATGCCAGAGAAAAGGTTTGATTCGTATCATTTGACTCGAATCTCTTGGTACTAATGTTATAGTTAGGCACGTTTTGGTTTAGAACATAGAGTCCATTCTTTAATGGACTGCTACTATAAAATATATCATTGTAATCAAATGAATAACACTTATTCTTAACTTGAAAACTGATATCCTTCCATATCCAACAAGGATTAGAAATAATATTTCTGCTTATAGCAGGTACATAGTAGCAGTTCTTAATTTTTAAAACATGCCATGAAGCAAAACAAATGAAATATTCCTACAGCTAATGCAGCAACTCTTACTCCATTTCCCACGCGTAGGTCCACTTGTCCTTTCTCCTTAGTCCTACTGTTGCTCAAGCCCTGCATATTTTCACAAAATATGAGCACTATAGCTGGTATCCAATACCCAATAAGTAGAACCATAAGAAGTAACATTTACTTCTATAACATAAATACCTGAAGAAGAAGTCTCGTACGTCTTCTTCAGCTTCTCATAATCTTCCAGGAATTTATTGCAGTTTCTTTTCAAATGCCCATGACCATTACAATAATGGCACTTATCATCTTTAGAAGGACCAGGCTTAACCTTAGGAGCATGGTTGGACTCGCTTGGATTTACAATCGAGCTCGTCTTGCCATCACCTTTGGTCTTACCAAGTTTCTTAAACTTCTTACCCTTTTGTACCATAAGGACATTTGGGGTGTCCTTCTTGATGTTTTTTTTTTGAATTAAATGTTAAATTAAATTCAAAGAAAAATATACTTTTTGTACAACGTAGTTCTTACTGTTTTTTAAACTAAAGCGTTAAAAACATTTTAAATTCTTATTGCGAACCATGTCCGCAGTCCATCTTCATATCTTCGGACACCCACCATATGCACTGTGCTCAGCCTGTTTCTCACCATGTTATCAATCATCTTGGTTAACTTGGTATTAGGATTAGGCTTCTCCCCATGTTTTCTACTATTTCTTTCACACCATACAGTGTGGATCACCGCTTGAAGTGTGTATCTCATAATAAACGTTTCAGTCGTACCGAAAGATGTGTTCACCATTAGCTCCATGATCTCTGCCCAACAATATGTGAAACTTGTTCCCAAAAGTCCCTTTATAAGCTTTTCCCATATCTTCCGCGTGTATGGGCAGCAAAAGAACAGATGCTCCCTTGTTTCCATCGGTTCAGCGCAAAAAGTACAGCATGTGTCTACATTCTTACACCACCTTTCCATCCTCTCTCCCGTTGATAACCTGTTTCTTGCTGCTAACCATGTTATAAAGGAGAATTTTGGTGTTGCTAAAGTGTACCAAATACCTTTGTGAGCTTCCCATGTAGGGTTGGGAGATCGTAATAGCATCCATGTCTCTTTGGATGTAAATTTGTCCACAAACCTATCCCCTTTTCCTTTCCAAAGATGCACATCCTGAATATCTATTTCTCTTTTCGACCTCATATCCCTGATTTCTTTCTCCACTTGTATCAAAGTGGCATTCTTGTGCTTTCTTTTTCTTGATATGTTCATAACTTCTCCAAGGGTGGAGTTGCCTGAAATCCCAAGGTCAATGCGTCCGCGTGGGCCTAGAATATCAGCCAAACATCCCATGCTGCACCACTCATTATACCAAAAGGAAATGTTATTACCGCTTTTCACTTCAATCTTGTAAAACCGCTTAGCATCTTCTCTATATTTCAGAATTTTTTTCCAAATCCATGAACCCAAGGAAGTGTTACCCTTGATTGACCAAAAAGATTCCTTCCTTATCAAATGCATATGAACCCAATTCACCCATAGCGACGTTTTTGAGGATAGTAATCTCCATATAAGCTTGAGGACACAAACCTTGTTTACTTCTTCCAAGGATTTAAGACCTAGGCCACCTTCACTTTTTGGCGTACAAACATCCTTCCAAGCTACTTTTGCTTTTTTCGTGTTCAAATCCGGACCCGACCATAGAAAAGCAGAGCATAATTTGTCTATCTCTTTTATACATGCCTTTGGTAATCGAAAGGCAGCCATCCAAAAATTTGTGAGACTAAAAATAACTGAGCTTAGAAGTTGCAAACGACCGGCGAAAGAAAGATACCTCGATGTCCATGAACTTATCTTCAAGCGTATCCTTTCTATCAAAGGTGCATAATCCGAAGCTGTCATTTTTCTTGTTAACAGCGGGAGTCCCAAATATCGCACTGGAAGGGTGCCACACTCAAAAGGAAATTCCTGCAATATCTCTTGTTTCAGATCAGCCTTAATACCGGCCATGTAAACCGTTGATTTTTCAACACTTATCTTAAGGCCTGATCGGATAGCAAATTCCTCAAAAACCTTCAAAGCGGCAACTATGGATCTCTTATCCCCCTCTACAAACACCATTAAATCATCAGCAAAGCATAAATGGGTGATAGCCATGTCCTTACATCCTGGGTGAAATCCAATCTTATTTTCCATCGCGGCTAGATCCATTTTTTTCGATAGCACATTCATGCATATGACAAATAAGTAAGGAGATAGCGAGCAGCCTTGCCTCAAACCCCGCTTACTATTGAAATACCCAGCAAGTTCTCCATTCACCTGGACCGAAAAGGAAGCCGTGGAGATACAAAGCTTAATCCAATGTATGTATTTATCCGGAAAATCCAAAGCATGCATGGTGTTTAGTAGGAATTCCCACTTAACCGAGTCAAACGCTTTTGATATATCAATCTTCATAGCACATCGAGCTGATATATTCTCCTTATGGTAGTCCTTAACCAGCTCTGTCGCTAACAAGAGGTTTTCCATCAATAAGCGGTCCTTTACAAACGCCGATTGATTTGATTTGGTGCGATGAATTTCGGAAGGATTATCTTTAACCGGTTTGCAAGGATTTTTGAGATAACCTTATACAATACATTGCAGCAAGAAATTGGTCTGTAGTCTTTCATAGTCAACGCCTCCTTCTTCTTTGGTATGAGTGCCAAAATCGTCGAATTAACTCCTTTCGGTAAGAAACCAAACTTGAAGAAAGATCTTATCGCAGCAAGGAAATCATTACCAACAACTGACCATGTCTCCTTAAAGAATTCAATCGTGTATCCATCCGGTCCCGGCGCTTTTTCCTTTGGCATAGAAAAGAGGACTCTACGAACTTCTTCCTCTGTAACTTCATGCTCAAGTAGATCTTTATCAGCATCACTACACCGAAAGTTTATGGTCGTTTGTAAATCTTCTATCTTCCACGACGAGAAATCCGGTGGTACAATATTCATAAACTCCTCAAAATGGCGAGTAGCCTCCCTTTTTATTCCTTCATAATCTGAGATAACTGATCCATCTAAGCCCACCACTTCTCTGATATTATTCCGTTGCTCCCTGGTTTTTATCGCATTGAAGAAAGCCCGAATGTTTTGGTCTCCCATTTTTAGCCATTTCAGTTTGGCCTTTTGCCTTAGAAACTTCTCTTCGATCTCAGCCAATCTATTCCATCTCTGAAAAGCAGTTGCCTCTTCTTCCACGGATTTGGCTGTGGAGCTCATCATCGTCACCTCTTGCAATTCACAAAGCTTTTGGTATGCTTCCTTTGTCCTCCTTGTAATGTCGCTCAACATTTGGCCTCCTATCCTTCTTAGCCTTGGCTTAAGCTCTTTAAGCTTCTTAGAAAATCTGTAAAGAGCTGAGGTTGATTGGAACAGCTCATGAGATTCATTCCATACCTCTGTCACTTTCTCAATATAACCCGGTGAAGAGGTCATCACGTTAGTGAACTTGAAAGGCCTTTTCACCTTGATCTTTTCTCCATCAATATAAAAACGACATCTTGTGTGATCTGAGCATCCTCCTGCCTCGAAAACATAATATGCATTCATATAGCGACTGATCCATTCCCTGTTAACGAGTACCCGGTCCAGCTTCTTACTAATTACCCCATCTGTTCGTTTGTTGCACCAAGTGTACATAAGTCCATGGTAATTTAGATCAGTTAGTTCACAGTAGCTTGCAACCTCTTGGAAATCTCTCATCCCCGCAGGTGTAGTTGGCGAACTTTCATACAGAGAGTGCTCTTCCCCTTTTAAAATCTCATTAAAATCTCCACATATCATCCACGGTTTCCCTTGAAACATCGGAGAGTCGCAATGACCCCTTAGATCGTTCCATAGGATTTTTGTTTCTTCAACTGTATTCAAAGCGTAAACAAAAGAGATAAGTTGTTCTTCCTTTCTCCCTTCGACTAAAACTGAACATGACAGTATTTGTGAAGATTTGAAAAGAGGTGTGACCCGCACGTTCTGCTTCCAAAGCAACCACAATCTTCCTAAGCGATGGTGTTCATAATTTGTCATACATGACCAATCATTAAAGACTGTCGTTAACAACTTCTTTGCCTTTCCTTCCTTTACTTTTGTTTCTATCAAGCATCCAAAATCAAATCCACTCCGCTCAACCCAACTCTTCACCACATCATGCTTACTACGCTTGTTAAAACCGCGGATATTCCAAAAGAATCCCGACATATTAACAATGTTTCCGGGTAGTGACTTTATTTTGATTACCTTGGTTATTAGCCTTGGTATTCACATTAATAGCACCAGTTGAGGACCGCTGAGCCTCCTTCACAGCTAGCCTTTGTGACTGCCTCGTACCCAACTCTCCCGTATCCGTTTGTCTTACGTCATGTATAGAGACAAATTTTCCACTTCTTTCACAACCTCTTGTTTCTCCACGTTCTTTTCTTTCATAATATTATCTATTTTTCCTGCTTCTATCTCACCTTCCTCCACCTTCTCCTCCATATCGTCCCCATTTTCATCTTTTCCACATAAAGCCAAGTAGCGTGAATTTTGAAATATGCTAGCATCTCCATATTTCGAATCTTTTGATACTCGTCCCGGTGATTTGCTTGTTTTCGTTGGAGTGTTCCAGCCTTCCACCATCTCCAGTTCAACTTCAGTTACCTTGGAATCTTTCGGTTCCATAATGGCATAGTTCTCATCTCTGGTTGTACTTCCTCTGTGATCGGACTCCATTTTGTGATTATCACAGGGACATCACACAAATTCCACATACCTCTTCTAAGTACCCTCTTCCTCACAGCCTCGTCTTTGATTCGAAACTTTACTGTGGTTTTGTCCACCACAAACACATCAATCTTAATAGATTTGTCTCCTAGTGTCCATATTTTGTTGACGAAAAGATGGATATTCCCAACGTAAGGTGCTGTTGAAAGGAATTTACCTATCAACAAATCCTCCCATAGGGGTGGCGAATCTTCCAAAACTTCATTAGGAACGGTAATAGTGGGAATTCCATTCACTTCAGAGACTGTGTACTCATATTTGATCATCTTTGGATTCGTTTGAACCACATCAGACCATGATCCTGTCTTCATCTTCTTCTCATCTCCCTTACGGTCGACATCTACCTTTTCACTAGAAACCTCAGACTTTCTCTCCGAACCTCCAATCAAATCGTCACCCAAACCCACTGCCACTGTCACAGAGCTCTCTGGAGTCGTATGGACGTCAAGCCGCGGCGGAGGATCCGCCGGCAAGGCCATTCGTGCAGCTAACGAAACCCTTGAGTCAAAAACCCTAATCGCACTTTTTTCACCCTCTTAGCAAAACGGAGTCAAAAACCCTTTAGCATCCTTCTTTCTCCTTTAAAAGGGGTGAAACACGAGGACTTCCCGGGAGGTCACCCATCCTAGTACTAATCTCGCCCAAGCACGCTTAATTGCGGAGTTCTTGATGTTAGGTTCAGCAGTTTTGAGCATCCCATGCAACTCAGTCAAAGTCTTTGTCAAGTTGTTCATGTTATATTTCATAACAAACTGATCATAGCTTGACGGCAGTGACTGCAGAATGATGTCAGTAGCCAACTCTTGGCTAATGGGACAATCCAGTTTCCCCAGGTTATCAATATAACCCATCATCTTAATGACATGAGGACTAACTGGTCCGTCCTTTGGTAGCTTGCACTCAATTAGAGACTTAACCGTCTGGTATCTCTGAATTCCTGCCTGCTCCTGAAACATACCTTTCAGGCCAGTGATCATCTCTATTGGCGACTCCACGTACTCATATTGCTTCTGCAAGTCCGAGTTCATGGTAGCCAACATGAGACAACACACATCGACCACATCATTAGAATGTTTATCCCAAGCATCCTTTTCTGACTGCCAGGCATTGGCTCGGTACTTCTTGGGGAGAACTTTCTCAAGGACATAGTCCTTTTTCTCCTGTTTAACAACAATTCTCAAGTTCCGATACCATTCAAGAAAATTGGATCCATTTAACTTGTCCTTCTCAAGGACGGATCGCAGAGAGAAATTGTTGTGATGGTTTGCGTTAGACATAGCTGAAAAACAATAGATGTTTAGTTATGATGTTCAAGAAATGAGAAATCTTAACTATTAAGAAGACTCACATTATATTCAAAACAATGTTTCCTCAAATGAATATAATGATCCAAGACCCATACTTCACTGAAACTTGAGTGAGCCACTGGCTATCGCCCAAATTTTAGTTATCTAGGTAAGCAACAACTTTGCTAGTTATATCCAATATAACTCTTGGTTGTGGATTGACATCTCATGTCCAATCCACCTGATGTCTCTGGGCCCAAAACGATTTTGATAGCCCATTCAAGTAAACCAATCTTTTGAGTCATGTAATTGTTGATGTCTTGCACTGCAAGTCCATCAACACGATTACCTCCTGTCTTACTCATGTAATTGTGGACATCTTGCACTGCAAGTCTATCGCACTATGAAACAAGTCTTGACAGTTGACAAGATTGGAAAGACATCTAAACATACTTGATATTTAGTTGAGGAACTGAACTGATAGTCTAACGCATATCATATATGCATCCTAGAAAGTTTAGAACTTCTAAAACATCTAATCTAAACAATCTAAGAAGTGGGTTTAATTCTGGTTTGGTTATGTAATCGCAGGTTCAATAACCGAACAATTCAATTCTGTGTCGATCGACGCTACATTAGCATCGATCGATGCAGCATACCAGAACCAATGCGATAACCGATCAATCCAATTGAACCGGCTTTGATAATCGGTTAGCATCGATCGATGTTACATTAGCATCGATCGTTACCAACCAAATCAAATCAATCGCAATCAATCGGTCTAACCAGCTCAACCAATCGCAATGACCAATTCAATCCAATTGAAACAGTCGCGTCACCTTGTGTCGATCGATGCAACACTTGTGTCGATCGACACAATGCGACTTTCACCTTGTGTCGATCGATGCAACACTTGTGTCGATCGACACAATGCGATTTTGAAGCTGATCTACGGTTGTGTTGATCGTTGCATGCTAAAAGCAACGATCGATGCAAGGCGAAAAACTCAGCGTACGATCGACTAGAAACCTTAGGCTCTGATACCACTGAAGGAATTTCTAGCAGTTCCTAATCAAATTAGGCAACCCTAGGTATAAATTCCAAGCCTAGGATCTAGGTTCCATGCTTAGAGTCGAATCTACATTCCAGATCTCGAATATACCTGGATGATTTGCAGCGGAAGATTAACAGGGATTCGAGATCGATATCGCCTCAAGTGTTGCGCCTCTACTGGTATCCACACGCACGCAAACTGGAACAGACGGGATGCTAGTGCCGTTAGAGATCTAATCTCTTAGGGTTACCTGCGTTTCTGTTCTGAGTTTCTGGGTCAATTTTCGGCTCAACTTCTTTTTGACTCGTGTGTCACATATCTTATATATGTGCATTCGTAAAACCCTAGTCCTGTGTCGATCAACACAGATATGCAACGATCGACACAGACCGATTAAACTCTTGTGTCGATCGAAACAGATACTGCATCGATCGACACACTCTTCAGAAACGTGTATAACAATTATACATTTATTAGATCATTCCAATAATGACCAACCCTATATAAAGCTTCCAGTTTCTTTAGGTGTGTGACCCTGTAGGATCATGTAACACTAGCAATGAGTTCTAAACTCATAGATCATAAGTGGCTTCTAGCAAAACATTATGATCACCTTGTATTACATGACTTCTTATCTCGACAACACAACTATCTCTAGAGTGATTACAAGTGTGATTTCAGGACATTCCCAACAAAAATTACCAAAATGCCCCTCATCTTCCGAAAATTACGAAAATGCCCTCCGTTGACTTTTCTGCTGTCCGTTGACCATTTCTTAACACAGTGTGTTACACCTGAGTTGGACAACGACTCAACCATTCCTCTTCTCTCTCGAAGTGTTATCCGTGCTCATAGGAGACACCTCAGAGAGCTCCAGGAATTAAGATGGCCTATCAAGATATCCAACTGCCTGCGTGGGAAAAGAAACGGTGTCGAGAAAGGAAGAATATCGACTTGCCCTTGTGTGGTTCATCGGTATTGGCTAGACTTAATCCATGAAAGAGTCAAAGGTGACGGTATATGTGAATCTTGTTTCTGGTCTATTGAAACTTCAGCATTCTTTTTGATCATTCCAATTATTTTCTCTAAGTGGACTGACCTCCGTGGATGGGGCGAGGCTGTCGGAAACGGAAAACGCCGTCGTGTGGGCTGACTTTAGTTGTTTTTAGTTCATTTTTTATCTTATATATTTAATGTATGTATGGCCTCACGCTTACTTCTATCCACAATTCCATTGTTTTTTTGCGTTCCTTACTTTCGTCTTTGCTGGCCAATTTGTTATCCACCGAAACACATGTGATACGCTTCGATAAATAAATCAACTAACAAAAAATTACTTTATTATCGCAAAACCCGACGTCTACCTTAACCATTAAACTTCATGTCGGATCAAAATAAATTATACTAACCCTACACGATCAATCCATTCTTCACCTAGACACAATCAATCCATGCTCCACCTTTTCTCACCCATAACCGAACAATCTAACAACTGAACAAAACCATCGCCCCAAAATCATAAGAATGACCATTAAATTACTTATCCATAGAAATTGTCTCCCAAAAATTCACCACCTCTCCATAGCTCGACCCCAATCATGCCATAGCTCAATTGATTTAGATGTTTATCCATTCTCTGGATTGTAGCATCTGGTCTAGATCATCTTTAAAATCTGGAGCTAATCTCCATCATCCGATTACCAATAAGCCGAAATGGCCGCCTACATTTTTCCTTTGTTTTTTTGGCAATTGAGATTTATATTAAAAACCCAAAACGGGCCATAAGTACAAAAGCCTTAAACCAGATTACAAGGTTTTATGAAAAGCGAAATGGACACGCGTCACTTACAGGAGGTGGCCGACATGCAACACCGACGCCGGGAGGTTTCCCAGACCACCGACGCCATAGCATGAACCTAGAATCAAGCTTGTGCCTTTGGCGACCATCTTCCCACCCAAACGATTTGCCATAAAATTGCATAAGGAAAGAAAACCGTTGATTTGCTCCGCCGTAGATCTCCAGAAGTCCATGTAGATTCGCGCTGGTGGATCCAAAACAAAGATCCACCTATTACCGCCTTTACAACGCTGGGAAAACGAAGAAGGGAAGAAGGCTAACGAAATTTGAATCCATCTGACCTACAAGAGTTTTAACGAAATCATGAATTAAATCGATTCATGGACAACGAAAAACGGGGAAGAGGACCGAAAGAGAACCCGATATTAATCGGGATTATTGAACTCAGAACAGACTGTGAGAACATAAACAAAAAGCAAAACCCAAAACGAGTTCGGGAATTACAATCACGATCAAACGTTGAGACAAAAGATAGAAGAGAGAGGTGAGTTGCAAGTCAACCAATAAAAACAATATATGTGAATCTGGTTAGTATGTTATAGTTAGACTAAATTAGGACATTATGATTATTTCCTACACTCAAATCACTCAAAAAGATACAAAAACGCAAAGACTTTTCAAAAGATATTAGAATGCAAGAAAAAAAAAAAAAAAAAAAAAAAAAAGATATACCGATTGCAATACACCCATATTGTATGACTCCAAAAGACTATTTACAACACGTTCAACAAAATAACGCTTAGAAAATAATAATTTCAGATCTTGAATCATCAGATTCTTTGTGAAACATAGATCTTCACTTAGGTTCAAGTGCTTGACACTGATTGTCGGTGTGATATCCTTAGCGCCTCCACTGGTGAAGATAAACATACCTGTAATTTACGAATGCATAATGCATTGAAGCTAATGTCAGAAACAACTGGCACTGAAGCTAATGTCAGCGAGCGATTCCTCAAAACGGGCAACTATTAGTGCAAATATTACTTTTGGGATAACTGATTGTTTCCCCTACTCGATCACATGAAGAGAAATCAATGTAGATGAAATTTATAGAAGTGTTCAATCAAAGTGAGAATAAAGAGAGTTTGACTCAGCGAGCACTAGAGACTTTCATCAAAATATATAATTCGAGTTTAACAAACATTCATAGGGACACATGTGTGTCCAGATCTATATTGATTGAGCTAATGTAAGGTTTTAGACATCTTTAGTTATATAACTTCACAAACCTTTCTTCTCTCCTAAGAGATGTCCATTGACCAGCTTTTGATATCACGGTGACGAGGAAGGATACTCTACTGTGGAGTCTAGGATCAACGATTCAGGGTATAATGGGTAGAGATCACAACCAGAAACAGAGGATTTCATTGTTGTTGCTGTTTGATCGGTCACTCCAGAGGTGCTCGAGCTTCCATGTGTATCAATGTCCCTCAGCTTTGACACGCTCCAGGTATGTCCATATAAACCATCATCTGACATAACCTGTGTTACTTCGATCTCCCCATCAAGCATTTTCACAGCCTCTGACATGGTTGGCCTTAAGGAAGGAGATGAGTTTGTGAAAACAAGAGCAACTTTGATCATCCTTATTGCTTCTTTGCTGTTGAAATCCCCTTCGAGCTTTGGATCTACGATCTCTATTATGTCCCCCGTCTGTTGTAGCGTTAACGCCTGAGATTTTTATGTAAAATTGGTTTCAATAAACTTATGGAAATAGAATACAAAGATCCAAATAACTAAATTGCAAATCAGATACGCTAAAGCTAAAAGAAAAGCTCCATGGTTACCCAGTTGATAAGTGAAACATAATCAACACTTCCTTTCTGTTTCGTATTACTCTTCCCACTAACAATTTCCATTGCTACAACCCCGAAGCTGTACACGTCTGCTTTCTCTGTCAATTGACCCCACAATGCATATTCTGGAGCCATATATCCACTGCAGCATTAAAGAACCAAGAATGAGATATAAGTTGGCCATGGTCTTTTTTAAAATGTTATATACTTACATGGTTCCTGCAATTTTGGTGCTAATGTGACTGTGTTCTGCTTCATGGAGTCTAGCCAAACCAAAATCAGATATCTTTGCATTAAGGTCGGCGTCTAGAAGTACATTAGTTGTTTTTATGTCACGGTGAACCATCCTGATCATTGATCCTTCATGAAGGAATTCAAGCCCTCTTGCGATTCCTACACAAATTCTTTGTCTAGCTTCCCAGTCCAATTTTGGGGCGCTCTTTCCTGGAATTAGAATTGTAAAACCAAAGAAATATTACAATACTTTACATGTGATGACATACATTTACATTTGAATAAAACTCAACGCATATTTCCAAAAAAAAGATGAATGTATTATTTACCATAAAGAGCAAGAGCAAGAGCAAGGGAGTTTATTTTCCATGTACTCATAGACGAGCAACAACTGATTCTTCTCAACACAGCATCCATAAAGCTTGACAAGGTTTGGATGATTCAGACCTGAGATCATGCCTATTTCATTCACAAATTCTCGGTTTCCTTGGCATGACTTGGAAGAAAGCTGCTTCACTGCTATGATAGTTCCATCCGATAGCTCTCCCTGTACCAAGTTAATTTTTTCATTACAGAAATAAATAAAAAACAGCCATATTTGAGAAGAATTTGGCATCTGTTAAAGCATACTTTAAATACTGATCCGAAACCTCCTTCTCCAAGTTTGTTGGCTTGATCAAAATTGTTTGTTGCAGCTTGGAGTTGCCTCCAAGTAAAGCAAACGGTTTGCAGACCCTGGGCTCTTAGTTCTATTTGAACAGGTGCCCAACAAAAAATCATTAATAATGCTAAAACAAATTGGAATCATACGAACACTGTGAATTGTTATACCTTGTTCTCTTGTCTTCGTGTCTTCTCTGCATCTTCTCCGAGCATATATTCCCAAAGCCAAGAAAATAATTGTTACTAAGGTGCCCACTGCCCCCAAAACTTGGGAATAGTTAATGTGATGTTTTATTTTCTCCGCTGCAATTGAGACATTAAAAGTGTAAATATATAAATGCATTTACATCATATATAAACCAAACTTCAGAAAATATATTGTTAAAAGTGTTTTCTTTGTTTTTGGACCTCCGCATTTTGGATCCTGACCTGAAAATTTTAAGATGAATATGCCATTAGGTGGCAGTGTCAAGAAGATGAAGATGAAGCATAAAAATGAAACCATTTACAGAAGAAAAAAAGAAAATGATACTCTCAAATACTTTTGGCCATCTGAGAGTGAAACAACTCGATATGAAGATAGTCATATGAAAGCCAAACGATAAGGAGTAAGGTTGCTGAGGCAAATCTTAGACTTGAGAAGAGGGGAATGGTACTTACTGTGACACAAGGAGATTGCAGAGATAAGAGGACCATAATTTCCTCTTTTAGGAATGAGGGTTGTTCCTTTACCCGCCCAATATAACCGTATCTCTAACATATGATTGGTCACAATAACAACTTTCTTCTCTTTCACAACAAGCTTCTGAGTCCCATTAGCCTCCTTTTTGATGTTAAAATCTTTTAAAAACAATACTCCCTAATCATGGACAAAATGAAAAAAAAAGAAGCAAATAAACTTCAATCTTTCATGCAACTTGTTTTCAACAAATTGTTCAGTAAACTAAATAGTTACTTTACCTGAACATAGACATCAAATATGCGCCTGCCAACAGAACTGTATGGTTCTTTGTCTGAAAACTGAATCTCCATAAAATGGAGTTGCACATTGTAGACTCCATTTTCCAAGCAGAACGCATAATAAGTTAGAGAGAGAGCAGATCGACGTGCAGTCTTATAAAGATCGGAAGAACCTCCAGATGGTATTGACCAAGTTGAAATGATGTAGTTATCCTCATCGCTTGAATCATCCATAAAGTCACCTGTGTTACTGATTCCCCAATTGTCAAAGTGTTGATTTGTTGCGGCATTGGTTGTACTGTTATCAGCTTGATAAGTGATTGTACTCAAAGAGTTTTTAAGATTCACACTTTCTCCACCACAATTTATATGTAGTGATCGCTGATCTATAGTCAATAATTATTATAAACATCAGTTCAAAAAAAAAAAGGAGAGGTGTATGATTTCTCAATGTTAGAACACTTAAAATTGACATACAGTTCCTGCAGTTGACTGGATCAGCACATGGAAGAAGTCCAGTTCTGTATGACAAGATGTCAGAATATTTAAGCATCTCATCAGCACGAGACATTCAAACCATTTATATTTCCGTATAAAAAAACAAGAGATTACTAAGTATAATATGTTCTTGTTACAAGATAAAACCAACTCTACTTACAAATTCTTTAGATAAGAGCTCCGGTATGTGTTAATGTTACTGATTCAAAAAGAAAGCGAGAACATAAACAAGTTATAAACAAATATATAGAAGACGTATCCTATCTACCAAGATTTTATATATCCCGGTACCTCTTCTGGCAGCTAGACGACCATGAGAAATTGTTATAAGAGAGATCACTGTGAAGATTCGCCAACATATATAAAACCAACAAGAAGATCAGTGGACTTGGCAGCAAAATTCTTAAACCGTAAAAACAAGTGAATGCCTGAAACGTACATATTCGATTTGCTGTTGAGTAAAGCAGATTCAATGTTTCCAGAAAGCATATTGCCAGTCAAATAGCTGAAAGAATATACTTCGAGTGGTAAATTATATACCGAGTGATTACTGTATTATTCACATTAAAAGGTCTCCAACACTTTAAAAGTTTCAATCAGAGATTATAGTACGTACGTATATGTCGGTGCGTTTTGTACTCCGTGAACTTCACCAGTCAAGTTGTTAAATGATAAATCACTGCAGCAATTAGCGTGCAAAAATAGATGTATTTCTTTCGATAGAAACATAATTATGTTAATATTGTATAAATTTGCTATATAATTCATAATTCCCTAAAAGTTTATAAATAGATAATTTCTCATAATTGCATATCACTCTGATAGCAGGTTATCTTCTCTCTCTACAATGTTTTCTCATGTGTTTACTAAAACTTAGAAAGTATTCTTAAATATATTTAGTACCCATTTAGTAACAAGAGACTTACAGAGTCTTCAGGTCTGGCATATTCCATATGTAAGAAGGAATTGGACCAGACAAAGTCACATTCCTCAGAGTCCTGGAACAGGAAGAGAAACTTAAGTACGACATCCTTAGATAAAATCAAGTCTCCAGACGGAACAGAAAGCTTGAGTGGGAGAAACATACAAGTGTTTGATGCCTTTGCTAGATATATTCGGAAAAGAGTTTATCCCAGTCGTATCACTAATCCTCCTGCATACATATTCTATATGAATAACTTCATTTAGATGATCATTCTGTTATATATTGAAGGTAGTTCATTACAGTTCAGTAAGACTTTGTAGACCGGCTACTGCATCAGGAATAGGTCCTGTCAGACCACTTGCGAATAAATGTCTGTTGATCACAGGTTAGATGGTACAGAAACATAGACTATAAAGGGAAATTATATATACTTAGAGATGAAAGACAAGCATACATTTTATCAAGCCGAGACCAGTTGCCAATATATTCTGGGATGATTCCAGTAAAGTTATTGTCACATAACCTACTGCATGATGAAAACAGACATATAGTTAGCTTAGTAAAACTTAATCTCTTGGACTAGTTTATAGCTTTTGCCGAACTATCAATCCAGACATTTAAGAGCGTTTCATAATTCTCAAATTAACCCATAGTAGGAACAAACAAAGCATATATAAAGTTAAGGGAAATTGTCAACACCAATCAAAAGGGTTTAGTAAAAATGTAGGTGGTCCCTTCGGGAACTTCACAAATTTAGTCATCTTAAAGTTGAAAGGAATATTTTCAAAACTTCCAATGCTAAGTATAGCAACAACTTACACTTTTTCAAGGTTTACCAGTCTAGCGAGAGTGCTAGGAAGGGCTCCTGTAAATTGATTGGACGCAAGTTCCCTGCAAAACCCAGTTTCAGATCATAACTGTACTTTTCCCATGAAATGATCAAAGATTCTTGTGGTTGTTAACAAATGCTTCAAATGTAAAAAGGATCTTACAATGTGGTTAGGTTGGTCAAATTACCAAGCTCTTCAGGAATGGTGCCAGAGAAATTGTTTGCTTCAACCGATCTGGAAAATTTCATCACATTAGGTGTAGCAAAACTAAAAAACGGGGTATATACATTAACTATAGATCAAGACATACAAGTATGTCAGTTTCTTGAAGTCTTGTAATCCAGCTGGTAAGTTCCCTGACAAACGATTTGCGCAGACAGAGCTGAGGGAAAAACTCAAAGTTACTTAAAGATGAAGTTTTGGAGAGAGAGAGACAGAGACAGAGTGCTAACATGTAAGAGAGGTTTCGCAATAAAGCCCACTCCATTGGGATTGAGCCTGAAAGGTTATTTCGGCACAAGTCTCTGCAAAGAAGAGCATAAACTAATTATGAACAATTCCCATGGCTCTTCCTAGAGATTCTCTCTCTGCTCTATTTCTCCATCTTCAGGACTTTTCAAAATTCTATTAAAGTTAGCATTTGTCATCTTTGAGCCTTTTCAAAATTCTATTTGTCATCTTTGAGCAATTTCGATTCTAAATTGATAATCTCCCATGTACATTTAAGAAGCAAATCTGTGTGTGATAGTGATGGCAATCTCTTGGAACCTATACCCAAAGTTACTCAGAGTTGAAACCCATTCCGAAATTTTCTAAGAATTCTGATTCTGATTCGGTTTTCGGATCCGGTTAAAATTCTTAGGGTTTGTGTGCGGTTATTTATGAATTAGATTTTCTAAACTACATTAAAGAAACTACCGAAAACCTTATGAAACAATACCTTTATTTGAATATGAATGTTTTAAAAACATATTTTAATATTATATTATCTTGAAGTTTAATCTACCTAATAAATAAACATTAATTAAAATAATTTTTTTTTTTTATGAAACTGAATTGTTCATTCCAATCAACTCTAGTTTACCTTAAGAAATAAACTCACATGCACATATACCAAAGCAGACGCCTCCCTCCTTTGAAATCTTCTCTCCGGCCGGCTTTCATTGCCGTTGTCGGGGAGGTTCTCTCGCCGCCGTGTCCCTTAGATGGCTTCACATCAATCCGCCATTTCCGATGGTTTATCCCGGCTATTCTTTCCTCCGTCGTCCCCTGCTTCGTCTTGTGCCATGCTCGCCGCCGGACATCGTTGGCTCGCTTTTCGTCGTGGTACGCTCCTGCTTTATCATCGCCGGCGACTCCTCAACCTTTATTGGTGCTCCCGCTTGCCTCTTATGGTGAGCCTGTGTTTTCTAGTTTTAGATCTGGGTACTCATGGGTTCTTTGTTGGTGTGAATTCGTGCCTCGTCGTTGTTTTTCTGGGCCTTGAGTATGGGTTTCGGGATTGATCTTGGTTAGGGTTGTAGCTGGTTCCGGTTAATAGGTTTAGGATTGGTTTTGGGCCATTCGGTTTTAGTATAAGAAATCTCAGGCACCTCTGCTTTTTCAGACTATTGGTGATTCAAGGTTCGGATGGGTCATTTGTTTTAGTATCCTTTGTTTCGTTGCGGGTGTATGCTGTGAGTGCTTGCTCTCCCTTAGTTATTTCCGGGCTAGTTTTCGGGGTAGTTTGGGTTGGTTTGGCTTCATTTGATTCAGATTTGTGGAGATTTGGATTTCTTTTAGGCTTCTATCTAGGTGTTCATTGGGCGTATAGAAGTGCGTTGCAACCGTATCTGAAAGAGTCTTAGTGTTCCTTTTATGGGTTCTTCTTGTCGGGTTATGGAGTCTTGTTTCTTTGAGTCTGAGAGAGGGTCTCTCAGGAACTGTTCAGGTAGCTGATGTTATCGTTGGTGGGCCGTGGGCAACAACGGTAAATCTCGCTTAAGCATCTCCGCTCAAATTAAATTTTGCAGTTTCGGATTGATTTTGTTTGACCTTGGATTTTATTGATGGCTTTCTGTTTTAGTTGTAGGTTTATGTCCGGGGATATTCTCTTATTCCGCCGGATTGTTTCCCTTTTTTGGGCTTAGTTTTCGGAGAAAGTTCAATTCACCCACTTTCACAGAGCGCAACGAGGGCGTTGCGCACCAGGATCGTTATCATTGACAGTGTGAGCCCTCACTGACTCCACACGCATCCTCGGATTCGGCTCTGATACCACTTGTAACTCCCCGTCCGCCCCTACCGGTGAGTCACCCATCCCTCTCCCGGGCTCGTGGGCCCCACCCCTGTCCGACGGTCGGTGCGTTATTTTTGGTAGGCCCGACCGAGTAATTTACTGACCCTACAATCACCCCATGACCTTTTCCCATGTGTTTTGTCCTCACACACATGCTACCACGAATCACTTCCCGGAAGGTCACCCATCCTGGGACTACTCCAGTCCAAGCACGCTTAACTCTGGAGTTCTTTCAGGCAAGTGACCGGAAAAGGTAAGTGCACTTGATGATATAGGTAGCCAAATTAAATCTTTTAAACCTTTCCGCATATACCACAAACCGGGATGTTACAATGTTGTTCTAATTTTATAAATTAATAATTTTGAAAATATAATATAGAGTATAATATGTAACAACTTCATTTTTCATAAATCTTAATAATTCAATTCTTTTATTATTAGTTTTTGCACGACAAAGAAAGAAAGAAAATGTGTATATAGATGTTGCTTTTTTTTACAGTCATCGACGAAGTTCGTCCTAGAGTAAAGTGCTCTCAAGCACGGTTTTTGAGGCAAGCCGTTCTCACCTCCGTTTCACGCTTTCTCCCCGGCCGGCGGTTTTGCCGTTGCCGGGGAGGTTCTCTCGTCGCCGTATAGAGTAGTTGACACCAGCCCAAGCTCCTCTGCCATCGACGATAGTTTTCCTGGCTCCTTTCTCCGTCATCACGGTCTCTTCTCAAGGCTCTGGCTCCGTTTCTACTGTCACCCTTCGTCGCCTCCGCCCGGTGTGTGCGAGGCCATGGTGTCTTCACTGTCGCTTCCTCTGCCCGTTCGCTTGGTTTGGTGAGTCTATACCGTCACTGTCTATCTGGTTCTTTCCGGTTTGAGTGGGTGTGAGGTCAGGTCTGAGGCATCGTCTTTTCTTTATTTGGTCCGGGCTTCAGGTTTAGGTCTAGGTGTGGTCTAGTGCTGGTTCCGGTTATGGTTAGGGCTTGGGCTGTGGTCAATCGGTTTTAGTCCTTAATGTTTATGCCTCTTCTAGTTAGGCTTCAATTGATTCTTAGATCCACCTGACTGCTGAACGTGTCGTGTCTTGATTCGTTGTATGTATATGTGTTGAGTGCTTTCTAGTCTAATTTAGTTTCGTGATTATCTTGGGTCCGGGGTAGGTTAGGTTAGTTTGGCTTTAGGTGATTCAAATCTGTTGAGATTTGGTTTCTTTAGGCTTCTATCTAGATGTTTATGGGCGCATTAGTGTGCGTCACAACTGTATCCGAAAGAGTCTTAGAGGTCCTTGTAGTGGTCCCTTCTTGTCATGTTATGAAGTCTTGGTTCTTTGAGTGTGAGAGAGGGTCTTTCAGCATCTGTTCGAGTAGCTGTTGTTATCGTTGGTGGGCCGTGGGCAACATCGGTAAATCTCGCTCAAGCATCTGCGTACGGATCAAGTTATGCAAGTTCGGTTGGTTTCTGGTTGGTTTTGGTTTTTATCGATTGACTTCTGCTTTAGTTGTAGGTTTTGTTTTCCTTTTATAAGAATCGTTTCTGGGAATTTCTCTTTATTCCGCCGGTTTAGTTGTCTTTTTGGCTTAGTTTTCGAAGAAGTTTTTGCTTTATGCCGGTTCTTGTAATCCAAAACCGGATTCCACTATGTTTAATATAAAATATAATTTCAGATGAAAAAGAAAAGAAAAGATGTTACTATTTTTTATTTTATTTTTTTAAATCATGCCATATGAATTTTATGTTGATTCTATAATTTTCATCTTTTTCTTACTCTGCTTATTCGATTGTAAAATATCCAATCGTATATAGATTTGAGTTTCTATTTTTTCTATTTTGTAGTTTTCGTGTTAAACAGGTTTTATAATTTCCTTTTCTTAGTTGTTTTAAATTAAACATGATTTGTAGTTTTTAATTTTATAATATCCATTTAATTTAATTTATTTTATTTTTTTATTTTATATTTCCACGTTAATAAGCAAATATTAAAGAAGAGTTTAAATAATAATCAGAAAAAATTAATTTCATATTATCTTAGGTTAATTCATGACAGGTGTTATGATCTAAATTAACAGTTATATATATCAAAATCTGGCAAAATATAATTATTTTACTAGTATGATTCACTCCGAACACAAATATTATTAAATAAAACTTTAAAAATCATCAATTCAATTTAGTAACAATAATATTGTGAAAAATATCTATATTTATATTATATTCATTATCACTAAATACATATATATATATTATTATATTTAATCTATTTTTAAAGCATTCTATTTTTAAATTTAAAACTAATAGAAACAAAATAGATTATTATCTAAAATACATTTTTAAATATTTAAATTCACTTTGTAAACATTTTCATATTATTTGTAATAAATTATAATTATATAGTTGTATAAACATCAATATATAACTTCTTATTAAAAGTATATTACCATTTATATTTATCCAAATTCAAAATGCATATATAAAATACGAATTTACTATATAAAAGCATATTATCGACAGTTAATCATATTTATCAATATTAAAAGCTTATATTTCAAAAATATGTTTCTATTTCTAATTTTATCTTTTATATTATTTTATTTATTCGGAACTATGCATATATCCAAAACAAGTTAGAAATAAATTTTAAATCTAATATAATAACTAAAGAAATTGTCAACATAAATTAATGTTATTATAATAAATAAAGAAATTGTCAACATAAATTAAGAGTCAATGAGATCTCAAATCACTTCTCAGTTAATATAAAAAATATAAAGATATGACATGCTTAGGTTGAACTATCATGTAAATCGAAATATCCAACTAATCATCGATTTGTTATATTTCAGTATGAATCTGTATATAGACGACATATCATCTAGATACAGAGTATAACAGACTCAACTAACAATTGTAGTGTTAAGCTTATACTCTCTTGTATATAAACAAGTGTACAGACTCAGTTTAATGTTAATGAGAATTTCAGTATTCAACTACTTTCTGTTATGGTATCAGAGCTACTAAACTCTCTCTAAGATTCTCATTCAATCAGCTTCCGATCTTCATTTTTTTTCCTTACGATTCCTGGAAAATTTCATCGTTTTCTCGGGAATCATCTTCTTGTCCAACACCGTGTTCTTCATTTCAGTCTGTAGTGTTCAGCTTTCTTATCTCGTCATCTCAAAATGGGAAAGAAAGGAACCAGGCTCGGAGCTCGCGGCAAATCGACTAATTCCGGCGATCAATCACAGTCACCTCCTCCATCTTCGGCGAAATCAGCTTCGTCTAATCACGATCAACGATCTGGCAAGATCAATTTCGATTCTACAGATTCCGATTCAATCGATAGTCATCACAGTCCGTTTTATCTTCACGCGAGTGATCACCCTGGATTATCAATCACATCTGAGATTCTTACTGGAATCAACTATAATTCATGGTTAATCACAATGAAGATCAGTCTTGAAGCCAAAAACAAGATAGGATTTGTTGATGGATCTATCCCTCGTCCGAATGAATCCGATTCTCTGTACAAGATCTGGACTCGATGCAACAGTATGGTTAAAGCGTGGATTCTTAATGTTGTTTCACCATCGATACATGCAAGCATACTCTATTTCCAAGATGCTGCTGGTATTTGGGATGATCTTCAACGACGTTTTCATAAAAGCAATCTTTCACAGATATACAATCTTGAGCAAGAAATTAACTCCCTTCGTCAAGGTACTTTCTCCCTCTCGGAATATTATACTAAGAAAGTAACTCTCTGGGAACAACTTGCTTGCACCAAGAATCTGATGGAAAATGGAGGTTGTCGATGCTCTCAAGTACTTAAGTTGTTAGATGATCAGGAAACAACTAGGATTACACAGTTCTTGATGGGTTTGAATGATGAATTTGCCAATATCCGAGGTCAAATCCTTAACATGAAGCCTCGTCCTACACTCTCTGAGATGTACAACATGTTGGAATCAGATGAGTCCCAAAGGCAAAGGATGATTACAAATCCAAATCCATCTGCGTTTGCTATCAGTTCATACCAGAAACCACAGACCAATACAACTCATGTTCAGAACCAAAAGCCTCGTCCTACTTGTTCACATTGTGGCATGGCAGGACATCTTGTAGATCGTTGTTACAAAGTCCATGGCTACCCACCAGGATGGAAGCCAAAATCTCAAAGAAATGGACAACAACAACGCTACAATGGTCCTATATCAGCGAATCTAGCTCTTACTGATTCGGTTTCTGATAATGACAAAGGTGTTGCTCTATCCACAGACCAGATACAGAACATCGTAGCATATCTGAGCTCCAAGCTACAACCATCAACAACAACAATCACAGAGATACCTGCTGACCAAAATCCATCCAGCTCAAAGCCAACCATTTGTTCAGTCTCGGGTATCTCCTATCCATCCATATTCTGTTCTTTATCAAGAGAGAATCGATCTTACTTCTATTCTCTTTCTGATAGAATATTGAACATGAATTCATGGGTCATTGATTCTGGAGCTACTCATCACGTATCTTATGATAGAAGTATATTCAATACTTTTACATATCTCAATGATACGAATGTGAATCTTCCTAATGGAGTGTCTGTGAAGATCATTGGCATAGGAGTAGTCAAAATCAGTGATCAGATAATTCTTCATGATGTTCTGTATATTCCACAGTTCAAGTTTCATCTGCTAAGTGTTAGTGCTTTAACACAACAGAGAAAATGTGGTATATGGCTTGATGCTTTTGGTTGTGAAATTCAGGATCTTTCCAGGGCATTGACGATTGGGAAGGGTAACCTGATCAACAATCTTTACTTCTTGGATTTGGAGTACAAGACTAAAGCTACAGCTGAAGCTACTTGCTTAAGTGTCACTAAGGATTCAAGCATTTGGCATCTTCGCTTGGGACATCCCTCTTATCTCTTGTTAGATTCAATGTCAGAATGTCTGTATATATCAAAGAATAAGAATGTCAGTCAGATACACTGTAAGGTCTGTCACCTAGCCAAACAGAAACATCTGCCTTTTGAGATTCGAAATAATAGACTTGATTCACATTGACACATGGGGTCCCTTCTCAGAGACATCTTATGATGGATATCGATTCTTTCTTACAATAGTGGATGATAACTCCAGAGCTACATGGGTATATCTTCTCAAACACAAGTCTGATGTCCTTACAATTGTTCCTCAGTTTGTGTCATTAATAGAGACTCAGTTTGGATCAACAATCAAAGGTGTTAGATCAGACAACGCTCCGGAATTGAACTTCACTCAGTACTACAAAGAGAAAGGGATACAGGCTTTCCACTCTTGCCCAGAAACACCACAGCAGAACTCCGTTGTAGAGAGGAAACATCAACACCTCCTAAACGTAGCTCGGGCCTTGATGTTTCAGTCACATGTTCCTATTCGTTATTGGAATGAATGCGTAATGACTGCGGCCTTCCTCATTAATCGTCTTCCTTCCAAGCAGCTTCATAATCAGTCACCTTATGAGATCTTGATGAAGAAGGCACCTGATTATAAGCTCCTGAAGACATTTGGTTGTCTAGCATACGCTTCTACTTCAACCAATCTCAGACACAAGTTTGCACCAAGAGCAAAGGCATGTGTGTTTCTCGGATATCCTGCAGGGGTCAAAGGTTACAAACTCCTCGATATAAAACACAACAATGTGTTCATATCTCGACATGTAATCTTTCATGAAAACTTATTCCCCTATGCTACAAATCCGATTCCTAATTCATTCACAGACATATTCCCTTCATCATCGATCAAGAGTACATCAGTACATGTTAATGCTAAGCAAACAAAGGATACAGATGTTACCATTGAAGATTCTGATGATGAAAGTAATGAACGAATCATTGAAGCAGAGGATGATGATGATAATGATGTTGAAATCATCCAAAGGAATCATGGTAGAAACTTGAAGAAACCAGCTTATCTACAAGATTACCACTGCTACAATGTAAGCACAAAGATTCCTTATCCAATCTGCAATTTTATGACTTATGGAAAGCTATCTGCTCCTTTCCATTCTTTCATCATGGCCATTACCAAATAATATGAACCAACAACCTTTACTGAAGCTAAGCGGTTTGAGGTTTGGAATGGTGCCATGAATGCAGAGATTATGGCATTGGAAGATACACATACTTGGAAGATAGTATCTCTACCAGACGATAAACAACCTATCGGTTGTAAATGGGTGTACAAGGTGAAATACAATTCTGATGGCAGTTTGGAAAGACACAAGGCCCGGCTAGTAGCCAAGGGATATACTCAATAGCTAGGCTTGGATTATGTGGACACTTATGCACCTGTAGCAAAGTTAACATCAGTAAAAATGTTACTTGCAACAGCTGCAATATTGGGATGGTCATTATCTCAGCTTGATGTTTCTAACGCATTCCTCAATGGAGATCTCTCAGAGGAAATCTACATGCGATTACCACCTGGTTACACAACCAAACACAAGAGTCTACCACACAATGCTGTCTGCAAGCTAGAGAAATCACTTTACGGCTTGAAACAAGCATCCCGCCAGTGGTATCTAAAGTTTGCAGAAACACTTCATCAGCTTGGATTCATCAAGAGAAAAACAGATCATACACTCTTCACTAAGGTTCATGATTCTATCATTCTGCTGGTGTTAGTATATGTGGACGATATAATCATTGCAGGTAACAGTGATGAGGCTGTTGACATGTTGAAGACTCAGCTCAAAACATATTTCAAGCTCAGAGATTTAGGAGTCTTAAGATACTTCCTCGGATTGGAAATAGCTTGGTCTTCTTCAGGAATATCAATATCTCAGAGGAAATATGCGCTTGAGTTAATTGATTCAGCAGGCCTTTTAAGCAGCAAGCCTTCCTCTATCCCAATGGAACCAAACCAGAAACTTGCAAATGATGAAGGAGATTTGTTTCAAGACAAAGAAGCTTACAGAAGGGTCATTGGAAAATTAATATATCTGACCATAACAAGACCAGATATATGTTTTGCAGTTCAGAAACTCACTCAATTCACAGCAGCTCCTAGAGTACCACATTACAATGCTGTTACTAAGCTACTACGATACATCAAAGGAACTATTGGACAAGGGTTATTCTACTCTTCTAAGTCTTCCTTGGAGCTCACAGCCTTTGCAGATGCTGACTGGGGTGCTTGCCCGGATTCCCGACGATCTGTTTCAGGATACTGCATGTTCTTAGGGGACTCTCTCATCTCCTGGAAATCAAAGAGACAGAAATGTGTGTCATTATCATCTGCTGAAGCAGAGTATCGAAGCATGTCAATGGCAGTGAAGGAGATTCTATGGCTACGGAACTTACTGCGGGATCTTCACATTGATATCAACAAACCAACAACTCTATTCTGTGACAACATGGCTGCTATCCACATTGGTAACAATCCCGTATTTCACGAGAGAACCAAGCATGTCGAAATGGATTGTCACTCAGTCAGAGATAGAGTTGAAGACGGTACATTGAAGCTCTTACATGTTCGAACAGATTGTCAACTGGCAGATCTACTCACCAAACCATTATATCCAGCGCAGCTCAAGAGTTTAGTTGGCAAGCTCGGTGTTTCGACTATCTACACAGCGGCTTGAGGGGGCGTATGAATCTGTATATAGACGACATATCATCTAGATACAGAGTATAACAGACTCAACTAACAATTGTAGTGTTAAGCTTATACTCTCTTGTATATAAACAAGTGTACAGACTCAGTTTAATGTTAATGAGAATTTCAGTATTCAACTACTTTCTGTTATTCAGACTTGTGTTATCAAAAAAAAAAAAACAAACAAACAAACTTACATCCACTCGAGGTATGGAAGCTTGGTCAACTGGGGTGGAAGTTTCCCTTGAAGACTAAGGGTCTTTAGCTCTCTGAAATCAATAAACTTGAGAAACTGAGTAGAGATCTAGGAAGAAAAGAAAGAACAATTAAGAATACTCACATTTTTGTTATATGACATGTCATGTTGTTTAAGCTACAATTACAAACAATGTTGTTTATTTTTTTTCCAATATCCAAAACAACATCATGAGGGTCTTCTTGTATCACTAGAGGAGTTCCTGAAAGGCAGTCTCCATCACTTACGTTGAATCTCTTGAAACCAAGTGTAGTAGCTATCTCCTTTAGCGCACTCACTGCATTAATATAACAAAAAAATATCGATTTTTGTTTTAAAAAAAGGAGAAGAAAAAAAGATCGAATATATATATATATACGGCTTCTGACTGTGATTATAAGAATTTTAGAACATGGCAATTCTTCTCATACATTCATCTGGATGAAGAACTGTTGAAGAGGCCGATGGTGTTAGAGTCGCAAGGAAGCTTGTGATGATGATGAAGAATAGAAGAAAACTCGAGACGACGATAGACATATCGATATTCATTATGTATGTAGTGATTCTTTGCATGTATGTGTACTAATTTATTTGATTAATGATAATGTTGTCATCTGCTAGCGATTCATATATATAATATAATGGAAAAATGTTACTGACATAAGTTTTAACGTTATCTTGGCTCGTCGGTGGATAGAGAGTAAAGATATTGACCAAAGTTAATGTCGTCGAAGTTATGGTGGTAATAGAGACATTCATGAATGCCTGATGTTTTATATATGTCTCCTTATGTGCCTGGTTGACTAATATTATCAGCTCAATTCACAATGTGGACGGTAGATTTTACGCATTCATTCCTAGTATAGAATAGAAGCATACGAATAGTAATTTCTTTAAAATGGTCTTCTTGGTTTTTAATAATTTTCCAAAGTGCTTTATAAAGAAGTTCGTTTTTGTAAAAGTCACAAATTAACTATGTTATCAGCAAAAACTAACATTGTAAACAGTTTACATATGTTTCTTAAATATATAATAGGTTTTGGAAATGTGTTTATCATCTCTCAATTAGCCTGGCTTAAACTAACGTCAACCTAATTTGCACAATTAGTCCATGTTGGTCCATATACACTTTACACTACAAGAAAATAAGCCTCTAACCGATGGATTTACCGACGGATTCCGTTGGGCATTACCGACGGGAAACCGATGAATCCTCGACAGGTACAGTTTTGTCGGATTTTCGTCGGTAATTCCCGATGGATTTACCACCAGTCCGGAATTTTTCGACGGACTATCGACGGAATCCATTATCCATCGGTTAGTTGTGGTTCAATGTAACCGTTAATAGATACATTAATATAGCCGTTAAGATATCCGTTGGACCGACCGTAAACAGACAGATTTCCGATGGATAACAACTATATCCGTCTGTTTGACGGATCATGATCTGATTATACATGAGTTGCCTGGGGATCTCAAAGAGTTTAACCATTGAGGCCAGACCAATACGGATCATAGATCGGTTGGTAAATTCAACAAGGAAGAAGGTGATACAAATGATAAAAGTGGTGTGGATTTGCAACGAAATTGAAGATGTCACTTGGGAAATATAAAGCAAGATGCGGGCTGATTATCCTGAGTGGTTTGCAGAGTATGAATGTGGTGAACACCTTGACTTGGATTCGGGGGCGAATCCCTTTCAAGGGGGGGAGAATTGTAACATCACCGATCCTTGCTAGGATCGGTAGTACGAGAAATGGGACCGGAACAACGGGCAAACGGTCCAGGGAGATCAAAGATAAGCATTCTGTGGTCGGAAGATGGCTAAGTTAGGTAGAAAGGAGCTTAGCCAAGTTGGAAAGAAGCTAGACAATGAGGGTTCAGCTGAAATGAGATGAACGGCTGAGCTGGATCAGCTGAGTCCGCTTACACTCACCTCAACTCAGCTGGGAGAAGTGTTAGGTAGTTGGCTCAGCTTGTGGGCTAGGTCAGCTAGTGACACTAGCTGAGTGATGGGCGGTTGCAAGACAAGGGGCATAAGGGCAAGCAGCACCAATTCTCCTACCACTTGAACCCCTTCGCCCAATAGGCGGTTTTGGAACAAATGACCTATATATACTTACGTCAACGGTTTTAAGGAAGATTTGGTGCGGTTGAAGGCAGAGAACCAAGGGCCGCGTGAGAAATCCAGGATGGATTCGAATTCGTCTAAGGATCATGGCAATTCAGCCGGAACACCCAAGGTGCGTTCAGGTTTCCTGACTGAACCGCGATCACGGCAAGGCCGTATGGTCGACGGTCGGTTGGTTCTCATCAGAACATTCTCTCTCTCTCTCTCTCTCTCTCTCTCTCTCTCTCTCTCTCTCTCTCTCTCTCTCTCTCTCTCTCTCTCACACACACACACACACACACACACTATAATATTCTTGATTATGAAAGGATGTCTTCTTCTAATTATCACAGATCGTGGATGGATGGTCCGAGGATTGATGCGGCGACAAACTTATTGCACACCGAATATGCATTCGGTATTATGGAATTCATGACGGCAGCATGTCGTCAAACAAATACGCATAAATCCGGTAAGTTAAAATGTCACTGTACTCAGTGCCAGAATTTTAGAAATCCTACGATTGACGAAGTATGTTATCACTTGTATTCAGTGGGGTTTATGGCGGGCTATAAGATTTGGTAGCTTGATAGAGGTCAAATTAAATCCCTATTCTACTGCAAGTGCACAGTTAAGCGAATGTAGTATTTCAGGGTATCGTATCCACAAGGACTCAAGTTTCACACGACAAATTATATGTTCTTCAGTTAAGCTAGGCCAACCAAGAGAAATCAGTAAACAAAAGCAAGTAAACTTATAAGTGTTTTCAATGGGAGAAATTGTTGGGATAGTGTCCTGAAATCACACTTGTACTCACTCCTGATGATAGTTGTGTGTCGAGATCAGACATTCGCATAATACTGGGCGGTTGCAATGTTTTGCTAGAAGCCTCTTGCAATCTGTAAGTTGTAGACTTACTGCCAGTATTATATGATCCTATAGGGTCACACACCTAAGCAAACTGGAAGCTTAAATATGGGAATGATCATTATGGTAATGATCATGTTAATGTGTATTGGATATACATTAATATCGAGTATATGGTGGTGTGTCGATCGACACATATCGGGTTTTCGAAACAGACGTTTCGATTTTATGACTTAAACGAGTTGGCCCGTTAAGAGTGATTCCAGGTCTTAATAAAACTTAGAGTTTCGACCTGGAAGAGCAGCCGTCAACTTTTTCTTGACAGAGAAAGCAGAAACACCAAAACTCAGAGATCCCAAAGATCCGGCACTAGCATCCCGGTTTCCAGGTTTGTGTGCGTGTGTATCTGGTAGAGGCAAAGCATCTGAGTCGCTAGATCTCGTTCACCAATCATTCCGCTGCTAGTTCAAGTTAAGAACGAGGTTGGTAATTTCAATATAACAAACCCTAGATCCTAGGCGCTCCAACAGAAAGGCGTCAGACTTAGGAAGTTCTCGGGAATTATACAATGCCATATACTTAACTAACCGGATTCAGATTAAGTGCAAGTTCAAGAACTAGAAACACAATGCTAAACAATCCAACTCTCGCTGAGATTGTTTCTATATCTAGCAACCTAGCGATCCAAATCTCTTTGTGATCCTAGAGTTCTAAACAAGCATTAAGAACAGGTTCTTCGGTTCACAATTCTCCTAAACCAAATCTCTTTGTATCTAGTCAAATTGCTCACACTAAGTTCATTCATATTATAACTCACACTCTCGTGCTAAGTTAATTATCTCAGATCTAAATCCTAGGTAATCAGTCCAGAATTCAGTATTAAGTGCAACTTAGGTGATAAACGATTAGATTTAGAATCCTAGTCAATCAATTATCTAAACATGCATAAAACCCTATGAGAATTCCTAAATCTAACTAGGTTACTACTCAAACATATTATCAGATAAACAATACATCATTGAATAGAAAACCAAAAGACTGAATAGATAACTAAAGGGGTTTGAAATCCTTCTCTCAAAGGTTACAAGTAGCAAGAACAGCCCCTTGGCACAAATCTTTCAATCTCCAAGCAAGAACAAAAGTAAGAACAAGATGAAATTGATAATGAGTCTGGAAAACCTAATTAAACTCCTACAGATATCAAGACCACAATATACTTCCCCCACACTTAGCAACTGTCCCAAGTAAACTCCACAATCAAATTAGGATATTCAGGTTCACCACACTAACCTCTGTATACAATTAGGTGCGTTCTCACAGAGGGAGTATCGATCAGAGGACACATGGACTCAAATCAATCAGTATTTGACCACCAAACTTTCGGTTTTTGGTTCCTTTCTTTTCCCTTTCTCCCTTAGCAACTGATTTTTCCCTAGTGGGTATCATTTTTTTTTATCAGTGTTCTTCCCTTTTTATTCTGGGTGTAACTTTGGACATGTTTCCATGGATGCACAATAGGTAATAGGGGTCTATACCACTCTCGTGACCACTTCGAAGCTACTAGCTTATCATCGGTTTTAATCTTTTTTAAAAAACTTTCAAAGGAGGGGAAAATCAGGAACCATTCTCCGACAGGATCATAGGCTGTGTCAAACACATCAAAGGAATCCGATCCAGAGATACCAAGCCCCCAAGTGAGAAAATAAAGTCAGGATTAGAGGTGAAGTTAGTGATGGATCCTCTAAATACCTGGTCAAATATGGGTGTCCTTGGTAAGTTGATCCGTTTGGGGTTTTCTAATAGTCATAGAGCTACTGCAAGTCTGTCCAATGGTCATTTAGTTCTTGTTCCAGTGAAAAATTTCCTCAAAAAATCATAGTTTCATACACATTTTGACTCAATAAAACAATTTTGAAAACAAATGAAAACAAGGGACTGACTCTAAGAAAACAAAACACAATGTCAGTAGCCACCTCCCCCACACTTAGACTGCACTGTCCCCAGTGCAATCGCAGCTTTGATTCGGAATAAATCAATCTGGAACCATAGATTTATTGAGTTAAAAAGTCGAACCTGAACACGGCCGATGTCGACCGACATTAAGCTTAGTATTGCCCGACATCGAGCTCGTGTGATCATATGCAGGATGTTCAAATCTGCCGTGGTTAAGTTCACGAGTTAGCACTCAATTCCTCACCTATTAGCTGCGTTAAATCACTCAAAACCACATCAAAAACAACAGTGGTGATGCATAAACTCAAATAGTCAAAGTTCCAAACAAACCGGACTGACAGAATGACTCAAAAGAAACATAAAAATGACTCAAGAGAAAGGAAAAAGAAAAACAAACGCAGAATCAGCAGCAAGTGTCTAGAAGAGTAGAGAGTCTCCATCATCCATCTCCTCGGAGTTAGCAGCCTCCTCTATCTCCTCATCCTCTGAGCTCACATGGTCAGGAGCTTGCGCTGGTGCGCGACGTCGTGGCTGTGGGTGGTGAATGCGCTGGGAGCGCTGACAGGACATGCGGTGAACCTTCTTCCAAATGCCCTTGAGAACACATGATGCCCACTTCTGAAATTGCCCTGGTGGCATGTCTTCTGCTGGTCCTGGAAGCTCGGGAAACCCATAGGTCTCATCTGGATCATCAGCATGGACAGCCTCATGCTCAGTAGCAGAGGCAGCAGCTCCAGAAGAATCTCCTCGAAGTACAGTAGAGCGTCGCGTAGCAGCCTTACAAAGCTCCACATTGGGCTGAAAAGAGAGTGAGAGAGTCTCATTGGTGATGCATGTGAGCTTGAGCTCTGGAAGGGGAAATAAGCGCTCAACGCAAGATATGTCATGGAAACGCCACAAGAACTGCCTGCCATTGATGTCTCCCTTGATCCATTGCATGCTTTTCAGATGTGTGAAGTCCATGGTAGGCCTCTTGGTGCAAATGGTCATCTGACTCATGTCGAGCCCAAAGTGGTCAAAGATGGGAGTTTAAAGACTCCCGACCGTCTCGTCTTAGTCACCTTTCTAGTGAAAGGCTTCGTCGCCTTCAAGGTCTCCAAATGATGAGTAAAGATAGCTCCCATGTTGACGTCTGCTACCAAATGAGCGTCCTCAAACTCACTGACATCAATACTGTCACCAATCCCAAGATAGAGCAACAAAATCTCAGCAATCCTCATCATCCCCGGCTCCATCTTACACAAGATAGTGTTGGCGAACACTCGGACAAAGTACCGTAGAACCGGATGTCGCACAGCGGACTGTCTGGTGGTCTGAGAATCATACACTCTTGTGCCAAAGTGTTTCCAAAAAAGCTGCACATCGGGCCAGTGCTCAGGCAAACTGACTAGCTCCCTCGTCCTGTCGAACTCGTAAATGTCACAAAGCTCATGGATACTAATCATGTACCTTCTGCCCTTGGCCATGAACGTCAATGTCCCTTCAGAGGCCTTCCTCACCACATCATTGGAGTAGTAGACACGGACTGTGACCATGAACTGTCTGACTAGCTCCGGGTGGAGATCATAATACATGGTACAGATCGTAGCCAAGCCAATCTTCCGTATAACCCGCAAGACATCCGATCGTATCTTCAGCTTGTTCATGGTTGTGACGCAAGGAAGCTGTGTGGGCTCGATCTTAACGCTACACCAAGCGTTGTAGAACAAGCTGTCATAATTATCCCAATGCTCTGAGATTGGTCTGTGGGTGCAGGCACGCTTCTTTGCTTCTACCGCATGCTCGTCTGCGAAGCAAGTGACACAAAACCTCCTCTCTTCCATTCTTGGCCAAGGTGTTTGGTTTTGAGCGTCGGCAGTGTCGCGTTTCTGCGATGATGGGCCAGAAGTATCGGTGTCAGCGGCTCTTCGTGGTCGTTTTCATTGGTTCAGAGAAGGCCTCATCTGCAACATGAACACACAGACACGCGAGCATGAGGTTCAACAATCCGATTTTTGCAGCATCATAATCTCATTAAATGAGTCCATATAATCATTCACAGCATCAAAACTAATCACATTCCACTACAAACTCGTCCTAAACATCAACAAATCGATCCAAATTCGAAGCTTTCTTCACTTGAACACGAACTGAAAATTGAGGATTTAAATTCATACCTCCGCAGATCGATTAAATAGATGCTAGAAATGAATAGAGAACGGAAAAACAAGTGGAATGCTAGAAACGAGAGAGTTGGCGATTTGTGAAGGTTTTTCCGCGAGAAGAGAAATGAAGAAGAAGAGTCGGGTCACGATATTTTAAGAGAACTTACCTTGATTTCATCGATGTCGACCGACATCCAGCTTAATGTCGGTCGACACTTACCTTTCTGTACTAGGTCGACTTCTCGAAATTGACCATGGTCGATTATCGTTCGTACTCGAAACTTCTTCGAAATCGATGTCGACCGACATCAAGTGAATGTCAACCGACATTGATTGCACTGTGCTACGGATCCTGCGAAACTTGACACAAAAACACCAGAAACAAAAGAAATCAAAGTGCAAGACCGAAAATCCTAGTATACAACTTACCAGTGGGTTTCCTCCCACTCAGCGCTTGTTTTTAGTCATTAGCTTGACTTTGTTGGGAGATTAGACTCTCGGTGGTTTCGACAGAGGTTGTGAGTGCCTCTGCGAAAGTCTCCTCATCCAAGGTGGAGAATAAACAGTATCATCGTGAGATAGTCCAATGAACGAAGGAATAGGATGTTCTCCTGCATTCATAGCAGTGAAGTTAGCAGAACTGAATTGTGAAGATGCATACCTTTGCGGTTGTGGAGTCCTGGAGATTTCTGCTTATGAGCAGTTGCAAGCTCTGAAGATGTTAGGGTGGAATCTTGAGAAACCACCATCCTCTTCTCTCCAGGATCAGAAACTGAAGCTTCACTAGTTTGAGCTTCTTGCTCCAGCTCAATGCTAAAGGCTTGACCGTCAATAGCATCCTTTTGCAGCTTATCCATCTTGAAGTGCAGAGGCTCATCTCCCAGGTGGAGATCCATCAGGCTATGCCTCACATCGATCCTTTCTCCAACAGTAGCTAAAAATGGTCTTCCCAATATCAGAGGATCATCCGGCTCACTATCGTACTTCAGCACCACAAAGTCAGTTGGGACTAAGTAGTTCCCAACTCTGAGAGGGACATACTCAAGAAATCCTCCTGGAATCCTTCTCGACTGATCAACTAGGACTAGCGAGATCTTAGTGGGTGAAAAATCTGTCATCATAATCTCTCTGCTACAGAGTATGTCATGAGAATTCCAGCAGCTCCTAAATCACACAAGGAGCGTTCGAATCCATCCTCGAAGATGGAATAATCCAGCACAAATACACTAGGATCTGGTAGATTCTTGGGGACCTGATTGAGCAACACGTCACTGACTCGTTTAGGAAGTACTAATACCCATTCTTTCAATTCCTCGTCCATGGGTATCATCTTCTCTAAGTATCTCTATATACAAGGATGATAGGGCAGAATATCAGCTTGTGGATCCTCTTTCAAAAGTCTTATCCATCACTTCCAGGTGTCTGGCTTCATCAAGCTCTTGTTGAGACTTCACAAACACTTTAGGGGAAGGTACTGGAGGCTTATAGGCCTTCTCTTCAGCAATACCACAAGATGTTGGTGAAGTTGGTTCCTCTCGCCCAGAGTGTCGACCGACGTTGAATTAATGTCGGTCGACATTAGCCAGTTCTCCATCGACATCGACTCCATAATCGGTCAAGCTCGATTTCCGTTGGTTGTGAGAACTCGAAATCGCATTTAAAGATGGGTGTCGGCCGACATCAAAGGCAGTGTCGGTCGACATTGGGGTTACAGCCTCGGGTTTTTTTACTATCTTCAACGATTTTAGCTGTCTTAATCTCAAATTCTTCTCTTCGATCCAGCCCATCCTAAATCTGAGCTGAACAAGCATTGATGTGGGTGTCCAGAACATTTTTTCCCTTTGACTGAGCTTGAAATCTGGTTCACTTGTGTATCCAGCTGCTTCATATGTGTGCTCAAAGACTCAAAATTGCAATTCAGCTCAGTGTAGACAACATCTAACTTCTTGTTGAAATCCACAGCAGTCTTCGTCTGACCTTCCAGCACTTGTTCCATCATAGCTTCCAGCTTACTCTCATGCACATTAGTAGCAGGAGGTGTCTGATAGGAAGATGATCCATAGGTCCTCTGATAGGAGTTATTCTACTGAAAAGGCTTCTGGTAACCAGCACTCTGACCATATCCAGAGGAGTTTTGATTGCTTGTGAAAGCACTTTTCTGTCCACCAGTGAAGAACTTGTTGCCTTGCTGATTCCCAAATATGTTTCCTTGAAATCCATAACCACCAATGTAGTTCACATCTTCTTCTGTGCAGCCTTCTTCAGGTCCAAACTCTTCAACATCTTGAGCAAAATGGACATGCTTCTTGCTAGTCAACAAGCTGTGAACAGTATCCAACTTGTTCTTCATCTCAGCTATCTGCAGGTGATCAACTTTTCCACCGGACTCTTTCCTTCTGACAGCATCCAACGCAGACTGGTACCAGAGATCCACACCTCTGAAGAAAATGTCATGCAGCTGAACTTCAGAGAATCCATGATGAGGACAGTCTCGTTGGTACATCTTAAACTTTACCCAAGCAAACTTAAGCGGATCCATAGGCGACTGAGTGAATGTCAGAAGATCCTGTTTGAGCTGATCAGAGCGAGCATCATCACAGAAATGTCGCAGGAACTCTCTCTTCACTGCATCCCAAGTAGTTAACTTCCCATGTGGAAGTTGCTTAAGCCAAGCTGCAGCTTCTCCAGCAAGAGAATATGGAAAAAGCTTGAGGAAAAGGAAATCATAACCCACTCCATTGTGCTTCATCCCAGTGACGAAGGCTTCAAAATCTTCAATGTGGTCTATGGGTTGATCATGCGGAAGACCATGGAAAGGCTGCTGCCAGTGCATAGTAGGTAGTCTTAAGCTCAAACTCATTCCTTTCAAAAGGAGGAGGTACAATTGCTGACCGGTTAACATAAAACTCATCTGGTCGGTTGTAGTCAGCAAGAGTCCTCACAGCAGCAGGAGGATTAGGTGGTTGTCCATTAGCTCCGGGATTGATCATCTGCCTCTCATCTTGAGGCTGTTCAGTTTCAGGGATCACATTCCCTTGGGCATCAATCCTTTACCCCTGATCATTGTATGGGTTATTATGTTGGTCTCTCAGAACTCCTTCAGCACCTGGTCTCAAGATAAACGATTGTTCATCATCCTTGTAGTTCTCTGACCCTTTCTGTTTGTTCTCTCAAGTTTAGCAAGCTCCTTAAGCCCGAGGTTTAGACTCTTCGTTCGGGTTGCTACGGGTGTGACGACTAGGCGTACACTAATCTCAAAGATGAAATCCGTGAGAGGTGTCGGGCGACACCCACCTTGGTGTTGGTCGACGCTGAGTGCTACAGTCGATTCCTGCAACAACAAAAATGAGCCAAACAAGAATGTGAGTAAAAAAGAAATAAAACAACTTAGACTAAACCTTAAAACAAAATCTATCGGCGAACTTAGTTCAATCCCCGACAACGGCGCCAAAAACTTGATAGAGGTCAAATTTAATCCCTATTCTACTGCAAGTGCACATTTAAGCGAATGTAGTATTTCAGGGTATCGTATCCACAAGGACTCAAGTTTCACACGACAAATTATATGTTCTTCAGTTAAGCTAAGCCAACCAAGAGAAAGCAGTAAACAAAAGCAAGTAAACTTATAAATGTTTCAATGGGAGAAAAGCGTCAGACTTATGAAGTTCTCGTAAATTATACAATGCCAGATACTTAACTAATCGGATTCAGATTAAATGCAAGTTTAAGAACTAGAAACACAATGCTAAACAATCCAACTCTCGCTGAGATTGTTTCTATATCTAGCAACCTAGCGACCCAAATCTCTTTGTGATCCTAGAGTTCTAAACAAGCATTAAGAACAGGTTCTTCGGTTCACAATTCTCCTAAACAAAATCTCTTTGTATCTAGTCAAATTGCTCCCACTAAGTTCATTCAGGTTATAACTCGCACTCTCTTGCTGAGTTAATTATCTCAGATCTAAATCCAAGGTGATCAGTCCAGAATTCAGTATTAAGTGCAACTTATGCGATGAACGAATAGATTTAGAATCCTAGTCAATCAGTTATCTAAACATGCATAAAACCCTATGAGAATTCCTAAATCTAACTAGGTTACTACTCAGACATATTATCAGATAAACAACACATCATTGAATAGAAAATCAAAAGACGGAATAGATAAGTAAAGGGGTTCGAAATCCTTCTCTCAAAGGTTACAAGTAGCAAGAACAACCCCTTGGAACAAATCTCTCAATCTCCAAGAAAGAACAAAAGTAAGAACAAGATCAAATTGATAATGAGTCTGGAAAATTGATATATCATGGATTTTACTGGTTTTCAGGCCATGATATAAGTCTTTACTTAAAGTCTTTTATGTGTTTTTGTAGTCATTTGTGTCCTTTACAGGTTTATGCACGTTTGGAGCTTATTTGGAGATATTGGTGCATTTTGGAGCCTATTGGGAATCTGTGCAGAAAAGACGAAGTCGGAGTCCATACTTGGAGTGAGTGTCGATCGACACTAAATGAGACTTTTGAGGAATTGCAATAAGGCCCAGAAGATTACCATATTTACAAGAAAGCCCAATTCATGTTTTTAACTATATAATTAGGTTTTTCAGCCACTTGTTAGGCTATGCTTTTGATCGCTAGGTTTTATCAGAGATTGAGTTTTGGGGCTTATCTTGTATTCGAGATAGACTTGATTTCGAACCCCAGTTTTTATATCTCTTTTATGCTATTTGGTTTTCTATTCATCATGTATGTTGTTTCAATTGCCATGTCTGAGTATATCTCCTTGTTAGGTTTAGGGATTCTCGTTAGGGATTTCATGGATTGTTAGTTTATTTGATTAATTTGGATTCTTAACATCTAGTTCTTCATCTAGGTTGTTCTTAATGCTGATTTCTAGACTGATCACCTAGGGTTTAGATATGAGTTAAATAACAATAGCGCGAGAGTGTGAGTTATAATCTGAATAAACTTAGTGTGAGCAATTTGACTAGATACAAAGAGATTTGTTCTAGAAGAATTGTGAACCGATAAAACCTGTTCTTAATGCTTGTTTAGAACTCTAGGATTCGCAACGAGAGTTGGCTTTCTAGGTTGTTAGACATAGTTAGTATTCACAACGAGAGTTGATTTGCTATATTTCTGTGATTCTAGTTCTAGAACATCGATATCTGAATCCTGTTAATTGATTGATCTGATTCCTTGATTTTCTGAGAACTTCCCTGAACCTGACACCTTCGTTAATTGCTTACACCGTTCACTTTGGTACTCTGATTTACTGTTTTCTTTACTGCTTTCACTTGTCTTGCTTTGCTTAATTCGATTACATATAGTCTATCGCGTGAAACTAGGGTCTCTGTGAGATTCAATACCTTTTATACTACAATCACATAGCTATGCACTTGCAGTAGAATAGGATTAAAACTCTGAGCCTATCAAAAACCTAATTAAACTCCTAAACACATTTTGGGGCTAGATAAGAATTAAGGAAAACTTCTGGGTCTTTTTGTAATTCTTTAAAAGTCGTCTTCAACTTGGCGTATCAGACTCTGTCGCGCTCATTGTCGACCGACACCAAGGTGGGTGTCAGTCGACATCCAATCGTGGCCGAGACACCAACTTCAGCTCTCTGCTCAAATCACCAGAAACGTCCAATAATCCAGCTCTTTGCTCCAAACGCAAGTCTACCTGTAGAAGAATCAATAGACTCGAAAAACCAGGTTAAAGACTCAATATACACAACTATATCATGGTTGAAAACCTATAAAAACCATGATATATCATGGGGAAACATCGTATTATGCAAGTAGTAGTAGAGTACCTTATGGCAGTACTAGTAGTAGGGAACCTTATGGTAGTTCTAGTGAACCTTATAGTGCGAATGCGGATTTTGGTGTAGGTACCGTTCAGATGGTTAATGTTGCATATCGAGAAAATATTCAGGAAGTAGGTGAATATCAAATTCCTAGGGTAGATGAGGAACCTAATGTAGAACCTAGGAGATTTTTTGATATGTTAGATGCAGCGAAACGTCCGCTTTATGATGGATGCAAAGAGGATCATTCGCCATTATCATCTGCTATTATATTAATGGACATAAAGACGGACTATAATTTGGCAGAGGAATGTGTGGATGCGATTTGTGATTTTGTGAAAAAAAATTCTTCCTGAAGATAATCTTGCGCCCAATTCATACAACGAGGTCGAGAAACTTGTTAAAAGGCTTAGATTACCGTACCAAATGATAGATGTGTGCACGTCAATTGTATGATATATTAGCGAGAATATGAATAGTGAATGGAAATATAAAATTTGTAAGCATCCGCTCTATCAAGATACAAGGCAAAAGATAATCTTCCGTTCAAACGAATGTGGTATTTTCTGTTAACTGGTAGGTTGAAGCGATTATACCAATCGGAACAAATTGCGGGGGAAAATGAGAGGGCATGCCAAGCATAGAAGAGGAGAAGAGATTTCACATCCGTCAGATGCTGAAACGTAGCGACATTTTCAGAGAGTATATCCGGTTTTTGCGTACGAGCCACGTAACCTGTACCTCAGATTATGCACTGATGGTTTCAATCCATTTGGGAGGCATGGGAGACAATATTCGCTTTTACCAGTGATTCTGACTCCTTATAACCTACCGTCATTTTTGTGCATGCGTTGAGAGTTTCTTAATGTGGACCATTAGCGATTTTCTGGCTTATGGTATGTTATCCGGATGGACAACGCATGGGAGGTTAGTATGTTCGTATTGTCAAGAAAAGGCTGATGCATTCCTGTAGAAGAACGGACGCAAATCATGTTGGTTTGATTGTCATAGAAGATTTCTACCTCGTGATCATCCATATCGGAGAAACACAAAACGTTTTACAAAGAAAAGAAAAGTGTTTGATGACCTCCTTACCAAGACAACGGTTCGGTTACTTTGGGGCTCTTAGAAACCTTTGGTGCACTAAGAACTCGTGAATGCGGTAGAAATGGGCATGAAAATATATATATATATATGCAGCTGGTTTATCCCACAAGTGGCACAAGCAAGTCATCTTCTGGGATTTACCGTATTGGAAGGACCAACTACTAAGGCATAATCTTGATGTCATGCACATTGAGAAAAAATTCTTTGATAACATCATGAACACTGTTTTAATTGTGCAAGGGAAGACGAAAGATAATGTCAAGTCTAGGCTTGAGTTGTCAAAATTTCGTGCTCGGCCTGAACTTCATCTTCAGAAGAACGAGAAACCTCCAATTCCAGCGTATTGGTTAGACTCACTATCGAAGGAAGAGTTTGATTATGCGACGAGTTAAATTCCCTGAAGGTTACGCATCAAAATTGCGTAATTGTGTTGACACTGATGGAGGAAAGTTTATCGGAATGTAGGACCATGATTATCATGTTGTGATGCAATGACTCCTACCATTTGCATTTGCTCATATCCTTCCTAAAGATGTTCACAAAGAAATCGCAACGGTTGTAGCTTTTTCAGGGATATATGCTCGAGGTCACTTACAGTTGATGACATCATAAATTAGGAGAAAAACATTCCTTAGATCTTATGCAATTTAGAGAAGATATTTCCACCGTATTTCTTTGATGTTATGAAGCATCTGCCCGTTCATCTCCCTGGAGAAGCTAGACTTGGTAGTCCAGTACAATATCGGTGGGTGTATCCTTTCGAGCGTTATATGTTCCACCTTACAAAGAAGGTGAAGAAGCCCGCTAAAGTGGAGGGTTCTATTGTGGCTCAATATAACAACGAATAAACTGCGAGCTTTGCCAGCTATTACTTTCTATCGCAAGTATGTACAAAGAGTCGGCGCCCAGCTAGAAACGATGATAGAGGCGAGAAGCAAATTTATCCGTCAGCGGTTCCCAGTATTTTTCAATAAGTTGGACGGTTAAGTGGAAATCGAATAACCGACAACTTACATCCCAGGATCATGCACACTTGCACAAGTATATTTTTACCAATTGCGAGGAAGTGTTCCAGTATGAGAGGTATATAGTTAAAATTGTATTTGTTATTGCATTGGCATTTGAGATTCATAGTAAGTTTTTTAATGAGATATTTGCTTCTCGTGGGTTATACATGGATGCTCTCCAACATTTTCATCCAGAATTAACAGAGGACGAGCGTGAAGCGCGTAAACAAAGAGACTTATCCATTTGGTTACACTTTTATGTAAGGATCTTTTATATGACATATCATCCTTTACAATCTCTAAGAACATGTATTTTACTGTTTTTAGAAAATCAAGCATGTCGGGCGAAAACATCTTCTTAGTATACACTGGTGTTTAAGAATAACTTATACTGAACAATCGCTTGATTCAGTTATTTATAAATTTTGTAGGTTTTGTAAATGTAATGATCCTATAAGCATTGTCTTTAAGGTATCATGTAAGTTCCGAACACGCAGAATTCCATAAATCATACCCTAAAGAAACCCTAAATCCTATCTCGTCAGAGATCCGTCGGTATATTTGAGTCAACACTCATTGTAGGTCCATTTACTTACCGTTTATTCAAAAAAAAAGTTTCGAAAATGGACTTTTTGAAAATTGTTCGAGGAACCGACGGTTTCCTGTCGGTTATTCCGTCGGAAAGCAAATTATAAACATAGGTCCGTTTTCCTGTTTTTTTTCATCCTCAAATCTTCAATTTTTCTTCTAAATCCTTTCTAATTCTATAATTTTCTACTACAAGCATGGACGTTGTTCGTTTACCTGTCGAGAACCGTACCACCATTCAACATATTATCGCCGCACCGGGTCGGGACTGTCATCTAACGCTACACCCGTCACGAGAAAACTGGGCCATTTGGTTCTGTTTTAATGCTGCTATTCAGTCCGTTGTCAGCGATGTTATCAAACGTCGCTGATCCGAGAATTTTATGGCTTACCGGCATATTAGTGGTGCTCTTAAAATTACTTGGTTCTAAATTCCGTATTTTAATTTACGTAATTCAATAATTTTCTTTTACTGTAATTTTGTTTTTTACGACTATTTTAATTTTACTCCTGATATTATCGGACAAGTGTAGCGGGAATTCTATTGGATTACTCGGCAGACTTTATAAATAAAATTGCGCCGGTTGCAACTACTATGGAAAAGAGGAGGAGAAAAACCAGCATGGATTCCGGATCGAGACTGGGACCGGATGACCGAGAACTGAACTGAGACGGATGACGGGGATTGTTTCGGGTATTAATTTTAAAAATTATGTATTTCTAAAAAATATCAAATAAATAAACTTATGTAGTATTAAAAAATAAAATTAATAGTTTAAAAAAAAATATTTTTCTGTTATGATTCATATATTTTTAAAATAAATAAGTGATTAAACATTTTAAAAATAGAAATAACAATATAAACAACTAATTCTTTAATTTTGATTAATAATAAAATGACACGATATATACATTGATTGGTTAGAAGTTTACAACTTTCACACATAGCCTACTGATTTCCAACCATATAAAATAAACTAAGGACCCAGGTTCGAGTCGCGGCGAACTTGGTTTCTATTTATTTTTTAGAACCGATGGATTCCCGACGGTTTTCACTCAGGCGTCAGGAATCCGTTGGTAATTTTCAGTAAACGGTCAAAAATGCAATTACTTTGCGTCTCTTCCCTATGAAATGTTTTGGTAATTATCTTTTCGAAACTTTAATACAAACCGACGGAAATCCGTCGGTAAATTTTGTATAAATAGGGTATAGATGTCTCATTGTTTTTCAACTTCTACACAACAACTTATACACTTCCAATAAAATCTGAAATGAACTTTGTGTACTTGTCCCCGGAAAACCGACTCTCCTACATTCGGGATATCACTCTACCAGGCCGGGAACGTCTTCTTGTTCTTGACCCGTCCCGCCAAAACCGGACCATTTGGTTTGATTACAACGCGTCCATACCTTCTGTCATCATCGATGTCATCTAGAATCGCTAGTTAGGGAGTTATCTAACTTACTACAATGTTCCTATCCACCTGAAAGCGGCATGGAGCGAGGATTTCTTGGTAAGTTTAATTTTTCACATATAGTTTTGTAAATATTTAAATTTCTAAAGTTATTTTGTTTTCAAATTACAGGCCTACTTTAATTTTAGCCCGAACATAATCTTCACTTTTTGGCGAGAATTCCACATGACAGCTAGGTGGGTTTTCCAGACCAAAATGCGGCGGATGCAGATATTCTGGAAAAGAGGAGACCCAAGAAAGTCATGGATTCCGGTCACGGAATGGATCCGCATGATCGACCAGAGGAATGAGACAGACGTCGGGGATTGGTTCGGGAACCAAGATTAAAAGATAAACTGACTCGTCTGTACTATTTTTTTTTAAATTATCTTTTCTTTTGAAATGTTATGTTTTTAAATTTTCAATAAATAAATAAAATTTTTTTTTAAAATTTACATATAATTATAACAACATATTAACATTTAGTTGTGTTACCATAACGAATATAACAACATAGCCGATTCGTTTCGGACCTTCATCAAACTGCCTAGTGTCACGGGTTCGAGTTACGGCTGTAATGGGTTTTAATCCGTTGATTTTTTAACAGACATTAACAATACAAATATGTTTAGGTATATAGTCTAACGAGAAATACGACATATGAAAATGGTTTCTGAGCTTTGTATAGTTCAATAAACCCGGGTTTGAGTCAAGACGAACCTGTTTTTTTATTTCATTTACCAACGGCTTTCCGACGGCTATAGAAATACTTTTCATCTATCCGTCAGTTTATAGACCGCCAATTGTTTACCAAAGTTTTCGAGAAACCGCCAAAATTTTTGGCCAAATAACTAGACCGCCAATTTTCCGACAGAAACCCGACGGTAAATGAATTATCTGTCGGTTTTCCATCGAGAACCAAATAATATTGACCGACAACATCTTATTCTTCCTCATTTCTCAGCGATATCTCTCTTGCTCTCTACTCTGGAGCTCTACCTTCTCTCTACCATTTCGTTCTGAATCCGGCCTCCTAACGACAATTCCGACCAACCAAAGCTTTATAATCATGTAAGTTTCTGTTTTACCATTTTAATTTCAATTAAAATTGAGTTTTTAGGTGGTTAGATTTTCGGTTCAAATGTGAATGCACTGTTCTAAAGATAATTCTAGGTAGTTTAGGTTGGAATTTAGTGATTTAGGATGTTATTTAGGATATTGAGTCATGCGATTTTTTTTTAAACATGTTTTAAAAAATTAAATCATTTTAAGCCATTTTCCAAACGTTTTAAAACGTTTTGACAGGTTAAAAATAATCTAAAATCCTATTGTTATTGTTTTTAGAATTTTCAATTTTTTCTTATACTTGTTTTAAATTTTTGAAATTTATATTAGTAATTTTTGAAAATTTTGAAATTTTATTTTCAGTTTTATATGTTCTACACTTTTTTAAATAAAATTATGAGCATTTTATAAAAAAAAAGAAATAATTTTTGAAATATATAATAATTTTATAAAATTATTATAATTTTTAATTTTTGTAAAAATTTATATAATTTTGTAAAATTTAAGAAATTTTATATACAATTGTTAACTTTTTTTATTCGTTTATTATTTGTAGGGAAGATTTTGGAGCGTTTGAGCAGTACTTGGCCTCCCATTCGGCTCAGTTACAGACGGCTCAGCCACGTCTGGAACCGGCAGGACGGTCTCGATCAGCTCATCCGAGACCGTCACAATCGAGACAGTCTCATCCTCGACATGAGGCTCCTAGTGGGAGCCATTCTGTGTCTCAGGTGCCGGAGACACATAATGGTCCGCTCTCTATTGCACTAGAGATAGCGGAGTTAGTCGATCAGCTAGGACGAGAGTTGGTCAAACGACTCGATCCCGATTACGAGATCATCGCAGGAAGTTATTGGTAAGTCTTTTAACTTCAAGAATTTCTATGTTATCATATTTGTTTTAAAGACGTTTAATGTTTAATGTTTTTGCGTTATCATTTTTTCGATGACGTCTTCGAAGATCACGAAGATCATCTTGGGCATGATGTACAATATGCTCCATTTCGCATATCCGACCTACATGGAGATGCCTTTATCGGATAGGCATAACTGGTTCTGCCAGTTCGCGGTACGTATCTTTGTTCTTTAACTTTGTTATATATTTTATATTATTAATTTATTAATTGTTAATAACAAACGTTATTTTTTTGTAGCAAGAGTATACTTAGGATAATAAGTATATTGTTCTTGTCGAAAAGGAGTCCCTCATGAAGGCAAAATCACATTATTCTCACGTCATCAACGAGTGGAAGCTGAAGTGGGTGGCAGTATATGTCCAGAAGGGAGTGAACGACGGGGTATGGAAGGGGCTGATCCGTCATTGGTCGATGCCTACTACGCCTACTACAGCATCGACCTCTTCGACGAACTCGCAAAACCATAAAAGTCAGAGAGGCGGTGTTGGGATGGCGACCTATAATACGGGAGCAAAGAACACCGTACAACGGAAAATTGAGTTTGTAAGTTTCTTTATTAATATTTGGGACATTTGCCACAATAACCCCCAAAATATGAAAAATAGCCCATACTTGAAGCGCTTGAACAAACCCATCTAATGTGTACGAGTTAGCAAACAAGTTCACACGCTTCACTGACTCAATCAACCGCTTGAAATCCTCTCTACCCCAAGGATATTTTTCAAATTTGGGCAAGTCAAAAACCATACGAGCAAGTTCAAATGGAAGCTCCTTTTTATCATCCTCACCTATGATGACAGTTGTTAAAATAGACAAATATGTAAAACGAGTTTTGTGTTCTGGTGACCAAGAAGAAACATCGTCCAACGCACCTTTCAACTCTTTCTTACAGGGGCTCTTCCTGCGTACCTTTAACTTCTTACACAACCCTTTATGCACCTTTTTTTCAACAACTTCCTCATTCTCAGGAAAAGGTGAACAGTTTAATTTTGTTATATTTTTGAACTCAGACAAAAAGAACCGAGCCGGTGTATTTCCAAACAAACACCACATCTCGTGCTTCTTCATGGTTTAATAAACAGACTTAATAATTTTATCGGATTGTCACGATCGATCGTGATCGGATTGTCACGCCTCGTCCCGTCGCGCCCGGCTTCGCGTCCCGATCGCCATCCCGTCCCGATCACTCGTCCCGACCATCGTCCCGTCCAGCTGACCGTCTCGATCTTGGATCGCTCGTGTGCGGCTTGCGGCTGGGCGATGGTGATCGAGGAGCTAGGTCACGACCATGATTGGTTCGTGACCAATTTCGGTTCGGTTCGGTTTAAAATTTTATTAAAATTAATCGTCTTGGTTTAATAAACAGACTTAATAATTTTATTAAGTTCTGGTTAAACCGGGATAAGAAATCCAAAGTCGAAAAATTGAATTTTGTGCCTAAACCAGTGATTTTCTAATTTGATTTGGTTGGACCAAATAAATTGAGAAAATCCGGTTTAGTAAATAACCGGTTGACAATTGTGGTCATCGTAGTAATTAATTTTGGTTAAGACCAATTTTAATGAACCAGACTGGTTATGTCATTTAATTGGGCAATTGGGTTATGTCTTGGACATGAACCAATTCTTGGGCCTCGGGCCAAGAAGTTAAAACAATTGAGCCAATTATTTGAGTCTTTTCTTCAGAATTAATTTAAAATTTATTTTTATAAAAATTATAAAATCGATTTTAAATTAATAAGTTTCCAAAATTTTGAAATTAGAAAGTTTCTTAAATTAGAAGTTTCTAGATTTGCATGTTTTGGATTTTAGGAAATTTCTATAATTAAAAGTTTCTTTTTAGAAAGTTTCCAAATTTAGTAGGTTTCCCAAAAAGGAAAGTTTCCCAAAATAGTAATCTTCTATTTTGGGATGAATTTTTAATAAACCTACAAACCTCAAACAATATCAAGCGTTGGATGTCTTGTCCAGTCTATGTCAGCTGTCGAAGCCCATTCAATTGTATTCATGGCCTTACAGTGTGAGGGTGTCTACTTTTGCGTGGATAAGACGGTTTGTGATTCATAAATGTCATTGGGAGTCCCAGACATTAATGATTACATGACTGTATAGTCTGGTTTTCTTGACTAGGCCATCGGGAGTCCCGGGCCTTGAGACATCAGAGTGGATTGGGCCTCGGGCCCAGATTCACAACCAAGAGTTATATCACGGATATAATTAGCCGACATAGGGCTTACCGATATAAGCTAAGGTTGGGTGATGGCCAGTGGCCCACTTTGATCTTAGTTATATGTGGATCTTGGAATCATTATATTCTATTGAGGGTAACTTATGTTATTGAATGTAATGCGAGATTAATCATATTAAATATAATACGAGATTAATCATATTGAACATATTAACTAAAATTCTTTTATCTTAAATTTCAGTTATGACTAGCACAAACAATCAAAACAATTTCTCGATCCGGTCTGTCCTTGAGATGGACAAGCTGAACGGATCAAATTTCTTGACTTGGTCGCGGAACCTGAGGCTTGTCCTCAGGCAGGAGAGAAAGGACTATGTTCTTGAGAGAGCTCTCCCCGTGAGGATCGGGTCCAATGCTTCTCATGCAGTATATGATGCTTGGAATAAGCATTATAATGATGCGGTAGATGTGCGTGGTCTGATATTGGCTACCATGGACTCAGACTTGCGGAAGCAATATGAGAACATGGAGTCGCCAATAGAGATGATCAGCAGCCTGAAATTGAAATTTCAGGAGCAGATAAGAGTGGAGAGATACCGGTTGGTTAAGTCTCTCACTAGCTGCAAGCTACCAAATGATCATCCAGTGAGCCCTCATGTCAGTAAAATGATGGGTTACATTGATAACCTGAGGAAACTGGATTATCCAGTTAGCCAAGAATTGGCAACTGAGATCATTCTGCAGTCACTGCCGTCAAGCTATGATAAGTTCAGAAGGAACTATATCAAGAAAGGCTTAACGAAGACGCTGACTGAACTGCATGATATGCTCAAGACAGTTGAGCCAAACGTGAAGAGTACCCTGTACAATCTCATGAATGAGAAGGGTAGGTTTACTAAACCTAATGCTGACAAGGGTGAAGACAAAGTTGTCCAGATTTTGAATCATGGCAAGCGTGGGTCTTCTGAGCCCGAGTCAGATACCTCTTACGTTGGTAAGTGCTGCTACTGTAAAGAGACTGGGCATTGGAAGAGAAATTGCATTAAATTCATGGAAGATGATGAGGAGTTGAAGTTGATGTATGAGACTACTTCCTCAGGTATTCATGTTATTACTTCAAGTTCTACCTTATAGGTATTGGATACTGGTTGTGGCACTGATATTTGTTATAATATGCAGAGCCTGAGCAACAGTAGAACTTTGAAGGAAGGGCAAGTGAAACTACATGTCTGGAAGGAGCTTGGGATGCTGCCTCAGCCGTAGGGTTTTCACTTATAGATCCCTTTGAGGCTTGGTTTTGTATTAAGTAATTGCTACATTGTACCTGCTTTAAGCAGAGTTGTCTTTCATTTTCTTGTAAGAATTTGAATGTTTTTCATTTTGATAAAAGACAAGTTTTTGTTCTTTTGATCTTAATGAAATATTAATTGTAGCACCCTATTCATGGAATGGGTTTTATATCTTAAACCAAAGAGTGCCTAAATGTAACATAAATACCGAATTGGTTTAAATCTGATGAATTAAACCTGATTTTTCTTGGCATAAAAGTCTTGGTCACATAGAGTAAGTCGGATTCAGAAATCCCATAGTTATGGACTGTTGGGCTCATTTGATAAGATATCTTATGAGACTTGAATTCTGTTTACTGGACCAAAAGGTAAAGGGCCTATCTTAGCCGAGCTAGAGAAAGGCCCAAAAGCTTATTGGAGATTGAACATACTCATGTATGTGGTCCGATGAGCAGTAATGCCAGAGAAAAATTTCCTATACTTCATTATCTTTACTGATTACTTCAGTGAGTATGACTGTGTTCATTTGATGAGACACGAGTCAGAATTCTTTGAAATGATCAAAAAGTTCCAGAATGAGGTATAGAATCTGAGTGACTGAAGTATTGAGACTCTGGATTAGATCACGAGTGAGAATACTTAAGTCATTGATGGTGTGATCATCTAAATGAGTGTGAAGTCGTTTCACAGCTCATTTCTCCTGAAAACCTGGAGGTGTTTCTGTGAGAAAGAATCAGATCTTAATAGAAATGATTAAAGATGAGTCACACGAATCTTCCATGATATTCTTTAAGAATAACGCTCTAGAAATATCTAAGTTTACGCTGAAATAGTTCCACCAATATCAGTTGAAAGACACCACGTAAATGTGGATTGGAATCGATCCAAATTCGTCTTTACTGAGTATTTGTAGTTGAGCTACTTCGCTGGTTGTCCTAGGGAAACCAAGGCTTGTTATCTTTTACGTCCATTCTGTTTTCAAGAAGGGAAGTTACTTTTAAGAAGAACAGTGGGAGTAAAAGTATGACTCGAAGAAATTCGACAAATACAGGTAGCTGCTCAACCTGTTGAGGGAGAGCAGCGGAAGGATTTACAGATTTCTGTAGAATCTACACCTGTGGAGCCTGAAGTTCGCAGATATGAAAAGAATCAGTCACTAATCCGAGAGTGAATTCTCATCATTAGTTGAACCTGATGATCATTTAAAGTTCGCATGATCTGATGATCATTGAAAGCGACGAATCTGCGAAACTCGAAGAAGCGAAAGTAAGCCCGGAATCCGGAAAAATTACATTTTGTGTAAGTTAACTTCATCGATCCATTCATGGATGGAAGCAAACATATCGGAGTTGGAATCTTCGTTCTGTTGAAGTAGTCAAGGTTTTGACTTAAACAGGAACGAAATGGAACTATGCGTTTACTAAAAGATAAGTGGGAGCAATATTGTATTTCTCATAGTGTATGTCGATGACATACTGATTCTCGGATATAACGTCCCAATGCTGCAGTCGGTAAAGGACTGGCTTGGGAGTTGGTTTTATGATTGACATGGGTAAAGCCACGTAGTTCTTGGATTTTGGATCTAAAGATAGAGATCCAAAAGAGCTGGTAGGACAAAGTCAGGATTCTTAAATTGACAAAGTCCTACACGTTTTCAGCATTCCAAGAAGGGTTTTATGCCAATGTCACATGGCATTACGTTAAGCAAGACACAGTGTCCTACGATAATTGCTGAGCTTAAATGCATGGATAAGATTCCATATGCGTCGGCAATTGGATCTATCATGTATGCCATAAACGTACTTGTTTGATGTTGTTTTAATGTTAAGCAAGACAAGTAAAGACCAGTCAAATCCAGCAAAGAATCACTGGATTGCCGTAAATAATATCCTAAATACTAAGAAAAAAAATTCTTGATTTACGGAGAAAGTGAGGTGCTACGAGTCGGTAGAGTCTGAAAGGCAAGTTTCCAACGGACAAAGATGATTTCCGGTCACAGTCCGGTTATATCTTGTGTCTATCTGGCGGTGCAAGGCACTGTTGCTGACTCCATGACTTAAGCTGAACATTTCGCAGCTTGGGAAGCGGCGAAAGAGGTTGTTTGGAAAGAAGAGTTCGTCACTGAACTTGATGTGATTCCCAGCATAGATGAGACTAGCTGCACATCAGAGGTCCAAACACCTTGAGAGTAGGTATAACCTATTCCGTGAGATAAATGACAGAGATGTTAAGTAGATCAGCAAGTTTCAACGAATGAGAACGTTGCTAATCTATTAACGAAGCCACTCCTTAGGCCTAAGCACGAGTCGCGGACTGTTGCTGTAGGATAAGTGAAATTAAGATGTAGTCTTAATTTTCAGTGGGAGTTAATAAAGGGCTTTATTTAGTTATTGATATGTTCTTGTAAAACATTTTAAGATGTTTAATAAAATTATTTTATGATTATTTTAACTGTGATGAAATAATCGTTCCAAAATGATATGAACCATTTTATAGGTCATCGAAGTAAGTGACTTGATCTTGAGTCATCAAAGTCATTTAGCTTGATCATGAGACCCTATATTTGATAGATGGCTTATATCATCCTGTCCCTAGTCGAAGGTTGTTGAAATTGGAACACCAACAACCGTGTGAGACTAGATTGGTATGTGACTTATGACAAAGTCTCAGTGTGTCATAGATGCGCGGCATCAAAGTCAGTACATAGGTGTATGTTGGGAACATACGACCGGACATGACCCGCTTAAGAGAACTCTTCAGGATATTTATATCTGTATCATAAGAGATTCTCACTACGACTATAGAGTATAGTCCTTAGACCTGAGTTCGCATGCATGTGACTACACATGGACTGATGCACTTTGATCATTGTCTAACGCTGTCGTTCTGCGATAGTTATAAGGACCTTGTTTGGGTACATCATGAAATGAGTAGTTTACAGTGATGGAACAAGACGGGATTTGTCCCTCCAATATAAATGGAGTGAATATCTCTAGGCCAATCGGAGATTTGAATACTGGAAAATGCATGGCCATGCTCAAACGGACTTTCCCGAGTCGTTTGGATTGTCAGTATCAAATCAGAGTCCGATGAACAAGATTAGGCTTTATAAGGATGACACTAATCTTGCCTTATGACTAATCGAGATATTGAGACAAAAGGATTATGAATACAGAGATTCCAGTACAAGTGGGAGATTGTTGGAATTGTGTCCAGTAATCTCGGTACTGTCTCTAGAAAGTAAGAGTATGTCAATGATCAGACATAAGTCATATAATACTGGGGGTCATGATGGCTTGCTAGAGTCCGCTCATGATCTATAAGTCTTGGACTTATTGCCTTTATTATATGATCCCATATGGGTCACACGCCTAAGCTAACGGGAAAATACGAAGGAACGGTTTAGCAGAAGTACGGTAAAAGTGCTAGGCATTTACGGTACTTGGAGAGACTAAAGGGCCTGATTAAATCCAAGGGATTTAATCAGAACTGAGAATTGGGCCCAAAAGCCCATGAGAACTAAAGAGAGTTTTAATGAATAAAACTTGACCTAAAGCTCTCTAATTCTTCAGACTTATGCGCCTCCCTTAGCCTCTCTCTGCGCCTCCTCTCTGTCTGGTCTAGCAGCCAATTCCCGAGCGTGCGTGTGTGAGCCTTTGGAGGATCCATCTCTTGGTGGTTCTGCTGATCTCTGACTATTACCTCCCATTCCGCTGCACAAAAAGGTAAAAGGTGAGATCCATTAAGTTTCTAAATAAGAGAACCTAGATCTGCATGTTTAGTAGGTTGAATCAATCTGAGAATTGAATCAGGAAATATTAAACGATCCAACAAAAAGGCCGTGTATTCGGTTTAGGAAACTTAGCGGAGAGAGTCTCGATACCGCTTTTCCGCTTCCATCCAGACACTGACTCCTTCACTGAAGCCTTAAGGGAGAAAGACGATGAAATCGAAGCGTTGAAGGTGTGTCAGGCACATATTGAAGCTCAGATGCGAGAGGAAAAGGCATCAACCAGCCGAAAGATGAAGTTGATGCAATATCAGTTATCACCTTCATCAAGTACGACACTCTTCCGGTAGGAATGGAAAAGGCAGCTATGGAAGCGGCGCCGAAAGTGGGAACGGGACCTTCGGGGTCAGGTTTGGGGATGGGATCGAGATCCTTTGCGGAACCTGGTCTTATATAATTTAAAACCTTTTTTGTTTTATGAATATTTTAAAATTTTAATTTTATAATAAATTTTCGTTTTATTAATTTTTAATTATAATTAATAAAATTATTATATAAATTTTGAAAATTTTCGTTATTTAAAAAATTTTATATTTTAAGAACCCTTGGTAATCTGTTGGTAATGTGTCTGTTTATTCTCGTCGGTAAAAACTATCGGTAATCTATCGGTAAACGGTCGGTAAAATTCCATTTTTAAACCGTCGGTAAATTACCGTTGGTTATCGTCGGTTATTTTTTTGGTAAACCGTCGGTAATATCCGTCGTTTTTGACGGCATACCGATGGTTGTTCCTGACGGATTACCGACAACCAGCTTATCGGTTATATCGTCAGTAATCCGTCGGTCTATCACCCGTCGATTATTCGTCGGTTTATTTATCGTCGATAATCTGTTGGTAATTACTGGCGGAAAACCGACTGATAACTATTTCCGACGAAATAGAACCAACGGATTTTTCAGGTTTGAAATCCGTCGGAAAAAGGCCATTACCGACGGATATCCGACAAATTCGACCGTCAATTATAGCGTATTTTCTTGTAGCGTTAAGGATCACAAAATTCGAGGCAGAAGATCACAACGATCTTGGAAGAAAAGAAAAAGTGCCAAAAAGAAAGATCGCGAGAAAAAAGGAAGTCGGCTCAACCGACTTAGAAGAAAAAGGAATTCCGGACAAATCTTGCAACTTTTTCTGGATAATCACCGAACCAAACCCCAAACTAATCTCTAGAACCTGAAAAAGCCACATATCAATCCCACCTAACAACAAGAATCAAAATAAATGAACTATTTTCAAAATTGATTGATGAAAATATGTCTGGATTCGTAGGAAAAGTCAAAGCGAATAATAAACACAAAATCAAATCAGTATAGATAGATATACACACCACTCGTTCTTATTATAATTTAACGTAATGTTTCCCAGGACGAAAACTCAAAGTAAACGCAATGCAATTAATAGTCAAGATGTAGACTTGTCGAGCTTAGACTGCAATAATTTATCTCTGGTTTTTTTTCTTTCTTACGAGCTCAAGTTGAGCTTTGAGTTTCCATTCCATTTTTTTTTCATAACAGACAGACTCTGTAAAAAACTAGTTTTCGGAAATTGATTTTGTTATATATGGGTTAGCACCCCCATATAATTAGCTCGGTCCATACATGTTTTTTGGACAAAAGGGCAGTCTAATAGAAGCAAACTAGGTCCATAAACGAAGATGAATCGCACGCCAAGCCCGTCATGTTCGGCCCGGCTCGGCTCACGACTTCGGATCGGTTAGGCTCTGCTAAGAAACAAAGACAAGTACGGCTCGGCCCATTTCGTCACCGAAAGTACGGCCCATTCGCACGAGCTCGACAAGGAGTCAACGGACCGTACAAAGTATGACCATATTTTCCTATAATTAGGAGTCGTCAATGTATATTAATGTAATTTTTAGAGGATTTGTGCACTTACTATTTTCTCTTTCTAAAAGTAACACGTCCCGATTTGTAACCGGAGCTCGTCTCTCGACCTGCTCGGACCTTTTATAATTCAATACAGACACGCTCGTTTACCGTACATACTTCATACTTTCCTGTTTGTTTCGAGCTTAGTTAGTTTTTCTCTTAAGATAAACTTTGACCCTCGGATCCCGAGTACGTCAGCTCTCCCGAGCAAGACGCGCATTTGGCATTTGTGACGAACTCAGTTATCACAATTGGCGTCGTCTGTGGGGACTCTTAAAGTTTTTCTTCACTAACGAACAAGTTTGACAATGATAGGACCTCCGACGAGCAAAGATTTCATCATTGTCCCAGAAAAATCAAGCTCGGGAACGACCTCGCAAGCAAAGGGTCAACCCGATAATGCTCACCACTTTTCTCAGGTCGCTAACCATGATCCAACCGGCAAACACGGAAACACCCTCAAGCACCGAGCAGGGTCGTCAGGTTCCTCAAGTGGACGAACTGTCCCGAGGGAGCAATGTTCATTTTGACAAGCTCGTCACAGCGCAAGCGTTATGCCAAGAACATATCAGTGATCTGCAAGCATCGGGTCAACAGGAATCTGCGCCTCGGACAACCAACTTCATACCACGCCTTCGACGCACCTTATTTGAAGAATCGCCGACCCCGAACATTGGACAAGGAGGACGAGCATTCTCACATTCTTCGGGTCAACAAACCGAAGAAACCAACGATCAACCCCCCATCACTGAAATCCCAAGCAGCTCAGCACACGACGCGCTTAGAGACAGTGATATCGAGGACCTGAAGTTAATTCTAAAGAATATGAAGTCAAAGGTCCATCAAGCGATCAGCTTGGCATCCGAAATCAACCGCATGCTTGAGGAAACCCAGAACACTCCTTTCACTCGTCGTCTCATGGATATTCAAGTCGAGCATCCGGGCAAGATCAAGATGATAACATACGACAAAAAATCCGACCCAAGGCAATTTCTGACAGCCTTCCGTATTGCAATGGGCCGAACGAAGTTCAACCTCGGAGAACACGATGCAGGATATTTCCAGCTGTTCGTCAAGCATTTGACTGGATCCGCCTTAGATTGATTCTCTCGCTTAGAGCCAAACTCAATCGAAGGATATCAAGACCTAACGCACACATTCCTCAAGCATTACGCGATGTACATCAGGAACAAGTATCTAATGCTGATCTCTGGGCCATTGCGCAAGGACATAAGGAGAGTCTCTGATCGTACATCACCGCTTCAAGAGCATCCTCGCCAAGATATCAATTACCGACAGTGAAGGAACGGCCTACAGTACGAATCGAGCTTCCGCGAGGAACTAAAGAAAAACAAGCCGAGCTCGCTCGTAACAATCTGCATCGACCTCGAAGAAGAAAAGGAAACTCTAGCAAAGAAGTTTGGACCGAAAAATCTCCAACACAAAAGAAAAGGCAGAGAGAAGTACCGAGCGGTACGAACCACGCCAGCACTACGACCAAGACTCTAAGAAAACGAAGGAAGAAGATATCAAGAGAAAGGGGAAGCCGGCATACTACGTCGGTGATCAGTCACAAGACTACCAGCAAGAAGAGCGACCAAACCCAAACTATCGCCAAGATCACCCACACCAAGGCTACCAGTACGATCATCACCCGACCGAGGGCTACCAGCAATATCATCGCCCGACCCAGGGGTACCAGCAAGACCAAAACCAGGGCAAGCCTTGGACTAATAATTTTGTTTGGGGAGGCGACAAGAGTAAGCTCTTTTGCGATTATCATCAATGAGCAGGTCATAGCACCGCCGGCTGCCGAAACTTACAAGCTCTCCTATATGTCGACTATTAAAAGGACGACAAGAAATTGGTGGCAAACGCAACCAACCGCCCCGAAGCAAGTCAATCAAGCAATGGAGCCAAAAAACGAAGCCGAACGCTTGAAACTTTTCCAGGAAGAGAAAAAGAAACAAGTAACCTTCACAGAGGAAATCGAGAAGATAGATGCGAACAGAGCAACAGCTAACAAAGGAGCCCGTGATGAAGAAGAGGACAAGGAAGCAACACCCCACCGAGGATGCGTAACAACATGATAATAGGAGGATTACCTCTGGCCAACGATTCAGTGCGGTCAATCAAGGAGAACGAACGCCGAGCAGCGACTGAGCAACAATGGCAAAGAAACAGGAACGATGATCTCAAGATCGGCAGCAACATCACTTTCACCGAACAAGACGGTGAGGGGCTGGACCGACCACACAATGATCCGCTCGTAATCTCACTTCGAATCGTCACCTGCGAAGTCTCTAAGCTTCTAGTAGACACAGGAATCTCGGTGGACTTAATCATCAAGGAAACATTACAACACATGGAGCTCAGTAACTACCGAGTAAAGCCATCCGCGAAACCCTTGACAGGATATTCCGGGGATTCGATCACCACAATCGGAACAATCAAGCTCCCTTTCTACGTTGGCACGATATCTAAAATCACCATGTTCGTGGTCGTCGACCGACCAGAAATCTACAACATCATTCTTGGCACGCCATAGATACTCGAGATGAAAGTGGTCGCATATACATATCACCAATGCGTCAAGGTCCCTACTCCGTTCGGCATCTTTACTCTCCGAGAAGACCAGCGAATCTCCCGAACATGCTTCCGCATCGAGCACAAGATCCGCCATAAGTCACAAGCTTACCTAGTTACCGAGACGCGGATCAAGCTGTCACCGCCCGACGAGCCACAAAAAAATGCTATCGTTCAAGTCAATATCGACATCAGTGACCCCGAACGCTGCTTGGAATAGGTGCTGACCTTCATGAAGATCTACAAGACAAGCACTTCGACTTCCTCAAGCAGAACGCCATGAAATTTGCATGGACCACCAGCGATATGACCGGATTTGATCCATCAATCACATGCCATGAGCTACACACCGATCCAGTGTTCAAACCGATTAAGCGAAAAGGGAGAAAACTCGGTCCCGAGTGCGAAAAAGCCATAAACGACGAAGTGGAAAGAATTTCCAAAGCAAGATCGATCATCGAAGTCAAGTACCCGGATTGGCTTGCAAACCCCGTAGTCGTAATGAAAAAAAACGGCAAATATCGAGTTTGCGTCGACATTACCGATATCAACAAGGTGTGTCCCAAAGACAGTTTTCCTTTGCCACATGTCGATCGACTCGTTGAAGCAACCACCTGACATGATATGTTATTGTTCATGGACGCTGTCCCCGGATACAATCAAATAATGATGCATCCTGACGATCGAAAGAATACCACATTCATCACCGACCGTGGCACCTACAGCTACAAAGTGATGTCATTCGGGCTCAAGAACGCAAAAGCAACATATCAACGACTGGTCAATCACATGTTTGTGAATTAGCTCGGTAAAACCATGGAGGTGTATATAGATGATATGCTCGTCAAGTCCAACTCGGCCGACGATCATATCAATCATCTAGACACTTGCTTTGAAATCTTAAACAAGTACGGGATGAAGTAAAACCCGACCAAGTGAACTTTTGCAGTCACATCGGGGGATTTCCTCTGTTACATAGTAACGAGAAGAGGAATTGAGGCAAACCCAAAGAAGATAACGGCAATCACCGAGCTCCCCTCGCCAAATAACACTCGGGAAGTCCAACATTTGACCAGACGAGTCGTAGCACTAAACAGGTTCATCTCCTGATCAACCGACAAATGTCTCCCTTTCTACAACTTACTCCAAGCAAACAAGAAGTTAAAGTGGGACGCAAAATGCGAGGACGCATTCCAGAAGCTGAAACCTACCTGTCCACCCCGCCAATCCTGGCCAAACCCGAGGAGGGAGAGACGCTATACTTATACATCTCGGTATCTACTTCAGCAATAAGTAGTGTGCTCGTCTGAGATGACCGAGGCGACCAGAAGCCCATCTTTTACACGAGCAAAATCTTCGACGATGCCGAGACACGATACAACACGCTTGAGAAGATCGCACTAGGCACAGTCGTCTCCGCGAGGAATATCTGCCCCTACTTTCAGTCACACTCGGTGGTGGTACTGACGAACCAACCAATCAGATTAATCTTGCACAGTCCGAGCAAATCCGGCAGAATTGCTAAGTGAGAAGTCGAGTTAAGCGGGTATGACATCAAGTATAAACCAAGGACCAGCGCCAAGTCTCAAGTCCTAGCTGACTTTCTGATCGAGCTACCAACCGAGCGCACTATAAGCGAAGACCAGGTTCCAAAAGAGAAGTGGATCATGTTCGTTGACGGCTCCTCGTCAAGAAATGGTTCGGGGTAGGAGTCAAGCTGACATCCTCATCAGGAGAGATAATTGAGCAGTCATTCCGCCTCGCATTCCCAGCTTCCAACAACGAAGCCGAGTATGAAACGCTACTAGCCAATTTACAATTAGCCGAGGTCGTGGGAGCAAAGCAAGTAGACGTGTTCACCGACTCCTAGCTCATCGTAAACCAATACAACGAAGAATATGAAGCAAAGAACGAGCGCATGGACGCATATATGAAACTCGTCCAGCAAATCGTCGCCAGGACTAGCTCGGTAACACTGACCAAAATTCCCCGAAACGACAATTCTTCCGCAGACGCCTTGGCTGCGTTAGCATCGATATATGACCCCGATCTCTGGAGAATCATACTAATCGAATGTATAGCCCGACCAAGCATCTCCCAGGACGAAGAAGTGCTCGTCATTACCGAAGAAGAGGAAGGAATGGATGACGCTTACAAAAGTAATGAAGAGATCACTAAGGCCGCAACACCCGAACCAAAAGACGCCATCGACTGGAGAGACGAGATAAAAGAGTACATTCTTAACGGAAAGGTCCCCAAAGGTCGATGGGCGGCTCGCAGACTAAAATCCCGATGCGCACAGTACGTGATGATGAAGTACGATTTGTTTCGGTGGAGTGCATCCAAGGCTCTTCTACGGTGTATACACGGACAAGATATCAAGTGGGTTACCGAGGAGACCCACGAAGGAGCAGGCGGAAATCACACAACTGGTCGAGTTCTCGCTGCCAAAATCAAGCGGCAGGGTACTTTTGGCCAACCATGATCGCTAACTGCGAAAACTACGTATTAAGATGTGAGAAATTCCAAAGGCACGCACCGAGCATACATCATCCAACCGAACTTCTCACAACTGCAGCCACATCCTACCCTTTCATGCGGTTGGCGATGGATATCGTTGGACCCCTCCCGGCCTTACACCAGAAGAAGTTCATCTTAATCATGACTGAGTACTTTACAAAGTGGGTCGAAGCGGAATCCTATTCTGAAATCCACGACCTCGATGTCCACGTATGGAAATATGCCATTTGCCGCCACGGCCTCCCATACAAGATTATAACCGATAGCGGGTATCGGTTCATATCTAACCTGTTCGAAGGATTCTGCACGATATGGAAGATTCGCCTGAGCAAGTCCACCCCGAGGTACCCACAAGGCAACAGGCAGGCCGAGGCAATGAACAAAACAATCATCGATGGACTCAAGAAACGAGTGGAGAGTAAGAAAGGTCTATAGGCAGACGATATTGAAGGCGTCCTATGGTCCCAGCGAACAACGCCAAGAAACTCAACCGATCAGACACCTTTCTCCCTCTCTCTCATGGAATGAAAGCAATGTCTCCTGCCGAGCTGAGCGTCCCAATGATCCGACTGAGTGTCTCACCTGAGCACGAGGAGTTGAACAACAACATGATCATCGACCGCTTCGATCAGGTGGAAGAACTACACGACTGAGCACTGCTATGTCTGCAGAATTACGAGCAGTAATTCAATCGCCTTTACAACAAGAAGGTTATAGGCTGACGTTTCGTCGAAGGCGATCTCGTACTTCGCAAGGTGTTCGAGAACACTCGCGAATACCAAGAAGGCTATCTTGTACTTCGCAAGGTGTTCGAGAACACTCGCGAATACCGAGCAGGAAGTCTCGGCGCTAACTGGGAAGGCCCCTACATCATCTCCAAGGTGGTGAATCTTGGCGTATACGAGCTTGTCACAATGAAGGGAGAAGCCATTCCACGCTCGTGGAACGCGAATAAGCTCAAGTGGTACTACTACTAGCCCTAACAAATAACACCACGAAGCTGAATACTAAAGACACCGAGCATACGCTCAAAAAAAAAAAAACCGAGCTCGCTATACATGAGCTCGGAGTACTACAATATGTAATGTGAACTACGATCGGCTTGATCCCCTCTTCGGGGAACGTAGGCAACCTCTCACGAGGCTCAGATATATCAATAAATAAATTTTATGAAGTACTTTATCATGTCTACTTTACTCGTTAGGTACTCTATTTATACACCAGTAACCCGAACAATCGACATTCTGGCCAAATGTTCGATACAACGTGTCCTAAACATGCAAGCCGGGCCTAGTACCCGCATAAGGCTGATCGACGTGAAATAATCTGAACCTAGTTTCCGCACAATTATCCCGATCAGACTTTAAGGATAAGCCGAGCACTTACTCGCACTTGACCTTTGGGACAACGAGCAAAGCCTCAATCCCATAAAAATAAGTAAGTCGGGCCCAGTCTCCGCACAAGGACGATTCAAAGAAAGAATAAGTCGAACCCAGTTTCACGCAACTATCCTGATCAAACCTATAGGATAAGCCGAGCGCTCCACTCACCCCTTTTCCCTAACACCTAACTAAATTTGAGCATACCACTCGCAACCGAACATGCGAACATTGTAAAACCAAGTACGCATAAAGCAAATCTAAGTACGCGGAAAATTCAGAGAAAATTCCGCCAAACGAACAAGCGAGAAGGAAATCTGAGCTTATATTGTAAAAACGAGGGGGTGCATATAGCACCGATCCGAACATACAAAAAAACGAGGGGAATTTCAGAATACAACAAAAGAAGATAAAGAAACGTCAACAAAACGATCCACAGCTTGACCATTCGTCGGATCCTCGGCTTGGCCATACTAGTGAATCCCTTCAAAAACTAGTGTATCCCTTCACAAACTGCTAGTAGTATCCTGCCAATCCAAGAACACTATGAATATTGGTGGAACTCTTAGGTATCGGCCAATTGGTTATAGAGAATATTCTTCGGGTCTACTCCCACTCTGTTTTTCGAGATTACATGGCCTAGGAATCTAATCTTCCTTTGCTGGAAGCTACACTTGCTGATCTTGGCAAACAACTTCTGCTCCCTGATCTTATTCAAAGCAATCCGCAGATGCCCCTCGTGCTCCTCTTTATCCTCGAGTAAACCATGATTTTTTCGGTGAAAACGATTACGCACTTATCCAAGTACTCCCAAAATACATCATTCATTATCCTTATGAATGCTGGCGCATTAGATAATCTGAATGGCATTACCACGAACTTATTTTGTCCACAATGTGTATGGAATGCCGTCTTCTGAATATCTCCTTCTTCTATCGGAATCTGATGATATCCGGACAATAAATCGATCTTCGAGAACCACGAGGCTCCCTACAGTTGATCCAAAAACTCATCGATTCTAGGCAACAATACTTATTCTTGATGGTCACATTGTTCAGGCCTCTGTAATCAATAAAAAGTCTGAGGCTCTTGTCCTTCTAGTTTACAAACAAGACATGCGCGCCCTCAAAGTGAAATACTTGGCTGGATGAACCCTTTTTCTACCTAATCCTCTAGTTGCTTCTTCAACTCAGCCATTTATTTTAGTGTTAAAAGATAGGGTGCCTTCAACACGGGCTATCTCTATCGTAGAAGTATCATTCCGTGCTAGTGGTGGTCCTTGCATTGTCGCGAATACATCCTCATATTCTGCAGCTATCGGAATGGTATCCAAGTTTGGAGCTTCCTTTTCTTCCACCATAGAGATAACTTCTTGGAAGGCTTTATTTCCCTTGTTGATCAGCTATTCTTATCGCAACATGGATATGATTGAGATCCCCATCCAAGTTTTCATCTCCTTGAAAACTATCCTCCTTTCCTCCTGAGGAATTTGGACGGCTTCCCTGGCGTAATAATTTATGTCCCCGTGATGAGTCAACCGATCCATTCCCTAGATGAATTCATGGCGGCTCAACTCCATCTTCATCAGGTCCCCAAGTAAGTCTACTCCAGCCAACGTTACCCGAACCTCCTTGAAGATTACTAGGGTCGCCATTCGCTCTGCTGCGACGGTCTCGACTCCGGTGGCTCTTGCAACAAACTTGCCTCCTAAAGTCCAGCAGCTCGATAGAATTGGGCTAGCAACCACAACCGATCCTACATGGTTTTCTAAGACTAAGCTACTAGACTTGGACTGAAACGACTTCACAAGAATTCACACAAGAGGCAGAAAACACATACCCGCGATCGGCTTTGTTCTTTCATGATATCCGGAGACATAGACCTAAGGCCTTCCTGTTTGCCTTGCTGGTGATGGCGGTGGCAACGACAACAATCCAGCTGCTGCTCCTTCCAAAGAATTCCTGCAATCCCTAGACATGTGTCTCGGTCGTCCACACCAAAAACACATCACCACTGGCCAACCCCCCCCCCACGAGAGGCCTGACCTACTACATATTGGGAATAAACTGCTTGACGTGCCATGGCTGATGGCAGTGGTAGCACACTTTGACTGGAAAATTCCCAGTGTGATTCTTTCCACACCTCCCACACACTTGCTGAAATAGTGCGGTTGACACGACATTTGAAGTTTTCCAAGACCTCTTGGTTCCCTTATACTGCAGACTCTTTGCATACTTGACCTCCTCCTCCAACCCACTATCTGCTTATGCTGCCTTCTCAATCAGGTCACTAATGTCGATGCATTCCCGCATTATACAATGATTCTTCAGGTCAATCCTCATTCTATTGAGGAATCAATGTATCATTTCTCGCTCACTCAAGTACCTGCCGGAAAATATTCTGAGACGGTTGAACTCTTCCCCATAGTCCCTTACGTTGTTTCTCCCTTGACGAAGGTCCTGGAATTCGCTCTCCATCTTGTCAATGACTTCCAATGGAAAATACTTATTGGCGAAAGCTTCCTGGAAATCCCCCCCCCAAGACAACTCATAGCGGCCTTGCACCCTTTTTTATACTCCTTCCCACCACACCAAGGCGTCATCCTTCAAGTAGTGAACCGCAAGATCCTTACAAAACTCCACTGGATACATGGTTGCATCCATATTCTACTCTAACTTCTTCCTCTAGTTGTCTGCAATGATGGTATTTGTGTTGGGATTATGTCCTGAAATCATATTGTACTTACTCTGCATGATAGTTGTATTGTAGAGATCGGACAATTCATGTGATACTAGTGGTCATAATGTTTTGCTAGAAGCCGCTTATGACAAATGAGTTGTAACTCATTGCTAGTATTATGTGAACTTACAGGGTCACACACCTAAGCAAGCTGGATACACTTTGTATGGGATTGATCATTGGTATACGGTCTGGTCAATGTGTATTGGATACACATTGAATTCGAGTTTTGAGAGGTGTGTCGATCGACACCATTGATGTGTCGATCGACACAAGGCAGAAACCGAAACTGATATTTCGGTTTAACGACTTTAATTGACTCGGTTTGATTACTGGGTAATTAGGTCGACTCAGAGGCCTATATATACTATATGAGGCATGACTCTGAGAGGATGAGAATTTCTTGACAGAAAAACGCAGCCACCTCTCTAAACACAGGTTTCCCAGGAGATCCGATTCCCGGCACTAGCATCCCGGCGGATTCCAGCTTGTGTGCGTGTGGACTGCAGTAGAGGCGCAGCATTTGAGGCGCTCTTGATCTCAATTACATGTTCATCATTCCGCTGCAAATCTCCAGGTAAACACGAGATCTATCCTGATGATTCAATTAAATAAACCCTAGATCCTAGGCTTCAGGAACTGGATAGGATTCAATCTGATGATAGAATGGCACAATTTCCTTCAGTGGTATCAGAGCCTTAGGGTTTTCCATTGAATCAAAGGCATGTAATTCGAATAATGATGTATTTGATTAGATTTATGCATGCTAGATCATGTGTTGAACAAATTAATCTCGGATTAAGTTTCTGCTAAAAACGATGATCGGGTGTTTTCGCATAGCGTCGATCGACACTAATCTTGTGTCGGTCGACGCGCCGCAAAACACTTATAAAATTTTTTTAGGGTTATGATCAGAGATCGGATTTCTGTTACCCTACTGTGTCGATCGACACACTGGGTTGTGTCGGTCGACACAGGCTATGCGAAAGGATAGATCGTTTCAATTGGATTGAACCGGTTATCTCGCATGGTTATATCGGTTCAGCTACCCTATTGTGTCGTTCGACACAGGTTGAGTGTCGGTCGACACAGGCCTTACGATTAGTTAATCGGTTCAATTGGATTGAACTGGTTATCATGCTTGGTTAAGTTAGATCAGATCGGTTTAGATTGGATGAACTGATTCAATTGGATTGAACTGGTTATCTCAATTAGTATAAACCGATTTGATTGGTTAAGATCAGTTTGATTGGATAAATCGGTTCAATTGGATTGGACTGGTTATCGCAATTGGTTAAACCGGTTTGGCCGATTAATTTCGGTTCAATTGGATTGACCGGTGATTAACCAGTTATTGAAGTCCGGTTTGTTTGGTGGTATCGATCGACAGACATGGTCTGTGTCGATCGACACAGTGCTCACAATTCTGGTTATTGAACCTTGAATTTGCAAAACCAAACTCGACCTAACCCACTTATTAGAACAATTAAAACTCAATTAAAATTAGAAGTTAAACATGTTCTAAACCCATTGAATACACATTGGATGTGTATTAGATCAAAGCTTAGTTTTCAATATGGTCAACTGTCAAGACTCATTTCGTTGTTGTGACATTCTTGCCAAGAGCTTGGTGTCCACAATTACATGAGTAAGGCAGGTAGTAGTGTTGATGGACTTGCAGTGCTTGACATCAAAAATTACATGACCTAAGAGATTGATTTACTAACCTTTTAGAGTTCCGTTTCCTCAACTAAATATCAAGTGACCTTGATGTCTTGCCCAATCTTGTCTACTGTCAAGACTCGTTTCATTGTTGGATAGTCTTGGAGTCCTTGGTATCTACAATTACATGAGTAAGGCAGGTGATCATTGATAGACTTGCAGTGCGACTGTCAATGATCACAAGACTGAAGAGATTGGTTTAACTTGACTGGGCTATCAGAAGTTCTGGGCCCAGAGACGTCAGAGTGGATGAGACATGAATTGTCTTATCTGCGACCAAGAGTTGTACTGGGTACAATTAGCAATGATTTGCTTACCTAGATAACTAAACTCTGGGTGATGGCGAGTCGTCCACTCAGTTTTTAGTGAAGTATGGGTCTTGGATCATTATATTCATAGAGGAAACATTGTTTGAATATAGTGCGAGTTTTCTTATTAGATAAGATTTCTCATTTCATGAACTTCATAACTAAAAATTTTTCTTTTCTTAGATTTCAGCCTATGTCTAAAACTACTTTCTCGTTGCGATCCGTCCTTGAGAAGGACCAAGTTAAATGGATCAAATTTCCTGGATTGGTATCGGAACTTGAGATTTATTCTCAAGCAAGAGAGTAAGGACTATGTCCTTGAGAAAGCTCTCCCCGAAAGGCTTGGGACCAATGCCTCGCATGCAATATACGATGCTTGGAATAAGCATTATATTGATGTGGTAGATGTGTGTGGTCTGATGTTGGCTACCATGAACTCGGACTTAAAGAGTCAGCACGAGAACATGGAGTCGCCAATAGAGATGATCACCAGCCTGAAACTGATGTTTCAGGAACAAGCACGAGTTGAGAGATACCAGATGGTTAAATCTCTCGTTGGGGGCAAGCTACCAAAGGATGCTCTAGTGAGTCCTCATGTCATTAAAATGATGGGTTACATTGATAACCTGGGGAAACTGGATTGTCCTGTTAGCCTAGAGTTGGCTACTGAGATCATTCTGCAGTCACTGCCGTCAAGTTATGATAAGTTTATCAAGAGCTATATCAAGAATGGCTTGACGAAGACGTTGACTGAGCTTCATGGCATACTCAAGACAGCTGAGCAAAACATCATAAAGGGTAAAAGATTTGAGAAATCTTGTATAGACAAGGGTAGAGGCAAGGCCGTCCAGATTTGGAATCAGGATAAGCATGTGTCTTCTTATAAGCCCAAGTCCGGCCCATCTGATGTTGGTAAGTGCTGCTACTGTGAAGAGTTTGGGCATTGAAAGAGAAATTGCATTAAATTCTTGGAAGATTCACAAGAGATGAAGGAGGAGTACGGGACTTCTTCTTCAGGTATTGTGTTATCACTTCAAGTTCTATGTACGTATTGGATACTAGTTGTGGTACTGATATTTTTGAAATATGCAGGGCCTAAGCAACAGTAGAACGTTGAAGAAAGGACAAGTGGAACTGCGAGTCTGGAATGGAGCAATGGTTGCTGCCTTAGCCGTAGAAATTCTCCACTTGTAGGAGCCTTTCAAGCTTGGTTTTTGAATTAAGTAATTGCTACTATATGCATGCTTCAAGCAGGGATGTCTTTCATTTTCTTGTAAGAATTTGGATGTTTTTCATTTTGATAAAAGACAAGTTTTGCTCTTTTGATCTTGATGAAATATTCTATTGTAGCACCCCTTTTGAAAATGGGTTTTTATATCTTAAACCAATGTACGCCTGTATATAACATTAATACCAAACGGTTTAAATCTGATGACTCGAACTCGATTTTTCCTTAGCATAGTCGTTTCAACCACATAGAGTGAAGCGGATTCATAAGTTCCATAGTTATGGGCTTTTTGGGCTCATTTGATTATAAATCATATGAGATATGAATTCTGCTTAATGGGCCAAATGACTAAGGCTTCTTTAGCAGAGCTAAAGAAAAGGGCCAGAGGCTTATTGGGCCTTGCTCATACTGATGTATGTGGCCCGATGAGCATTAGTGCCAGAGGAAATCTTCAGTACTTCATTACCTTTATTGATGACTTCAGTAAGTATGGATGTGTTCATTTGATGAGACACGAGTTTGAATCCTTTGAAATGGTCAAAGGAGTTCCAGAATGAAGTATAGAACCGATATGACAGAAGTATTAAAGATCCCCGATTAGATCGCGGAGGAGAATACTTGAGTCAATAATTGAGTGATCATCTAAGTGAGCGTGAAGTTGTCTCACAGCTCATTTCTCCTGGAAAACCTGAATGGTGTTTCTAAGAGAATGAATCGGACCTTATTGGGTATGCTCCGATTAATGATGGGTCACACGAATCTTCCATTATCCTTTTAGGAATACGCTCTAGAAATATATGTATTTACGCCAAATAGGTTTCTATCAGAATCAGTTGAAAGACACCGCATTGGATGTGGACTGGAAATTTTCCAAGTATGTTTTCCTGATTAATTGGGATTGCAAGGTTTATGCAATGCAGTTGTCAACAGACAAGCTTGAACCCAAATCTGATAAGTGTTGCTTCGCTGGTTGTCCTAGGGAAACCGAGGCTTATTACTTTTGCAACCGATCCGAGAACAAAGTTTTGTTGTTCGGAACTCTGTTTTTCTAGATAGAAAGTTTCTTTCCAAGAAGAACAGTGGGAGTAGAAGTACAGCTCGAAGAAATTCGAGAAACACAGGAGGCTGCTCAACCTGTTAAGGGAGAGCAGCGGTTAGATCTAAAAAGTGTTGTAGGACCTACACCTGTGGAGCCTGAAGTTCGCAGATCCGAATGGATCCGTCACTAACCCGAGAGTGATTTCTCATGAACGATTGCCGTGATCTGTTGATCATTGAAAAGTGACGAGCCTGCGAAATTCAAAGAAGCAATGTTGAGCCCCAACTCCGAAAATTTGCTAGGTATGCATGTTAGCTTCACCGATCTAATTTTGGAGTGAAGCAAACATCTTGGAGTTGGAATTAACGTTCTGTTAAAAACGGTCAAAATTTTTGACTTGATCAGGAACGAATAGGAACCGTGCGTTTACAAGTACACTAGTGGGAGCGTAGTTGCATTTCTCACGCTGTATGTATGTAACATACTTAATCTCATAAACGACGTTCCGTCGCTTAAGTCTTATTAGGACTTGGGTCGGAAGTCATTTTAACGATAGACATGGGAGAAGCCGCGTGAATTCTTGGAATGAGGATCTATTGAAATGGATTGGGGTAGGCTAATTGGATCGTGTCAGAATCCTTATGTTGATGAGGTATAGGACAGTTCCAATATGCATGATTCCAAGAATGACTTCACACCAAAGGTCTTATGGCAATTATCTTAGCAAGAAGAAGTGTCCTGGACACTGGCTGAGCTAGTATCCATTAGTATGATTCCTTATGCTTCTGCAATAGAATCCATCATGAATGTCATATTTTGCGCTCGTCTAGATGCAGCTTACGCATATAGCATGACGAGAAGATACCAATATGTTCCGGTAAAAGTCACTGGACAGTTGTAAGGAATATCCCCAAGTGTTTGAGGAACACTAAGGATAGGTTCTTGTTCAACTGATAAAGTGATGAATCTGTTATGAGTAGTTAGACGGACAAAGACGATTCCCGGTTCCCACCTGGTTATGTCTCTTTGTCTGTGAAGCGGTGCTATCTGTTGGAAGGGCTCCAAGGAGGGGACCGTAGAATAGTGCTTATTAATGAATAGTGGTGTGGTTTGTTGGAATGGTTCCAAGCAAGAACACCGCAGCCTCTCTCTCACAACCTAAGCATGAGTTTTATACTGTTGTTGTAGGTACTAGATATCTGAAGACGTGGTCTTGATTCTAGTGGGAGTTATGTTAGTTATGATGTTCACATAGACATGCTATGGTCATGTTTATGGAAAAAAAAAACTGACATCAGCATTATTTGATTATTGGATAATTAAATAATGGTTCCAAAGTATTTTATGTTCATTTTATAGATCATCAAGTTGAGGACTTGATCATGAAACCCTATAAGTGAAAGATAACATAAAATTATGTTTGTCCCTGGTCGTAGGCTGTTAAAGTGGGACACTAACAACCGTTAAGACTAGTATGTGAGGTGACGTATGACTAAGTTTCATGGAGTCATTGATATGAGTATCAACGTCAATCACATAGATATATGTTGGTGAACATATGATCGGACATGACCCGCTAATGAGAACTCTACAGGATAGTTATATCAGTGTCAAGAGAGGTTCTCATTACGACTAAAGAGTATAGTCCTTAGACCTGAGTTCATCATGCTTTCTAGCATGTGAATTGGTGCGCTTTGACCTTGTCAAATGTCGTTCCGTAACTGGCGGCTATAAAGGCATTGCTTAGGCGTATCATGAAGTGTCTGAAGGAACAGGGATGGAACAAGAAGGGATTTTTCCCTCCTATATAACAGGAGATAAATATCTCAGGGCCCATCGAAGATTTGATACTGAGAAAATGCATGGCCGTGCTCAAACGAGGTGATAGTCAGTCGTTTGTTTTATCAGTATAGATCAGGAGTTCGATGAATATGATGTTGGCTATAATAAGGATGACACAGTTTCTTGCCTTATGCCATATCGAGATATAGCGATAAAGGGATTATGGGAATAGATGATTCCAGTACAAGTGGGAGATTGTTGGGATTATGTCCTGAAATCATATTGTACTTACTCTGCATGATAGTTGTATTGTCGAGATCGTACAATTCATGTGATACTAGTGGTCATAATGTTTTGATAGAAGCCGCTTATGACAAATGAGTTGTAACTCATTGCTAGTATTATGTGAACCTACAAGGTCACACACCTAAGCAAGCTGGATACACTTTGTATGGGATTGATCATTGGTATATGGTCTGGTCAATGTGTATTGGATACACATTGAATTCGAGTTTTGAGAGGTGTGTCGATCGACACCATTGATGTGTCGATCGACACAAGGTAGAAACTGAAACTGATATTTTGGTTTAACGACTTTAATTGACTCGGTTTGATTACTGGGTAATTAGGTCGACTCAGAGGCCTATATATACTATATGAGGCACGACTCTGAAATGATGAGAATTTCTTGACAGAAAAACGCAGCCACCTCTCTAAACACAGGTTTCCCAGGAGATCCGATTCCCGGCACTAGCATCCCGGCGAGCTTGTGTGTGTGTGGACTGCAGTAGAGGCGCAGCATTTGAGGCCCTCTTGATCTCAATTACCTATTCATCATTCCGCTGCAAATCTCCAGGTAAACACAAGATCTATCCTGATGATTCAATTAAATAAACCCTAGATCCTAGGCTTCAGGAACTGGATAGGATTCAATCTGATGATAGAATGGCACAAGTTCCTTCAATTTGTTCCTTAAGGAAACAGTTCCATCTGCATATCCTGCAAATGGTTCATCATGCTCTAATAGGACACTTTGTACACAAAATCCGGTGCATGAGGAGGCGGTGGTGGCGGCTGGGCCACTACCGGCAGAGGTGGAACCATTCTGAACCGTCCGTGAACATTTACCGCTCCTCTTGCAGCATTACCTGCTCCTCATGCGGCATTAGCTGTAACTTCTGGTTCTCCCAACACAACTTCAGGAGTTCGTGCGGCTTTCTCTGCTCCTCTTTCAGCACCTTTTTCAGCTCCTGCAACACCTCCTACATTGTCCTCACGGAAGGCTAGAAACTCTTACGGAAAGCGGCTTCCAAAACCACTTGTCCATTACCCAAGACTGCTCTTTCTGGGTTTTCTGCAGATTTCTCTTGATTCAAGGGAGTCCCATTCACACATGCGGCTCTGATTTCTGAAGCGGATCTGCTCACCCCCCTGGTAGCACGATGACCAGACGCAACATCAATTCTTCTTAGCGGCATCATGTTACAAAAGAGAGACTAGTGAGTCAGACTGCATTTGAAACTGAACTCACTTCCGACGAGTGTGTAAGGAGCTTAGATCAGAGTGGTGTCCTAGATTCTAACTTTTAGAAAACCCCATTTCAAAAAATCTTTAAAATCCATTTTGAAATCCGAATATAAACACTACTACTGCCACTACTACTACTATTACTACTATTCGTCTACCTAGAAAGAACCGACTAGACTTAACCCCGCTCTGATACCAATTGTAATACCCCGCCCCAGATTCGCCGGAACAGCAACGTTTTTGCCCTACGGATCCTGGATGCAACCTTTCAGTCTCCAAAGCTATCGTTCACATACTCGTGAACCAAAGTCACTATAAAAAAATCCACAACTTAAACCCATAACAATCTGCTTTATTAGAACCAAACTCAAAGTCTTACAAATCAAATCCAAATCCAAATCCAAATCAACTCTTAAAGAAAACCAAAAGATTCAACATATTTCGTATCAAAACGAAGTAAAGAAAGACTCCCCATTTTCCCAAAACATGGCACCTCATTAGATCGTCTACTCCGGCAACTCTTTGGGATTACCTAGATTTTCTGCACAAAAAAAGGAATGGATGAGTAATTTGGATTTGATATATCATGGTTTTTCTAGGTTTTCAACCATGATATAAGTGTATATATTGAGTCTTTAACCTTATATTTCGAGTCTATCGAGTCTTTTATAAGTAAGCTTGTGTTTGGAGCAAAGCTAGGAGTTTTGGGACGTTTCTGGAGCATTCTACAAAAAGATGAAGTTGGAGCCGTGACCACGAGTAGATGTCGACCGACACTGCTCTTAGTGTCGGTCGACACTGTGGTCCAGCAAAAGCAATGCGCGAGTCTATTGCATCTTTTGAAGATTTGCAAGAAAGTGCAGAAGTTTCCTTTATTTCTAATTTGGCCCCAAAACGTGTTTAACCTTTTAATAGGGTTTTGGAGAGTTGTTTTCTCCTATCTTTTGTTCTTGCTTTGTTTTGGCTTTGCATTTGGAGATCGAGAGATTTTGGTTTGGGGCTGATTCTGCTACTTGTAACCTTTGAGAGAAGGATTTCGAATCTCATTTTCATTTATCTATTCAGTCTTGTTTTCTATTCAAACATGTCTTGTCTTATTGATTTCATGTCTGAGTAGTAACCTTAGTTAGATTTAGGGATTCTCATAGGGATTTCATGCCTTGTTAGATCGCTAGATAATTAGGATTTTAAATATATTTGTCCATTACTTAAGTTGAGATTAAGACTGGATTTTGGATTGATCACCTAGAGTTTAGATCTTAGATAATTAACTTGGCACGAGAGTGTGAGTTATAATCTGATAGAACTAGTGTGAGCAATTTGATTACATGCAAAGAGATTTGATCTAGATAATTATGAACCAAAGAACTTGCTATTAATGCTTGTTTAGAACTCTAAGATTGCAAAGAGATTTGAATCATTAGGTTGCTAGACATAGATAATAATCGCAGCGAGAGTTGGGTTATTGACAATTGTGATTCTAGTTCCTCAACCTGCGTTTAATCTGAATCTTGATTATTGAAATGTCTGGCATTGCATGATTTCCGGAGAACTTCCTAAGCCTAGCGCTTTTCTCCCATTGAAAACACCCTTTAAGTTTATTTGTATTTTTATTACTTTCACCTGATTGACTTAGCTGAGTTTGAAAACATATAATATGTCGTGTCAACTTGAGTCTCTTTTGATTTGATACCCTTTGTACTACAGTTGTATTTCTGTGCACTTGCAGTTAGAATAGGGATTAAAATTTACTCAAGTTTCTGGCGCCGTTGCCGGGGACTCTTTGAGTTCGCCGAAAGATTTTGTTCTAGAATTTAGACTAAGTTGTTTTTCTTTTGTTTTGGTTACTAATACTTCTATGTCTTGCTTGTCTTTGTTGCTGCAGGAACGACGGGAACATTTCAGTGTCGACCGACATCCATCAGTGTCGATCAACATTGATCTTGAAGGCAGACTTTGAGTTTAGTGTATGCCTAGTCGTCACAACACAAGCAACCCAGATGAGAAGCTTTTGAATCTTGAGAATCAGGAGCTTGCTAGACTTGAGTGGACAAACAGAAAAGCTCGAAAATCTTCAAGGATGATGAATTGATTGATCTTGAGTAGAGATGCAGAAGGTGTTCTGAGAGACACACAGAACAATTCCTACAATGCTCAGGGAAAGAGAATTGATGCTCAAGGAAATGTGATTCCTTAACCTGAAACGGATTAAAAATCCTCCTGTTAGGAGGACACTAGCTGACTACAACAGACCTGACGAGTTCTACGCCAACAAGTCTACGATTGTACCTCCTGCTTTTGAGAGGAATGAGTTTGAGTTTAAGACTTCCTACTACACACTTGTGGGACAACACTTGTTTCATGGACTCCCACATGAGCATCCTATGGACCACATAGAAGACTTGAGTCTCTAGTCACTGGAATGAAACACAATGGAGAAGTTTTTGCGACACTTCTATGATAATTCTCGATCTGATCAGCTTAGACAGGACCTCTTGACCTTCAAGCAAGGATCTACAGAGCCTTTTAAGGCAGCCTTGGTGAGATTTAAGATGTACCAGAGAGATTTCTCGGATCATGGTTTCTCTGAGGTGCAACTGTTGGGTATCTTCTTTGGAGGAGTTGATTTGTGGTACCAGATGGCCTTAGATGCTGCAAGTAATGGGAACTTCTACACTAAATCTCCAGAAGAAGCTAATGAGCTTATTGAGAACTTAGTAACTAGCAATAGTGTCAAGAATGCTGCCATGGAGAGGAGGAAGTCCGGTGGTAAGGCTGACAATTCCCAGATAGCTGAGATGAACAAGAAGATAGACAATGTTCACAGCTTGCTGGTTGGGAATAAAGCTGTCCATTTTGCTCAAGAGACTGAGGTAATTGAGGATGCAGAATGCTGTGAAGAAGAGGATGTGAACTACATTGGTGGATCTAGATTTCAGGGAACATGTTTGGAAATCAGCAAGGTAACAAGTTCTACGGTGGTAGTGGTCAGAAGAGTGCTTTCACAAGCAATCAAAACTCTTTTGGATATGGTCAGAATTCTGCTTTCCAGAAACCTTTTTAGTAGAACAACTCCTATCAGAGAATCTACGGAGCTTCTTCTTACCAAACACCACATGTTGCTCATGCTCATGAGATTAAGTTGGAAGCTATGATGGAGCAGATACTTGAGGGGCAGACAAAGACTATTGTAGACTTCAACAAGAAGATGGATGCCATCTACACTGATCTGAATGGGAAGTTTGAGTCTTTAAGCACACATATGAAGCAACTATATATAGAAGTAGCCCAGATTTCAGGCTCAATCAAGGGAGGAATGTTCAGAACGCCCACATCAATGCTATCTCGGTTCAGATTGAAGATAGGCTAGATCAGGAAGAAGGATTTGAGCTTGAGACGGTGGAAATCGTTAAAAACATGGATGAATCCGAAGCTACAGACTCAGTGCCGATCGCCAAACCTTCTTAGTGTCAGTCGACACTCACTGAAAAACCCTAGTTCGAGATTTTTGACGGGCCAAAATCGACCGGGATCGACATTGATATGTTGGACAATATACCCTCAATGTCGATCGACACTCACACAACGTCGATCGACACTACGGTCGGGCAGGACCAATTCATCCAAACCTCAAGTTGCTGCTGAAGAGAAGGTTTATAAACCTCCTATACCATTCCCCAGGGAGCTGTGAAGTCTAAACAAGAGCTTGATGAAGCCAATTGCATGGAAGTAATGGATAAGAAGTTGAGTGAGATTCTCCCAGTTGATGATTTGCAAATTCACCCTTATCTACAGAGAAATATGGAGAAGATGATCCCCATAGATAAAGATTTAGGAGAATGGGTGGTGGTGCTTCCTAAACAAGTCAATTCTGTGTTGTTTAATCAGATTCCAGAGAAACTGCTGGATCCAGGTGTCTTTGTACTAGATTGCTCTATCTTCAAGGATAGCTTCAAGCACTAGATTGCTCTATCCTAGATGCCATTAGGATATCCTAAGAAGGCACAAGCACGAGCTATAGGAGAGAATTTTGTTCTGTTTTTAATAGAGGTAGAAGCATAACACAAACATCCAAAGACTTTCAATTGATGATAGTCTGGTTGTTTTTGTGTTAGCATTTCAAAAGGACTTTTGTCATGTAAGACAGGAGCAGGAAGTCTGTTTATGAGGTGAATTGCAGTGAGAGAAGAGAAGAGATCTAGCAACATTGAGTATGTGCTGATGTTTTCTTTCAACCACATAATTTTGTTGGGGGGTTTCGGGACAAGAGTGAAATGGCACAATGCCTTTAGATTGATAAAATCTGGTGAAATGGAGTTCTTGAGCATTGTCGGATCTAACTCCCTTAGCCTTTGTATTAAACTGCCTCTCTGCCATTTCTATGAAGCTAGGGAAAACAGTGAGCACATCAAACTTGTGTTTGAGAAAATAAACCCAAGTGGCCCGAGAACAGTCATCTATTATGGTTAGAAAATATCTAAAACCATCATGAGTTGCAATGGAAAAAGGACCCCAAGTATCTATATGTAAAAGATCAAAAGACTGGTCACTTTTATTATTATTGGACACAAAGGGAAAGTGTCTTTGTTTGGATAAGTGACAGACTTTACAATGAGGATTAAGAACATCCTTTGATTTTGACAAAGAAAGAGATGTATGCATTGACTGAAGTTTTGAAAAAGAAAGGTGACCTAGTCTTTTATGCCAAAGAGAATGACTCGACAGTGTAGCCAGAATAGTAGAAGTAGTAATATTTGGTGGAGAAAGCGAATCAATGTCCAGGAAATACAGCTTAGATATCTCTCTACCCATTCCAATCGTTAATCCCCGTGTAAGATCCTGAAGACCACAAGTATGAGCATCAAACCAAATACGACAGCCCATAGAATGTGTTAAACAACTGACACTAAGGAGATTGAACTTAAACTGTGGAATATAGAGAACATCCATAAGAATTAAGTCACTACCCAGACGTATTGTTCCTATCCCAACAATGCTTACAAGAACTCCATTAGGAAGGGTAACAGTGGTGTTGGGAAGGAAACGAAAGTCAAGAAAGGAGTTTTTATCATGGGAAACTTGATTAGTAGCTCCTGAGTCAATGACCCAAGCATTCAAGGCTAAGGATGTGTTATTAACAGAACAAATATAACGCCTATCAGTTCCGGTAAAATAACATAGGATAGAGGGGAAGAATGTACCGGAAATTGGGTAAGTGGCTGTAAAAAGAGGATCGGAAGATATTGAGACAAAGTGAACTTCAGGCATAGTGGTGACACTAGGAGGCTGAAGTTTGCTGCTGAGGAAAGCTACTAATTGCTGAATCTGATCAGAGGACAAGTTTTCACCAACATTATTGTTGTCACTCTCAGTTGATTCAATGGAGGTTACAGCAGCGAGAATGGAATTGGAAGGCTGATCAGACCTATTTTTAGACTTAAATGTGGCGCGATAGCCATGCTTTTTGTAGCAACGTTCGGCCATATATCCCAATCTTCCACAAAAGGTACATGTAGGTCGTTTCTTCCTTTGAGAAGAAGAGTTTCCAGCTGAATATTGAATAGATTAACTGTTTTTGTTGATAGTCGATCCTTGTTGTTGAGTAACTTGAAAAGCAGATGGATTGTAATATGTGGGAAAGGTGAGTGTAGCAGATTTCTGACTGTCTTCTTGATCTAGAAGATTATAAACCTCTTATAGAGTCGGTAGTGTTTTCTTCATGAGAATCCTGCTTCTGGTATGTTCATAATTCTCGTTAAGCCCCATGAGAAAATCAATAACTCTATTTGTTTCTCGTTCTGCTAGCAGATCATCAACAGTGCGAGATGAAGGTTAGATACTAGAGAGCTCTTCCCACACTGTCTGAGTCTTAGTGTCATATGAAGATAGATCCATAGTGTCTTGCCTGAAAGAGTGAATCTGATGACGAAGCTTATAAAGCCTCGGGAGATTCGACTTGTGGAATCTGGTGTGAAGGTCCTTCCAAATATCAGATGCATTCTTGAAATAGAGGATGCTAGTAAAGATCGACTTTGTGACACTGTTTAGAATCCAAGATTTAACCATGCTATTGCAGTGACACCAGATCTTATAGTAGACATCATTCTCAGGCGGTTTTACTATAGATCCATCCATAAATCCTAGCTTGTTCTTAGCTTCTAAGCTAGTCGTCATCGCAATCAACCAAACACCATAGTTATTACCATCTAACAGTTCGGATGCTAATACAAGTCCAGGATGATCCGAGCTATGTAGATGATAAGGTGAGTGGATATTATCAGGTGAGTTTGATACCTCGAACTGACGATCGGAAGAACGCCGTGAATCAGTGTGAACCGTTTCTTCGGAGCAGACTCGTGGTGAGGGAGAACGAGATGTTCGGCCATGAATCTTTTGAGACGACGGTGAACCAAATGCATCTTAATTTGGTGAAGAACGACGATATTTCGATTTACAATTGCGCTTTCCCATGGATATTGAAGCTCAGATGAAGAACGATAAAGAATCGCTATAATGAGCTGATTCTGCACGGAAAATTTCAAAAAAGGAGCTCGTCGAGTTGAGAATCCGGTGAGTAGAATCGATTTCCGGTTAGGATCCGGCGAGAAATCGATGAAAAAGAAGGAAAAAATCGATCAATTGATCGGATTGAAAAATTTTGTTGCGGAAGCTAGAGAGAGAGTGAGATCATTGCTCTGATACCATATTACCAATTAATCTCATTCTCATTAATTATCAAATGAATACAACTTATGTTTCTATACAATCTGTATGAGGACTAAACCGAGTCTAAGCCATCTAACTAACTGGTTTATGTACAATGATCTAATCTAAACCAAGTATATACAGATAATAGTTATCATGATACTTTTATTTACTTATTTACAAAAAGAAAAAACAATGATAAGGCTTTACTTCTACTACAGATGCAGAGGAGAGAAAACAATGTGCAGTCATTTGAAAAGCTTTAATAGGTAAGCGAGGCTTTCTTGCACGAACCAGTCTTAATTTCCTGAAATCTGAGCAACTAGCGTTAACAATGCCTTCTTTTAGTTTCTTTCTAGGCTGTTATTTGTTAGGGCTCTTTTAAGATTTTTCTTTTGGATTCTGAATACGAGTTACATCTTCTGGGATTATGATTATTCAGGCTAGACGCAATTTTGACCAAGCGAAGACCATTATGGAGGCCCTCATTAAGGTGTTCTTTATGACAGTTTTAAGAGTTACATGACTTTTATGTAACTTCATTTCATTTCATAACAACAGGTTGCATTCTCATAATTTGTTAATTCGGTGCTACTATTCTGTAGAGATAAGAAAAGAAGAGGGATGTCATGGATGTCATAGCCTTCAGAGAATCCAACTCCAGTACAGGGTACTTACTAAATACTAATACATGTGTTAAAAATGTTTTCTTCTTTGTGTTTATTGATGCTTACTAGAACTTTGGGTTTGATATCGCAGCATGAAATAGATCTCTTGGAAGATAGCTTGGATCTGCAGGGATATCCACCAGTCCTCAATGACCTGAAGCAATGTGACCAACTTCTCTTGGTAAATTTTGATATTAAGTTTGTTGGTCAATGGGAAAATTTGACATGAACTTGGTCAATCATGTACATGACCAGTTTTGTTTGTTGCTATATGTAGACGAAACGCATTTTGGCCCTGGATATAGGACTCCTAATGGCTGGTGTAAAGGAAAGGGGAGAACTGGAGTCACACGTCACTGCTTTGACAACCTAAATAAAAAAAATCGGGAAATTGATTTTAAAGTATTGTGGTGATAAAGAAAAACGTACGATCGAATAGATAGAAGAATCAATGTTCATAAAACACAGATTCTGTCCTCACTTGCTGAGAATCCGGATTGGAGAATGGAATCCCAGACAATAATGAGCAAGAACACACACAGAAAAGATTAAGAGAGAAGATAACTTCTTTTGATTAATGATGATAATCAATAAAAGCGATACAATACGTTCTTATATAATGTAACACCAAAACCCTAAAGAGATAACACCCAAAACATATTGACTAATCGACATTAAGCAATCCATCTTAACCGTCTTATTATCAAAATCAACACCAAAACCATAAATCAATTTCCTATATCAAATCTTGTTGGATCTCCTAGGATCTAGGGTTCGTTATATTGAAATTACCAACCTCGTTCTTACCTGGAACTGGCAGCGGAATGATTGGTGAACGAGATCAGCGAGCGACTCAGATGCTTCGCCTCTACCAGATACACACGCACACAAACCTGGAAACCGGGATGCTAGTGCCGGATCTATGGGATCTCTGAGTTTTGGTGTTTCTGCCTCTTCTGTCAAGAAGGAGACGACGGCTTCTGATTCAGGTCGAAAACCTCAGGTTTTATTCAGACCTAGAATCACTCTTAACTGGCCAGACTCGTTTGAGTCATAAATCGAAAAGTCTGTTCGAAAGCCCGAACTGTGTCGACCGACACATATACTGTGTCGATCGACACAACACCATTAACTCGATATTAATGTGTATCCAATACACATTAACATGATCATTACCATAATGATCATTCCCATGTTGTAGCTTCCAGTTTGCTTAGGTGTGTGACCCTATAGGATCATATAATGCTGGCAGTAAGTCTACAACTTACAGATTGCAAGAGGCTTCTAGCAAAACATTGCAACCGTCCAGTATTATACGAATGTCTGATCTCGACACACAACTATCATCAGGAGTGAGTACAAGTGTGATTTCAGGACACTATCCCAATAATCTCCCACTTGTACTGGAATCATCAATTCCTATAATCCTTTTGTCTCTATATCTCGATTTGGCATAAGGCAAGATTGGTGTCATCCTTATTAAGCCAACATCGTGTTTATCGAACTCCTGATCTTATACTGAACAGTACAAACAACTGAATTACAGTTCGTTTGAGTGCGGCCACACATTTTTCTCAGTATTAAATCTTCGATAGGCCCTGAGATATTTATCTCCCGTTAATCAGGAGGGACAAATCCCATCTTGTTCCATCCCTATTTCAACGCACACTTCATGATATACTTGAACAGTGCCGTTATAGTCGCCAGTTACGGGTCGACGTTTGACAAGGTCAAAGTGTACCAATTCATATGCAAGAAAGCATGATGAACTCAGGTCTGAGGACTATACTCTATAGTCGTAATGAGAACCTCTTATGACACAGATATAACTATCTTGTAGACTTCTCATTAGCGGGTCATGTCCGATCATATGTTCACCAACATATATCTATGTGACTGACTGTGATACTCATATCATTGACTCCATGAAACTTAGTCAACAGTCACCTCACAATCTAGTCTCTCGCGGTTGCTATTGTCCCACTTTAACAACCTCGACTAGGGACACATCTTGATTTATGTCATTTGTTACTTATAGGGTTTCATGATCAAGTCCTCAACTTGATGGCCTATAATATGACATAAACTTATTTTGGGACCATTATTTAATTATCCAATAGTCAAATAATGTTGATGTCAGTTTTTCATAAACATGATCATATCATATCTATCTGAACATCACAACTAAACTGACTCCCACTAGAATCAAGACCAAGCCTTCAGATATCTAGTACCTACAGCAACAGTATACAACTCGTGCTTAGGTTGTGAGAGATGCTGCGGTGTTCTTGCTTGGAACCATTCCAACAAACCACACTGCTATTCCTTAACAAGCACTATTCTACGGTCCTCTGCTTGGAAACCTTTCCAACAGACAGCACCGCTACTCAGGCAAAAGACATAACCAGGTGGGAACCGGGATTCATCTTTGTCCATCTAACTACTCATAACAGATTCGTCTTTTTCTCAGTTGTACAAGAACCTATCCTTAGTGTTTCTCAAACACTTGGGGATATTCCTTACAACTGTCCAGTGACTCTTACTGGAACAAATTGGTACCTACTCGTCATGCTTTATGCGTCAGCTGCATTTAGACGAGCGCAAAACATGGCATTCATGATGGATTCTATTGCATGAGCAAAAAGGAATCTCACTCATAGACACTAGCTCAGCCAGTGTCCAAGACACTTCATCTTGCTAAGATCATTGCCATAAGACCTTTGGTGTGAAGCCATTCTTGGAATCATGCATATTGGAACTGTCCAGTACCTTATAATCATAAGGATTCTGACACGATCCAATTAGTTCTTCTTATCCATTTCAATGGATCCATATTCCAAGAGCTTACGCGGCTTCTCCCATGTCCATCGTTAAGTTTGACTTCCGACCCAAATCTTGACAAGACTTTTAGCATCGGAACGTCGTTTATGAGATTAAGTACGTTCTAAACATACAGTTTGAGAATTGCAACTACGCTCCCACTAGTTTACTTGTAAACGCACGGTTTCTGTTCCTGACCGAGTCAAAACCTTTGACCGTTTTAACAGAACTCAGATTCCAACTCCAAGATGTTTGCTTCAATCTATGAATAGATCGGTGAAGCTAACATGCATACCCAGCCTATTTTTCGGAGTTGGGGCTCACCATCGCTTCTTTGAATTTCGCAGGCTCGTCACTTTTCAATGATCATCAGATCACGGCAATCGGTCACGAGAAATCACTCTCGGGTTAGTGATGGATCCATTAGGATCAGCGAATTTCAGGCTCCACAGGTGTCGATCCTACAGCACTCTGTAGATCCAACCGCTGCTCTCCCTCAACAGGTTGAACAGCCTCCTGTGTTTCTCGAATTTCTTCGAGCTGTACTTTTACTCCCACTGTTCTTCTTGGAAAAACAGAGTTCCGAACAACAAAAATTTGTTCTCGGATTGGCTGCAAAAGTACTAAGCCTCGGTTTCCCTAGGACAACCAGCGAAGCAGCACTTATCAGTTTTGGGTTCAAGTTTGTTTGATGACAACTGCCTTACACAAACCTTGCAATCCCAATTAATCAGAAAAACATATTTGGAAATCACCCAGTCCACATCCAATGTGGTGTTTTTCACTGATTCTGATAGGAAACTTATTTAGCGTAAACATGTTCATTTTAGAGCGTATTTTTTTAAAAGAATAATGGAAGATTCATGTGACTCATCATTAATCGGATCATATCCAATAAGATCCGATTCATTCTCTCAGAAACACCATTCAAGGTTTTCAGGAGAGATGAGCTGTGAAATGACTTCACACTCACTTAGATGATCACCCAATTCTTGACTCAAGTATTTTCCTTCGCGATCTAATCGAGGATCTTAATACTTCTGTCAAATCGGTTCTATACTTCATTCTGAAACTCCTTTGATCATTCCAAAGGATTCTGACTCGTGTCTCATCAAATGAACACAGTCATACTTACTGAAGCCATCAATAAGTCAATGAAGTATTGAAGTTTTCCTTTGGCACTAATGCTCATCGGGCCACATAATTCAGTACGTGCAAGGCCCAATAAGCCTCTGGCCCTTTTCTTTAGCTCTGCTAAAGAAGCCTTAGTCATTTGGCCCAGTAAGCAGAATTCATGTCTCAATTGATTTATAATCAAATGAACCTGAAGCCCATAACTATGGAACTTCTGAAGCCGCTTTACTCTATGTGGTCAATATGACTATGCTAAGGAAAATCGAGTTCAAGTCATCAGACTTAAACCGTTTGGTATTTATGTTATATCCAAGTGTATCTTGGTTTGAAATATAAAACCCATTTATCAAAAGGGGTGCTACCATATAATATTTCATTAAGATCAAAAAAGCAAAACTTGTCTTTTATCAGAATGAAAAGCATCCAAATTCTCACAAGAAAATGAAAGATATTTCTGCATAAAGCAGGTACATAGTAGCAATTACTTAATTCAAAACCAAGCTTGAAAGGCTCCTACAAGTGGAGAATCTCTACGGCTCATGTAGCAACCATTGCTCCATACCAGACTCGCAGTTCCACTTGTCCTTTCTTCAACGTTCTACTGTTGCTTAGGCCCTGCATATTTCCAAAATATCAGTACCACAACTAGTATCCAATACATACGTAGAACTTGAAATAATAACACAATACCTGAAGAAGAAGTACCATACATCTTCTCCATTTCTTGTGAATCTTCCAAGAATTTAATGCAATCTCTCTTCCAATGCCCATACTCATCACAGTAGAAGCACTTTCTAACACCAGATGGGCCGGACTTGGGCTTATAAGATGACACAGGCTTATCCTGATTCCAAATCTGGACGGCCCTGTCTCTACCCTTGTCAACACAAGATTTTTCAAATCTTTTACCCTTTGTGATGTTTTGCTCAGCTGTTTTGAGCATGCCATGCAGCTCAGTCAACGTCTTCGTCAAGTTATTCTTGATATAGTTTTTGACAAACTTATCATAACTAGACGGCAGTGACTGCAGAATGATGTCTGTAGCCAACTCTAAGCTGACAGGACAATCCAGTTTCCCCAGGTTATCAATGTAACCCATCATTTTAATGACATGAGGACTCACTGGAACATCCTATGGTAGTCTGCACCCAGTGAGAGACTTCACCATCTGGAATCTCTCAACTCGTGCCAGATCCTGAAACTTCAGTTTCAGGCTGGTGATCATCTCTATTGGCGACTCCATGTTCTCGTATTGACTCTTCAAGTCCGAGTTCATGGTAGCCCATATCAGACCACGCACATCTACCACATCAATATAATGCTTATTCCAAGCATTATATACTGCATTCGAGCGATTGGCCCCAAGCCTTTCTCAAGGACATAGTCCTTACTCTCCTTCTTGAGAATTAATCTCAAATTGCGATACCAATTCAGGAAATTTGACCCATTTAACTTGTCCTTCTCAAGGACGGGTCGTAACGAGAAGGTAGTTTTAGACATAGGCTGAAAATTTTAATCAAAGAAAATTTTAGTTATGATTTCAGGAAATGAGGAATCTTATCCAATAAGAAAACTCGAATTATATTCAAACAACGTTTCCTCTATGAATATAATAATCCAAGATCCATACATCACTAAAATCTGAGTGGACAACTCGTCATCACTCGGATTTTAGTAATCTAGGTAAGCAAATCATTGCTAATTGCACCCAGTACAACTCTTGGTCGCAGATAAGACAATCCATGTCCTATCTACTCTGATGTCTCTGGGCCCAGAACTTCTGATAGCCCAGTCAAGTAAACCAATCTCTTCTGTCTTGTGATCATTGACAGTCGCACTGCAAGTCTATCAATGATTACCTGCCTTACTCACTTCACTGTGGATACCAAGGACTCCAAGACTATCCAACAATGAAACGAGTCTTGACAGTAGACAAGATTTGGCAAGACATCAAGGTCACTTGATATTTAGTTGAGGAAATGGAACTTTAAAAGATTAGTAATTCAATCTCTTAGGTCACGTAATTGTAGATGTCAAGCACTGCAAGACCATCAACGCTACTATCTGCCTTACTCACGTAATTGTGGATACCAAGCTCATGGCAAGACTATCCAACAACGAAACGAGTCTTGACAGTTGACCTTATTGAAACTAAGCTTTGATCTAACACACATCCAATGTGTATTAGACAGGTTTAGAACATTTTACTTCTAATTTTAATTAAGTTTTAATCGTTCTAATTTCAGTGGGTTAGGTCATTCGGTTCGGTTTCTTAATCATTGGTTCAAAACCAAACGATTACGGTTCGCATCGTCACCATATGTGTCGACTGGCACATTTGGTCGACTCTTGATATGCAACCTACAGATCATTCAGGATAACCGGTCAAATCCAATTTAACCAGTCCATTTAACTGAACCGATTCAACCAGTTCGAGAGTGTGTTGTCGCCCATCGAGATAATGGCAAGCCTGAAATCGCTTTTTCAGGAGCAGGCAAGGACTGAGAGGTTCCAGACAGTTAAGAACCTCTTAGACTGCAAGATGGCTGCAAATGCGGCAGTGAGTCCTCATGTCTTGAAGATGATGGGTTATCTCGATCATCTTCAGAAACTCGACTGCCCTATCAGCCAGGAACTTGCCTGCGACATCGTTCTGCAGTCTTTACCTGCAAGCTATGATCAGTTCATCCTGAACTTCAATATGCATGGCTTGAGTAAGACATTGCCTGAGCTTCACGGAATGCTCAAGACTGCAGAGCCCAACTTGAGTAAAGCCAAGGACCCCAACGTGCTTATGGTGCAAAAGGGCAAGGGCTTTAAGAAATCCTCTGCCAAGGACAAGGGAAAGGCTAAGGCTGTTCAAGTCTCGGACAAGGACACGCCAAAGCCCAAGCCCAAGTCCAAGGCTGGGCCTACTGACATCTGCAGGTTCTGCAAAGAACCAGGGCATTGGAGGAGAGAATGTAAGAAATTCCTGGAAGGTCTAAAGGAATTGAAGAAGAAGACTCTGGAGACTTCTTCATCAGGTATTTTTGTTATAGAAGTTAATACAACTACTTCTGATAATACCTCATGGGTTATGGATACTGGTTGTGGGGCTCATATTTGTACTAATATGCAGGCACTCAGCAACAGTAGGAAGCTGAAGCAAGGACAAGTGGAGCTACGAGTTGGGAATGGAGCGAAAGTTCCTGCACTAGCTGTAGGCACATACTTGTTGTCTTTACCTTCGGGATTGGTTTTAGAACTTAATAACTGCTATTTTGTACCTGCGATAAGCAGAAATATTATTTCAGTTTCTTTATTGGATTTGGAAGGTTATGATTTTTCAGTTAAGAATAAATTATGTTCCTTCAATCGCAATAATTTGTTCTATGGTTGTGCCCCTCTTACGAATGGGCTTTACATACTTGATCAATCCGCGCCAATTTATAACATTAATACCAAACGGTTCAAACCTAATGAGGAGAACCGAACGTTTCTATGGCATTGTCGTTTAGGGCACATCAGTGAGAAACGCATTAAGAGGCTCCATTCGAATGGACTTCTTGGCTCATTTGACTTTGAGTCATGTGAGAAATGCGAATCCTGTCTGATGGGCAAAATGACGCGGGCCCCCTTTAATAAACCTAACGAGAGGGCCAGTGACTTATTGGGCCTGATACACACTGATGTGTGTGGCCCAATGTCCACAAATGCAAGAGGAAACTATCAGTACTTCATTACCTTCACTGATGATTTCAGCAGGTATGGATATGTTTATTTAATGAAACATAAGTCTGAATCGTTTGAGAGATTCAGAGAATTCCAAAATGAAGTACAGAACCAACTTGGCAAAAGCATTAAAGCTCTTCGGTCCGACCGAGGAAGAGAATACTTGAGCCAAGAGTTCGGTGATCATCTGAGAGAGTGTGGGATAGTTTCCCAACTCACTCCTCCTGGAACACCTCAATGGAATGGTGTGTCTGAGAGGAGGAATCGGACCTTATTGGATATGGTTCGGTCTATGATGAGTCACACAGACCTTCCAATATCCCTTTGGGGATATGCTCTACTAACAGCAGTGTTCACTCTAAATAGAGCGCCATCAAAAGCAGTAGCTAAGACACCATATGAATTATGGACTGGAGAAACTCCAGTGCTGTCTTATCTTAGAATTTGGGGTTGTGAAGCCTATGTCAAGAGATTAATCTCTGACAAGCTTACACCAAAGTCTGAAAAATGCTACTTCATTGGTTATCCGAAGGAGACCAAGGCTTATTACTTCTACCTACGATCCGAGAACAAGATTTTTGTTGCCCGGGATTGTAATTTTCTTGAGAGGGAGTTTCTCTCTAAGAAAAACAGTGGGAGTAAGGTACTGCTTGAAGAAATTCAAGATGAACAGGATACTGCTCAACCTAATGAGGAAGAGCAGCAGGAGGACCTACAAGAAATTGTAGAGCCTGAACCTGTAGTACCTGAAGTTCGAAGATCCGGGAGGATCCGTCACGAACCCGAGAGATATCAAGGATTCCTCGTGACTAACTGTCATGATCTTCTGATCATTGATGGTGATGAACCATCGAACTTCAATCAAGCCATGATGGGCCCAGATTCCTCTAAGTGGCGTAAGGCCACTGATTCCGAAATGGACTCCATGTCGGTCAACCAAGTGTTTTTGTTGGTTGACTTACCCGCTGGTGTAAAAGCCATCGAGTGCAAATGGATCTTCAAGAAGAAGATTGACGTGGATGGAAATGTCCAGATTTATAAAGCCAGGTTGGTGGCAAAAGGTTTCAGGCAAGTTCACGGTGTGGATTATGATGAAACCTATTCCCCAGTGGCTATGATGAAATCTATTCGGATTCTACTAGCAACTGCAGCTTTTCATGATAATGAAATTTGGTAGATGGACGTGAAAACCGCCTTCCTGAATGGAATTCTGGAAGAGGATGTGTATATGACACAACCTGACGGTTACATAGATCCAAAGAATGCTGGGAAAGTATGCAAGCTTCATAAATCCATTTATGGATTGAAGCAAGCATCGAGGAGCTGGAATCTTCGTTTTGATGAAGCGATCAAGCAATTTGACTTCATCAGAAACGAAGAAGAACAATGCGTGTATAAGAAGACTAGTGGGAGCAAAATAGTATTTCTTATTCTGTATGTCGATGACATACTGCTTCTCGGAAACGACGTACCAATGTTGCGGTCGGTAAAGGACTGGCTTGGAAGTTGTTTCTCCATGAAAGACATGGGTGAAGCCACATACGTTCTTGGAATCCGGATCTACCGGGATAGATCTAAAAGGCTGATAGGCTTGTGTCAAGATTCATACATTGACAAAGTCCTGCATAGATTCAGCATGGCAGATTCCAAGAAGGGCTTCACGCCAATGGTACATGGCACAACGCTAAGCAAGAAGCAGAGCCCTACGACGGCTGCTGAGCTTGAGCGCATGAAGAATATTCCTTATGCATCTGCAATAGGATCTGTCATGTATGCCATGATCTGTACTCGTCCTGATGTTGCTTATGCATTGAGCATGACGAGTAGATACCAGTCAAATCCAGGTGAAAACCACTGGATTGCCGTCAAGAATATCCTGAAGTATCTAAGACATACTAAGGATAAGTTCTTGGTGTACGGCGGAAGTAATGTGCTTGAAGTCAGTGGATTCACGGACGCAAGTTTCCAGACAGACCAAGATGATTTCCGGTCACAGTCCGGTTATATCTTTTGTCTGAATGGCGGTGCAATCAGTTGGAGAAGCTCCAAGCAAGACACCGTTGCTGATTCCACTACAGAAGCTGAATATGTCGCCGCCTCAGAAGCAGCGAAGGAAGCTGTTTGGATACGAAAGTTCATTATTGAACTAGGTGTGATACCGAATGCAGCTGAGCCTCTGGCACTGTTTTGTGATAACAATGGTGTTATAGCTCAGGCAAAGGAACCAAGATCACACCAGAAATCCAAGCATATACTAAGAAGATTTCACTTGATACGTGATATCATTAATAGAAAGGAAGTCAAGATCAGCCGAGTTCCGACAGATGATAATGTCGCTGATCCATTGACAAAGCCACTCCCAAGGCCTAAGCTCGAGTATCTGACTGAAGCTGTAGGCATTAGAGACATTGAAATGTAATCTAAATCTGAGTGGGAGTTTGAGGGCTTTATTTAGTTATTGATATGTTCTTGTAAAACATTTTAAGATGTTTAAATAAAATTATTATTTCAAGATTATTTTAACTGTGATGAAATAATCGTTCCAAAATGATATAAACCATTTTATAGGTCATCGAAGTAAGTGACTTGATCTTGAGTCATCAAAGTCATTTAGCTTGATCATGAGACCCTATATTTGATAGATGGCTTATATCATCCTGTCCCTAGTCGAAGGTTGTTTGAAATTGGAACACCAACAACCGCGTGAGACTAGATTGGTATGTGACTTATGACAAAGTCTCAGGATGTCATAGATGCACGGCATCAAAGTCAGTACATAGGTGTATGTTGGGGTACATACGACCGGACATGACCCGCTTATAAGAACTCTTCAGGATATTTATATCTGTGTCATAAGAGATTCTTACTACGACTATAGAGTATAGTCCTTAGACCTGAGTTCGCATGCATGTGACTGCACATCAACTGATGCGCTTTGATCATTGTCTAACGCTGTCGTCAAGCGATAGTTATAAGGACCTTGTTTGGGTGTATTATGAAATGAGTAGTTTACAGTGATGGAACAAGACGGGATTTGTCCCTCCAATATAAATGGAGTGAATATCTCTAGGCCAATCGGAGATTTGAATACTGGAAAATGCATGGCCATGCTCAAACGGACTGTCCCGAGTCGTTTGGATTGTCAGTATCAAATCAGAGTCCGATGAACATGATTAGGCTTTATAAGGATGACACTCATCTTGCCTTATGACTAATCGAGATATTGAGACAAAAGGAATATGAATACAGAGATTCCAGTACAAGTGGGAGATTGTTGGAATTATGTCCAGTAATCTCTGTACTGTCTCTAGAAAGTAAGAGTATGTCAATGATCAGACATAAGTCATATAATACTGGGGGTCATGATGGCTTGCTAGAGTCCGCTCATGATCTATAAGTCTTGGATTTATTGCCTTTATTATATGATCCCATATGGGTCACACGCCTAAGCTATGAGGGAACGGTTCAGCAGAAGTACGGTAAAAGTGCTAGGCATTTACTATACTTAGAGAGATTAAAGGGCCTGATTAAATCTAAGGGATTTAATCAGACTGGGAATTGGGCCCAAAAGCCCAACAGAACTAGACAAGGGTTTTATGATTAAAACTTGACCTAGCTCTCTTTTCTCCCTAACTCTCATGCGCCTCTCTCTCTCTCTCTGCGCCTCCCTCTCTGTGGTCTAGCAGCCATTTTTCCTGAAGTGTGCGTGTGTGAGCCTTTGGAGGAACAACCTCTTGGTGGTTCTGCTGATCTCTGACAATACCTCTCTAATCCGCTGCATAAACAAGGTATTAGGTGAGATCCCTTATGATTCTGCAAGAGAACCTATATCCAATATGTTTAGGTGAGTTTAATCTGACAGAATTAAACCAGGACAAACGCTAAACATTCCTTCAGGTAGGGGGGGTCAGCTGACCCCGGTTAAAGTTTATAAATTTTCGTCGAAAGGTAAGCAGTAGACAGATTCGTAGCTCAGTTGGTTTAAATCACCGTGTTTGACCCCCTATCATGGGTTCAATACCTCCTTTTGCACCCTCTACTTAATTTTTCTGACTTTTTTGTATGGGCTTTAACCTAATTCGTTTCTTTTTGTTCAAAATCCAAAATCAATTTAGCTTTGTTATTTTTTTATTCTTAACATGGACATTAATTCTTAGAATTGGTAATAAAATTTAGTTTTTATATTTTCTTACTTTTATAAATATTTTCAGTAAATGGTATTGTTTCTTTTTATGTTGAAAATATATCAAAAAAAATTATATTTTTATTTACCATTAATTTTAACTCACTTGATGTTTTATTGTATTCAATTTTTATTTGAAATCAGGGTACTTATATTGTATTTAATTTAATTAACACTAAATTAAATACTTATTCAATAGATAATATATTTAAATCATGGTTTAAAAGTATTTAAATTAAATATTTAGTGTTATTTAAATTAAAATTTGTTAAAATTTATTATATTTTAATGTTCAAAAAATTAATATTTTTATTTTATAATAAATAATATAATATAGAATTAATTATATTATATGCCCCCATTGAAAAATCATCCTGGCTCCGCCACTGATTCTTATCCTAAAGGTAACTCAACACTTTTTTGGTTTTTTGTGCTTACGATTGTTATTATGTTGTTATCATGTGCTTTCTAACTGATATTTTTCATTCACTACAAGAAATATAGTGTGTTATATCATTTATTTTAGTATTTAATATCATTTTTGATTGATGCAAACAAATTTGCATCACTTATATAAATGACTTTGGAAGTGATGACTCTAATATTTAATATCAATTCAATCGATTGATACAACTATTTTCATCATTTGTTATAAGTGATGTTAATTTATATCACTTTCAATAAATTATATTAAAATTAATATCAATCAAAATAAATGATGCTAATATTTGTTTCGTTTATAATAATTGATTTTAAATATTTATATCGGTTATTTTAAATGATGTAATAGTTGTATAAATTTTATATAAGTGATTTTAAAATCTTTTATAAATAATAATTATTTTATATTCGTTTTCATAAAAGATTTAAAATATAATACTATTAATTTAAAATCATTAAATGTTAGACCATATTAATGTATATATGATTTCACATATTATTATCAATTTATTAAACTATGTAAAATTAAACTTGGTTTTGATGGGCTTAATTTTTCAAAGCCATCATTGTAGTTAAATATAAGTGATAAAGTTATTTTATAGAAGAGTAGTCATTTTCTCCCCATCTAATATTTCTGATGTGGGACAAAGACCAAAAAACGTATTTGCATTAATTACTTAATCAAAATTTTGTTTGCATCATTTTTTAATTGATATAAATATTGCATCTTTTAGGTTAATGATGTTAGGAATAATCAATGTATACATCAATTGAAAAATTGATGTGAATTTTTATTTTGTATCAATTAATTTTAATTGATGCAAACTAATAAAAATAGTATCACATTTCCTTATTTGATGCAAAGTATGTTAGTATTGACATCAATTATTTTACTTGATGTTGAACCATATATTTAGTATCATTTTTATTAAGTGTTGCAATCTAGTGTCAATTATTTTTTGACACTTATTTATTGATGCTAGCTAGCTTCTTTTTGTAAGGATTGTAGATGTTTTGGTGTTGTAACCCGCATTGGTAATCTCCAAGACTATGTGGCAGGTCCAAAGTTGCAGTTTACCATTCGCGACATAAAGTGAGCAGATCTTAATTATATATTTTGATGAGTTGTTTTGTTGTTTGTCTCTAATAATAGTTATCAATTTCTTTTTAGCTAGCCTCATGAGTCTTCGGTGCTTATTCATTGGGAAAGATGGTGAGGGGTTAATAAAAAGGTTTTTGAATGATGCGGATAGACATGTCTTTGTGATTTTTAGATGTTTTTTCATTAGACATGAAGCGGATAAGCATTGAAATTTTGTGTGTGATTAGATGAAAATTATTGTATCTATACATATAAATGAGAAGTAATTTTGGGAAAAATATGACATGTCAACACGAGAGGCCTCTAGAGGAGGATAATGTTGACGTGGAATGGTGACGTGGCAAGGCAAAAAAATAACTTAAAGGGTTTGGATTTAAACTTATTTACGGGAATGCCATCAAGTCAATTTTTATTTATTTAATTAATTCACTTTCCTAAAAAAGCACAATATCTTTCTCAATATTTTATTAGTTTGAATTTGAAAAAAAATATTTTATGGCATATACCAATATTTCAAGAGAAGTTTGTTAGTCTTCAATGAAATTCTATATAAGGTGAGCAAGGTGGCCTAGAAACATAATCGTTTGCATCTTCCATAATTTCAAGAAGCCTTCTCTCTATGGTTTTTTCTTATTCATTGGCAGTATTTTTTCGGATGATTAAAATTTTATTCAAATGATTTGTTATCATTTCTATTACATTCTTCTTCTTTCGATGTGAAATGTATTTTTATGATTTTAGTTTTTAATTCTATTTTGTTCTTAGTCGCATGAAAGAAAAAGCTCGGTTATCTTGATTTTTTGTGAATGATGTGAGGTGAACTAACAAACGTTTGAGATTTTCTCTAAAAAGGTGTGTGAATTGATACTCGAGATCTAAAAGTCCGAGTAGAGGTTTTTTCCAAGACGTTGTTAGTTCACCCCACATGTCTCAATTGTCTTAATGAGCCTATAATCCGAATAAGTGTTGTCTATTACTATAGATATGTATTTGGTGGTAAACGATGGATTTGATAAATACTCTTTCGAGAACTAAGTAAGGTTTAGTCCCGATAATCCGAATAATGCATAATACTCGAAATCGAAAAGTTCGATGAAAGGTTGTTGCAAAGACGTTGTATTAAAAGATAGATATGACATAAAAATGCATGGAAACATGTATGGGTCCGATTGGTGATGCTATAGTAAAAGCGTTAAAGACTTACCGTTTTATTTATTACCAATCACAAAAACGTTATCAACAGCTACAGTAAAAACGGTTACTCTTAGCTTTTGTTACTGCTTTCTCTAACAGTTTTTGCTAACAGCTTTCACTTACAGCTTTGCACTATTCAACCGTTTACCACTTCTACTAACCGTTAATATAACCGTTTCGCTTTTGTTCACCAATCAAACTCTATATATAAATATACGTACATAGCACAATTCATAATTAAATGCATCCTATAAAAAGTGATGGCATCCAATATAAAATTATAAATACAAAGGGATTTGACTGAAAAGTAATACCTTACATTTACACGATTTGACTGTATTATTAGGGAATGCAAGTTCTATTATTTGTACATCTATACTATTAAAACATAAAGGTTTTTTTGAAGCTAACATTTTCTTGATGTGTTATTTATAGGGCATGCCATTGGATTTTGGACGTAATTATTTTAATTCATTAAGGGTAATTTTGTCTTTAATGTCGGATGGGTCAGATCCGGTTTTAATTCGGATAAACATGCAGATCTTACAGGTCAAAATCCTACGCATTGATTGGTGAAATTCAAAATATCTTTATTGTTAATTTTTATATTTAATTGGATCTGTACATTAAATGTCTGAGAAAAACATACTTTTAGAAAACTAAATATACAAACATACCTCATTTAAAATTCTTGTTATTATGTATTACTTATCCTATTAAATAATTCCAAAATTATTAATATCAGATTTCAACAAAATCTATAAATTAGGAAACAACCTATTAAAATCATTAATTTTTCATATATATATTTGTATTTATAATCATCACATATAAATTCGATATAGTTATATCATATATAACCAAAATATTTATAGAGTTTAAAATATTATATCAAAATATTGTTATAATATTTTTATTTTTATTTTAAATATTAATATATATTTTATATTTTATCCAAATCTTATAATTTTTTATTTTCGTTGATTTCTTGAGAAAATAATTATTAAATTAAAATTTATTAATAAAATTTATTATAAATTTATTTAAACTAATACCAAAAATGGGTTGAACAATAAAAATTATCCAATTTTCAATTATAGAAGTTTATTTTTAAATTGCATGAGTTTAAAATATATATTAACTATTTTCAATTGATATATTTTAATTTATCAAAATAATAGAATTAATATATTTTATATTATTCAAATTAATGATGCGTAAAATTATAGTTCATTTTTTATATATAAATGTAGTATTTAACGGGTTATTCCATCAATGTTGCAAATTATTTATACCCTTACAAAAGGTTTTTGATAGATTTTTGATTTTTAATTCAAGTTTTTATATTTTATGGAACTTTTAATTCTAATAATTCATAATTAAAATTAATTTAAAAATCCGGCTTTAAATCTCTCATTTACTAAATCTCACCTTCCGAATTAATTAGAATTCAAAATATCGTCATTAAATATTCCATAAATCTCTCAATCCCGACAAATAAGGCAATTTCAAATCATATTTAATTTTATTAAAGCATACTTCATAAATCTTTGTAAATCTTAACTATATTCATCCCTTTTCAATAATAAAAATAATACCGCAAATCATTTTTAATTGAAAACCCTATCTAACATTTTTTTCCTATTTATACACACCTAGACCGTCATTTTTCAACATAAAAAATCGCCATCCTCTCCTCTTCTTAGATCCATTTTTCTGAATTTTCATTTACTCTATATTTTTCCATAGCAGTGAAATTCCTCAGGAAATTAGCTATGTATGCGAGGGCTACTTCGTTTTTTCTTCTCTTTTGCTTTCCATATGTTTTTGATGGTTTTGTTTTGCTTTTCTACATTGCATCCATTTAGATCTCTTTCGTTTTCTTATTAGATGTTGTATGTTTATATTTTTTACTTTTGTTTTTATTATTCATCAGAATGAAGAACATCTCGAGGGCTCCATCTTTTTTTCTTACCTTTTGTTTTCTCCTATGTTTTCATTTGTGTTCCATTATTGAATGTATCAATGGCTAAATCTTCTTTTGTGGTTGCGTTCATTGATTTTGTTTTTGATGGTTTTGTTTTGTTTTTCTACATCACATCCTTTTAGATCTCTTTCATTTTCTTATCAGATATTGTATGTTTATATTTTTTTTTACTTTTTTATTTATTATTCATCAGAATGAAGAACATCTCGAGGGCTCCATCTTTTTTCTTACCTTTTGTTTTCTCCTATGTTTTTATTTGCGTTCCATTAATGACCGTATCGATGACTAATTTTTTTTTGTGGTTGCGCTCTTTGAATTCGACGGTTTTAGTTAGCGGGTGATGGATCATATTTTCACGGTGGTTATATCGATGGTTTATTTCTTATCGAGGATACACAATTTTTTTGATATACACCCAATTCTTTTTAGTTTTTTTCGTTGTGAGTGTTTTTCTTCTTCTTCCATACAAATAACGCAATAAGAGCTTTTGCATTTTTGTTCTTTTTTCTTTTTACTTTCATTTTTTTAGCATTTCTTACCTACATTGTTTTACTTTTCCTTTTTTCAAAATAATTAATAATAAAATTTCGAATCAATTACTATGAATCATATATATATAGTCATATGTAATGATTGTTTTTTTTACGTGTTTAGTAGTTTATTTTTTTTAATTTTGCAATTAGTGGTTATTTTAAAATCTTTAAAATTTAATTAAATTTATTTAGAAAATATTAATTATGTATGTGTTTCATTAAATTCCATAGATCATACCTAATAAAAATCTATTATATGCACTTATAAGACTAAAGTCAACGTACCTTATTAAATATATATATGGCAATTTGTAACATAAAAATGTATGTAGATATACCATAAAAAAATATATATGTGCAGCTATTTTTAAAACAGGCTATTGATAAATTCGTAAAATATGTAGGACTTCTTTTTAAAAAAAATACATAGACCATTATGTTAATCTTTATAGAATTTTAAACTTAGGTAAAATGAAAACAAAAGAATATATTTTTAAAAATATATTCATATAAATTAAAACATGAAGGTTTTATGAAATAAACATTCTTCCATGTGAAACTAAATTAATCCTAGCCGTTCAATAACTTTCCTTAACATCCAGCAATTCATATTAGTAGAGTAATTAACTATTATAAAAAGGGTTAAAAAATATATTAGCCATTATAAAAATCTTACATTTTTTATGTTATATGGTTAAAACGGTTGAAAAATATATTAACCATTATAAAACGGTTTGAAATATATATATATATATATATATATATATATATATATATATATGTGTGTGTGTGTGTGTGTGTGTTAACTATTATAAAATATCTAAACAATCCTAAATACTAATCGATAATATTTCATAAATAATCAATTATGAAAACCATACAATATCGGATATACTTAGATTTGAATCTCACAATTTAACAAAACCTATTATTTAGGAAATCAAATATTAAGATATTCCAATATTGGAATATTAGAAACTTATTTCCTTATATATTCTATCAATTTTGAAATAATGAAAACCTATTATTTAAAAAATCAAATATTGGATAATCTCACAAAAAGATTAATTCCAAGTTTCACAAAAACGGATTCATTTTAATAGAGTAATTAACTATTATAAAACGGGTTGAAAATATATTAGTCATTATAGAACTGGTTGAAATATATATATATAATCATAACATTTCATAAATACTCAGTTATGAAAACCATACGATTTTGAATATACTCAAATTTGAATCTCACAATTCAAATTAATACAAAACCTATTGTTTAGGAAAACAAATATTAAGATATTCCAATATTGAAATATTAGAGACTTATTCTCTTATATATTCTAATTTCAAAATAATGTAAACCTATTATTTAATATATCAAATATCAATATTATCCAATATTTGAATTTTTAATATTAAAATTAATTTCAAGTTTCACAAAAACGGATTCATTTTAGTAGAGTAATTAACTATTATAAAACGAGTTGAAATATATATTAACCATTATAAAATCTTGCATTTTTATGTTATATGGTTAAAAACGGGTTGAAATGTATTAACTATTATAAAATGGGTTGAAAAATATATTAGCCATTATATAACGGTTTGATATATATATATATATATATATATATATATATATATATATATATATATATATATATATATATATATTAACCATTATAAAATATCTAAACAATTATGAATAATAATCAGTAATATTTCATAAATACTCATTTACGAAAACTATATAATTTCGAATATACTCAGATTTGAATCTCAAAATTCAAATTAATACAAAACCTATTATTTAGGAAATCAAATATTAATATATTTCAATATTGAAATATTAGAAACTTATTCCCTTATATATTCTATCAATTTTGAAATAATGTAAACCTATTATTCAAAAAATCAAATATTAAGATTATCCAATATTTGAATGTTTAATATTAAAATATTAATTTCAAGTTTCACATAAACGGATTCTCTATATCATACTTAAATCAATCCTAAAAATTAGAAAATCAAATATTAAGATCAAACTACTATTTTTTATTTTTTATTCAAGTCTGTATCTTTTATGTAAATTTTTAAATTTTAATAATCCCTAATTAAATTTAGGAAAAACATAAAAATATTATTTTATTATAATTTTGAAACATTATTCTATAATATGCTATATTATTCAAATAGATATGATATTTTTTTAAATACTTTTACGAAAATATACAAATTGTTTTTTTAGTTTTTTAAATCAAGTATTTCACTATTTCGAAATAATTGTTAAATAGATATCATTAATGCTACAGAAGAGTTGCTAGGAGTTATATATTGTGATTGATGTTTCCCTCTTTGCAAGAAACATCTAAGAAAATTTATTAACTACACTATCAATTTTGTCTCGAAAATATAATTTTTGAACAAATGTATTAATGTCTATTTAATGTTCTAAGATTTTATTTCCTGAATTTAGTTATTATAATGATTGATGTATAAAATGTATGTCATACTTGTGTAGTTTTCTTTTGGTTTTCACAAATCTGAATATATATTCAAAACTTGATGTACAGAACAAACTGAAACACGTGATTACTTTATATAACAATATCTATACTATTAAAGTCAGTAGAAAAACTCATATTAACTAACCACCGCACATAAACAATATGTATACAAAAATTTAAAAATATATAATAACTTTAGATAAAGTAGTTATCACCATGTTATCATTTTATATAATTAATAATTAATATTGATTAATATCAATGAATACTAATTTAAATATATTAAAAAACATAAATCCGCGCTCCTGCAATGCGGATGAAAATCTAGTAATTTGTTAAACTTATTATTAATTAATGTGTGTAGTATGTGTATTATTAGAGGTTGTATTATTGTCATCTATTATAAAATTATACGATTATTAGCATAACTTATTATTTGGAAGCTAGAGAAGTTCGCTTGATATGAAAATTCTACAACTGATAGAATTTTTATTTTCTATAGTTATGATATCGTTAAGATTTTAAAAGATTGGGGAAAATTTTAAGAAAGTGTGATTTGTTATAATTAAATGTAATTTTAAAAAAAAAAATTGTTGAGCTTAAAATAAGAAAATGAGAAATTTAAGAAATTTTCTAATTAAGATATATCATTCCATGAAATGAGAGATTTAAGAGATGTAAATATATAAAATTATGAAAGTTTTCAGTTTATCTGCAATTATGAAAAATGGAATATTAAATTATCAAGATATTTATTTGGCATCATTCGTATATATCTACTATGTTGAATTTAAAGTTTAGATATGTTTGGTTTTTTATTTAACTGACATATATGTTAATATATATATAGATTCAAGTTGGTTGCATTATTAAAAATATTTTTTTCGCCATAGGTAATGTTAGTAATATACGAATATGTGGGATGAGAGGTGCTTTCATTTTAAAGCCTTCTAATTAATTATTTAAAAAAAAAAATGTTATCATTTTTAAGTATTTACTATTTCTAATCAATAAAAAATATTCTAGAGCATAATCCAATCTTCCAAACGAAGATTGTTATTATCAAACAAAATCTTATATATATATATATATATATATCGATGAAATAATCATGTTTTAAATTAAGAATATTTTTTTATCACTACTAAATGCCCTATAATTTCTAAAATAAAATCTTAGAAGTAAATCTTTATAAAATAAATGTCAAATCATTTCAAAAGTAAATCTTTCCATATATACAAAATATTCGAAATTCAAGTGAATATATGAAGCAATCAAAACAAATAAAAATTAACATCGTACAAAATTATAATATTCTCACGAAATCTATTCAAACCCAAATAATTTTTATAAAAATTTAACTAAATTTTTTACTAAATATCTTTTGCAAGACAAAACTTTTCTTCAATCCTGAGAAGTTTTAATTTCAATAAGGTTAAAAATGTATAGAAAAATATTCAAAGTTAAATTAAAATTCTAAATAAACTTGAACGAATTTAAGTAAACTTGAACGAATTTAAATAGACTTGTGTTACTTTTGACAAGTTTAAACACGCCTGTCAAAATAGGTCTTAAATATAAATATGTCCAAAGGGCCAGGTATGTTCGTTTCATTACATGTATTATTTTTTGAAATTACATTTATTTTTATATTTTATATTTTTAAATAAATTACTAAAACTATTTTTATAGGTATATTTTAATTTTATACAATTTAACTTTCTTCATTGTTTGATTAATGCCTAACTGTATTAATCAAATAACACAATAATTAATAAATATTATTTTTTATTTTTTCATAACTGAATTTGATTTAATTCGATTATTTTCTGTATAAACATTAAATATACATTTTTGGTGTCAATGATGAAAAATGATATATTTATTGAGATTTTTTATTTATTTAATTCACTATTTATGAAAATTATATATCTTGATTTTAATCAATTTCTCGTTTTCTAAATTTAAGCTCAACAACAAGGCAATGAATTATATTTAATTTTAATAAATCACATTTCTCTAATATTTTTTTTAATCTTTTAAAATCTTAACCATATCAGAATTACGTAAAATAAAAATCTCTTATTTATAGAACTTTCGATGAATTTATTATTTTTTATTAATTAAATATATTATTTTTTAATTGTGGTTATTATACATGTTAAATTATTTTTGTTTTAGAGTGTTCAAATGGCACAAAAATATATGAAGGGATACAAAATGATTTTTTATTATTGGTAAATGTCAAAAATGCAACCGTCTACATACATAATGTTTGTAGGAGAGTTAGCAAAAAAATCTGTTAACATTTAAATTATAAATTTATAATTTTAAACCCACCCAGACATCAAACCGAACTACCTTTCGGATCACAAGGTCACTGGTTGGATCATGTAATAATACATCATTTAAATTTTTCTAACTATAACCTAAATTGTTAAGAAATATGAATTTTTACCGACATCAAATTTAAAAGAAAACATGCATTAAGAAAAATCAATGCGTCAACGATTCAAAAAAAGAAAGAAAATTCCATATATCAGTAACTTTAGAAAAAAAGAGAGAAAAAAAAATTAAATTTTCTTAAACAGTAGTTATAACGAGTAAACTATCAATGATGAAAGTAAAATAAGACGGATCACAATTAATATATTTTATCATCTACTTATAGAGATGACAAGTTTCGCTGTAAAAGATTCTAATAATATTGTAACTATTATAACCCTATATTTTATCATAATCAAACCTTCTCTTTGGTTTAAAAGGTTAAAAAGTTTAGAGATCGGGTTAATCGGTATGACCGGCTCATCGGTCACAAATAAAACATGGATTTTTTCAGGGGTTTGCGTGTTTTTAACTTAACGATTTTTTCAGAAGACCCGGTCCGAGATGTCTGTCGGGTTGCTGGGTTTACCGGTCCAACCGCGGGTCCAGGTCGGGTTTCAAAAAAAAAGATTATAATTAAAAATATTTTTATCAAAAAATATATGTCTCATTGAGGTTCATAAATAAAAATGTAATTGCCTTGGTTAAGAATTATTTTTAACGATTTTTATGTGGTTTGGCATCATTAATTGGGAAATGAATTATGAAATTAAAAAATGAATCAGAATTTGATAAGATATGCGATTGAAATATGAAATGATAATAGATCTATGAATACTAATGTAATGTTATACTATATTATAAATATTTTAGAATTGGAATTAATTTTAAGCGTATTTAGTTATTAATATAGTCAACTCTTTTTCTAAAAAAATACTTTCAATATGTCGTAAGAACAGATGCAGGCCAACCAGCTAACCGGCTTCAAGGTTGATGGTTTCTAAACAAACTATGATTAATGTAGCAATGTTTTATTGGAACAATTTGGGTAATCCAAACAATTTATGATTGAATAAACAACATATAAAATTAATGTATTCCAAAAAATGCATTTGTCTACAAACACATGTTTGTGTGGGAGGTATCAAACAAATCAATTAACATCTAAAATTAAAATTAACATAGTTTTATCAAAAATCTCATGTCCGTGTATACATGAAAATCACCTAGAAGAAACATTTTTTAACGGGACTCTCGGATTCTACATAATGTGTCATGTCACCTAAAACTTATTCATGTATATGTTTTAACACACAAACCGAATAAATATCACATATTAGTTTTGACACACAAGACGAACAAATAACTTAGATAAACTTCAAAATAACATAACATTCGCACGTGCGTACGGACCGGTCACCTTCTACCACATAAAATACACATGATGTTTTATGTAACAAACCTTCTACTACGTATTTGTTTTGACACAATAAACGAACAAAAAATTTAAATCAATTTTTAAATAACATAAAATAGTCAAATGTCTGCATATGCATGCGGATCGACACCTAGAGTGTTTCACTATTAAAAAAATATATTTATTTTTAATCCACAATTGCTCGCCACTGCAAACTAACAAAGATGAAGATATTTTGATTTAAAGCGTTCCAAGTGGCACAACACGATACGAATGGATTCAAAATAGTTTCTTACGTTTTAATGTTAAATGCCAAAATATACAACCGTTTACAAACATAATGTTTGCAGCGGAGGTAGCAAACAAACCAATTAACATTTAAAATTACAATTAACATAGTTTTATAATAAATTTAATGATCGCACATGCGGACAATCACCTAGTTTTACTTAATTTGACTAGCATTTTGTGAGCAAAAATTTAAGCCCAGACCAACTGTAGCTACAAAAGGAGACAAGACTCTGTTACCTGACCAGAAAGCTTTGCAAGATTTCATTTAACAAACCAATAATATAAGCGGGTTGTTGTGGAGCCTTTATGAGGTTAATAATTGTCGATCAAGATGCTTCAAGAAAATGCTTAACATAGTCTATGTTGACAACTTTATCAAGTGTAGTTGTCAGGACATGTGTCCTAACTGTGATCGAGTTGTGATCGAGTTCCTGAATAGTTCATCACAGATTACGCTACGGTCTAGAGAAGACAATGGACTCGGGACTAAGTGGGTACAGATCGTAAGCAGATTCACGGGACGAAGGGATTGACACGAGATAGTCCGAAGGTAAAGACGATGTCCCAATCTCCGACGATCGTTTAAACCTCAGTTCATCTCCGTACACTCCAGGATCTGAGATGATCTGTTCTATCTCTGTTTCGCCTTCTAGCATCTTCACAACTTCCGACATAGTTGGCCTTAATGTCGGAGACTTGTTGGAACATAAAAGCGATACCTTTATCATTCTCTCTGCTTCCATCACATCGAACACTCCTTCCAGCCTCGGATCCAGAATCTCTGAGAAATCCCCTTTCTTCTGCAGCACAAACGCCTGAAATTGAAAAAAAAATCAAGAATCTTGTTAAGCAAGTAACTCAGAGTAAGCAGAGTTGGATTGGTTGAGTACCCAATCGAGAAGGCCAACGCAGCATTCGTTATCTGGCGTGTAATTAGCATTGCTCTTCCCGCTAACGATCTCCATCGCCACAACACCGAAGCTGTAAACATCTGCCTTTTCTGTTAGGTGACCCCTCATTGCATATTCAGGAGCCATGTATCCTCTGCAACCAAAACAACATATTAACATGACATTCAAAAAAATTATCAAATGTTTGATTCATGTGTATGACTGACTGACATTGTTCCTGCAACTCTTGTAGTAATGTGGCTCTGCTCATCTTCATGGAGCCTAGCCAACCCGAAATCCGAGATCTTTGAATTGAGATCCTTGTCTAGCAGTATATTTGTCCCTTTGATGTCTCTGTGAATGATCTTAACAGCTGAATCTTCATGAAGAAACACAAGCCCTCTCGCGATTCCTAAACATATTTTGTGTCTTGTTCCCCATTCTAGTTTCAGACCGTTTCTTCCTGCACGCAACAGTTACAAGAAAACAATCAATCTGGGGCCAGAAGAAGAATGAACTAAAAGTATTTTGTCTCTTATCAGATCTTTATGATCATTTACCAAATAATGCATCGGCAAGACAATTGTTCTCCAAGTACTCGTAGACAAGAAGAAGCTGATTATTCTCACAACAGCATCCATAAAGCTTCACAAGATTCGGGTGCTGTAGGCAAGCGATCATACCGATCTCGTTTACAAACTCTTTGTTACCTTGACATGATTTCGAAGATAGCTTCTTTACCGCGATCAATGTTCCATCTGGTAGTCGTCCCTGCATTGTCAAATTATTTGCATTAAGAGATGCTCGCCTCTTTTTGAGAACATTGACATTTCTTGAACTTTAAAACACCATGGTACCTTGTAAACAGATCCAAAGCCGCCTTCTCCAATCTTGTTTAAGGGATCAAAATCGTCGGTTGCAACTTTTAGTTGCCTCAAACTGAAAGAACCTGTTATCATTTAGATCTTTTAGCTTAACAAAAAAACAACAACAACAGAACTTCAACTGATATTACCTCTCTTTCCTGTATCTTTATTGCTAACGCATTTCTTCCAATAGAACACGCCAAAAATCAAGAAAGCAAGAGAGAGTATCAAGGCTGTTATGCCGAGAATGAAAGGATATGTTCTTGATTTGTCTTCTTTTGTGACTGGATGAATATGCACTTGAACTGAAGATGGACAGAAGCAAATAATGAGAGAAGGATTGATTCATATTCGTACATTAATGTAACTGAAAAAGAGGATTAAAAGACTTGACATTTCTTCTTCTTACCGCCACATTCAGATTCAGAACCTGAGAAAACAATAACAAGAAACGAATCAAGATGAAAGTTCACGAAAGAAACTTAATGCTACTTCTTACTGTATAACTCCTACTTACTGGGACAGACAGAGATTGCAGAGATAAGAGAGCCATAGTTCCCTCTTTTAGGAATGATCGTCGTGCCTTTCCCTGCCCAGTACAACCGTATCTCTAAAGTGTTATCAGCCACCGTCGTGTTCACTTCTTTTATAACTTCCTTGTGAGTTCCATTAGCCTCTAATCCAATGTTGAAATCCTCCCAAACCAACTTCCCCTGAACAGATAACAAAGTATAGACTTCAAGAATTGGCTAAAGAAGGGTTCTTAAGGAATCCGCAGCGAAAATATCTACCTGAACGTAGATGTTAAAAACCCTTCTTGCTAGTCTAGCGTATGGTTCGTCATCTGAAAACTGAATCTCTGCAAAATGGAGCTTCACGTTGTAGCTTCCATTTTTAAAACAAAAGGCAAAGTAAGCCAGACTCAGAGGAGAACGGCGAGCTGTCTGATAAAGCTCAGGATGTTTTGCTGATACTAGAGATTCTGATGAAACTGAGTATGTATCTTCTGTTATTGCATCATCCATAAAGTCACCGGTATTGCTGAATCCCCATTTTTTCCCATGATAGTTTGTAGCTGAACCGGTAAGTCCATAGTTATCACCCCCATATAGAAACCTTCCTCGAGAGTTTTCGATAGTTACATCAGGTCCCCCACAGTTTATATGAAGCGACCTACTATCTTCAGAAAGTGAATTTTTTTTCAAGATCTTACTCAAAAACTCAAAGAACTTGAAGATGGAAGCAAACAATAGACAGTCAAAACACTTACAATTTAGACACTGGTTTATGGCGGAACATGGAAGAAGTCTGGTTCTGTATCAAGAACTATGAGTTAATAACAGTATGCACAGTGACCTGTGATTGGTAAGATTGGTTCAAAATGTTCTTACAAACTGTTTCTTGACTTTGAGCTCTCATATGTATTTACATTCCTGCATCAAACATTATATTCTTTAATCTTTCAGAAAGTTATAAAGAAAAATAATACTTAGGATAAAGAATAGAATAACATACTTCCTCTCTCTGCAGCTTGGAGACCATGTGAAGTTATTATAAGAAAGATCACTGTCCATTGGCCATTGCAAAATCCAAGAAAAATCAAGAGATTAGCGTAATACGGTTGAGATATTTTTTGACATAGAAAGTGATATTGGCCATACATGTTGGTGCTTGCAGTAAGGAAAGGTCCTGATTCTACTTTTCCTGACAACATATTTCCAGCCAAATATCTGAAAACAAACCAGGAGATGAGTTCAAAAAATTACTTCATACTATAAAATGTTCTGAAAATTTAACACAACAGGACATACGTATATTTTGGCGCGGTTGCATCTGCTGGTACTTCTCCAGTCAGTCTATTAAAGGAAAGATCGCTGCCCGGAAAAGAAAAAGAAATCATCATAAGTCAAAATATTGGATGGTGTTTCGAAAAATACAGATTAATATTAAACATATACACATGAAACTTACAGAGTCATGAGATTTGGAAGATCCCAGATAGCGGTTGGGATTGGTCCTGTTAAGTTCAAATTTCTGAGAACCCTAAAAAATTAACAAAATCAATGTTGAGTCACATGTTTATACAACCTATGATATTGTTTTGAGTTTGAGCAGACACAATATGTAGCATACAAAAATTTCAGGTTCTGGCTAGTTATATGAGGAAACTCTCCCAATCCAGCTGTTGTGTCACTGATCCTCCTGAATAGAATAAAATAATGGATTCATTTTAGACTCAAGAAGAGCACATGCTTCTGTATCTTCTTCCTTGGATGTATGGACAGAGGATTACTTACAGGTCGATCAAATTCTCTAAACGAAAAATGGAGTCTGGAATCGGTTCGGTTAGGCCACTCGCATATAGTTCTCTGATTTAAGGTGGGCACAAGGCAAAAAAAAAAAAACATTGAAACTCATTGTAATGCTACAAGATTTTGAAACTGTAATGCATAATTTCTTGGCTTACAATCTTTGAATTTTTGATAAGTTCCCTATAAACTCTGGTATGGATCCGTTTAGGCGATTATCACTGAAACGGCTGCAAACAATAGAATGAAAAAATGTCATACATAACGATTGAACAGATTTAAAAACAGGCTATTTTGTAATGAAAATAAAAGTGAAATTACAGATTTGTCAGATTTTTAAGTCTTGCTAATCTCTTGGGTACGCCTCCAACTAATTGGTTAGAAGAGAGTGCTCTGGGAGGATAACCATAGCAAAAAAACAAGATTAGTTTATTATGTTTGAAAGAATCAGGTTCTTGAGTAAGTGATTTCAAGTGTGATTAACAGATTCTTGCTTACAATCCTTCTAGGTTAACTAGGTTTCCGAGTTCCTTAGGAATAAGTCCAGAGAATTGATTAGCTTCAAGAACTCTGAAAAACATTCAAACAAAAAAAAACAAAACTTAGTTTCAATTTTTCCAAAATGATGTAACTTTATATGTAATCACATAAGATGAACAAAGAGAACGGTGATAAAAACATACAATTGGGTGAGGTTAATAAACTTTCCCAGTCCTTTGGGAATGTCTCCTGACAAGCGGTTGGCGCAAACAGAGCTAGAAAGATACATTTCAGGTAAAATTTCACAAGCATTACTTACTTACTTCACAGGAAACTCGAGATGAAAGACTTACATAGATGTGAGGTAAGGCAGTGAGGCCCATTCCATAGGAATTGAGCCATACAGATAATTACGGCACAAGTCACTGCACAAACAAGCAAAAAAGTTCCACGTTTAGTCTAGCAGAACATTAAAAACAGAGGAAACTGAACATGAAGATCTCTCCTCACATCAATTCAAGATACATAAGCTTGGAAAATTCTGGTGGAAGTCTACCCGGAAGACTGAATGTTTTTAGGATACTGCACATGAAGCAACGTTAGTTATGGACCTGAAACGGTAGATTTTCCGAGGAAATAAACGGCTAGTTTCTTACAAATGTGTTATATGACAAGTGTTGTTGTTGTTGAAACTACAGTCACATCTGATTGTGCTGTTCTGTCCTTCCTTGAGAACACCTTGAGTTATCACCAGAGTCTTTGTGATACATGGATCTTCGCTTAGGTTCAAGTTCTTCACACCAAGTGTTGATGCGATTTCCTTAAGCGCTTCCACTGGCATAGACATACAAAATAGAAACAAAGATAAGCCGTTTTGTTGGCAACATATATAACAGATAAATGCATTTAAACCGTTTAACCTTCATCTGGGTGCAGAGAAGGAGAAGCAGAGACTGTACAGACCAAGTAGATAAGAGTAAGAACAGAGAGAAGATAGCTTAAAAGGCGGCTTTGTGACATGATCAAGAGCTTGTAAGCTGCAGACATTGAAGTTTATGTTCAAGTGATCTACAAATGACTTCAAAACACTACATATATACAATGTTCAAGAAAGCGCTAGGCGCCAGTCGGAAGCTTATATTGTAACTAGGCGGCCTAAGCGTTTATAAAATTAAACAATATCTTGAATATATACAACCAAATATATGAAATATAATAATTTATAAATAATAAAATTCATTTTAATTTATTATCATAAGATTTTATAATATAATATACAAATCATCATAATTTATAAATAATAAATATTATATTAATTTATTATTATAATATTATTAATTCTAGGCGGATTAAAAGATAATCGGGACGGTTTATGGGAGTCTAGCGCTTAGGCGGGGCCTAAGCAACCGCCTAGAACGCTTTTTAAAACACTGCATATATATATAGTAATAATGACTTAAGAAGATAACTAAAACTCTTCTTTAATAACAAAGATTTAAATAAAAATGCTAGAAAGTTTGTGAAATGCAGTTTGACTAAGTTTATTAAGAGTTCACACATGGGGTGTGTTGCTTGTTAATAAAGCTGGAGAGATGTATCACTTTTGTTAATTAGAATCCTGCCTCTCTTTTTTATTTATTTACAGTATGAGGAGAAGTTTTTAGTATGAAGATTATTCACCCTTTTTGTTTGCATTTCAGTATTATGATTTGACTACAAATAAAAGAACATGCCTAGTACTAGTGAAATTTCATGATTCTTATACCATTCTTGTCACCACTTTCAAGAAAACGTTGCATAAACAACTCTAATATTAGTTTGAGTCCCACTTTCAGGAAACCCTTGCATACATGTCAACAAATGAAAATTGGAGGAGTTGATCAGTTGTGAATCAATAATCTTGAGTGAAATTTCTTATGATGAACACTTGAACTAGTTGGTCATTATATTCATTTATTTATTAACCTTCTTGATAGTTGACTAACTTGACTTGCACTTTCCCTTGGATCCAAGAACTAGTTGGAATAAAATTTAGTTTACCATTTTAATTTTGTTGCTTCTCTTTCACAATATTTACATTTTCTTATGCAATAGGTACTATAATACTAAACGGACTTGAGTCAATTGGTAAGTCAACTCTGTGTACAGATCATTTCACCTATCAAATAATATTTTGGTCTTAATCATACTAAATTGGATGCTCTTAAATTAAATATGTCAATCTCACTGCCTTTTTTTCTTTCTTTTTTTTTGCTGAAAAAGAAGTAAAATCCTTCTTTTTAATGTAGAACTTAGAGTATGGCTGAGAAAGATCACCTATCATTTCATATATTTTTTTGGTCAACAATTTTTTATATAAAGGTAAATCTCCAAATAAAGAGTAAATATTATTAGAAGCAGAGCCGGTCTTGTAAATATGAATGCCACAATAAAATGAACGGAAAAACTTAAAGAGATAGTAACTACAAAATAATTAAACAAATTAAATAATCATATGAAAGAAGGCTTTCTCTCTCTTCTAGAGAGAATTTTTCTCTCTCGCCTCCGCCAGGGTTTTTTTCTGATCGGACCTTCTTCTCCCATCTCTATCATTCAGAAAGTCCGATCTTTTTTCTCCTCTACGGTGTTTCTCGCCGCTCGTCGGTTGTCTCTCCTATCTTTCTCGATCGGCGATGTTTTGTTTGTTTCTTTAGTTCAGATTTCTATCCGACGTAAATCTGGTCTTGCCGAAATAAGTCCAGGATGGATGTCGTGGCAGGCTATCTTTCTTCCGATTTATCGGATCTCACCGGTGTTTCCGGTTTCCTGCGCTTCTGCGCTTTGATCTCGCTTCCCTTGTTTCTCTTCGCGGTCCAACTCTGGTTCTTCCTCCTCTCTGCTCCGATTCTCCCGTTTGTCGGGAATTAATATCGTTGCCGCACCACCGCTTTAGAGGACAAGCACATGGTGGGCTTTGTTAGGCTTTATAAGCCTACGGCGGCGGCGTCTTCTTGACTGTGGTGACTCCCGGCGGAGTTGTTGCGACTGGATTTCTTTTTTTGCAGGTGGTTTGGCGGCGGTTTTTGGAGGCTTGATCATCGAATGGTTCAGGGTCGATGCAAGGAAGTGGTCCGGCGAGGCTTGGTGTCGCTCTCCTCCGCGATTCTCCTCAGCTCCCCGGCGGTGTTTCTCCCAGTGACGCGTGTTGTGGCATGTCCACCGTTGCAGTAGAGGCTGCCGCGTGGCGATTTCGCTTTCGGTTGTTGGGCCTGTTTTGCGTTTTTGTTATTTTCGTTGTATCGAACTCGGCCCATTTGGCTTAACGCCTGGCCCATGAATCTACTCTCTGTTGACAAAAAAAAACAAATTAAGGTCGTGGAGAAGTTATCGGATCTCATCGACGATTGAATTGTTAAACAAGATGAAGCTTTGGGTATTGGATCGAACATCCGAAATTGAAACAGCAACAAGTGCATAATTTCTCATCTCCAGAATGGCTACAGAGGCAATTAAATACCTATTAGATAAGCCTTTGATGACCTCCTTTGCAATATGACCATTTAAATCAATTGGTGAATCCAAGGAGGAAACGAATTCCATAAAGGAGACAAGATCCTCATAAAAAATAAGGTAACAAAATCCTCATATAGAGGTAAAGTCACAAACTCTTCATAAAAAGACAAGATAATAAAATCCTCATAAAAAGGTAAGAGAGAGATAAAAACAAGTCTAGCATCCTCATAAAAAGATAAATGGAAGACAATAGCTTAAGCCTAAAACAAATATTTGCAATAGGACATAAACTAGTCAAAACCAAATATTCCAAAGAACCAACAAGATCGAACCTTGATTGGAAGGAGAAATGGAAATGGTAAAAATGCGAACAGTCACAATAGACATGTCTCCTAAACTGGAGAAGGTCAAAACTGTAAAGCCAAAGATCCAGGAAACAACATGATAATAGGAAGAAATGCTATAGTCCAGCAGGTCATGAGGTATTAGCCGGAGGAAAAGCCACCAAAAAACACCACCAAAATAGAACAACATACATTATCCATCTCCAGAATTGAAGAAAAGAGCTGCATTCCACACCACAAGCTTTAACAACAAGAATTGTTCAAAAGGCCGACATGAAGGTCGGTAACTCAACGGCTGCCTCGGAATCACGGTTTTGATTTTCCACAAGTTAACTAATCAAGCTTTAATAATTGATGCTAACATTAAAAAAAAAAGGAAACAACCTTTTTTCTTAAACTGGATTTAAAGGCTTCAAAAGTATGACTGGAAAAGATCACGGATTTCATTTACAAAACTCTATCCCCAACTAATGAGGCTTTATACAAAAAAATTACAGTAAATGGACTAATCGTGTAATGAACTTCCAAAACATTTTACAAAACTAATAGACATATAATTTTACCCCAAAAAAAAAGTAGAGAGGAGACAGGTATTGGAAACCTCTTCAAGTCATTGACTCTTCTTGCTTTATTTCTTGTCCAACCACATGAGTAGAGGAGGAAGGAGGAGGATAACTATTAACAGAACACTGCGTCTTACTGCTGTTCTCAATCCCTTTCCTAACATCTTTAAATGCCGTAAACCTTATATCCCCTGATTTCTTGCTTGATCCTGGGATTGATTCCGGCACTGGATAGAGACCTTCCAGCATAGCCACGGCCTCTGACATTATAGGACGATCTGTCGGAGAAGCGCTCGTGCACACGAGAGCCACTTTTATTACCGCTTCTGCTTCTTTCTTGTCCACTTCAGGTCTCAATCTCTCATCAACCACTTGCATCAAGTGCCCTGATTCTTCACACTCAGTAGCCTGTAGATATAAAGCAAAAAGGGTTTATCAAGAAAACCACTTCTCGGTTTTTTAAAATGTTCATAAGCAACTGAAGCTTGGGGTAATATTATATTACCCATTCCAAGAGGCAGACGGAATCTCCTGCCGCCATGAAATTACTGTTGGTTATGCCAGCAACGATCTCTAGAACCAAAACACCGAAGCTGTAGACATCTGCTTTGAAAGATAAGTAACCCCACAGTGCGTATTCTGGCGCCATGTATCCTCTGCAGAGGTTCACATGTTTCTTATGGTTAACAAACAAACCGTAATTGTAAAGAACAAAAGAGAGCGGGCTCAGGGCCTTACATAGTCCCAGCGACTTTGGTGCTGACGTGTGTATTCTCCTCTTCATCAAGCCTAGCCAATCCGAAATCAGATATCTTGGGAGTTAGATCCTTGTCCAATAAAATATTTGTGGCCTTGATGTCTCTGTGTACAAACTTCAACGGTGATTCCTCATGAAGAAACGCAAGACCTTTTGCAATCCCACAGCAAATCTTAAACCTCGTAGGCCAGTCCATAGGAATCTGTTTATGCTTTGAGCCTAAAAACATTTCAAAAAACAAACACATTTTGTTTAGAGCTGAAGCATCAGAAAAAGCTTTCACTAGCCATACGTGGAAACAAAAGACACTCACTGAATAACGCTTGAGCTAAACTGTTATTTTCCATGTATTCATACACCAGCAATAGCTGAGCCCGCTCGACACAGAAGCCATGAAGCTTGACGAGGTTTGGATGTTGAAGACAGGAAATTGCCCCTATCTCGTTTAGAAATTCTCGGTTTCCTTGTCTCGATTTCGATGAGAGCTGTTTAACTGCTACGACTCTTCCATCTGATAAAACACCCTGCAAATCAAATGAGATTTTCTTGTCAGCTTGCCCTGCACTACAACTTTAAGTTCTTCATATAATAAGAATCATCTCATCCCGTGATCTTTACCTTAAAAACAGCACCAAAACCACCTTCTCCGATCTTGTTAGTTGGATTGAAGTCATCTGTAGCTTTTTTTATTTGCCTTAACGTAAAAGTTCCAGATGGCAACTCTTCTTCATCAGGATCTGTGGGAAGAACCCATAATCAATAAACAAAGAAACACTTTCTTCATTTTCTTACTTGCTTAAATGAACATAACCAGGTGGCTAAGATGCAAGTTAGCTACTACTAGCTTCTTGGACTCAGAAGACTTCATAAGAAGCAGTCTGGTATATATTATAAACTCCACATCAAAATCGAAAGAGAATGGAGAAAAAATAAGAAGCAAAGATCACCTTTTCGTGGCTGCAAACATCTTGGAAGACAACCACAAAACCAAAGGATCCCCAATATAAAGATAATAAGACATAGGGCTCCAAGTCCAATTGCAATATATGATCCCAGACTCATTCCACTTCCCGGGAGTTCGCACCGCTTAGAATCTGTACATTGACGGTATTATTACTATTAAGAGAAACTACTGTGGTGATCATTACTGGTTTCTGCTAAAATAAGAAAGCTACCTGAAAGTATGGAAATGGCTGATATGAGAGGACCATAAACCCCTCTAGTGGGAATCCTGGTGGTTCCTTTACCGGCCCAACCCAACCGGATAGCTAAAAAGTGGTTAGTCACATTGACAGTAAATGATTTCGTTATAGGTTTTTGAGCTCCCTTTGCTTCATCCATGATGTTGAAGTCCTTAACCACTCGTTTCTCCTGCCGAAAAAGAAGCCTAAGAAAGAAAACTTATTGCATTTAATCTGAACAGCTGAGGGCAAAAGCTAACCTGAATGTAAATGTCGAACACACGCCTTCCAAGCCGGCTATAGTTTTCATCGTTTGTGAACCTCATCTCAGCGAAGTCTAGGTTTACAGTGTACTTTCCATTTTCCAAGCAGGCGTGGAAGTAAGTGAGAGATACTGGAGCTATTCGTGCGGTTTTGTACAGTTCAGACAGGTTAGATGTCGGGACAAATATGGTGAATCTTGTGTTTTGGAAATTGTTGTCGTCCATGTAGTCCCCTGTGCTGCTGAATCCCCAATAAGCATTAGGCTTCAGAAAATACTTAGCAGCACCACCTTCAGCTTCTCCATCTCCTTCAAATAAAAGTTTTCTTTTGCTTTCCTTTAATGTAAGATCGCTTCCACCACAATTCACATGGAGGCAGCTCGTATCTGCCAGATAAACCATATTGCATAAATGAGAGAGAATAACGAGTGAATTTTCTACATCAACGTTGTGTATTATATGATGATACAAGACGGGAAATAACTTAGTCTATAGTAGAAGGCAACTTAGTAGGTGATTTTAGATGAAAGACTATAGTGAAACGATCTATCATCACTAGTCGCAAGTATACTTACATTGCGGACATTTGAAATCTTTGATGCATGGCAGAAATTTGCTCCTACAAAAGAAATAAATCTCAGTTGTGGAATTTTTTTTGGAAAGTACAAACATTTCAGCTGAATGTTTAAGATTCAAACACAGAACCTAGATGCTAAAGATGATCAATAGAAAGGACCTTACGATTTTTTCTTCGAAGTGCTCTGAAACAAGTTTAGATTGAGATTCCTAAAACAAATAAAATCGGCTGAGTTCTATGTTTAAATGAAAATTATGTCAACCAAAAACGTCAAAGAAGAAAACATGACAATTTCCTCACAAGTTTGGCCGACAAGAACGACTTTCAGGACTCTGCCACTTGAGGTTATTATACGAAAGATCTCTGCAGCAACAAGAGAAATGGCATCAAAACGGAGATGTAATGCGACACAGAACTTGGATTCATATAGTTCTGAGAAAACAATCTGAAACTCCAGAAATATACATACATAGTGATTCCATCCCTTAGTAATTCATCTGGAGCCTCTCCCTCAAGCTTATTTCCAGCCAAAATTCTACAAATAAAAGTAAGCTAATAATTCTTAGTCAAAGTAAGGCAGAACATTAAACCTATGTAATGGTGGAATCTTTTCACTTACACAAACCGTAGTTTCTCTGCCTGCGCAAACGTCGGAATTGCCCCAACCAACTTGTTAAAACTCAAATCCCTATTCACAAACGTAACATGAATTAATCAGTCACTGTTTCATGTACAAACTTACTCTTCATTTGCTTTTAAGTCACTGAGACTTGGTAAAAAATGTCGGAAGACATGCTTACAGTGTTTCCAGATTCTTCAAAGATGACAGATAGGCAGGTATTTTTCCAACAAGGTTACAGTTCTTCAATATTCTAATAAACAAGAATTAAATAAAATAAGAGATGGATGGAACAGCTTCAAGAAGGACTATAACAGATCTTACTTACATCTTAGAAAACTCTGTTGAGTTCTTTAATGCAGGGAATGGTTGGACTGGCCCACCTATATCACTGATCCTCCTGATAACAATTAGTTCGTTGTAATAAAAGAGTCATTTGCATTACTATAAATGAAAACAAATTAAGCTTATGAAGAACAAAAAAGAATGACGTAAAAAGAGTTGTGTCTACTGACAGGTTTTTTAGATTGTTCAGAACTGAGATGACCGATGGGATTGGACCAGTGAGACCAGATGCCATGATTTCGCTACAAGCAATAAAAAAGAATAACATCATTGAGTGCTAAAAACAAGAAACAACAAAGAAGAGTTTAAGAAGAAGGATCTTACAGTCTCGTGAGTTCCTTCCAGTTTCGTATGTAACTAGGTATCGTTCCACTGAGTTGGAGATCGTTAATCCTGCTGCATTGTGCAAAAACCAAACAGCAGATGAACAAAGGAAACCAACATAATAAGTAGTTAAGTGAGGAGAAAACAGAACAAAAGTGTTACAAATCTGTCATGTTCTGTAGTTTAGATAATGAAGCTGGCAAATTTCCAGTCAATTTGTTGGAGGAAAGCAACCTGTAAGAGATGAAACCCCAAGAAAGATCTCATCTTTCAGAAAGACATCGTCAAGATAAAAGAAAGAAAGAAACGAAAAGGGAATCAGAAACTCTCACAGTTTTTCCAAGTTGACTAAGTTCCCAAGCTCCTGAGGAATGGTTCCAGAAAACGCATTTGCCTCGAGATCCCTAAACAAGAACGTCAAAATGATATAACAGCACTCTTATAGAGAAAGCTAAAAAAAATCAGACGAGAAGTGGACCGAAGTATATCAATTGTTCAGCTAAGTTTCATGAGGTAAAAGGAGTAATATTTCCACGAACTAAACTTAAAGGATAGTTTACACCTGAACGTTCCAATTCAATAAACACCAAATCAATTTTTCAGAACAAAGAAGATTGACCAATGCTCGAAACTTACAAGTAAGTTAGTGAAGTCATGTTTCCCAGCTCTTTCGGAATTTCCCCTGATATCCGATTTACAAGAAGAGAGCTGCAGAGAGATTCTGTTACTGTTACAAGAGCATTTAGACACTAAAGCTAAAACATTAAGAGGGAAATATTCTTACATAAATGTTAAATTTGTCATAGTCCATTCAAGTGGTATTATCCCATTGAGGTAGTTGTACGCGAAGTCTCTAAAATATATAAAGAAACAGCGGTCGAAATTTGCAACTTACTGAGAATTGGTAAAATTTAAGCAAGGTTGAGGTACTTTCATGAGAACACTTACATCTCCCGGAGATAGGGAAGCTTAGTTATTTCAGGAGGAAGAATTCCAGGAAGATTATGATCCTTGAGTGCACTAAAGAACAAGTCAAATAGCAATTGATAAATGATAAAGATTGCGTACAAAAACTATCAATTTTAAGATAGAAAAAAATAGTAGGAAATAGATACAAATCTCATAAGGTTTTCATGTATTCACAGTTTCAAGATAAACCATCCTTCTTGTTCTTTGCTATTTAGTCAAATCAAGACATGGTCACACACTATTTTCAGACATTATGCATATAAACAGAAGAACCTATAGACAAATAAAATTTCCCTTTTCTGCAAAGCAAAGATCACAGACCAACACGAATGCAACCATAATGCCTTGCAGGTCTGACAAGTGGAAAGAGAATCAACGACATAGACCCCCCAAAAAAATGAAACTTATGAAGGGTGCGTGAGTATTCATACATTTTAACAACATGACAATCAGTGTCGTTGGTGGGACTGCATTCGCATTCTATTTCTTGCTTAGCTGTGGAAGGAGGAGTCTCTGTCAGCCCCACCTTTTCGATCTTACAATTTCCAGCATCAAATTTCCAGTACTTAGAGCCCAATGTGTTAGCGATTTGCTGTAAAGCATCGACTAAGGGACAAGCACAGAAGCAAAAAAGCATAACATATGTCAGTTATTTGAGCAAAAACAAAACTTATACTCTTGTCCTTAACAAAGAGTAGAACATGAATTGAAAGAAATTTATCTAAACCTTTTTCATCCACACCAAAAAACACTATATGATCTCTTCAACAATTTAAAAGGATATTTCAAGAAACTACCTTTTTACTTAACTATAGATTGTAATGGTCGTACGAAAGACATAATTAAGATTTAAGAGTTTAATACTGTCATATGACATCTCAAGGAAACTCAACGGTCAAAGGGAATACAAAATCAATCAAAAACTGATTTAGTAAACGCAAATTGACCTAATCAAGCAATTAACAACGCCTGAAGATCTCGGATTAACTACTTCAACAACGTCACAAAAAATATTCCCGTAACCAATCAGAAAATCCCATTTCCAACGAAATTGTATGAAATTATGAAAATCCAGAAACTTTACGAATAAAAAATTGTAAAGGAAGTAACTGTAAAACAAACCTTCATCCTGCGGTAACTTGATAGCATTTATACCATAAAGTTTGAAGCAGAAAATCGCAAAAACGTAAAATGCAAAGATATTAACATCCTTCTTCTTCTTCTTATCGGCAAACATTTGCAACACAAAATCTCTGGAGAAAAATGCAGACGAGAGACGACGTCAATCAGAGTTTCATCGAAAACGATGAAATCTTGTAGAAGATCTGAAATTTCTGGGTTGGTTTGGCAAGTGTGATGATGATGATTAATTAGTGTTTCTTTTGACAAATCTACATACGAACACTGTTTTTCCTACCTTCCGTTTTTCTGTTTTTTTTCTTTCTTTTTTTAAATACAAAGTCAGATGTTTTTTACTAGAACCGTTTATTATTAAGTCAAATTTGAAATTACAGAGACGAACTAAAACCAAAAAAGAATGGTCCAATCCCACAAAGCGGAAAAGAAGTGACCCTACAAAAGTTGAACGACATCCACTAGAGGTCAAAAATAGTATTTATTAAGCGTGGGCAAAATCATCAAAACCAAACCGAACACAAACTGAAAAAAATAAAAAAAATAAAATGAATCCAAAAATCAATTGAGTATCCAAATACTCAAAAAATACAAATATATAACTAAAATACTAATTATATTTATATTTGATATAAAATATTTACTCAAAATTAAAATTGTAAATATAAATATTTTAGTTATTTTAAAATTGAAATATTGAAAATAAATCAAATATACTAAAATATGTGTTATATTTATCAAAATTTTATTCAAATATAATCAATTTTCATTTTTATTATAATTTTAAATATTTAAAATTAAATAAACCCGGAGAAGAACTGAATGGAATCCGAATAAAATTCTAAAATATTTGAACAAATTTATATTTTTATCTCAAAAATTTTAAAATTTAGACCGAAATCAAATAGATATATGAACCCTCAAATCTAGTATTATATATGTTGCGAGAAATTTTTTCTTTTTCTGTGAGAATGGTGTGTGTTATTGTGTTACCAAAGAGATGGCCAAAATAATCGCGTAACAAAAAGGTTCCAAAATAATAGAAACACATATATTTATCACATCATTATCTCAAAAAAAAAAATTTATTTGAGCTCTTATCCATTACTAGATAGATTGACTACTTTCTAGTCTTTAATAAAACTAAAACTTTTACTCTTAACTTTAGTTTACATTTACAATTTTGTTATTTATTATATTAATTTAATAATTATTTTTCATTTATTTTGAAGATATATATAACGAGAATTAAAATAAAATAATTAAAAGGATAAATAAGAAAATATTTTTAAATAGAATTTTTAAATATTAAAAATAAGATTGTTGTAAATAATACAAATTTAATATTTTAAATTCGTATTATTTATATAAATTTTGAATTTAAATAAATATAAATGATACAATGTTTTTAATAATAAATATATATATATTGGGTTTATAAATATATAATTCTATTTTATTATAATTAATATGAAAATATATTTACAAAATAAATTTAGATATTTATAGATATAATTTTAAATAATTTATTTTATTGATATAAAATTTAAAATTTAGAATAAACTTTAAAATTTTAAATATAATAACTTTATATGTGTTTTTAATTATTATTCATCTGATATATATATATATATATGTTTTTACAGTATTATTTTTATTAAGTTAGTATTATTTTTAGAAAGTTTTTATTTAACAAACTCACAAGGACAAATCATATTTATATTTATATTTATATCTATAATTATATTTTTATTTTTATTTTTATTTTTATTTATATTATCATGATTAATATGCATCATGTGCGAATACAAAATGTCGAACATCAATATATTTAAATTTTCTTATTACATGTTTTATAAAAATAACTTATATAATAGATTTTCAAAATTAAACGAAAATATTGAATGCATAGTATTATATATATATCAAACAAATCTATTAATATATAAAAATCATATAGAGAATATATTATAGTGAAAATTATTTGATTTAAAAAAACATATTTCTAGAAATTATATATATCTTCAGTATAATAAAAATAATAGTTAAATTAATATAATAAATAACAATTTAAAATGTAAAGTAAGATTGATATAGTAAAAAACTTGATTTTAATAACAAATTATGCCAAGGATCGATTTCAAATGTAGAATTATCTAACTATTTTTGTTTAGCTATCCATGGACGTATTTCAATGGCAAAAAAATTGAATTTCTATGGACATCAAGATTAATTTTGGGCTTTGCCTTAGGATGATCTCGATTATCAAAAGAAAAGTAAGTAAATGAAATCACTTCGTATTTAATATAAAGATTTATATGAAAGTAAACTAATTTATATTATTAAACATAGACATATTAGAGATCTTTGTTCGAATAGGCGGCTTCCCTGGAAGCAGCATATAAGCCCTAGGCGGCCGGGAGCCACTATGATCTCGTCTTAATAATATTCTTGCATTTTGATGCAATTAGACTTGCATTTTGTTCATATCTTGGTCTCATTTTGCATTCATTCATGTTGTCTTTTTATTCATTGTTGCATTTAGAGTCTAGAAGCATTTAGAATTGGGATCTTGCATGTTTAAGTGTATACACTTGCATTTTGCATCTGCATTGGTCCTTTTCAAGTGTTGGATGGCTTCTTTGATGACTTTGGAGCACTTGGAGCTAGTTGGAATGGAGAAACATGAGGGAAATGGTGATTCTGAGGTGCAGTGGTTGTGATTAGAGGCTCTATGTTATTTTTAGAAAATAACAGTTTTGGAAATGGACACATATTTGAGTTCTCTCACATGGACATCAATATGTAAATGTGAAGACAGGAAAGTGTTTCAACTAATAGAGTTTCAGAGATTTTCATGGGATTACTGTTGAACTAAATGACTCTTTAGATAAAGGTGGAATCGGATTAAGATCCATCGAAGAAGCCAATAATGTAAGTTCTCTGAAGTTGACTTGGAAGATTTTGTCTTCAAAAGACTCATTGTGGGTGAATTGGATCAAGAAATACTTAATTCGAAACGCTTCATTCTGGTCAATCACGGATACATCTAGCTCAGGCTCGTGGATGTGGAAAAACTCTTGAAATACAAAGAACTTGCCTGCAAATTTCATGTGGCGGTTTTTGGGAATGGAAATGACACTTCCTTTTGGTACGATAATTTGAGTGAGTTGGGTTATTTATTTGAGATACTTGGAGATAGGGGATAATCGATATGGGGGTGGCAAAAAATGCTACGATGGGTGAAGTCTTGTGTATGCAGAGAGGTAGAAGACATCGAAAAGAAATTATTAACGTGGTGGAAGAGAAAATCAAAGGATTTATTAAGAAATGATTGTATCATATCTATCTCAGATCATGCGCTTTGGTTGGGCAAAGGGGATCACATGGTGAAACATTTCAAACGAAATGTACATATGATCTCATTAGAGAAACAAGACCCAAGGTTTGTGGGATAAAGGGGTCTGGTTTAGAAATTCTACTCAAAATACTCGTTTATGGTTTGGCTCGCAATGAGGAATTGCTTGGCCACATGAGATCGGATGCATAAATGGAATGTGAATGTTAACGATTCTTGTGTTTTTTGTTCTGACCCACAGGAAACAAGGAACCACTTGTTCTTCATTTGTCAGTTCACGAGAAAGATTTGGGAGAAGCTAGTGAAACTGCTTCTAGGCTGCAAATACTATTATCAGTGGGACACGATTGTTGGAGAGCTCCTAGCCACGTTAGATACCGGATGAATAGTTTTCTATATCGATATGTTTTTCAAGTAACAGTTCATACTATTTGGATAGAGCGCAATAACTGCAGGTACGGCGAGAAACCAAAGACTGAACTTCAATTGTTCAAGACAATCGATAGGAACATGAGGAATCAAATCTCAATGATCACCCAAGGAGATTTGAGATATCAAAATTCCCTTCAAGTATGGTTTCTATGCAATGAAGGAATAGGTCTCTTTGATTTCAAAAATGTCATAAATTAGTTGTAAAAAGAATATTTTTCTTTGAATATAATTTAACATTAAATTCAAAAAAAAAAAAAAAGTTGAGGTATAATCTGCTTTAAGAATTTAACACCCGTCCTAAGATTAAAAAAAAATTGTGGAACCAAGTTTCACAGCTTTGAAGAAACAAGTTTAGAAAATCATGACAGTTCCAAAAATTAAACATTTTATATAGCAGGCTTTCTCGGGTTGTGTTGCAATTTGTCAAAGACTCATTTATAGGCATCTGGCCACCAATAAAAGTTATCCTAGGTGTGGTCTTAGAGAAGAATCTATAAACATCTCCTCTTTGAATGCCCTCTAACTTTACAAGTTTGGGTTCTATCGGACATTTTGTCCATTCCGTAGAATTTCTCAAGTACATCTTTATACCGTAATATGGATTTCCTCTTTTGAAGAACGAAAGAGTTGGGCCTCTCAGAACCATACATATCCACATATCCATAGATACTTTAGTTCATTTGGAAAGTATGAAATGACAAAAAAAAATTTAGCCGGAAAGAGATCTCCCCAAGAACAACCCTTCGGCTAGCCATCCTCGAGGCGGAAAGCTGAAGATTAGCATGTGATGAGGATGAAGAAGAAGAAGGGACTGATCCCAAGGAATATCAAGACTTTCACACCCCTTTATTGACATCCAAACTCTTATATGCCAAGTAGATGTATTATAGATTGACCATGATCATATTAGTTACTTAGGATGGTGCTATAAAGATTTCATGGGACATGAAGTTAATGGACTTCAAATATGTCTTCTTTTGGGCAGTTCACTGTCTCCATGAGAAGAGTTGTATGAGTTTACAATTTGAGACCAATTGTTCATCTTTGGTTAAGATTATCAAGGAACCCGGAGATTGGCAAATATTAAGATTAAAATTGGATTGCCTTTATTCACTACAATAAGATATTGCATTATTCAACTTACAACATAATGAAGTCTGAAATTTTTGAACGGGTTACTTAATGAAAGAAGTTCAGTCTCAAAAAGTATTATTTATCTGTATAAAACAAACTATCTCAGTTGAAGGAACTAGCCCTGGGGCAAAAACCCGAACCGAGTATGTCGAACCGAACCGATATTCTAGTGGACCGACCGAACTTATTTAGTGTGCAAGAACCGAACGGCATGATTTCTAATTTAACTCGGGTATCGGTTCGGTTCGGTTCACCCAAACCAAACGGTTAACCGAGATATATGAACCATCGTCTTCACTTCGAACTGCCGTCGTCGTCTACTTCGCTTCGAACCGTTGTCACCTTCTCTGTTTCCTCATCACGAACAAATCTGCACTACCGCTGCACCATTGTTTTTTCTGTCTCGTATCTGCATATATTATTTTAGGGTTAGACATATGAAGAAGAAACACTAAACGCATCACTTCATTAAGTTTAATGACTGGGCTCAAGCTCATAATTGAAAATAGCAGTGTTCAAGAAAGCGTTAGGCGCTAGTCGGGCGGTGACCCACCGCCTAGCGCCTAGAACGCCTAGTCGGGGCCTAGTCGGCGCCTAGGCGGTATATGCATTTATAAAAGAAAATAATATATATTAGATATATTATAGAATATATGTTATATAATTCAAATATTCTTAGTCTAAAAAATAGATTAAAACTCAAAGTACATCGAAATAACAAAAAGAATATTAGCTAAATTTATCAGCACACGACATTTACTATCAAATCTGTTAAATTTACAATATTTTTTTATTGATAACCATTAATTTATGAAGTAAGAACTTATAAATTTAATTATATGTAATAAAATTTTAAAATTATACCGAAACAAACATGAAAATTAAAAATCAAATGATAATTGGTTAAAGATTGTGTGTAGCCGCTTAGGACCGCCTAGATCCGCCTAGGACCGCCTAGGACCGCCTAGGACCGCCTAGACCCGCCTAAATCCGCTTAATAACATAAACGCCTAATTCGAACGCCTAGGAGGAAATCGCCACGGTCACAGACCGCCTAGCGCCTAGGCCCCGCCTAGGCGGCCGCCTAGACCGATTTTTAGAACACTGGAAAATAGGGTGGAACGTTTTGTGCGACAAATTTTTTTGTCTCGTTATCTTTTTTTTTTCCCTAAATTCGACCCGAATTAACTGAAAATAACCGAAAAAACTGAAATTAACCGAACTTACCCGAATTTAACTGAAACTTCGGTTTATTTCGGTAAAAAAATTAACCGAAAAACCAAAAACAGAACCGGACCAAACCAAACCGAATAAAACTTTGGCTAATTTCGGTAAAAAAAATAAAAACTAAAAACCGAAAAATCGAAAAACCAATCCGAATCCAAACCGAAGAACCAAAGTCGAGACTAGGCCTGGGCATTTTTACCCATACCTGCAGACCCGACTCGGACCCGACCCGAAAAAAGCGGGTCGGATCGGATCCGGGTCCTTAGATATTAACCTGATGGGTATTATATTCTCAGACCCGCGGTACCTGGATCGGTTCCGGGTCTTACCCGAGAACCGTTCGGGTATCCACAGGTTATTAATATATGTTATATAATATATATATATATATATATATATAATTATTAATTATATATGTAACGTAAACATTTTTTAATAGTTACTATTTCTCATAAAAAAAAGAGTAAAAAACATTTAAAACACTTAAATGAAATAATCAAATGAGCTTTTCCAGACAAAAAATCAGACTCGAGACACCTCAAAAAGAAGGAACCCTAACCTTAAGAACACACTGGAAACTTATCAAAATCTCTCATCGAGCTCTCCTCCATCTGAGACGTCTCGAAATCATTCACTGGTAAGCGATTTTGTTTTTGATTTTATTGCCTTGTCTTCTCGATTCGTTTTTGTTTCTTTTTGTTACGATTTTCAGTTTCTTCATTGCATGTTTTGTAAGTTGTTTTTGTTTTGATTTTCGATTCCTTGTATGTTTATATTTCTTGTTTTTGTTTCGAACTTACGATTTCGATTTTCACCTTGCATGTTTGTTTTTCTGTTTCGATTTTGTTTTTGTTTATGTTTCGTTGGTTTGATTGACTTTGATTTTTGTTTACTTAATATCGGATTTAGGATTTTTGTGAAATCCCTAAATCGATTAAGATATCAAACCCTAAATCGGATTTAGGGTTTGATTCTAAATCGATTTGGGGATTTTCTCGAAACCGATTTAGGGATTTACCCGAACTTAGAACCATTTAGCCTCTTTAAACCTATTTAAACTTGTTTTGTCTAAACCCGATTGGAACCGTTGTACACCATTTAGCCTGATTAAATCTGAATATACCCGAATGAACCATCAGTTCATGTATTTAATTGTATTAAGTCTGTTGTATTGTACTATTGTGTATATCTGTTGAATTTTGTATATAACTTATTAACTTACTGACATTGTTTTCTAACTCTTATTTGTAGATGGCATCTTGTGAAGAACCAAACAACAATGAACACCAATCAGACGATAATATGTCTGATGGATCTGCTGATGAAGCTGAGTTCCAAACACCAACACCAGGAGATAAAGGAAAGGGTAAAGAAAAGGATGATGGCAGTGCTTCAAAGTCAAACAGTAGAAAGCGGGCTAGCAGTACTAGATCATGGGTGTGGAATCACTTCTCTAGGCAGAAGGGAGACAATGACAAGGCCAACTGTCATTACTGTAAGAGAGAGTTGATTGTCCCATCAAGGTCTGGTACATCCAATATGAAGAAGCACCTCAACATCACCTGCAAGGAGTACAAGGTTTGGCAAGCTGCACAAAAGTTTACCACTAATGATCAGACAGTGTTGAATCAGGATGGTGATGGTGGTCTGGGGATGTATAAGGTGACAGAAGATGTGATCAGGGAAGCTACTAATGAAATGGTTGTGATTGGGGAGTTGGCTTTATCATGGGTGGATAGTTTGGCGTGGAAGCATTTATGTACCAGAGTGAAGTTGCCTAAGCCTAAGTCCAGGAGAACGAGCACCAGAGATATTGTCGAGATGTACGTAAAGAAGAAGGAATCAATGAAGAAGATATTTGGAGAGAACAAGCAGAGGGTCTCTTTGACTACGGACATATGGGTGTGTCAGAATACCGCAGCATCATATATGGTTATCACAGCGCACTTTATTGATTCTATGTGGCAGATGAAGAAGTTCATAATTGGCTTTAAGAGCGTCGTTGATCACAAGGGAGCCACAATTGCAAAGGTTTTGAAGGATTGTCTGGCCGAGTGGGATATAAAGAGGATATTCTGCATCACTGTGGACAATGCCACTGCCAATAGTTCTGCTATTAGGAGGTTTAAGGAGGAGTTCTGTGAAGTAGATGATGCATTTGTTTTGAAGGGGAAGTACTTGCATATGAGGTGTGCAACTCATATCTTGAATCTGATTGTGAGAGAAGGATTACAGGAGATAGATGTCAACATAAATGCAATTAGAAATGGTATTCAGTTTGTGAGATCTTCAACTATCAGACTCATGGCATTTGAGAGTCACATGAACTCAAGAAAGATACAGAGAGGCAGTCTCCCATTGGATGTGAAGACGAGGTGGAACTCCACTTACTTGATGCTGGAACAGGCTATGAAGTTCAGATTGGCGTTTGAAAGAATGGCAGTAGAAGACAAGCCCTACAACGATTACTTCAATGAGACTGTGGAAGGGAAGAAAAGGATTGGCCCTCCAGTTAGAGAAGATTGGGAAGCAGTAGATAGATTGGTGCAGTTTCTCATAATATTCTACAAGGCGACTTTGACTCTGTCTGCTTCTACAAGAGTTTGCTCTCACAAGCTATTTCATGCCATAGTGACTGTGACAAGGAATATCAGTGCCTTAAGCTCATGTCCTGGACCTGATGAGTTATTGCGCTCAAAGGCAATCACGATGTTGTCCAAGCTTGGGAAGTATTGGGATCCATTTGGAGATAAGGTCGAGTTCAACAGGATGGTGATAATAGCAGGAGTATTTGATCCGAGTAAGAAGATGAAGTTTGCTGAGAAATGTTTTGAGAAGCTTTGGGGTAAAGGGAGTCAATAGGTCACTGTTTTGAGTGTCTCTGTGTTGGATATGCTCAAGAGCTTGTATGAAGAGTATAGCAGTGAATCTGTTGCAACTCAAGGCGCCAATTCCCATTCACAAGCTGCTTCTTCCTCTCATTCTCAGTCTCAGACTCAGGAACCTGGCTACGATGAAGTATCTCAGCGAACGGTTTTAGGTAATGGTCTTGCCTATGAGTCTATGAATGACATTTACAATGAGCTTCTTCGGGAAATAGAAGTGCCTGAGACAATAAACGAGCTGGAGTTATATCTGAAGGAGAGTGTGGTGATTCCATCTGTTTTGGAAGGATCAGAGCCTGATGTTCTCTCTTGGTGGAGGTTCAACAGTCCAAGGTTTTCGGTTCTATCTCAAATAGCCAATGATATATTCGCTATGCAGGTCTCATCAGTGGCATCCGAGTCTGCTTTCAGTACCAGTGGCAGGGTTTTGGAGCCTTCAAGAAGTTGCTTGACTCCATATATGATAGAAGTCTTGATGTGCACCGAGCAGTTGATGTGCACCGAGCAGTGGCTGAAGTGTGAGATCAAGTTGACTGACAAGGGATTGACAAGGAAGGAAGAACTCTTAGCTGAAGTGGAGTACCATGATGATCTTATGAGAGGTACATTGTTCATTCAGATTTACAACTTTACTTACTAGTTAGGTTAACACATATACTAACATTTGTTTGTTATTTGCTTAGAGTTTGAACCCGATTTCAATTACAAAGGCCATTGAGACTAAGGTAAATTTACTTTGTATTTGATTTGTATTTATACTTTGAAAGTTTGAAGTTTGAAGCTTAATTGTTGATTTTACATTACTAAGTTAGAAAGATGAACGCAGGTTTCTGGTCTTATGGGAAGAAGCAATGGTCCATGATTTTGTGTCTCCTCTAGTATTGGTTTTAAGGCTTTAGGAACAAATTTTCAAAGACTCTGGTTCTACTTTCTATTTTAGTTTCTATCTACAATCTACATTGCCTCTCGGCTTATTTGGTATTTTGGTTGTAAGGCTTTTAAGCCAATTCTAAACTGTTTTGAACCTTCGGTATTTGGTACTTTGTATTTGCAAACTGTCTTCTTAATCTCATGTTCTCATTATTGTGTAGGTTGTGATAGGTATTTAGACAGGTTTATGGTATAAATTTATAACCATTATACCCAAAATAATCGAAGACCCGGATCCGAAAATATCCGAAATATATCCGAAAAACCTAGTAGAACCTGAAATCGATATATACCCGAAATTTTTCGGGTATTCGCAGGTATGACAGAAATAGAACCGACCCGATCCGGAACCGACAGGAACCGACCCAGAACCGATCCGAAATTGGTCGGGTCCTTATATGGGTACACTAATCTTATATCCGTTAGACCCGAAACCTGATTGGACCCGACCCGAACCCGAACCGAATATCCGAACGTCCACGCGTAGTCGAGGCCTAGAAAGAACTCTGTAGAGTTTTTTTTTACATGTGATTAAACGTAGTTTAGAGATGTGTTGATGTAAAAAAAAAGTAAAAATCCTTTCCTTAAAAAATAAACAAAAAATATAGGTCGGTCACGCCATTTGTCAGCTATCATGCTTCTCGTCACCGAGGCCTTGAAACCCTCAACTTCCGCCAATCTCTTCTTCTAAGTTATGATCAATGGAGTCTTCATCAAACCCTAGCATCACCGACGAGGAATTCGATCGATTCCTCGACGCACCCGACGAATTTTACTACGATTGCATGCCGATCCGTCACGGTTCCCACCGTCAACATTCGTCTCTCTCGGGTAATCCCTCCGCCGCAAGTCTTCGGCGGAGAAAGTCGGTACCTCGCCGGAATTTAATTTGCTCCGATGTAGAAGCGGAAGCGTCTTCTTCCTCTTCCAATGTATTTGAAGTCGAAGCGAAATCGAGCCATCACGTGGAAAAGAGCGACGAGTTCAAAGGGGATTTCGAAACAAGCGAGATAAATAGCGACGTAATTGAATCAACAAAGGACGTAATGGACCTATCTACAGAAAAAGAGAACGACTTGGTTGTAATTATGGATATGGATGTAACCGATTCGGGTCCGGACCGAGTTGACCCGTTACAGGAATGGAATAGCTTGAGCCGAGAGAAACCCGAAGAATCCACGGTGACCACCGTGAGTGATGATCGAGAAGATGACTACGCCGGATCGGCACCACCGCAGCTCCAGGAACCTAATTCAACAGATTGGTCTCTCCTTGGGGTTTTGGTTGGGCTAGTGTTCAAAGCAATCGAATTTCAATTCAATTTGATGATAAGCTTTGTCAAATACCCTCCATTGTTGCTCAACTGGTTCTTTCTCTTCGTTTTTAATCCCTTTAGCACAATTAAGCTTGGCAAGCGATTTTTAAAGACGAAAGTTGCAGTGGTAAGTGATCTGATATTGGGAACCTTCCAGCTGAGTTGTTTAAAAGATACCAAAAGAATGGTAAATGTTGCATGCAAGTTTGGATGGGGTTTCTTTTGGGCTGGTTACGTAGGCATTGTGTTGTTTGGCTTGTTGGTTTTGGCGCTTATGCTTGGTGGGTTTATGATAAACCGTGTAGCCGATAAACCATTTGTAGTCAAGGAGATATTGAATTTCGATTACACCAAGAATAGTCCAGAAGCATTTGTGCCCATAACCTCGTGTGCTGGTGTTGCCTGTGATGGAAGTTGCAAGGAAAGTAATGAAATGTTGAAGATCAGGGGACTTCGAGCTATCCCTCGAGACCACAAGTTAGAGATCACTCTTTCAATGACATTACCTGAGTCCTCGTACAATAAAAATCTCGGCATGTTTCAGGTATTGGCTTGAGCTATATCTAACATTTTAAGCATTGCTTTTACTCTGGCTTTCTCATGTCGCTTCATAGAAGAGATTAAGAACACAAAACTATGGTCCTTATGCGTATTCATGTTTCTTTTATAGACTTGAACAATTAGGATATCCACTACAGACTTATACTCTACTCGTTCATTTTGATAATGGGATCATGTGTTTGTTGAATGAAGGTTCGGGTGGATTTCTTGTCTACGGATGGTCAAACGCTTAATAGTATAAGGCGTCCATGCATGTTAAGATTCAGAAGCGAGCCTATCCGTCTAGTTCAGACATTCTTCAAAGTGGTTCCGTTAGTGACAGGATACGTCTCTGAGATCCAAACCTTGAGCTTGAAGTTGAAAGGCTTTGCAGAAAAAGACATTCCCACTGCTTGCTTAAAGATAATGATCGAACAACGTGCAGAGTTTCGACCCGGGGCAGGTATTCCAGAGCTCTACGACGCATCCCTTTCGCTTGAATCGGATCTTCCTTTCTTCAAAAAGATTATATGGAAATGGCGGAAAACTTTGTACGTCTGGATCAGCATGAGTCTGTTCATTACGGAATTGCTTTTCACTTTGGTTTGTTGCAGACCTCTGATCATCCCAAGAACACGACGTAGAGACAGGCCGGCTTCAAATCCGACTGGAAGTAGATGATGATGATGATGATGAGGAATCAATAGTTGTTGTACATCATGTTTTGTTAACACTCTGAAACGGTATCTTCACCTCCTTTGTTAACTTTAGCTCCTAAAAGTTCTTTAATTAAATTGTAAATCTTATATATGGTTTGGATTTAAGATATGTTCTTTAAAACGAGAGTTTTCTTTCAAAGACGAGAGAAAAAGTGTCCATTTCATTTTATAAAAGGTACTAAAGTTCATTTAGGCCTGGGAATTTGAACAAACCGAACCTGCCGAACCGAACTGAAATTTTCGGTTTTCGGTTAAGGTTTAGTTATGAGTTCGTTGGTAGATTTTGAAAAAAGTTCCAACTGTAATTTGTTTATATTACACAAAAGTTAATAAGCACTCCAAAGCAGAAGAGTCATTTACTTCAACAGTAATCCCATGAAAATCTCTGAACCTCTATTAGTTGAAACACTTTCCTGTCATCACATTTACATATTGCTGTCCATGTGAGAGAACTCAAATATGTGTCAATTTCCAAAACTGTTATTTACTAAAAATAACAGAGAGCCTCTAATCACAACCTGAACGAACTAAAGTATACCAAATCAAGTGCCTTTCAGTTCCAACGCCAATGGCATGGAAGTTAGAACCTTTTAGAGCTTTATATACATATATCACCATTTCTCCACATTTCCATCTGAGCCAGCTGCTGGAATTAAAAAACTCCATATTCCCCTCACTGTGTTTAAACTCTGGTTTCTTGAAAATGGCGTGCCATGGATTTCTCGGGAAACCGGCCCCGAGATCACATGGACGTCATAAACATGGAAGGAGAAACCGGTATCAACATCATAAATCCAGATGTTCGGCTGCAGCTGTTGGCTCCATCTTCACATCCCTCAACACGTCAATCTTCACATTCCACAACCGCCTCTTGCGTTGCGTCTCCAGGTTTTTCCGTGTAGCCACCAAAGCCACCATGAAACAAGGCTACAAAAAGCTCAAGAAACACGAGCATCATCATCAACTTCCTCTGAGAAAACGTAATGACAAGAAAAGGACGATCTTTCTTGATCTGGACGAAACATTGGTGCACTCAACGATGGAACCACCAATCCGGGTTAAAGTTGATTTCATGGTGAAGATAAAGATCCAAGGAGTGGTTATACCGATGTTTGTGGTGAAACGACCAGGAGTTACCGAGTTTCTTGAAAGGATCGGTAAGAATTACCGAGTGGCGGTTTTCACAGCCGGTTTACCTGAATATGCTTCACAGGTTTTGGATAAACTTGACAAGAAGCATGTGATCTCACAAAGGCTATATCGAGATTCATGCACAGAGTTTAACGGAAGATATGCCAAAGACTTATCTCTGGTAGCGAAGACAGACCTCGGGAGTGTTTTGCTAGTTGACGATAACCCGTTCTCCTACTCGATGCAGCCTGATAATGGAGTTCACATTAAGCCTTTTGTTGATGACATGGAAGATCAAGAACTGATGAAACTTGCAGAATTCTTCGATGAATGTTATCATTACGAAGATTTAAGGGACGCAGCATCAGAACTTCTATCTAAACAACTGATTTGATGCACACATATATATGGTTTTTATTTGCAGACTCTGTTTACAATTTTGTTTTTGGATTCTTTCTTTCTGTCTTTTTTTTTTCTTTTGTTGATTTTCTTTGGTATCGGTATTTTTGCGTTGGAAAAGGATGATTCCTTCCTTTTTCAGCGTTTTTACCTACATAATATGTGATTGGAAAAGTGTATTATAACCAAGAAAAACGGGAATGAAAAAAAAAATGAAGTTTTGGAGTAGCAGATTATTTTTAATAACAAGAAATGATATTGACAACTTTAATCTAAAGAGATTGATCTGATTCAATATAATATCAAGGGATTATGTCCCCACAGACTCAACCTTCTACGTGAGATATTGAGTACATGAAAATGAAACACTCTAAGAAACTAGTCTATTAGTGCCTTTAACTGGTTTTAAAACTTCCACTGAATGCTATTAAGTCTTTAGGCAATGAGGTTCTCAAATGTTTCATTTCATTTGCTTCTTTGTTCTGCAGATGTCCTTGTGAATATGCTCAAAGTGCCAAAACTGCCTTTCAACTCTCATCTTCTGGTTAGTTCTAAAACCGTGCATGGACATCGGCTTCATCTTGTTCCAAGATGTATTTATCAAGATCTCAAGCACAAGCGAAGAAGATGAAGATGGAGAGAGTGTTGAGAGAGAAATTTGTTATTGGAAAAATGTATTATCTCGATTAACTCTAAAATGTTGAATACAAGTTGTTTATATATGAGTAACATTCAGCTAAAGGAAACTTTTGTTACTCAGTTAATAATACTTATACTAATATATCCCCGCAAGCCTTTCAATCTGAACTCGGTGAAGGATTGAAGAGGCCTGTAAGAGACATCTGTTGGAGAAGTGCTTTGAAAGGATCCGGATGCAAGGGTTTTGTCAAGATATCAGCTAATTGGTTTGTACTAGTGACATGGATAGCCTTCAAGTTCCCACTCTTGATCTGATTACGAACTATGTGACAGTCAATCTCAACATGTTTCGTGTGCTCGTAGAACACGGGATTGGAGGCGATGTATATGGCTGACTTGTTATCACAGAACAACTTAGCAGTTGTCACAACCTTGACCTTGAAATCCCTTAATAACTTCTGTGTCCATAGTATCTCACGAGTAACATCTGCAAGCTCCGGTATTCAGCCTCGGTACTACTGCGGCTTACAACCTTATATTTTTGTGATTTCTAGCAAATGAGTGAATTCCCTAAATAGACACAAAACCAGAAGTAGATTTGCGTGAATCAGTGCAGGAAGCCCAATTTGCATCAGCAAAAGCATTGATGCATATATCATTAGTAGCCGAGTAGAAAAGACCAATGCCAGGATCAGTTTTCAAATATTTGAGGACACGATGAGCTGCTTGAAGATGTAGATTAGTGGGGTCATGGAGAAATTGGCTCAGCTTATGCACAACATAAGTGATGTCAGGTCGGGTGATGGTTAGGTAAAGGAGCCGTCCAATCAGTTACCGGTAAGGAGTAGAAGACTCCAATGGTTCTCCTTTTTCTAAGCTTAGAGGAACTTAAGGGTCCATGGGAACAAAGCTAGGCTTGCAGGCAAGAAGACCAGCATCCTGTAAAAGGTATAGTGTGTATTTCCTTTAACAGACCGAGATACCTTGTTTAGATCTGGCAATCTCCAATCCTAAAAAGAATCGTAGTGGACCTAAGTCCTTGATCTTAAAAGCTGTAGAGAGTGTCTTCTTGAGTGCAAGCAGGTCAGCATTGTTGTTGCTAGTGATAGCTATATCGTCGACATATACCAAAACAGCCAGGAAACTGTGACCAGTAGCCTTAATAAACAAGGAAGTGTCAAACTCAGACTGGTCAAAACCGTCTTTCAGAAGAACAGAGGTAAATGTTTGATTCCATTGTCGAGCAGCTTGCTTCAGTCCATAAAGACTCGTATGTAGTCTACAAACATCATTAGGAGGTAGTGAACCAGGAATACCAGGAGTATATCCTTGTGGCAAACTCATATAAATCTCCTCTTCAAGGTCACTGTGAAGAAAAGCATTAGATACATCCATTTGAGTCAATGTCCATCCTTCTAAAGCAGCCAATCCTAGCAACAATTTCATACTGGTGAGTTTAGCAACAAGAGAAAAGGTTTCATTAAAATCAACACCTTTCTGTTGCGTGTACCCTTTTGCAACCAGACGTGCTTTATAGCGTTCAATAGTACCATCAGAGTTGTACTTGATGGTAAAAACCCATTTACAGCCAACTAAATTCTTTCTTGGAGGTAAGGAAGTAATGTTGTATGTCTTATTGTGTTCCATAGCCTGAAGTTCCTCATTCACAACTATTGTCCACTTTTCAGATGCCATAACTTGCTTGAAAGTTTTAGGCTCGGTTTCATGAGAATATGAAAGAAGGTAGGAGCAGTAAGGTAATGAAAATTTAGTGTAGGATAAAACAGAACAGATAGGGTATGGGGTAGTATGGTGTTTAGGAAGAGAGGGTAGTGTGTCAAGAAGAGAACAATGGTAGTGAGACAAGTAACGTGGGGCTTTTTCTGTCGTTTTGGTCGCTCATTGTGCAAAGGCATCCGGTCAGATGGAGAATTTACATTCTCTATAGATGGAATGGCACTAGGGTGGGTAGGGGTTAATGTTGAATGTCTAGATGATGCAGATGCAGACGAATGAGGTAATAAATGGCTAGATGATGCAGATGCAGAGGATGTAGGTATTGGGTCAACAATATATGGTGTAAATGATGGAAGAACAGTGAGGGAGAAAAAATCAGGTATATGTTGTGATGGTATTGCGTGATAGAGTCCCAGTAAGTCTGCTTGTTTACATTACTGTTATTAGGACTCTATAGGGTGCGTTAGGTCCCGCAAGTCTAGAGATGTCGTTCCAGTACTTCCGACCCCAATTGGATCCTTAGGTAGTGACCTTATCGGTTCACGTACCTTCGGGTGTTGATTCTGGTTATTGTGTTAACCTACTGAGTGACGCCGGTAGGTGTGTGGTCCAGAGAATATGGGGTCGAGGGCCGGACTTCATGGAAGCTTTGGTTATCTAGGGGTAACCCGAGTCACCGCAAATCGATGGACAGAGAACGGTGTCCTAGTCGTAGGACTTCGTGTTTTCGTCTAGGAGTTGTGGGAGGTTTTAGTTATCGTGGGGTAGCTAAGTGTTCCCGTGGAAGTTACCGTGTTCGCGTTTGGGGCTCATGGTGTGGAAATTGCATTAGAGATGTGTTTAGTGTAGATCGAGTCTAATCGAGGGCATGTGCCGCAGTGTTCTCGATTTCCTTCGCTGATGATTGTGTTGTTATTTGAATGCTTGTGTGTTGTGAAGCTCATTACGTCTTGGTAGCACGTGATCAGCTATTGTACTTGATTGTTATTTTGGGTTTGGGCGGGATTATTAGATTGTTAGCAGCCTTCTAGTGTGGAGACGTCTCACTCGGTAATCTTAGATTGCTCATTAGACTCTTTTGTGTTTTTCAGGTTTGGTGTAGCTTGGCGGACGCGTAGGACACTCAGAGTGTTGGGAATGTCCTGAAATCTATTGTACTTGCTCTAAGTGAAAGTCGTATAGTCGAGATGAGACAATCACATAACACTAGGTAGTCATAACGCTTTGCTAGAAGCCACTTATGATCAATGAGTTGAGAACTCATTGCTAGTGTTATATGATCCTACAGGGTCACACACCTAAGCAAACTGGGCGTCATAGACGAGGTTGATCATTAATGTAATGATCCAATGAATGCATATTTGATATGCATTCGATATCAATGTTCTGGGGAGTGTCGATCGTTGCAGTTAGTGCATCGATCGATGCACTCGCAGATTAATCAGATTAATTCGGTTTAATTGTTGGTTAATTCCGTTATGGTTTAAGCCGACATATATAAGATATATGGTCGACCTAAACTCGTCCCCAACCTAATTCACAGCCACCAGAACACAGAAAAAACCTCTCTGGAGATTAGATCTCTGTAAGGTACTAGCATCCCTGCGGTCCAGTTTGTGTGCGTGTGGACACCAGTAGAGGCGCAGCATTTGAGGCGCTTCGTGATCTTGATTATCTGCAAACACTTCCGCTGCATATTCATCAGGTAATCTCAAGATCTGATAGATTCAATTACATGAACCTTAGATCCTAGGCTCGGAATTCAGACTAGGGTTGCTAATCCTGATTAGGAACTGCTAGAAATTCCTTCAGTGGTATCAGAGCTTTAGGGTTCCATTGAATCTGTAGCATGATGATTAGATTAGTTGAATCTAGATCTTTGTATAATTGATACAAGCATGCTAATACTCGTTTTGATCAAAGTAACCTAGTTTAGGGTTTTTTGTTCGAAAACGTTTTAAGGTTTTTCGCATAGTGTCGATCGTTGCCAATCGGGCATCGATCGACACAGAGCGAAAACCCGAATAAATTTAGGGTTTTTCGCATGGTGTCGATCGTTGCCAATCCGGCAACGATCGATGCAGGGCGAAAACCCGAATAAACCTAGTATTCGCCTAGTGTCGATCGATGCAATTATTGCATCGATCGACACAGCCTCGCGAGATTGTTGGATCGGTTCAATTGGATTGGACCGGTTATCTAGCTTGGTTAATAATGGTCGAACACTGTGAATGGTTTGATGGTGATTTTTTTGATTAGGTTGGCATCGACCGATGCTAACGTAGCATCGATCGATGCTTACCGGTATTCAAAACCGGATCAATTGGATTGATCGGTCATCGCGGATTAATTAATTATAAGAATTAAAACATAGTAAAACTTAACGTTTTAAATGGTTCCGTTCCTCAACCAAATATCAAGTGATACTTGATGTCTTTCCAATCTTGTCAACTGTCAAGACTCATTTCATTGTACGATAGGCTTGCAGTGCAAGGTATCAACAATTACATGAGTAAGGCAGGAAGTAATCGTGTTAATGGGCTTGCAGTGCAAGGCATCAACAATTACATGACTGAAGAGATTGGTTTGCTTGACTGGGCTATCAAAATCGTTTTGGGCCCAGAGACATCAGGTGGATTGTGATGGATGTTTTGGTGTTAATCCTGATTCAATTCTCAGATTCAGATTATCCTAAACATGCTGATCTAGGTTCTTCTTGAATAGAAACTTTGTTGATCTCACCTTTTACCTGTTTATGCAGCGGAAAGAGAGAACAGGTCAGAGATCAGAGAGCCACCAAGTGATAACTCCTCCAGAGGTTCACACACGCACACCGTCAGGAAGAGAGGCTGCTAGACCAAGGGAGAGGAGGCGCAGAGAGAGAGAGAGAGGCGCGGCTAGGGGGCTAGGGTTAGAGAGAAAGAGATTTGGGTTTTAGTTTATAAAACCCTTCTCTTTCCCTTTTGGGCTTTTGGGCCCAAATACCAATCTGATTAAATCCCTTGGATTTAATCAGACCCATTAATCTCTCTCTAAGTACGACAAATGCCTGGCACTTTTACCGTACTTCTGCTAAGCCGTTCCTACACATTTTCCTGTTAGCTTAGGCGTGTGACCCATATGGGATCATATAATAAAGGCAATAAGTCCAAGACTTATAGATCATGAGCGGACTCTAGCAAGCCATCATGACCCCCAGTATTATATGACTTATGTCTGATCATTGACATACTCTTACTTTCTAGAGACAGTACCGAGATTACTGGACACAATTCCAACAATCTCCCACTTGTACTGGAATCTATGTATTCATAATCCTTTTGTCTCAATATCTCGATTAGTCATAAGGCAAGATTAGTGTCATCCTTATAAAGCCTAATCTTGTTCATCGGACTCTGATTCGATACTGACAATCCAAACGACTCGGGACAATCCGTTTGAGCATGGCCATGCATTTTCCAGTATTCAAATCTCCGATTGGCCTAGAGATATTCACTCCATTTATATTGGAGGGACAAATTCCGTCTTGTTCCATCACTGTAAACTACTCATTTCATAATGTACCCAAACAAGGTCCTTATAACTATCGCAGAACGACAGCGTTAGACAATGATCAAAGTGCATCAGTCCATGTGCAGTCACATGCATGCGAACTCAGGTCTAAGGACTATACTCTATAGTCGTAGTGAGAATCTCTTATGACACAGATATAAATATCCTGAAGAGTTCTCATAAGCGGGTCATGTCCGGTCGTATGTTCCCAACATACACCTATGTACTGACTTTGATGCCGCGCATCTATGACACACTGAGACTTTGTCATAAGTCACATACCAATCCAGTCTCTCACGGTTGTTGGTGTTCCAATTTCAACAACCTTCGACTAGGGACAGGTTGATATAATCCATCTATCAAATATAGGGTCTCATGATCAAGCTAAATGACTTTGATGACTCAATATCAAGTCACTTACTTCGATGACCTATAAAATGGTTTATATCACTTTGGAACGATTATTTCATCACAGTTAAAATAATCTTGAAATAATAATTTTTGTAAACATTAGAATGTTTTACAAGAACATATCAAATAACTAAATAAAAGCCCTCAAACTCCCACTCAAATTTAGATTACATTTCAATGTCTCTAATGCCTACAGCTTCAGTCAGAAACTCGAGCTTAGGCCTTGGGAGTGGCTTTGTCAACGGATCAGCGACATTATCATCTGTCTGAACTCGGCTGATCTTGACTTCCTTTCTATTAATGATGTCACGTATCAAGTGAAATCTTCTTAGAACATGCTTGGATTTCTGGTGTGATCTTGGTTCCTTTGCCTGAGCAATAGCACCATTGTTATCACAAAACAGTGCTAGAGGCTCAGCCGCATCTGGTATCACACCTAGTTCAATAATGAACTTTCGTATCCAAACAGCTTCCTTCGCAGCTTCTGAGGCGGCGATATATTCAGCTTCTGTAGTGGAATCAGCAACGGTGTCTTGCTTGGAGCTTCTCCAACTGATTGCACCGCCATTCAGACAAAAGATATAACCGGACTGTGACCGGAAATCATCTTGGTCTGTCTGGAAACTTGCGTCCGTGAATCCACTGACTTTAAGCACATCACTTCCACCGTATACCAAGAACTTATCCTTAGTATGTCTTAGATACTTCAAGATATTCTTGACGGCAATCCAATGGTTTTCACCTGGATTTGACTGGTATCTACTCGTCATGCTCAATGCATAAGCAACATCAGGACGAGTACAGATCATGGCATACATGACAGATCCTATTGCAGATGCATAAGGAATATTCTTCATGCGCTCAAGCTCAGCAGCCGTCGTAGGGCTCTGCTTCTTGCTTAGCGTTGTGCCATGTACCATTGGCGTGAAGCCCTTCTTGGAATCTTTCATGCTGAATCTTTGTAGGACTTTGTCAATGTATGAGTCTTGACACAAGCCTATCAGCCTTTTAGATCTATCCCGGTAGATCCTGATTCCAAGAACGTATGCGGCTTCACCCATGTCTTTCATGGAAAAACAACTTCCAAGCCAGTCTTTTACCGACTTCAGCATTGGAACGTCGTTTCCGAGAAGCAGTATGTCATCGACATACAGAATAAGAAATACTATTTTGCTCCCACTAGTTTTCTTATACACGCATTATTCTTCTTCGTTTCTGATGAAGTCAAATTGCTTGATCGCTTCATCAAAACGAAGATTCCAGCTCCTCGATGCTTGCTTCAATCCATAAATGGATTTATGAAGCTTGCATACTTTTCCAGCATTCTTTGGATCTATGTAACCGTCAGGTTGCGTCATATATACATCCTCTTCCAGAATACCATTCAGGAAGGCGGTTTTCACGTCCATCTGCCAAATTTCATAATCATGAAAAGCTGCAGTTGCTAGTAGAATCCGAATAGATTTCATCATAGCCACTGGTGAATAGGTTTCATCGTAATCCACACCGTGAACTTGTCTGAAACCTTTTGCCACCAACCTGGCTTTATAAATCTGGACATTTCCATCCACGTCAATCTTCTTCTTGAAGATCCATTTGCACTCGATGGCTTTTACACCAGCGGGCAAGTCAACCAACGAAAACACTTGGTTGACCGACATGGAGTCCATTTCGGAATCAGTGGCCTTGCGCCACTTCGAGGAATCTGGGCCCATCATGGCTTGATTGAAGTTCGATGGTTCATCACCATCAATGATCAAAAGATCATGACAGTTAGTCACGAGGAATCCTTGATATCTCTCGGGTTCGTGACGGATCCTCCCGGATCTTCGAACTTCAGGTACTACAGGTTCAGGCTCTACAATTTCTTGTAGGTCCTCCTGCTGCTCTTCCTCATTAGGTTGAGCAGTATCCTGTTCATCTTGAATTTCTTCAAGCAGTACCTTACTCCCACTGTCTTTCTTAGAGAGAAACTCTCTCTCAAGAAAGTTACAATCCCGTGCAACAAAGATCTTGTTCTCGGAACGTAGATAGAAGTAATAAGCCTTGGTTTCCTTCGGATAACCAATGAAGTAGCATTTATCAGACTTTGGTGTAAGCTTGTCTGAGATCAATCTCTTGACATAGGCTTCACAACCCCAAATTCTAAGATAAGACAGCACTGGAGCCACTCCAGTCCATAATTCATATGGTGTCTTTGCTACTGCTTTCGATGGCGCTCTATTTAGAGTGAACACTGCTGTTAGCAGAGCATATCCCCAAAGGGATATTGGAAGGTCTGTGTGACTCATCATAGATCGAACCATATCCAATAAGGTCCGATTTCTCCTCTCAGACACACCATTCCATTGAGGTGTTCCGGGAGGAGTGAGTTGGGATACGATCCCACACTCTCTTAGATGATCGCTGAATTCTTGGCTTAAGTATTCTCCTCCTCGGTCGGACCGAAGAGCCTTAATGCTTTTGCCAAGTTGGTTCTGTACTTCATTTTGGAATTCTCTGAATTTCTCAAAAGATTCAGACTTATGTTTCATCATGTAAACATATCCATACTTACTGAAATCATCAGTGAAGGTAATGAAGTACTGATAGTTTCCTCTTGCATTTGTGGACATTGGGCCACATACGTCAGTGTGTATCAGGCCCAATAAGTCACTGGCCCTCTCGTTAGGTTTATTAAAGGGGGCCCGTGTCATTTTGCCCATCATGCAGGATTCGCATTTCTCACATGACTCAAAGTCAAATGAGCCAAGAAGTCCATTCGAATGGAGCCTCTTGATGCGTTTCTCGCTGATGTGCCCTAAACGACAATGCCATAGAAACGTTCGGTTCTCCTCATTAGGTTTGAACCGTTTGGTATTAATGTTATAAATTGGCGCGGATTGATCGAGTATGTAAAGCCCATTCGTAAGAGGGGCAGAACCATAGAACAAATTGTTGCGATTGAAGGAACATAATTTATTCTTAACTGAAAAATCATAACCTTCCAAATCCAACAAAGAAATTGAAATAATATTTCTGCTTATAGCAGGTACAAAATAACAATTATTGAGTTCTAAAATCAATCCCGAAGGTAAAGACAACAAGTATGTGCCTACAGCTAGTGCTTGAACTTTCGCTCCATTCCCAACTCGTAGCTCCACTTGTCCTTGCTTCAGCCTTCTACTGTTGCTGAGTGCCTGCATATTAGTACAAATATGAGCCCCACAACCAGTATCCATAACCCATGAGGTATTATCAGAAGTAGTTGTATTAACTTCTATAACAAAAATACCTGTCGAAGAAGTCTCGAGAGTCTTCTTCTTCAATTCCTTTAGACCTTCTTGGAATTTCTTACATTCTCTCCTCCAATGCCCTGGTTCTTTACAGAACCTGCATATGTCAGTTGGCCCAGCCTTGGACTTGGGCTTGGGCTTTGGCGTGTCCTTGTCCGCGACTTGGACAGCCTTGGCCTTTCCCTTATCCTTAGCAGAGGATTTCTTAAACCCCTTGCCCTTTTGCACCATAAGCACATTGGGGTCCTTGGCGGTTTTCCTCAAGTTGGGCTCTGCAGTCTTGAGCATTCCGTGAAGCTCAGGCAATGTCTTACTCAAGCCATGCATGTTAAAGTTCAGAATGAACTGATCATAGCTTGCAGGTAATGACTGCAGAATGATGTCGCAGGCAAGTTCCTGGCTGATAGGGCAGTCGAGTTTCTGAAGATGATCGAGATAACCCATCATCTTCAAGACATGAGGACTCACTGCCGCATTTGCAGCCAACTTACAGTCTAAGAGGTTCTTAACTGTCTGAAACCTCTCAGTCCTTGCTTGCTCCTGAAAAAGCGATTTCAGGCTTGCCATTATCTCAATTGGTGACAACACACTCTCGAACTGCATTTGCAGCTCAGCAGTCATTGTCGCCAACATAAGGCAATACACATCATTTTCATCTGACGAATGCTTTTCCCAAGCATTATGCAGAGTCCTGGCGGCATTGTTAGCAGGCCTCTCGGGGAGAGGATCACGAAGGACATAATCCTTCTTCTCCTGCTTGAGGACCAGCCTCAAGTTCCTTGACCACGTCAGGAAGTTCGTTCCAGTCAGCTTCTCCTTCTCGAGAACAGACCGGATTGAGAATGTGTTTTGTGTGCTTGTAGTAGTCATAGCTGAAATATATAAGATAAAAAGGTTATTAGTTAATATGTTCAATATGATTAATCTTATATTATACTTAATATAATTAATCACGCATTATATTCAATAACATAAGTTACCCTCAATAGAATATAATGATTCCAAGATCCACATATAACTAAGATCAAAGTGGGCCACTGGCCATCACCCAACCTTAGCTTATATCGGTAAGCCCTTTGTCGGCTAATTATATCCGTGATATAACTCTTGGTTGTGAATCTGGGCCCGAGGCCCAAATCACTCTGATGTCTCAAGGCCCGGGACTCCCGATGGCCTAGTCAAGAAAACCAGACTATACAGTCATGTAATCATTAATGTCTGGGACTCCCAATGACATTTATGAATCACAAACCGTCTTATCCACGCAAAAGTAGACACCCTCACACTGTAAGGCCATGAATACAATTGAATGGGCTTCGACAGCTGACATAGCCTGGACAAGACATCCAACGCTTGATATTATTTGAGGTTCGTAGGTTTATTAAAATTTCATTCCCAAAATAGAAGATTACTATTTCGGGAAACTTTCTATTTTTGGAAACCTACTATTTTGGAAACTTTCTAAAACCGGAAACTTTCTAACTTTAGAAATTTCTTAAAATCCAAAACATGCAAATCTAGAAACTTCTATTTTAAGAAACTTTCTAATTTCAAAATTTCGGAAACTTTAATTTAAAATCGATTTATAATTTTATAAAATAAATTTTAAATTAATCTGAAGAATAAGACTCAAATAATTGGCCCAATTGTTTTAACTTCTTGGCCCGAGGCCCAAGAATTGGTCCATGTCCAAGACATGACCCAATTGTCCAATTAAATGACATAACCGGTCTGGTTCATTAAAATTGGTCTAACCAAAATTAATTACTACGATGACCACAATTGTCAACCGGTTATTTACTAAACCGGATTTTCTCAATTTATTTGGTCCAACCAAATCAAATTAGAAAATCCTGGTTTAGGCACAAAATCCAATTTTTCGACTTTGGATTTCTTATCCCGGTTTAACCAGAATTTAATAAAATTATTAAATCTGTTTATTAAACCGAGACGTTTGATTTTAATCAAGTTTTAAACCGAACCTTAAACCGAACCGAAACTGACCTAGCCGTGAGCATCACGCAATCACGACAGCCGCAAGCCAGCCGCGTTTGATCCACGATCGGGACGGCTGCTTGGACAGGACGATCGTTCGGGACGATGCTCGGGACAGTCGGGCCGTGAGATCGGGACGAGACAGCCGGGCCATCTCTCGCGATCGGACGGGACGCGGGACGGGCAAGGCGCGATGCAAGCATCAGTCTTACGCCTCACGGTCGAGCGATCCAACCGGCACGACGCGATCCATGCGATCCTTGCGGATCCATGCGATGCTCGCTTCACGGTCGATCGATCCGATCGGGCAACGATCGATCCATGCTATCGATCAACGATCGATACATGCGATCGGTCTTGGCCGATCGGTTCAACACTCGGCCGATCGCCTAACCAAGTCATATAGCTTGGTTTGCGATTTCAAATATGTTTAGGTTTCAATTCCTTGTTGCTTAAGTGATTTCTCTTATCAGTAGTTGATTCAAAACACTTTTAAACAAGAAAAACAATCCTAAACATGAATCTAAACAAGAAAAACCAGAACCAATAGCTCTGATACCACTGAAGGATGTTTAGGTTGTTAATCCTGATTCAATTCTCAGATTCAAATTATCCTAAACATGCTGATCTAGGTTCTTCTTGAATAGAAACTCTGTTGATCTCACCTTTTACCTGTTTATGCAGCGGAAAGAGAGAACAGGCCAGAGATCAGAGAGCCACCAAGTGATAACTCCTCCAGAGGTTCACACACGCACACCGTCAGGAAGAGAGGCTGCTAGACCAAGGGAGAGGAGGCGCAGAGAGAGAGAGAGAGGCGCGGCTAGGGGGCTAGGGTTAGAGAGAAAGAGATTTGGGTTTTAGTTTATAAAACCCTTCTCTTTCCCTTTTGGGCTTTTGGGCCCAAATACCAATCTGATTAAATCCCTTGGATTTAATCAGACCCATTAATCTCTCTCTAAGTACGACAAATGCCTGGCACTTTTACCGTACTTCTGCTAAGCCGTTCCTACACATTTTCCTGTTAGCTTAGGCGTGTGACCCATATGGGATCATATAATAAAGGCAATAAGTCCAAGACTTATAGATCATGAGCGGACTCTAGCAAGCCATCATGACCCCCAGTATTATATGACTTATGTCTGATCATTGACATACTCTTACTTTCTAGAGACAGTACCGAGATTACTGGACACAATTCCAACAGATTGGACATAAGATGTCGATCCACAACCAAGAGTTATATTGGATATAACTAGCAAGGTTGTTGCTTACCTAAATAGCTAAAGCTGAGTGATAGCCAGTGGCTCACTTGAATTTAGTAAAATATGGGTCTTGGATCATTATATTCATCTGAGAAAGCATTGATTGAATATAATGCGAGTTTTCTTATAAGTTAAGATTTCTCATTTCTTGAACATCATAACTAAACTTTTTTCTTTTCTATGTTCTCAGCTATGACTACTACTCATAATAATTATTTCTCCCTGCGATCCGTCCTTGAGAAGGACAAGTTAAATGGATCGAATTTTCTCGAATGGTATCGGAACTTGAGAATTGTTCTCAAGCAGGAGAAGCGGGACTATGTCCTTGAAAATGTTCTCCCTGAAAAACTGAGATCCAATGCTGCACATGCAGAAAGGAGTGCTTGGGACAAGCATTCCAATGATGTGGTCGATGTGAATTGTCTCATGTTGGCTACCATGAACTCGGACTTGCAGAAGCAATACGAGAACGTGGAGTCGCCAGTGGAGATGATTACTAGCCTGAAAAGCATGTTTCAGGAGCAAGCACGAACTGAGAGATACCAGACGGTTAAATCTCTCATTGAATGCAAGCTACCAAAGGACAGTCCGGTCAGTCCTCATGTCATTAAGATGATGGGTTATATTGATAACCTGGGGAGACTGGATTGTCCCATTAGCCAAGAGTTGGCTACTGACATCATTCTGCAGTCACTGCCGTCAAGTTATGATCAGTTTGTTATGAACTATAACAAGAACAACTTGACGAAGACGTTGACTGAACTGCATGGCATGCTCAAGACAGCTGAGCCTAATATCAGGAAGGGCACTCCTAATGTACTTATGGTACAAGGGGGTAAGAAGTTTAAGAAACTTGGCAAAGGCAAGGGAAAGGGCAAGGCAGTCCCGGTTGAGAACCAGGACACGCCTGCGCCAGCCCCGAAGCCCAAGCCGGGCCCATCTGAGACTGATAAGTGCCATTACTGTAAAGAGCATGGGCATTGGAAGAGAAACTGCAACAAATTCTTGGAAGAGAAGAAAAAGAAGAAGAAGACTTTCGAGACTTCATCTTCAGGTATTTATGTTATAGAAGTAAATGTTACTACTTCTGGTTCTACTTCTTGGGTATTGGATACCGGCTGTGGTGCTCATATTTGTACAAATATGCAGGGCCTAAGCAACAGTAGGACGTTGGAAAAGGGACAAGTGGACCTGCGCGTGGGAAATGGAGCAAGAGTTGCTGCATTAGCCGTAGGAACATATAACTTGTCTTTACCTTCTGGTTTTGTGTTAAAACTTAATAATTGCTACTATGTACCTGCGATAAGCAGAAATATTATTTCTATTCCTATTTTGGATGTTGAAGGATATCAATTTTCAATAAAGAATAAATGTTGTTCTTTTGATTACAATGATATATTTTATGGTAGCAGCCCATTAGAGAATGGGCTTTATGTTTTAAACCAAAGCACACCAATCTATAACATTAACACCAAGAGATTCAAATCAAATGACACGAATCAGACTTTTCTATGGCATTGTCGTTTAGGCCACATAAACGAGAAACGGATTCAAAAGCTCCATAGTGATGGGCTTTTGGGCTCATTTGATTATGAATCATGTGAGAGATGTGAATCTTGTTTACTAGGCAAAATGGCAAAGGCGCCTTTCAACAAACAAAATGAAAGGGCCAGTGACCTATTGGGCCTTATACATACAGATGTATGCGGCCCAATGAGCACAAGTGCTAGAGGAAATTTTCGATACTTCATTACCTTCACTGATGATTTCAGCAGGTATGGCTATGTCTATTTAATGAGACACAAGTCGGAATCCTTTGAAAAGTTCAAAGAGTTCCAAAATGAAGTACAAAATCAACTTGGCAAAAGTATTAAGGCTCTTCGATCAGATCGTGGAGGAGAATACTTAAGCCAAGAATTCAGTGATCATTTGAGAGATTGTGGAATTGTTTCACAACTCACTCCTCCTGGAACACCACAATGGAATGGCGTGTCTGAGAGGAGGAATCGGACTTTATTAGATATGGTTCGATCAATGATGAGTCTCTCAACTCTTCCATTATCCTTTTGGGGATACGCTCTACAGACGTCTGCGTTTACACTAAATAGGGTTCCGTCAAAATCAGTTGCAAAGACACCACATGAGATGTGGACTGGAAATGTTCCGAATGTGTCTTTCCTGAAGATTTGGGGTTGTGAAGCTTATGTTAAGTGATTAATTACAGATAAGCTCGAGCCCAAATCTGATAAATGCTACTTCGTTGGTTATCCTAAGGAAACCAAGGCATACTACTTTTACAACCAATCCGAGAACAAAGTGTTTGTTGCTCGGAACTGCGTCTTTCTTGAGAGAGAATTTCTTTCTAAGAGAAACAGTGGGAGTAAAGTACAACTCGAAGAAGTTCGAGAATCGCAGGAAAATGCTCAACCCGTAGAGGAAGAGCAACAGTTGGATCTACAAAGAGTTGTAGAGACGGCGCCTGTGGAGCCTGAAATTCGCCGATCCGAAAGGATCCGTCACGAACCCGAGAGATATGGATTTCTCGTAACCAATTGTCATGATTTGTTGATCATTGACAGTGACAAGCCAGCGAATTTTGAAGAAGCAATGATGAGCCCTGACTCCGAAAAGTGGCTGAAAGCCGCTGAATCCGAAATGGGATCCATGTCACAGAACCAAGTATGGACTTTGGTTGATTTACCCGATGGTGCAAGACCCATTGAGTGTAAATGGATTTTCAAGAAGAAAATTGATGTGGATGGAAATATTCAGATATATAAAGCAAGGCTAGTGGCGAAAGGTTTCAAACAAATTCATGGTATTGACTATGAAGAAACCTACTCACCTGTCGCCATGCTTAAATCCATTCGGATTCTCCTAGCAACAGCTGCTCATTATGATTATAAGATCTGGCAGATGGACGTGAAAACAGCTTTCCTTAATGGAATTCTGGAAGAGGATGTGTACATGACACAACCCGAAGGTTTCATCGATCCAAATGCAGCTAGGAAAGTATGCAAACTTCAACGATCCATTTATGGATTGAAGCAAGCATCTCGGAGTTGGAATCTTCGTTTTGATGAAGCAGTCAAAAAGTTTGATTTCATCAGAAGCGAAGAAGAACCATGTGTTTACAAGAAGACTAGTGGGAGCGCAGTTGCATTTCTCGTGTTGTATGTAGATGACATACTCCTTCTCGGAAATGACGTTCCGTTGTTACAGTCTGTTAAGACTTGGCTCGGAAGTTGTTTTTCAATGAAAGACATGGGAGAAGCCGCGTATATTCTTGGAATAAGAATCTATATAGATAGATCAAACAAGTTGATTGGACTGTGTCAAGACACTTATATCGATAAAGTCTTACACAGGTTCAGGATGCAAGATTCCAAGAAGGGCTTCATACCAATGTCTTATGGCATAAGTCTCAGCAAGAAGCAGTGTCCTGAGACACCTGCTGAGCGAGATCGCATGAGTCGGATTCCCTATGCCTCGGCGTTGGGATCCATCATGTATGCCATGCTCTGTACTCGTCCAGATGTTGCTTGTGCTTTAAGCATGACGAGTAGATACCAATCGGATCCAGGTGAAAGTCACTGGACAACAGTCAAGAATATTCTGAAGTATTTGAGAAATACTAAGGAAAAATTCTTGGTGTATGGAGGAAGTGATGAGCTGGTAGTAAGTGGTTACACAGACGCAAGTTTTCAGACAAACAAAGATGATTTCCGATCGCAATCTGGTTACATCTTCTGCCTGAATGGCGGTGCAGTCAGCTGGAAGAGTTCCAAGCAGGACACTGTAGCAGATTCCACAACAGAAGCTGAGTACCTCGCTGCTTCTGAAGCGGCAAAGGAGGCTGTTTGGATCAAGAAGTTCATCACTGAACTTGGTGTGATTCCTAGCATTTCTGAGCCAGTGGCTTTGTATTGTGACAACAATGGAGCCATTGCGCAAGCAAAGGAACCTAGATCACACCAGAAATCCAAACACATAGAAAGGCGATATCACCTTATCCGTGATATTGTGAATAGAGGAGATGTGAAGATCAGCAGAGTCCCTACGGATGAGAATGTTGCTGATCCACTGACCAAGCCCCTCCCAAGGCCTAAGCATGAGTTTCATACAACTGCTGTAGGCATTAGATTTCTTAAGATATGATCTTGATTTCAGTGGGAGTTGTATTTGTTTTAGTTATGACATGATGTTCACAAAGACATAATAGTTATGTTATTTTAATGAAATTGTTCCAGCATTATTTAATTATGTTAATTAAATATATATAAAGTCCCAAAGTAATTTATGACATTTTAAAGGCCATCAAGTATGTGACTTGATCATGAAACCCTATAAGCAATAAATGACATAAATTATAATGGTCCCTGGTCGAGGTTGTTAACGTGGGACATTAACAACCACGTGAGACTAGTATGTGAGGTGACTGATGACCATGTTTCATGGAGTCATTAATAAGTGTATTAAAGTCATTCACATAGATATGTGTTAGAGAACACATGATCGGACTTGACCCGTTAATGAGAACTCTACAAGATGTTATATGAGTGTCATAAGAGTTTCTCATTACGACTAAAGAGAGTAGTCCTTAGACCTGAGTTCATCATGTCCTCTCTTATATGGATTGGTTCGTCTTGACTTTGTCAAACGTCAGCCGTAACTGGTGACCATAAAGACACTGATTAGGCGTATCATGAAATATGAAAGAGACATGGATGGGACAAGATGGGATTTGTACCTCCTATATAACAGGAGTTAAATATCTCTGGGCCTATCGAAGATTTGATACTGGAAATGCGTGGCCGCACTCAAACGAGGTGATTGTCAGTCGTTTGTTTTTCATCAGTACAAATCGGGATTCGATAAACGTAATCTGGTTGAATAAGGATGACACAGTGCTTGCCTTATGCTAGATTGAGATATAGCTACAAAGGGATTAAAGGAATAGATGATTCCAGTACAAGTGGGAGATTGTTGGGAATGTCCTGAAATCTATTGTACTTGCTCTAAGTGAAAGTCGTATAGTCGAGATGAGACAATCACATAACACTAGGTAGTCATAACGCTTTGCTAGAAGCCACTTATGATCAATGAGTTGAGAACTCATTGCTAGTGTTATATGATCCTACAGGGTCACACACCTAAGCAAACTGGGCGTCATAGACGAGGTTGATCATTAATGTAATGATCCAATGAATGCATATTTGATATGCATTCGATATCAATGTTCTGGGGAGTGTCGATCGTTGCACTTAGTGCATCGATCGATGCACTCGCGGATTAATCAGATTAATTCGGTTTAATTGTTGGTTAATTCCGTTATGGTTTAAGCCGACATATATAAGATATATGGTCGACCTAAACTCGTCCCCAACCTAATTCACAGCCACCAGAACACAGAAAAAACCTCTCTGGAGATTAGATCTCTGTAAGGCACTAGCATCCCTGCGGTCCAGTTTGTGTGCGTGTGGATACCAGTAGAGGCGCAGCATTTGAGGCGCTTCGTGATCTTGATTATCTGCAAACACTTCCGCTGCATATTCATCAGGTAATCTCAAGATCTGATAGATTCAATTACATGAACCTTAGATCCTAGGCTCGGAATTCAGACTAGGGTTACTAATCCTGATTAGGAACTGCTAGAAATTCCTTCACAGAGTAGTCTCAGGTTGGTATTGGGTATCGTTTGTTATTCATTTTGACTTATTTTGGGTTTCATATTTTGTTGGGATCCCGCAAAATGATTTGTATTCGACCGTATATTGTTATAAATAAGATTTATATTTTATGGTAATCAAACGGAATAATTCTCTGATATATGGTTTAGTCCGAACCGAACAGAACTCGTGGAAGCGGTACGGGTTGAAAAGCGCGTCATGGAAACGAGGTAAACGGAGTCAAAGATGGTTTGGTTGGAGCCTTTGACTCACACCGGACTATCTCTGGCTTTCGTATTGTGACAAACTCTTCTCGTATGGCTGCTCGGGTTCGATCGGTCATGTTCTTGTTTGATTGTTGGCCGGTCAGCTCGTCGGTCAGCGGAAAACGGGAAGGGGGCGTTACATGAAGTATGTGAAACATAAGTTGATCTAGAGAAATGGTTTTGTTATGCAATAATATTGGGATCACATTGCATTTTTCATGCTGCCATGATTAGAAACATGGGATGAAGAAGTTTGTAGCCAACACCTCTCTTTGTAGAAATATGTGCTATGTTTGTAACTGTCGATGCAAACTCCCTACATTTATTCAAGATTATATAAGCACCCTAGACACTGAGTATTTCATCAAGGGTTTCTCTAAATATAATAATAATTATTTTATATTAGTTTAGTTAGATAACTAAATTTTGAATTATAAAATAAAAATAAACCAATTATAAAGTAACAAGAGTACTATGGTGAGATGGTTTCCACTTGGGACAAAAGAGGCTAGGGTTTCCAAACATCTCTCTCGCAAGCGCCACATCTGATTCTCAGATCTAGAAACCTAGAGCACAGTCGGGGTGTAGATATGCTTCTATACATGGATCAGTAAGTCTTTGTACTTCTCGAGGCTAAACCCATAGGAGTATTTCGTCTTCGTTCGTTACTGGAAAGAATAGAGTAGAAGGATGTTGAGATCGTAAAAGAAGAAGGTATTTTCCTTCTTGGGAGAGCTGAAGGAACAAAATCTACTGGAAGAAGGGGATCCGGTCGACATTCCAGATTTGGAAAACGAAGATATAATCGAGGAAAATTCTTTGAGTATTATTGTACGTTGTCTTAACCCCTCTGTGCATAAGATTGGAGGTTTAGGGAAGGTCCTTCCACCGATATGGGGTGTGATACCCCGTATCAAAAATACGGTCAACGGGCAGTAGAAAGTCAACCGAGGGTAAAATTGTCATTTTACCAAAGTCGGGGGTAAAATGGTAATTTTACCAAAAGTCGAGACAGAAGCCGAGACGGGCCTAATATTCTTATATTTCAATATAAAGAATGTTCACAAGACCAGATATGGAGAAATCGGAGCAGAAACGCATTCTACGGCTTGTCGGGATGGAAATCGACAAAACCGACGAAACTTCGGAAATTCATAACCGGAGCTACGTAAACCCGAACGGAGTGATTCAAAATGCTAAATTCATCAAATAGCATGGAGAATATTTTTATGGAGGTTTGGGAATTTATGGGATCATCCAGAGACTTTCTAAAATATTAAACCCGAAAACCGTTAAAACCGAGCTTTGGTGAGAAAGGGGATTAAGGAGTGTTTATGGTTAATTAGGGAAGAGTTTTTGGCTACAAAGCACACTCAGAGGGACAGGTGTTGGTTTCTAAGGGCGCCACCTACAGGTTTTTGGTGCAAGGAAGGGTTTGGATGCACAAAAACAAGTTCATGCATGTGAGAAGGTTCATTTCACTCACAAAAACCTCTCTCTAAACTCCCTCACCACGAGCTCTCTCTCCTCTCTCTCTACATTCATTCCACTTACCCAGAAAACCCAGAAAATCCTTTGAATCTTCAAATAAACTCAAGAACATTCAAAGTGTTCTTGAGTGTTCTTCATACCTTCTTTCACCAAAAATACCATAACTCTTTCATTATAAACCCAAATCAACTTCTGCAAAGTGCTATAGCTTCCTCTCTCCCTCCTCTACAACCGCCATCCAGCCAGTCATGACCGCCGTCGCCGGAGCTGGCCGTAAAATTGCCGGAAAGCTGATGCGGTTGGAAATTTGGTGTATCTCTCTCATCCTTCACCAGATATGAATGTTTTGAAGCCATGGATGGATAGATCTTCTCTTTGCGGTCAGTTTGATAGGTGGATCGTCTTCTGGTTCACCGGAAAAAGGGGTGAACCGGCCGGTCAACGCCGGACCACCGCCGGTCAACGCCGGAGCCGGTCACCGGAGAAGCTTCGCCGCCGTCAGATTGAAGCCGGTTCTTCAGTGGTTGGGTCAGCATGGTTGGGTTCAAGATTGGGTTTGGTTTAGGGCTGGTTCAGCCTTGGTCAACGGTTAGGTCAAACCGGTCAATGTTTGACCAAACCGGTTTAACCTAACCGGTTCTAATTAGACCGGTTCAGATGGTTCAGTGGTTCAACCGGGTTGGTTTGGGTGGTCAACCGGTTCAGTCAAAGTCAACGGTCAACCTTGGTCAACGGTCAAAGTCAACGGTCAACGCCGGTCAAAGTCAATGCCGGTCAACACCGTGGTCAACGCCGGTCAACTCGTTGACTCCGGCCATTCCTAGCTTGCGGTTCATGTCAGGGTGTTCGGGAAGCCTCGGGGTTCGTGTTCGTACGTGCGGGAAGTTCGGGTTTCAGTTCGGAGGTTTCGGGATTCATACCGCGTCAGACCGTCATTCCGCGCCTATCTCACTGTGAGTCGGCTCACAAACCCTTAGTTACATATAGACCGAGAATTACTAAACCGTAGTGTTAGGTTGCATACCCGTTAATTAAAATGAATATTTCTGCGAGTCTGCGTGTTTATATTTCTGCACTAGGACTCTAGGGTGCGTTAGTTTCCGCAAGCCTAGGTTTTGTTTACGTGCTGGTACTTCCATCCCGATTGGATCCTCGGGAATTGAGAACCTGGTCAGCTTAGCCTGGCGGGTGCGAACCTATGGAGTGACGTCTGTAGGGTGTAGTCCGGAGAATACGGGGTCGCGTCCTAGGGCCGGACTGCATGGAAGCTCGGGTTGCCGGGGGTAACCGGAGTCGCCGCGTATCGATGGACAGAGAACGGTGTCCTAGTCGTTGTGTGGACGGCTAGGAGTCATGTGGGTTATTTGCCATATCGGTGACAGTGGAAACCCGTGGAAGTCACCAAGTTCGTAGGGCCCAGTGTTTGTTTTGTTATCTTTCTTTCGTTGCGCGATAGATAGATCGAGTCCAATCGAGGACATGTACCGCAGTGCCTTCGATTTCCTTAATTCTCTTGTTTTGGCTATTGCTTGATTGTGTGTGGGTTAACACGACATGGTAGTGCGTGATCGACTATTGATTTCTGTTGATTGTTATTTTGGGTTTTGGGGCGGGAATCTGTAGTTCTAGATAGACTAGAAGCCTTTAGTGGGGAGCCGATTCACTGGGTGATCTTAGATCGCTCATTAGACTCTTTTTGTGTTTTTCAGGTTTAGCAGCGACGGACGCGGGAGGTCTCGGTGTGGTTTCGAGATGGCTTGTGACGAGATTTGATTCGGGGTTTTGGATGTTTTATTTTCGGTTCGGCTTTGGCGCCATTTTTTGTGTTTGTTTTATTTATGTACTTTGAGATGACGATTGTTTGTAAAACTCATATGAAACGTTGTGCTTAACGTTTGATTACTCAGAAATGAAATTGTTTTCCTGATATGAGGTTTCGTCCGAACCGACACAACTCACCGAAGTGGTACAAGGTGTACAACTTGTATTACTGTAAGTGAGGATAGCGAGGTCAAAGATGGATTAGTGCGAGCCTTTGTCTCAAACCGATCTGTCTCTGACTTCGTCCTGTGACAAACTTTTCCTGTTCGACTTGCTCGGGTTCGATCGGTCATGTTCTTGTTTGATTGTTGACCGGTCAGCTCGACGGTCAGCGGAGAATGGGAAAGGGGCGTTACATGGGGTTAGAGGATAGGACGAGAGGAAGGATAGTGGGTGAAAATAAAGTTCAGTTCATCTTTGAATGTGAGAAGAATCTCCCATATGTTTTAACGAAAGGGCCTTGGTTTGTGAATGGTTGGATAGTCTCACTTGATAGATGGAGCCCTAATCCAGGTCCGAACTTTCTGAATCTGGTTCCTTTCTGGATAAGAATCAGAGGCTTGCCGATTCATCTGCTGAAGAATCAGCCAATAAATAGCCTGATTGAGCCCTTTGGTGGAGTGGATAAAGTGGAGTTGCACGCTAAGAACTCCGACTCTCGGGATTATGTTGGGGCTCACGCGTGGGTCAAAGCTGATGCGCCTCTCCAGTTCTCCAAGTTAGCCAGATTTAAAACAGGGGAGAAGATTCAAACTATGCTTGAATATGAGAAACTTTTGAAGGCATGTTTCATGTGCAAGAGATTAATGTATGACTAGAATAACTGCCAATATCACATTCAAGGGGTAGGCAATGCAGGAACGAAGAGTTAGAGCAATAAGAACTTGGAGAAGGATTACCCTGGAGAAGGAGGGTTAGACAAAGGAAAAGAGAGATGATGGGATGTAAGTAAAGGAAAGGGATTACAGAAGATTGTCTTAGAGCTCCAGAGGGAATGTAGTGGGAAAGCTTATCAAGCAAGAGGAGCCCGAGAAAGTTTTAGTCAACCTGTAAAATCATCAACAAGAGGAAAAAAGGGCAAAACATATGTGGATAAGAAAGGAGCCAGTAAATAATAGTCTCGGAAAGAAAAGCCAGAGAAGGAAGTTCAAATAGTGGAGGTGAATCAGTACACTCTTTAGCCCAGAAACTGAAACTAACTGATCAAGGCAGTGCTCCATCTACGGCCCAAAAAGATGAAATCTCAAGCCCTGGTCTTAACATCTATAACTAAAATGTGTTTGATAGGCTGGGTGGAGGAAGATCAAACTCAGGAGAGAAGAGAAAAGGAAAAGCAATAGATCAAAAGAAAGCATCTTCGAAATTTTTTGAAAGGCTGGGTACAAGTCTAGTGAACCAGGGAACTATTGAGCTGGCATCACTGAGAAAGAGGAGACTGAGTAATAGCGATGAGAGGGAGTAAAAAAAACAAAAGAAGAGATGAAGAGACTGAGAATCCCCTCTTCATATGGTCATATAAGAAACTCTGGAGCAAGAAATCATTCTACCAATGTGGTAGCTCACTCTACTAGCTTGGCAGCAACAGTCCCAAATTACTCTGCCCCTAAAAAGACTGGTGATAGTGGAAACAAATTGAAATAAGGGCTAATGGTTAATACCAACCTTTTGAAATCTCAATGAAGATATTTTTGAGCTGGAATTGTCAGGGGGTGGGGAATACCCCTACTGTTCGTCATCTGAAGGGAATACTTGGTCAGTATTTCCCTGAGATTTTATCTCAATGAGATCGAAAACAAAAGGAGTTGGATGGAAGGACTAGTGGAAGATTTGGGTTTTAATGATGTTCATATTGTGGAACCTATGGGGAAGAGTTGAGGTCTTGCTATCATGTGGAAGGATAACTATCAAATTAAGGTTCTTCATGTTGGATCTCCTAGGATCTAGGGTTTGATATATTGAATTAAAACCAACCTCGTTCTTACCTTTGAACTAGCAGCGAAATGAGAATGGTGAACGAGATCAGTGGAGCAACGCAGATGCCTTGCCTCTACCAGATACACACGCACGCTCGCTGGAAACGGGATGCTAGTACCGGATCAACGGGAATCGAATCTCTCTGGTGTGTCTACTGTTTCTATCAAGAAAAGTGGACTGCTTACTGTTTAGGTCGAAACTCTCAAGTTTTATTCGACCTAAACTTGCTTAACGGGCCAGACTTAATTAAGTCTTAATTTGGAAAGCCTTTCCGAAAACCCGAACTGTGTCGACCGACACACAAGCTGTGTCGATCGACACATCACCATTATATCGATTATAACGTGCATCCAATACACATTAATATGATTATGCCATAATGATCATTCCCATGTCGTAGCTTCCAGTTTGCTTAGGTGTGTGACCCTATAGGATCATATAATACTGGCAGTAAGTCTACAACTTATAGATTGCAAGAGGCTTCTAGCAAAGCTTTGCAACCGCCCAGTATTATACGAATGTCTGATCTCGACACACAACTATCATAGGAGTGAGTACAAGTGTGATTTCAGGACACTATCCCAACAATCTCCCACTTGTACTGGAATCATCTATTCCTATAAATCCTTTTGTCTCTATATCTCGATTTGGCATAAGGCAAGATTGATGTCATCCTTATTAAGCCAACATCGTGTTTATCGAACTCCTGATCTCATACTGAACATTACAAACAACTGAACTACAGTTCGTTTGAGTGCGGCCACACATTCTCTCAGTATTCAATCTTCGATAGGCCCTGAGATATTTATCTCCCGTTATACAGGAGGGACAAATCCCATCTTGTTCCATCCCTGTTTCAACGCACACTTCATGATATACTTGAACAGTGCCGTTATAGTCGCCAGTTACGGGTCGACGTTTGACAAAGTCAAAATGTACCAATTCATATGCAAGAAAGCATGATGAACTTGAAGGAATTTCTAGCAGTTCTAATCAGGATTAGCAACCCTAGTCTTAATTCCGAGCCTAGGATCTAAGATTCATATAATTGAATCTATGGGATCTCAGATTTACCTGTTGATTTGCAGCGGAAGTATTAGCAGATAATCGAGATCATGAAGCGCCTCAAATGCTGCGCCTCTACTGGTATCCACACGCACACAAACTGGACCGCAGGGATGCTAGTGCCTTACAGAGATCTAATCTCCAGAGAGGTTTCTTTCTATGTTCTGGTGGTTGTGAATTAGGTTAGAAAGAAGTTTAGGTCGACCATATATCTTATATATGTCGGTTTAAACCACAACGGAATTAACCTACGATTAAACCGAATTAATCTGATTAATCCGCGAGTTGCATCGATCGATGCACTACTGCAACGATCAACACTGCCCCAAAATATTGATATCGAATGCATATCATATATGCATTCACTGGATCATTACATTAATGATCAACCTCGTCTTTAACACCCAGTTTGCTTAGGTGTGTGACCCTGTAGGATCATATAACACTAGCAATGAGTTCTCAACTCATTGATCATAAGTGGCTTCTAGCAAAGCGTTATGACTACCCAGTGTTATGCGATTGTCTTATCTCGACTATACGACTTTCACTTAGAGCAAGTACAATAGATTTCAGGACATTCCCAACAATCTCCCACTTGTACTGGAATCATCTATTCCTTTAATCCCTTTGTAGCTATATCTCAATCTAGTATAAGGCAAGAACTGTGTCATCCTTATTAAGCCAGATCACGTTTATCGAATCCCGATTTGTACTGATAAAACAAACGACTGACAATCACCTCGTTTGAGCGCGGCCACGCATTTCCAGTATCAAATCTTCGATAGGCCCAGATATATTTAACTCCTGTTATATAGAAGGTACAAATCCCATCTTGTTCCATCCATGTCTCTTTTATATCTCATGATACGCCTAATCAGTGTCTTTATGATCACCAGTTACGGCTGACGTTTGACAAAGTCAAGACGAACCAATCCATATAAGAGAGGACATGATGAACTCAGGTCTAAGGACTACTCTCTTTAGTCGTAATGAGAAACTCTTATGACACTCATATAACATCTTGTAGAGTTCTCATTAACGGGTCAAGTCCGATCATGTGTTCTCTAACACATATCTATGTGATTGACTTTAATACACTTATTAAATGACTCCATGAAACATAGTCATCAGTCACCTCACATACTAGTCTCACGTGGTTGTTAGTGTCCCATTTTAACAACCTCGACTAGGGACCATTTATAATTTATGTCATTTGTTTCTTATAGGGTTTCATGATCAAGTCACATACTTGATAACCTATAAAATCTCATAAATTACTTTGGGACAATTATTTAATAACACAATTAAATAATGCTGAAACAATTTCATTAAAATAACATAACCAAATTATGTTATACGAACATCAAATCATAACCAAAAAACAAATATAACTCCCACTGAAAACAAGATCATATCTTAAGAAATCTAATGCCTACAGCCGTAGTATGAAACTCATGCTTAGGCCTTGGGAGGGGCTTGGTCAGTGGATCAGCTACATTCTCGTCCGTCGGGACTCTGCTGATCTTCACATCTCCTCTATTCACAATATCACGGATAAGGTGATATCGCCTTTCTATGTGTTTGGATTTCTGGTGTGATCTAGGTTCCTTTGCTTGCGCAATGGCTCCATTGTTGTCACAATACAAAGCCACCGGCTCAGAAATGCTAGGAATCACACCAAGTTCAGTAATGAACTTCTTGATCCAAACAGCCTCCTTTGCCGCTTCAGAAGCAGCGAGGTACTCAGCTTCAGTTGTGGAATCTGCTACAGTGTCCTGCTTGGAACTCTTCCAGCTGACTGCACCGCCATTCAGGCAGAAGATGTAACCAGATTGCGATCGGAAATCATCTTAGTCTGTCTGAAAACTTGCGTCTGTGTAACCACTTACTGCCAGCTCATCACTTCCTCCATATACCAAGAATTTATCCTTAGTATTTCTCAAATACTTCAGAATATTCTTGACTGCTGTCCAGTGACTTTCATCTGGATCCGATTGGTATCTACTCGTCATGCTTAAAGCACAAGCAACATCTGGACGAGTACAGAGCATGGCATACATGATGGATCCCAACGCCGAGGCATAGGGAATCCGACTCATGCGATCTCGCTCAGCATGTGTCTCAGGACACTGCTTCTTGCTGAGACTTATGCCATAAGACATTGGTATGAAGCCCTTCTTGGAATCTTGCATTCTGAACCTGTGTAAGACTTTATCGATATAAGTGTCTTGACACAGTCCGATTAACTTGTTTAATCTATCTCTATAGATTCTTATTCCAAGAATATACGCGGCTTCTCCCATGTCTTTCATTGAAAAACAACTTCCGAGCCAAGTCTTAACAGACTGTAACAACGGAACGTCATTTCCGAGAAGAAGTATGTCATCTACATACAATACGAGAAATGCAACTGCGCTCCCACTAGTCTTCTTGTAAATACATGGTTCTTCTTCGCTTCTGATAAAATCAAACTTTTTGACTGCTTCATCAAAACGAAGATTCCAACTCCGAGATGCTTGCTTCAATCCATAAATGGATCGATGAAGCTTGCATACTTTCCTAGCTGCATTTGGATCGATGAAACCTTCGGGTTGTGTCATGTACACATCCTCTTCCAGAATTCCATTAAGGAAAGCTGTTTTCACGTCCATCTGCCAGATCTCATAATCATAATGAGCAGTTGTTGCTAGGAGAATCCGAATGGATTTAAGCATGGCGACAGGTGAATAGGTTTCTTCATAGTCAATACCATGAATTTGTTTGAAACCTTTTGCCACTAGCCTTGCTTTATATATCTGAATATTTCCATCCACATCAATTTTCTTCTTGAAAATCCATTTACACTCAATGGGTCTTGCACCATCGGGTAAATCAACCAAAGTCCATACTTGGTTCTGTGACATGGATCCCATTTCGGATTCAGCGGCTTTCAGCCACTTTTCGGAGTCAGGGCTCATCATCGCTTCTTCAAAATTCGCTGGCTCGTCACTGTCAATGATCAACAAATCATGACAATTGGTTACGAGAAATCCATATCTCTCGGGTTCGTGACGGATCCTTTCGGATCGGCGAATTTCAGGCTCCACAGGCGCCGTCTCTACAACTATTTGTAGATCCAACTGTTGCTCTTCCTTTACTGGTTGAGCATTTTCCTGCGGTTCTCGAACTTCTTCGAGTTGTACTTTACTCCCACTGTTTTTCTTGGAAAGAAATTCTCTTTCAAGAAAGACGCAGTTCCGAGCAACAAACACTTTGTTCTCGGATTGGTTGTAAAAGTAGTATGCCTTGGTTTCTTTAGGATAACCAACGAAGTAGCATTTATCAGATTTGGGCTCGAGCTTATCTGTAATTAATCTCTTAACATAAGCTTCACAACCCCAAATCTTCAAGAAAGACACATTCGGAACATTTCCAGTCCACATCTCATGTGGTGTCTTTGCAACTGATTTTGACGGAACCCTATTAAGTGTAAACGCCGACGTTTCTAGAGCGTATCCACAAAAGGATAATGGAAGAGTTGAGAGACTCATCATTGATCGAACCATATCTAATAAAGTCCGATTCCTCCTCTCAGACACGCCATTCCATTGTGGTGTTCCAGGAGGAGTGAGTTGTGAAACAATTCCACAATCTATCAAATGATCACTGAATTCTTGGCTTAAGTATTCTCCTCCACGATCTGATCGAAGAGCCTTAATACTTTTGCCAAGTTGATTCTGTACTTCATTTTGGAACTCTTTGAACTTTTCAAAGGATTCCGACTTGTGTCTCATTAAATAGACATAGCCATACCTGCTGAAATCATCAGTGAAGGTAATGAAGTATCGAAAATTTCCTCTGGCACTTGTGCTCATTGGGCCGCATACATCTGTATGTATAAGGCCCAATAGGTCACTGGCCCTTTCATTTTGTTTGTTGAAAGGGGCCTTCGCCATTTTGCCCAGTAAACAAGATTCACATTTCTCACATGATTCATAATCAAATGAGCCCAAAAGCCCATCACTATGGAGCTTTTGAATCCGTTTCTCGTTTATGTGGCCCAAACGACAATGCCATAGAAAAGTCTGATTCGTGTCATTTGATTTGAATCTCTTAGTGTTAATGTTATAGATTGGTGTGCTTTGGTTTAAAACATAAAGCCCATTCTTTAATGGGCTGCTACCATAAAATATATCATTGTAATCAAAAGAACAACATTTATTCTTTATTGAAAACTGATATCCTTCCACATCCAAAATAGGAATAGAAATAATATTTCTGCTTATCGCAGGTACATAGTAGCAATTATTAAGTTTTAACACTAAACCAGAAGGTAAAGACAAGTTATATGTTCCTACGGCTAATGCAGCAACTCTTGCTCCATTCCCCACATGCAGGTCCACTTGTCCTTTTTGCAACGTCCTACTGTTGCTTAGGCCCTGCATATTTGTACAAATATGAGCACCACAGCCGGTATCCAATAACCAAGAAGTAGAACCAGAAGTAGTAACATTTACTTCTATAACATAAACACCTGAAGATGAAGTCTCGAAAGTCTTCTTCTTCTTCTTCTTCTTCTTCTCTTCCAAGAATTTATTGCAATTTCTCTTCCAATGCCCAGGCTCTTTACAGTAATGGCACTTATCAGTCTCAGATGGGCCCGGCTTGGGCTTCGGGGCTAGCGCAGGCGTGTCATGGTTCTCAACCTGGACTGCCTTGCCCTTTCCCTTGCCTTTGCCAAGTTTCTTAAACTTCTTACCCCTTGTACCATAAGTACATTAGGAGTGCCCCTCTTGATATTAGGCTCAGCTGTCTTGAGCATGCCATGCAGTTCAGTCAACGTCTTCGTCAAGTTGTTCATGTTATAGTTCATAACAAACTGATCATAACTTGACGGCAGTGACTGCAGAATGATGTCAGTAGCCAACTCTTGGCTAATGGGACAATCCAGTCTCCCCAGGTTATCAATATAACCCATCATCTTAATGACATGAGGACTAACCGGACTGTCCTTTGGTAGCTTGCATTCAATGAGAGATTTAACCGTCTGGTATCTCTCAGTTCGCGCTTGCTCCTGAAACATGCTTTTCAGGCTAGTAATCATCTCCACTGGCGACTCCACGTTCTCGTATTGCTTCTGCAAGTCCGAGTTCATGGTAGCCAACAAGAGACAATTCACATCGACCACATCATTGGAATGCTTATCCCAAGCACTCCTTTCTGCATGTGCAACATTGGCTCTCGGTTTTTTAGGGAGAACAGTTTCCAGGACATAGTCCCTTTTCTCCTGCTTGAGAACAATTCTCAAGTTCCGATACCATTCGAGAAAATTCGATCCATTTAACTTGTCCTTCTCAAGGACGGATCGCAGGGAGAAAGAGTTATTATGAGTGTTAGTCATAGCTGAGAACAAAGAAAGGAAAAGGTTTAGTTATGATGTTCAAGAAATGAGAAATCTTAACTTTTAAGAAAACTCGCATTATATTCAAAACAATGTTTCCTCAGATGAATATAATGATCCAAGACCCATACTTCACTAAACTTAAGTGAGCCATTGGCTATCACCCAAATTTAGCTATCTAGGTAAGCAACAACTTTGCTAGTTATATCCAATATAACTCTTGGTTGTGGATCGACATCTCATGTCCAATCCACCTGATGTCTCTGGGCCCAAAACGATTTTGATAGCCCAGTCAAGCAAAACAATCTCTTCAGTCATGTAATTGTTGATGCCTTGCACTGCAAGCCCATTAACACGATTACTTCCTGCCTTACTCATGTAATTGTTGATACCTTGCACTGCAAGCCTATCGTACAATGAAATGACTCTTGACAGTTGACAAGATTGGAAAGACATCAAGTATTACTTGATATTTGGTTGAGGAACGGAACCATTTAAAACGTTCAGTTTTATTATGTTTTAATTCTTTTAAATAATTGATTTGTCTTGCTTCGGTTCTGTGATTTCAGGTTCAATAACCCAATCATCAATCTGATGTCGACCGACACTACTATAGTGTTGATCGATGCAGGATAACCAAAAGCAATCCGCGATAACCGATCAATCCAATTGATCCGGTTTTGAATACCGGTCAGCGTTGATCGATGCTACGTTAGCATCGGTCGATGTCAACCTAATCAAGACAATCGCAATTAAACCATTCACAGTGTTCGACCATCTTTAACCAAGCTCGAAAACCGGTCCAATCCAATTGAACTGATTCATCAATCTCGCGAGGTTTGTGTCGATCGATGCAACATTTGTGTCGATCGACACTAGGCGAAAACTGAGTTTTATTCGGGTTTTTGCCATGTGTCGATCGATGCCGAATTGGCAACGATCGACACCATGCGAAAAACCCTAAATTTTATTTGGGTTTTCGCCCTGTATCGATCGATGTCGGATTGGCATCGATCGACACCATGCGAAAATACCCTAAAACGTTTTCGAACAGAACCCTAAACTAGGTTTTTCATGAAAACGAATTTTAGCAAGTTTGTATCAACCATACACAGATTCAGATTCAACCAATCTAATCAACATGCTACAGATTCAATGGAACCCTAAAGCTCTGATACCACTGAAGGAATTTCTAGCAGTTCTAATCAGGATTAGCAACCCTAGTCTGAATTCCGAGCCTAGGATCTAAGGTTCATATAATTGAATCTATGGGATCTCAGATTTACCTGTTGATTTGCAGCGGAAGTATTAGCAGATAATCGAGATCACGAAGCGCCTCAAATGCTGCGCCTCTACTGGTATCCACACGCACACAAACTGGACCGCAGGGATGCTAGTGCCTTACAGAGATCTAATCTCCAGAGAGGTTTCTTTCTATGTTCTGGTGGTTGTGAATTAGGTTAGAAAGAACTTTAGGTCGACCATATATCTTATATATGTCGGCTTAAACCACAACGGAATTAACCAACGATTAAACCGAATTAATCTGATTAATCCGCGAGTTGCATCGATCGATGCACTACTGCAACGATCGACACTGCCCCAGAATATTGATATCGAATGCATATCATATATGCATTCACTGGATCATTACATTAATGATCAACCTCGTCTTTTGATAGGCTCAGAGTTTATCCCTATTCTAAACTGCAAGTGAACAGCAATGTCAAAGTAGTATATAGGGTTATCGAATCCACAGGGACACTTGGTCTCAATAGATCAGAACAGTAGAGACTAATACTAGAAATAAGCAATATGATTGAATTGAAAGCGGTGCGAGAAAGTAAATCAGTAGCAGAGATTAACGGTTGTGAAAGCAAGTAATTAAAAGCGTCAAGCCTAGGGTATTCTCAGGAAATCAGACAAGCAGACAGTTCATTCAGTAAGGATCTAATTAAGCACAGTTCTAGAACTCAAAACACAGATATAGAATTAACCAAATTCCTTTGCGATAATTCTCTAAGTCTAAGTGCAGCAAACCAAACTTTCGTTTGCGAGAACTAACAGATTAAACTAGCATTAATTCCAGGTTTGATATGTTCACAATTATCCTAAACCAAACTTCCGTTTGCGCAAAGTTTAACTGCCCAATTTAATTAGTTCAGATTCCTAAACCCCACTTCCGTGACGTATTTAGCAACCTAAGATCTAGATTCTAATTGATCAGGTTAGAACTAGCTTTAAGCACAATTAAATTGAAGAACATATATAGTTTGAATCCTTAACTGAAATTGAACAAGTCTAGCAAGTCATGAAATCCTATGTGAGAAACCCTAAACCTAACTAGGAATCTACTCAGACATAGATAATGAAAACATAATCATATGATGAATAAATTGCATAAAAGAATAAGAGTAAAAAGGGTTCGAAATCTTCTCCAAATACAGATGAAGTAATAGGTTCAGATCAGCCCCAAAAGCTCTAAAAATCTTCTGCTCTTAATTATGAAAGTGTAAGTAAAATAAACACCAAAATCCTCTATATATAGGTCTAATCTCGGCTGGGGCTTCTGTGTAAATACTGGAACTATCTTGGGCTTCTTTGCAAATCTTCATAACTTCATTAAACCGACGCGTACGGCCCATCTCGCTAGTGTGTCGACCGATGCACAAGGTGTGTCGGTCGATGCATGATCAATAAATCGGACAGTGAGATAATCTCTCGGCCAAAACGTCCCAAAAGTCCCAAAATGCTCCAAATATCTCCAATTAGCTCCAAACCTGATTAAACCTGTAAAAGACTCTAAACAAAGACAAAAGACACTAAAAACACATCTATATCATGGTCTAAAATGGGTAAAAACCATGATATATCAACTCCCCCACACTTAGCCTTTGCTTGCCCTCAAGCAAAACATAGAACTAAAACATGGTGAAGAGGTTTGAAAACTCTTCAGAAACTCATTTCATCCTAGAAGCTACAATACTCAGATTCCCCTTAGTAAACCACTGAAAGAATCAATCACAGGATATCAAGACCAACATGTACTTCCCCCACACTTAGCAACTGTCCTAGATAAACTCCACAATCACATTCAAGCATTCAAATTCTCCCTACTGACTTCTGCAAGTATTTAAGTGCGGTCTCACCTAAAGAGTATCGATCAAAGGGCACATGGATTCTTACCTTATCAGCTCTAGACCACCATACTATCTTTCTCTAGTCCCTTTCTTCTCTTTCCCTTCTTTAACAACTGATTTTTCCCCACTGGGTATCATTTTTTTTTTTTTTATCAGTGTTCTTCCCGTTATGGGGTGTACTTTGGACACATTCCATGGATCACATGAGAGATAATAGTGTTTGCTACTATTCCCATGACCACTTCGGAGTTACTAACTCATCCTCAGTTTATTATATTTTTTTTTTTTTTAGAAGGGGAGAAAGGAACTAAATAGGATAGGTTGACAGGCTGTGTCAGAACTAACAGGGAATCCGACACAAAGTATACCAAGCCCTTAGGTGAGAAATCTAAGTCAGTATTAAGGTTGAAGTCAGTAAAAGGATCCTCTGATACCTGAAGTGATGTGGGTGTTCCCAGTAGGTTGATCTGTGATGGGGTTTTCTAATAGTCATAGATAGATCCTGCAACTTCATCCCAATGGTTACTTAAGTTCCTGCAAGTCTTGTAAATCTTCTCAGAAAATCATAGTTTCTTACTTAAACAATTTTGACTCAATAAAACAAATTTTTTTTTTGAAAAACGGACTGACTCTTAAGAAAACAGAAAACAAAAGTCAGTAGCACCTCCCCCACACTTAAGACACACTGTCCCCAGTAGTGTCCAGCGAAGGATCGGTAAAAAGAAAATAAAAAAAAATTGAAAAGGTGAAATTATGTCTGTCGGGTTACCTCTGTCGCTCAGGCATCGATCGTTGCACTAAGTGCATCGACCGTTACTTGGCGATTTTCGTGTATGGTCGATCGTTTCTCAGGACCGCAACGATCGCTACAATGCGATTCCTTTCGTGTTGTGACGATCGACACAGAAGTGCGTCGATCGTTGCACTGCGATTTATCCGAGACCTGCAAACATAAACTCACCAAAAACAAAAACAAGCGTAAAATCCTAACAAAAACACCAAAAATTAAGTAGAAAAACACCAGTACCTAATGGTGGGTTGCCTCCCACCCAGCGCTTGTTTAAGGTCAATAGCTTGACCGGACGGGTGGGAATTTTCAGGTGGAGGGTGCAGCATCCAGAGGCAAAATCTGACCTCTTGGAATCTCGGCCTTAGCCCAATAGTGTTTTACCCTCTGATCGTTAGGCTTAAACCGTCTGGAGACAATCTTTTTGTCATGATAAGCCTTAGTCCTTTCCTTGTACAACTTTGAGTTCTCATAGGCAAAATGTCTAATCTCATCCAACTCATTGAGCTGTATCAATCTCCTCTCTGCAGCTGGTTTGAGGTCAAAGTTCATCTGTTTTACAGCCCATGCTGCCTTGTGCTCAAGTTCTACTGGCAGATGACATGCTTTCCCATACAGCAAATGGAATGGAGTAGTTCCCAATGGCGTTTTAAATGCAGTCCTGTAGGCCCATAAAGCATCATCAAGCTTAGCTGCCCAATCTTTCCTTGTCTTCCCAACTGTCTTCTCCAAGATCTCCTTGATTTGTCTGTTAGAAACCTCTACATGTCCACTAGTCTGTGGGTGATAAGGAGTAGCAACTCGGTGATGCACTCCATGCTTCTTCAGGAGCTTCTCAAAAACCTTATTAATAAAGTGAGATCCTCCATCACTAATAACTATCCGAGGTACTCCAAATCTAGGGAATATGATGGATTTAAACAGCTTAATGACTACTGAAGAGTCATTGGTTGGACTAGCTATTACTTCTACCCACTTAGATACATAATCCACAGCAACTAATATGAATTTATTCCCATAAGATGAGGGAAAGGGACCCATAAAGTCTATGCCCCAGCAATCAAAAACCTCAACCTCAAGAATGAAATTCTGAGGCATCTCATGCTTCCTGCTGATTTTCCCTCTCCTCTGGCAGGCATTGAAGGATTATTGGTGTTTCCAAGGTTTAATTCTCGTATTACAACCTAACACAAATCCTTAAACAGATCTAGGTTCTTGCAAAACGAATCATAAAACCAACCTGTGACATTACCTTTCAGATTGCAGCGGATAATTGATGGTAATGATGAGATCAGTCTAGAACAGATGAACAACCTGCTCCTCCTTCGGTATCCACACTCTTACAAGCCGGGATGGCTGCTAGACCAAAGAGATGGAAGAATTAGAGAGAGAGGGCGCGGCCAGAAAAGAAAAATCGCTGGAAGAATGCTTCCTTAGGGTTTTTCTTAATCTCTTATATCTCATTAATGGGCCCAAGTCATTAGACTAATGGCTCATTAATCTTTTGGGCCCAAGACACAAATTAGACAAAAGCCTACATTTTGTCTGGCCCAATTCTCTGATACAATACAGTAAATGCCATTGCATCTTACCGTATTAATTCCATTTAACTTTCCCGTTAGCTATGGTGTGTGACCCTTCGGGATCATACAATACTGGTAATAAGTCCTAAACTTATAGATCATGAGCGGACTCTAGCAAGCCATCATGATCACCCAGTATTTATGACTTATGTCTGATCTCGACACTTATCATACTTTCTAGAGATAGTACGGTAGATTTCAGGACATTCCCAACAATCTCCCACTTGTACTGGAATCCTACAAAGGACATTCCCAACAATCTTCCGATTGTACTGGAATCCTACATTCCCTAATCCTTTTGTCTCAATATCTCGATCTGGCATAAGGCAAGATGCGTGTCATCCTTATATAGCCAGACCATGTTTATCGGACCAGATTTGATACTGACAATGCAAACGACTTGGGCAAGTCCGTTTGGGAATGGCCATTCTCTTACCAGCTATCAAATCTCCGATTGGCCTAGAGATATTACCTCCGTTATACGGCAGGGACAAATCCCATCTTGTTCCATCACTATGAACTACACATTTCATAATACACCCAACCAAGGTCCTTATAGCTCCCAGTTACGAAACAGCGTTAGACAATGATCAAAGCGCATTACTCCATGTGCAGCCACATGCATGCGAACTCAGGTCTAAGGACTATACTCTATAGTCGTATATGAGAACTTCTTATGACACAGATATTAATATCTTGCAGAGTTCTCATCAGCGGGCCATGTCCGGTCATATGCTCCCCTACATATACCTATGTGTCGACTTTGATGCCGCGCATCTATGACCCCTCGAAACTTGGTCATAAGTCTCAACACAATCTAGTCTCAACAGGTTGTTGGTGTTCCAATTTCAACAACCTTCGACTATGGACACTATGATTTATGTCACTTTGTTAAATATGGGGTTTCAGGATCAAGTCTACTCATGTACATGAATCATTTTGGAACGATTATTTATATCACAGTTAAAATAATCCAGAAATCATTAGATTTCATAAACATAAAATATTATGTTTACATGAACCATTCAAAATAACTAAGTAAAGCCCTTTACAAACTCCCACTGAAATTAAGACTACATCTTAATTTCACTCATCCTACAGCTACAGTCCGCGACTCGTGCTTAGGCATAAGGAGTGGCTTCGTTAATAGATTAGCAACGTTCTCATTCGATGAAACTTGCTTATCTACTTAACACCTCTGTCATTTATCTCAAGGAATAGGTTATACCTATCCTCAAGGTGTTTGGACCTCTGATGTGCAGCTAGCCTCATCTATGCTGTGAATCACATCAAGTTCAGTGATGAACTCTTCTATCCAAACAACCTCTTTCGCCGCTTCTCAAGCTGCGAAATGTTCAGCTTAAGTCATGGAGTCAGCAACAGTGCCTTGCACCGCCAGTTAGACACAAGATATAGCCGGACTGTGACCAGGAATTATCTTTGTCTATTGGAAACTTGCCTTTCAGACTCTATCGACTTGTAGCACCTCACTTTCTCCGTAAATCAAGAACTTATCCTTAGTATTTCTCAAATACTTTAGGATATTCTATACGGCAATCCAGTGTTTCTTTGCTGGATTTGACTGGTCTTTACTTGTCTTGCTTAACATCAAAGCAACATCAAAACAAGTACGTGTCATGGCATACATGATAGATCCAATTGCCGTCGCATATGGAATCCTATCCATGCATTCAAGCTCAGCAGTTATCGTAGGACACTGTATCTTGCTTAACGTAATGCCATGTGACATTGGCATAAAACCCTTCTTGGATTGCTGATTACGTGTAGGACTTTGTCAATTTAAGAATCCTGACTTTGTCCTACCAGCTCTTTTGGATCTCTATCTCCAAAATCCAATAACTACGTGGCTTTATCCATGTCATTCATTAAAACCAACTCCCAAGCCAGTCCTTTACCGACTGCAGCATTGGAACGTTATTTTCGAGAATCAGTATGTCATCGACATACACTATGAGAAATGCAATATTGCTCCCACTTATCTTTTAGTAAACGCACAGTTCCACTTCGTTCCTGTTCAAGTCAAAACATTGACTACTTTAACAGAACGAAGATTCCAACTCCGATATGTTTGCTTCCATCCATGAATGGATCGATGAAGCCAACTTACACAAAATGTAATTTTTCGGAGTCCGGGCTCACTTTCGCTTCTTTGAATTTCGCAGATTTGTCGCTTTCAATGATCATCAGATCATGCGAACTTTTAATGATCATCAGGTTCAACTAATGACGAGAAATCACTCTCGGATTAGTGACTGACTCATTCATATCTGCGAACTTCAGGCTCTACAGGTGTAGATTCTACAGAAATCTGTAAATCCATTCGTTGCTCTCCCTCAACAGGTTGAGCAGCCTCCTGTAATTCTCGAATTTCTTCGAGTTATACTTTTACTCCCACTGTTCTTCTTGGAAAGTAACTTCCCTTCTTAGAAAACAGAATGGACGTAAAAGTAACAAGCCTTGGTTTCCCTAGGACAACCAGCGAAGTAGCACAACTACAAATACTCAGTAAAGACGAATTTGGATCGATTCCAATCCACATTTACGTGGTGTCTTTCAACTGATATTGGTGGAACTATTTCAGCGTAAACTTAGATATTTCTAGAGCGTTATTCTTAGAGAATATCATGGAAGATTCGTGTGACTCATCTTTAATCATTTCTAATAAGATCTGATTCTTTCTCACAGAAACACCTCTAGGTTTTTCAGGAGAAATGAGCTGTGAAGCGACTTCACACTCATTCAGATGATCACACCATCAATGACTTAAGTATTCTCACTCTTGATCTAATCCAGAGTCTCAATACTTCTGTCACTCAGATTCTATACCTCATTTTGGAACTCTTTCGATCATATCAAAGATTTCGACTTGTGTCTCATCAAATGAACACAGTCACACTCACTGAAGTAATCAGTAGAGACAATGAAGTACAGAAAATTTTCTCTGGCATTACTGCTCATCGGACCACATACATGAGTATGTCCAATGTCCAATAAGCCTTTGGGCCTTTCTCTAGCTCGGCTAAGATAGGCCCTTTGTGTTTTGGTCCAGTAAGAAGAATTCAAGTCTCATAAGATATCCATTCAAATGAGCCCAAAAGTCCATAACTATGGGGTTTCTGAATCCGACTTACTCTATGTGACCAAAACATTTATGCCAAGAAAAATCAGGTTTAATTCATCAGATTTAAACCAATTCGGTATTTATGTTATATTTAGGCACTCTTTGGTTTAAGATATAAAACCCATTCCTTGAATAGGGTGCTACAATTAACATTTCATTAAGATCAAAAGAACAAAACTTGTCTTTATCAAAATGAAAAACATTCAAATTCTTTACAAGAAAATGAAAAACAACTCTGCTTAAAGCAGGTACATTGTAGCAATTACTTAATACAAAACCAAGCCTCAAAGGCATCTACAAGTGAAAACCCTACGGCTGAGGCAGCATCCCAAGCTCCTTCCAGACACGCAGTTCCACTTGCCCTTCCTTCAACGTTCTACTGTTGCTCAGGCTCTGCATATTATAACAAATATCAGTGCCACAACCAGTAATCAATACCTATAAGGTATAACTTGAAGTAATAACATGAATACCTGAGGAAGTAGTCTCATACATCAACTTCAACTCCTCATAATCTTCCATGAATTTAATGCAATCTCTCTTACAATGCCCAGTCTCTTTACAGTAGCAGCACTTACCAACGTAAGAGGTATCTGACTCGGGCTCAGAAGACACACGCTTGCCATGATTCAAAATCAGGACAACTTTGTCTTCACCCTTGTCAGCATTAGGTTTAGTAAACCTACCCTTCTCATTCATGAGATTGTACAGGGTACTCTTCACGTTTGGCTCAACTGTCTTGAGCATATCATGCAGTTCAGTCAACGTCTTTGTTAAGCCTTTCTTGATATAGTTCCTTACGAACTTATCATAGCTTGACGGCAGTGACTGCAGAATGATCTCAGTTGCCAATTCCTGGCTAACTGGATAATCCAGTTTCCTCAGGTTATCAACGTAACCCATCATTTTACTGACATGAGGACTTACTGGATGATCATTTGGTAGCTTGCAGCTAGTGAGAGATTTAACCAACTGGTATCTCTCCACTCTTACCTGCTCCTGAAATTTCAATTTCAGGCTGCTGATCATCTCTATTGGCGACTCCATGTTCTCATATTGCTTCCGCAAATCTGAGTCCATGGTAGCCAATATCAGACCACGCACATCTACCGCATCATTATAATGCTTATTCCAAGCATTATATACTGCATGAGAGGCTTTGGACCCGATCCTCACGGGGAGAGCTCTTTCAAGGACATAGTCCTTTCTCTCCTGCCTGAGGACTAGCCTCAGGTTCCGCGACCAAGTCAAGAAATTTGATCCGTTCAGTTTGTCCATCTCAAGGACAGACCGGATCGAGAAAGTGTTTTGATTGTTTGTGCTAGTCATAGCTGAAATTTAGAGATAAATAGAGTTTTAGTTATTTAGTTCATAAAAGAGTAATCTTAATAACTTATAAGAAAACTCGCATTGCATTCAAAATTTCTTTGTTTAACCTCATAAGAATACAATGATTCCGAGACCCATGTTCAGCTAAATCCAAAGTGGGCCACTGGCCGTCACCCGGAATTAGCTTTACTTGGTAAGCATACACACAGCTAGTTATAACCAATAACTCTCGGTTGTGAATTGGACCCGAGGCCCAAACTCACCAGATGTCTCAAGGCCCGGGACTCCCGATGGCCCAGTCAAGGAAACCAATCTCTTACAGCCAAATAATCACTAAAATCTGGGACTCCCAATGAAATTAGTGACTATATACTACTTTACTTACGCGAAAACAGACACCTCACACTGTAAGCCATATCTGTAATCAAATAAGCGTTAAGTAGCTGACAAGATTGGAAAGACATCCAAGCTTGATATTGTTTTTGAGGATTTCTAAGTTTTATTTCCAAAAATAGAAGATTACTATTTTGGGAAACTTTCTTATTTTAGAAACTTTCTAAATTTAGTAACTTACTAAAATAGAAATTTCTAATTTAAATATTTCATTAAATATTTTGGGTTGGGTCACAAATTATAGGCCCAATTCTTGGCCCAAGACCATAGAATTCCAGCTGGCCCAATAATTTGACATAACCGATCCGGTTTATTAATTCTGGTCCAAGACCAAATTAACTATCAAAATCATCGGTTATTTACTAAACCAGACCAGCTCTAAATTATTTGGTCCAACCAAATCAAACTTAGACCAGCCTTCGGTTTAGGTTAAAATTCAATTTTTGAATTTCAATCCGGTTTAACCAGAAATTAAATAATACCATGTATTAAATTATTTCCAGCAAACCGCGATTCGGGTTAACCGCTTGAACCACCAATTAAATTGGATCGGTTCAGTTAAATCCAAAACCGGGAAGAAACACCTAGTGTTTTAGCCAATTTGATTTAACTTGCGGTTTAAGGCTTTAAACACACAATTAACCGCCAATTAAATGGACCGGTTAAATCGGTGTGGTTTTGGGCAACGAACCGCAAAGCTCGGTTTAACCGACTGACTATTCGCGGGACGTAAAATTTTAATGGGCCAAATGATCGGATCCTAGATCCAACTCGGCCCATTAACGCAATATGTGGGCCCATGATTATCCAAGGCCCATGATCCATCACGGTTGCTCATGATCGTTTGTGATCGATCATTGCAACGGATCAACCTCGGCACAATGCATCATGGCCCACGCATCACGCAACATGGCCCATGCACGATCCCATGCCTCAGCCCACTCACAAACGCACGATCATGCATTCATGATCACACGTGATCATGCTAATGCTCGTCGTTAAGTGATCCAAGGCACATATTATTTTGATTCAATTATTGCACGATCGTTTATGGTTTTAGCAGCACACGATCGGCACACGCTTCACATATTAACGAAAGTGAGCTTAGGTTTTTAATTAATCGGCTCAAAGATTAACACACGCCACACGAAGACAAAACCGAACTCATTCAATTATTAATTCGTTGCTTAAAACATGCGATCGGATTAATAACAACATTCGGCAATAACAAAACAAGCACACGCTTCACTCGATAATCAGTCGGTTCTTTCACATGCGATCGGCATCGAAATTAACAGCCGATTATCAACATACAAAATCAATTAATCAATTAATCAATTTTCATATGATCCAATTTCACAAGAAACTAATAACCTGGCTCTGATACCACTGAAGGATTATTGGTGTTTCCAAGGTTTAATTCTCGTATTACAACCTAACACAAATCCTTAAACAGATCTAGGTTCTTGCAAAACGAATCATAAAACCAACCTGTGACATTACCTTTCAGATTGCAGCGGATAATTGATGGTAATGATGAGATCAGTCTAGAACAGATGAACAACCTGCTCCTCCTTCGGTATCCACACTCTTACAAGCCGGGATGGCTGCTAGACCAAAGAGATGGAAGAATCAGAGAGAGAGGGCGCGGCCAGAAAAGAAAAATCGCTGGAAGAATGCTTCCTTAGGGTTTTTCTTAATCTCTTATATCTCATTAATGGGCCCAAGTCATTAGACTAATGGCTCATTAATCTTTTGGGCCCAAGACACAAATTAGACAAAAGCCTACATTTTGTCTGGCCCAATTCTCTGATCCAATACAGTAAATGCCATTGCATCTTACCGTATTAATTCCATTTAACTTTCCCGTTAGCTATGGTGTGTGACCCTTCGGGATCATACAATACTGGTAATAAGTCCTAAACTTATAGATCATGAGCGGACTCTAGCAAGCCATCATGATCACCCAGTATTTATGACTTATGTCTGATCTCGACACTTATCATACTTTCTAGAGATAGTACGGTAGATTTCAGGACATTCCCAACAGGCATCACAATGAGAAATAAAGGAGTGAGCATCAGCGAATATTGTAGGCCACCAGAAACCTGCTTGCAAAAACTTAGACACAGTCTTGAAAGTAGCAAAATGTCCTGCATAATCTGATCCGTGACAGTGGAAAAGGATATCTGGAACCTCCTGTTGGAATTATGTCCAGTAATCTCTGTACTGTCTCTAGAAAGTATGAGTATGTCAATGATTAGACATAAGTCATATAATATTGGGGGTCATGATGGCTTGCTAGAGTCCGCTCATGATCTATAAGTCTTGGACTTATTGCCTTTATTATATGATCCCATATGGGTCACACGCCTAAGCTAACGGGAAAATACGAAGGAACGGTTTAGCAGAAGTACAGTAAAAGTGCTAGGCATTTACTGTACTTAGAGAGACTAAAGGGCCTGATTAAATCCAAGGGATTTAATCAGAACTGAGAATTGGGCCCAAAAGCCCATAAGAACTGGACAAGGGTTTTATTAAATAAAACTTGCCCTAGCTCTTATTTTTCTTAAGGATCTGCGCCTCCCTCCTCTCTCTCTGCGCCTCCTCTCTTTTGGTCTAGCAGCCTCTCTTCCCGAAGTGTGCGTGTGTGAGCCTTTGGAGGAACAACCTCTTGGTGGTTCTGCTGATCTCTGACCCATACCTCCATTCCGCTGCATAAACAAGGTAACAGGTGAGATCTATTATGTTTCTAATCAAGAGAACCTAGATCTGCATGTTTAGTAGGATGAATCAATCTGAGAATTGAATCAGGAGACACTAAACGATCCAACAGTGGTATCAGAGCCATTGGTTCTGTGGTTTTTCTTGTTTAGAATCATGTTTAGGATTGTTTAAAGAGGTGTTTTTTAATCAATCTACTGATAAGAGAAAACACTTAAGAAACAAAGAATTAAAACCTAAACAAACAAGAAATCGCATGATCCAATCTATATGAATTGGTTTGCGTCGGAGTGTTGATCAGTTTCGGATCACACGTCTGGATCGTTTGATGCACAAACCGATCATGGATCGGCTTGTGTCGACGACACAATCGCGGCAGTTGGACCGGACGACCGAGCGGATCGGATCGATCGATCGCGATCGCTTCCTGCCTCGTCCCGGCGTGTCCAGCCTGCTGTCCCGCGTGACCGAGAGCCGAGCTTCGTCCCGGTAGCGTCTCGGCCAGCATCGTCCCGTCCCGAACGATCGTCCCGTCCAGCAGCCGTCCCGATCGTGGATCGCTCGCGTGCTGGCTTGCGGCTAGGTCACGGCCGTGAATGGTTCGTGACCAATTCGGTTCGGTTCGGTTTAAAAATTTATTAAAACTTAAACCGTCTTGGTTTAATAAACAGACTTAATAAATTTATTAAGTTCTGGTTAAACCGGGATAAGAAATCCAAAGTCGAAAAAATTGGATTTTGTGCCTAAACCAGTGATTTTCTAATTTGATTTGGTTGGACCAAATAAATTGAGAAAATCCGGTTTAGTAAATAACCGGTTGACAATTGTGGTCATCGTAGTAATTAATTTTGGTTAAGACCAATTTTAATGAACCAGACCGGTTATGTCATTTAATTGGGCAATTGGGTTATGTCTTGGACATGAACCAATTCTTGGACCTCGGGCCAAGAAGTTAAAACAATTGGGCCAATTATTTGAGTCTTTTCTTCAGAATTAATTTAAAATTTATTTTTATAAAATTATAAAATCGATTTTTAAATTAATAAGTTTCCAAAATTTTGAAATTATAAAGTTTCTTAAAATAGAAGTTTCTAGATTTGCATGTTTTGGATTTTAGGAAATTTCTATAATTAAAAGTTTCTAACTTTAGAAAGTTTCCAAAATTAGTAGGTTTCCCAAAAAGGAAAGTTTCCCAAAATAATAATCTTCTATTTTGGGATGAAATTTTAATAAACCTACAAACCTCAAATAATATCAAGCGTTGGATGTCTTGTCCAGTCTATGTCAGCTGTCGAAGCCCATTCAATTGTACTCATGGCCTTACAGTGTGAGGGTGTCTACTTTTGCGTGGGTAAGACGGTTTGTGATTCATAAATGTCATTGGGAGTCCCAGACATTAATGATTACATGACTGTATAGTCTGGTTTTCTTGACTAGGCCATCGGGAGTCCCGGGCCTTGAGACATCAGAGTGGATTGGGCCTCGGGCCCAGATTCACAACCAAGAGTTATATCACGGATATAATTAGCCGACATAGGGCTTACCGATATAAGCTAAGGTTGGGTGATGGCCAGTGGCCCACTTTGATCTTAGTTATATGTGGATCTTGGAATCATTATGTTCTTTTGAGGATAACTAATGTTATTGAATATAATGCAAGATTAATCATATTGAACATATTAACTAATAACCTTTTTATCTTATATTTCAGCTATGACTACTACAAGCACTCAAAACACATTCTCAATCCGGTCTGTTCTCGAGAAGGAGAAGCTGACTGGAACGAACTTCCTGACGTGGTCAAGGAACTTGAGGCTGGTCCTCAAGCAGGAGAAGAAGGATTATGTCCTTCGTGATCCTCTCCCCGAGAGGCCTCCTAACAATGCCGCCAGGACTCTGCATAATGCTTGGTAAAAGCATTCGTCAGATGAAAATGATGTTTATTGCCTGATGTTGGCGACCATGACTGCTGAGCTGCAAATGCAGTTCGAGAGTGTGTTGTCGCCCATCGAGATAATGGCAAGCCTGAAATCGCTTTTTCAGGAACAGGCAAGGACTGAGAGGTTCCAGACAGTTAAGAACCTCTTGGACTGTAAGTTGGCTGCAAATGCGGCAGTGAGTCCTCATGTCTTGAAGATGATGGGTTATCTCGATCATCTTCAGAAACTCGACTGCCCTATCAGCCAGGAACTTGCCTGCGACATCGTTCTGCAGTCTTTACCTGCAAGCTATGATCAGTTCATCCTGAACTTCAATATGCATGGCTTGAGTAAGACATTGCCTGAGCTTCACGGAATGCTCAAGACTGCAGAGCCCAACTTGAGGAAAACAGCCAAGGACCCCAATGTGCTTATGGTGCAAAAGGGCAAGGGCTTTAAGAAATCCTCTGCCAAGGACAAGGGAAAGGCTAAGGCTGTTCAAGTCTCGGACAAGGACACGCCAAAGCCCAAGCCCAAATCCAAGGCTGGGCCTACTGGAGGAGAGAATGTAAGAAATTCCAAGAAGGTCTAAAGGAATTGAAGAAGAAGACTCTCGAGACTTCTTCATCAGGTATTTTTGTTATAGAAGTTAATACAACTACTTCTGATAATACCTCATGGGTTATGGATACTGGTTGTGGGGCTCATATTTGTACAAATATGCAGGCACTCAGCAACAGTAGGAGGCTGAAGCAAGGACAAGTGGAGCTACGAGTTGGGAATGGAGCGAAAGTTCCTGCACTAGCTGTAGGCACATACTTGTTGTCTTTACCTTCGGGATTGGTTTTAGAACTCAATAATTGTTATTTTGTACCTGCGATAAGCAGAAATATTATTTCAATTTCTTTGTTGGATTTGGAAGGTTATGATTTTTCAGTTAAGAATAAATTATGTTCCTTCAATCGCAACAATTTGTTCTATGGTTGTGCCCCTCTTACGAATGGGCTTTACATACTTGATCAATCCGCGCCAATTTATAACATTGATACCAAACGGTTCAAACCTAATGAGGAGAACCGAACGTTTCTATGGCATTGTCGTTTAGGGCACATCAGCGAGAAACGCATCAAGAGGCTCCATTCGAATGGACTTCTTGGCTCATTTGACTTTGAGTCATGTGAGAAATGCGAATCCTGTATGATGGGCAAAATGACACGGGCCCCCTTTAATAAACCTAACGAGAGGGCCAGTGACTTATTGGGCCTGATACACACTGATGTGTGTGGCCCAATGTCCACAAATGCAAGAGGAAACTATCAGTACTTCATTACCTTCACTGATGATTTCAGTAGGTATGGATATGTTTATTTGATGAAACATAAGTCTGAATCGTTTGAGAAATTCAGAGAATTCCAAAATGAAGTACATAACCAACTTGGCAAAAGCATTAAGGCTCTTCGGTCCGACCGAGGAGGAGAATACTTAAGCCAAGAATTCAGTGATCATCTGAGAGAGTGTGGGATCGTATCCCAACTCACTCCTCCTGGAACACCACAATGGAATGGTGTGTCTGAAAGGAGAAATCGGACCTTATTGGATATGGTTCGATCTATGATGAGTCACACAGACCTTCCAATATCCCTTTGGGGATATGCTCTGCTAACAGCAGTGTTCACTCTAAATAGAGCGCCATCAAAAGCAGTAGCAAAGACACCATATGAATTATGGACTGGAGAAGCTCCGGTGCTGTCTTATCTTAGAATTTGGGGTTGTGAAGCCTATGTCAAGAGATTGATCTCTGACAAGCTTACACCAAAGTCTGATAAATGCTACTTCATTGGTTATCCGAAGGAAACCAAGGCTTATTACTTCTATCTACGATCCGAGAACAAGATCTTTGTTGCCCGGGATTGTAACTTTCTTGAGAGGGAGTTTCTCTCTAAGAAAGACAGTGGGAGTAAGGTACTGCTTGAAGAAATTCAAGATGAACAGGATACTGCTCAACCTAATGAGGAAGAGCAGCAGGAGGACCTACAAGAAATTGTAGAGCCTGAACCTGTAGTACCTGAAGTTCGAAGATCCGGGAGGATCCGTCACGAACCCGAGAGATATCAAGGATTCCTCGTGACTAACTGTCATGATCTTCTGATCATTGATGGTGATGAACCATCGAACTTCAATCAAGCCATGATGGGCCCAGATTCCTCTAAGTGGCGTAAAGCCACTGATTCCGAAATGGACTCCATGTCGGTCAACCAAGTGTTTTCGTTGGTTGACTTACCCGCTGGTGTAAAAGCCATCGAGTGCAAATGGATCTTCAAGAAGAAGATTGACGTGGATGGAAATGTCCAGATTTATAAAGCCAGGTTGGTGGCAAAAGGTTTCAGGCAAGTTCACGGTGTGGATTATGATGAAACCTATTCACCAGTGGCTATGATGAAATCTATTCGGATTCTACTAGCAACTGCAGCTTTTCATGATTATGAAATTTGGCAGATGGACGTGAAAACCGCCTTCCTGAATGGAATTCTGGAAGAGGATGTGTATATGACACAACCTGACGGTTACATAGATCCAAAGAATGCTGGGAAAGTATGCAAGCTTCATAAATCCATTTATGGATTGAAGCAAGCATCGAGGAGCTGGAATCTTCGTTTTGATGAAGCGATCAAGCAATTTGACTTCATCAGAAACGAAGAAGAACAATGCGTGTATAAGAAAACTAGTGGGAGCAAGATAGTATTTCTTATTCTGTATGTCGATGACATACTACTTCTCGGAAACGACGTTCCAATGCTGAAGTCGGTAAAGGACTGGCTTGGAAGTTGTTTTTCCATGAAAGACATGGGTGAAGCCGCATACGTTCTTGGAATAAGGATCTACCGGGATAGATCTAAAAGGCTGATAGGCTTGTGTCAAGATTCATATATTGACAAAGTCCTGCATAGATTCAGCATGAAAGATTCCAAGAAGGGCTTCACGCCAATGGTACATGGCACAACGCTAAGCAAGAAGCAGAGCCCTACGTCGGCTGCTGAGCTTGAGCGCATGAAGAATATTCCTTATGCATCTGCAATAGGATCTATCATGTATGCCATGATCTGTACTCGTCCTGACGTTGCTTATGCATTGAGCATGATGAGTAGATACCAGTCAAATCCAGGTGAAAGCCACTGGATTGCCGTCAAGAATATCCTGAAGTATCTAAGACATACTAAGGATAAGTTCTTGGTGTACGGTGGAAGTAATGTGCTTGAAGTCAGTGGATTCACGGACGCAAGTTTTCAGACAGACCAAGATGATTTCCGGTCACAGTCCGGTTATATCTTTTGTCTGAATGGCGGTGCAATCAGTTGGAGAAGCTCCAAGCAAGACACCGTTGCTGATTCCACTACAGAAGCTGAATATATCGCCGCTTCAGAAGCTGCGAAGGAAGCTGTTTGGATACGAAAGTTCATTATTGAACTAGGTGTGATACCAAATGCGGCTGAGCCTCTGGCACTGTTTTGTGATAACAATGGTGCTATTGCTCAGGCAAAGGAACCAAGATCACACCAGAAATCCAAGCATGTGCTAAGAAGATTTCACTTGATACGTGATATCATTAATAGAAAGGAAGTCAAGATCAGCCGAGTTCAGACAGATGATAACGTCGCTGATCCATTGACAAAGCCACTCCCAAGACCTAAGCTCGAGTTCCTGACTGAAGCTGTAGGCATTAGAGACATTGAAATGTAATCTAAATTTGAGTGGGAGTTTGAGGGCTTTATTTAGTTATTTGATATGTTCTTGTAAAACATTTTATGTTTAATGAAATTATTATTTCAAGATTATTTTAACTGTGATGAAATAATCGTTCCAAAATGATATGAACCATTTTATAGGTCATCGAAGTAAATGACTTGATCTTGAGTCATCAAAGTCATTTAGCTTGATCATGAGACCCTATATTTGATAGATGGCTTATATCATCCTGTCCCTAGTCGAAGGTTGTTGAAATTGGAACACCAACAACCGCGTGAGACTAGATTGGTATGTGACTTATGACAAAGTCTCAGAATGTCATAGATGCACGGCATCAAAGTCAGTACATAGGTGTATGTTGGGGTACATACGACCGGACAAGACCCGCATATAAGAACTCTTCAGGATATTTATATCTGTGTCATAAGAGATTCTTACTACGACTATAGAGTATAGTCCTTAGACCTGAGTTCGCATGCATGTGACTGCACATGAACTAATGCGCTTTGATCATTGTCTAATGCTGTCGTTTAGCGATAGTTATAAGGACCTTGTTTGGGTGTATTATGAAATGAGTAGTTCACAGTGATGGAACAAGACGGAATTTGTCCCTCCAATATAAATGGAGTGAATATCTCTAGGCCAATCGGAGATTTGAATACTGGAAAATGCATGGCCATGCTCAAACGGACTGTCCCGAGTCGTTTGGATTGTCAGTATCAAATCAGAGTCCGATGAACAAGATTAGGCTTTATAAGGATGACACTAATCTTGCCTTATGACTAATGGAGATATTGAGACAAAAGGATTATGAATACAGAGATTCCAGTACAAGTGGGAGATTGTTGGAATTATGTCCAGTAATCTCTGTACTGTCTCTAGAAAGTATGAGTATGTCAATGATCAGACATAAGTCATATAATACGGGGGGTCATGATGGCTTGCTAGAGTCCGCTCATGATCTATAAGTCTTGGACTTATTGCCTTTATTATATGATCCCATATGGGTCACACGCCTAAGCTAACGGGAAAATACGAAGGAACGGTTTAGCAGAAGTACGGTAAAAGTGCTAGGCATTTACTGTACTTAGAGAGACTAAAGGGCCTGATTAAATCCAAGGGATTTAATCAGAACTGAGAATTGGGCCCAAAAGCCCATAAGAACTGGACAAGGGTTTTATTAAATAAAACTTGCCCTAGCTCTTATTTTTCTTAAGGATCTGCGCCTCCCTCCTCTCTCTCTGCGCCTCCTCTCTTTTGGTCTAGCAGCCTCTCTTCCCGAAGTGTGCGTGTGTGAGCCTTTGGAGGAACAACCTCTTGGTGGTTCTGCTGATCTCTGACCCGTACCTCCATTCCGCTGCATAAACAAGGTAACAGGTGAGATCTATTATGTTTCTAATCAAGAGAACCTAGATCTGCATGTTTAGTAGGATGAATCAATCTGAGAATTGAATCAGGAGACACTAAACGATCCAACACCTCCGACTCAGCAACACATCTTCTATAAAGGCCATCTGAACAATGCTTATAGAGGTAAGGTTCATCCCAATAGTACCTCCTAAGTTCTCTGAAGAACCTCTTCTTTTCATATCCTTTCAGATTATCTGATTCAGTCTCTGCAGCTAGATAATTGGCTATGTCTGCATACCATGGTCGATCATTTGTTGCGACAGCATTAATCTCAAACTCATGCTTTCCAATCCGCACCGTAAAGGTTTCTGCGTCTGTATCCGCGATGCAACGATCGTCACAGTCGGATGTATCGATCGTCGCTGTCCCGATATATGCATCGATCGACGCTGACGTAGCATCGATCGACGCAACGCGATTAATCCGACAGTTCTGCAGATTTCTGTCCAAATCTGTCTCACAGATTGTCCCAACCATATTGACGTTTTCTTCAGGCAAATAGTCATTAATTGGCACGTCCTCCTCAACTAGCATCCTCGAAAGATGGTCAGCAACTCCATTCTCAACCCCTTTCTTGTCTCTTACTTCAATATCAAATTCCTGAAGCAACAGGATCCATCTCAACAGTCTTGGCTTAGCATCCTTTTTCTGCATCAGATACTTCAGGGCTGAATGATCAGTGTGTACAATCACCTTGGAGCCAACAAGATAAGAGCGAAATTTCTCAAATGCAAAGACAACCGCCAACAACTCCTTCTCCGTAGTGGCATAGTTTCTTTGTGCATCATCCAGTGTCCTACTGGCATAATAGATAGCATGAAGCTTTCTATCTTTCTTTTGTCCAAGAACAGCTCCTACAGCATAATCACTTGCATCACACATTACTTCGAAGGGCAAATCCCAATCCGGTGGTTGAACTATGGGAGCACTCACTAATGCCTGCTTGATCTGTTCAAATGCAGTTTGACAATCTGCAGTGAACTCAAATTTGGTGTCTTTGCACAGCAAATCAGTTAGTGGCCTAACAATCCTACTGAAATCCTTGATGAACCGTCTATAGAAGCCAGCATGTCCAAGAAAGCTTCTAATAGACTTAACAGAATCAGGTGCCTGCAGGTTGGTCATCACCTCGATTTTAGCGCGGTCCACCTCTATTCCTGCTTCGGACACTTTATGTCCAAGCACAATGCCATCTCTGACCATGAAATGACACTTCTCCCAGTTAAGAACTAAGTGCTTCTCTTCACATCTTTTCAGAACCTTACACAGATTATCTAAGCATTCATTATAGGATGATCCATATACTGAGAAATCATCCATGAATACTTCCATAAAATCCTCAATCATGTCTGTAAATATGGACATCATGCATCTCTGGAAAGTGGCTGGTGCATTGCAGAGTCCAAAAGGCATCCTACGGTAAGCAAAAGTCCCATATGGACAAGTAAAAGTGGTCTTTCCCTGATCCTCTGGATGGATGGGAATCTGAAAGAAACCTGAGTAGCCATCTAAGAAGCAGTAGTAAGGATGATTTGCTAACCTTTCGAGCATCTGATCAATAAAAGGCAAAGGAAAATGATCTTTCCTAGTGGCAGCATTAAGCTTCCTGTAGTCTATGCACATCCTGTGTCCTGTCACAGTCCTAGTAGGTATCAGCTCGTTCTTCCCATTCTTCACCACTGTAACACCACCCTTCTTTGGCACTACATGGACTGGACTCACCCAATCACTATCAGAGATAGGATATATAATTCCAGCGTCAAGGAGTTTCATAATCTCCTTTTTGACTACTTCCTGCAGATTAGGATTAAGTCTCCTCTGATGTTCGATTGATGTCTTGGACTCATCCTCAAGATGTATCCGGTGCATGCACAGCTCTGGTGAGATACCTGAAATGTCATTAAGGGAATAGCCAAGAGCTTTGCGATGCTTGCGCAGCTTGCTTAGCAGTAAGGTGAGCTCTGTGTTGTTCAGGCTAGCATTAACAATCACTGGGTATGTTGAATTAGGTCCAAGAAATGCGTACCTTAGCCCGGATGGAAGTTGTTTCAGATCTATTTTCGGAGCCTTTTCTTCTGCCCAGTCTCTGTCGTCTTGCAACGATCGATGCTTAGATGGTGTCGATCGTTGCAGTCCCGCGTCAGACACTTCTACCTGCATTGCAACCTCGACAGAATCCATTAATCTTGTATAGCACATTGCAGGCTCGTCCTGTAGGTATTCCAACTCCAAAATAGAGCTCAGTAGAGCCCTTTCTAGTGGGTCCTCAGCATGTGATTGATGGAAGTACTCTGCAGCCAAATCACCCAATGTGTCCACATAGAAGGTTTGCCCGTCGATGGTTGGTCTCTTTACCAGTTTGTTCATGTCAAAACTCATCTTCAGATCTCCCACATTTAGAACTATTTTGCCTCCCTGACAGTCAATCATTGCACCAGCTGTTGCTAAGAAAGATCTGCCTAGAATCAATGGGTCTTTTGGCTCCTGTCCATATTGTAGAACCACAAAATCAGTTGGGATCACACACTTGCCAATTGTTATAGGCACATCCTCTATTACTCCTTCGGGAATCCTGACTGATCTGTCTGCCAAAACCAGTGATATCCTAGTTGGTATAAAATCTGTCATCCCTAGTCTTTTAGGAACTGAAAGGGGCATCAGATTTACACTGGAGCCAAGATCACATAGGGACCTTTCGAACCTCTCCTTGTAGATAGCACAATCTAATACGAAGCTGCCTGGATCTTTCAATTTCTCTGGAATTCTGCCTTGAACCACTGCACTACATACTTCATTGAGCATCATTATACTTTCTTCATCAGACCATTTACCAGAAATCGCATCCTTAAGGCATCTCTTCATCATGGGGGAAGTTTCAATGGAATCCAACAAAGGTACTTCAACCTTTACCTTTTTTATGAAATCCTTCCATTTTGCATATTGCCTATCATTCTTAGCTTTTCTGGGGTTCTTGGGATAAGGTATCTTAGGCTTGTATACCCTTTCAGCCGACTGTTTTGGGTTTTCAGCACTCGAACTTTCTGCAGTCACCTTGTGTCGATCGTTGCTCTTATCGCATCGATCGATGCTAGGCGACTTTGTTACGACCTCCGGTTCCTTGATTTCGCTTGGCAACAATCGTTGCTTAGATGCATCGATAGATGCGCGGCGAATATCGCGTATCTCATCCTCCAACTCTTCAATTTCCACGAGTTCCTCAACGCTTAACTGCTTTTTCTCGCCAGATGACAGCTCCTTACCACTTCTCAATGTCACGGCATTGCACTGGTACTTAGGATTGGCATCAGTCCTTCCCGGGAGATATCCCTCTTCCCTTTGAGCATGTCCAGCAGTTCTTGCATCCTTAGCATCAAGCTCTTTCATGTGTGTGTTCAAACTCTCAAACTTCCCGTTCAGCTCCCTGTAGATTGTATCCATCTTCGCGTCAGCATCTGCTGCGTACTTAGTCTGACTCTCCATTAGCTGTCTTAGCATCATCTCTACTTTACTATCAGACTCATTGGCTTTCTTAAAACCACCTTGCTGAACTCCATTGGAGAATCTGTTTCCCTGTTGATTTCTAAATCTACTACCTTGGAAACCATAACCTCCCATGTAATTCACTTCTTCTTCCTGAGTGTCCTCCTCAGTCTGAATTACCTCTTTATCCTGGGTAGAGTGGACAGCCTTCTTGCTTGTCAGGAGATTGTAAACTGTGTCCAATCTGGATCTAATCTCAGTCATGTTAGAATCCTCTATACTTCCACCGGATTTCTTCCTCTTTTCATATATAGTCTTGCAACTGTAGCTGCTAATCAGGTTCCCAATCAACTGCTTAGCTTGTGTAGGAATCCTGGTGTTGAAATTAGCATTACTGGAATTATCCAGCGCAGTCTGATAAGGGAGATCTATGCCTCTGAAGAAGATACCAATCAGTTGTACTTCTGTGAATCCATGGTGTGGACAGTCACGTTGATACTGCTTAAATCTCATCCAGGCAGTCTTCAAGGGCTCCACAGCTCCTTGGGAAAAAGTGAGTATGTCCTGTCTGGACTGATCTGAGCGTGCATCATCATAAAAGTGACGCAGGAACTCACTCTTTAAGGCTGCCCAAGTAGTATACTGACCAGGTGCCAGTTGTCTCAGCCATGCACTAGCGTCTCCAGCAAGACTGTGCGGAAATATCTTAAGGAACAGATAGTCCGGGCATACTCCTTCATACTTCATGCCAGTGACTATGTCCTCAAACTTGTCAATGTGATCCATAGGCTGCTCTGCTTGAAGACCATGAAAAGCAATCTGTCTCATCAGCTGGTAGTAGATGGTCTTTACCTCAAAATCATTCCTCTCAAAAGCAGGAAGCACTAGAGCTGCTCGGTTTGCATGAAACTCATCAGGTCTGTTGTAGTCAGCTAGTGTCCTCTCATGAACCACCATCTCTCTACCTTGGGCCTGTCCTTGACCCTGGTTTCGGTTCAGCTCCTGTTGCTGTTGCTCAGGAGGATCAGGGATGACATTCCCTTCAGCATCAACCCGATGCCCAGCAGCATTGTACGGATTGTTATCTTGGTCCCTCAGGGTACCTTCAGCATCTGGTATCAAGATCGGACGTTCTCGTACCATTCTCTCTCTCTTTTCTCTTCTGATAGTCATTTCTAGACGTCCAATTTCCTCTAGTCCGAGATTAAGCAAGCTCGAGTTCGGATTACTTCGAGTTTTCTGCGTTGGCATAAACTGTCTGTAACCGTCCAGCAACGATCGATGCTATCAGTGCAACGATCGATTCAATCTCAGAATCGCCTAGTGACGATCGACGCAAGGGATGCAACGATCGACGCAAGGCGAAATTCGTACATGCGATAGAAAGAAACAGAGAAAAATTTAGTAAAATAAAAACAAAACGAAAAAGCAAAAACAAAAAGAAAAATTTCTAGTAAAAACCCTAAGTTCGGTCCTATCGAAGACTCTAAGAGTCCCCGGCAACGGCGCCAAAAACTTGATAGGCTCAGAGTTTATCCCTATTCTAAACTGCAAGTGAACAGCAATGTCAAAGTAGTATATAGGGTTATCGAATCCACAGGGACACTTGGTCTCAATAGATCAGAACAGTAGAGACTAATACTAGAAATAAGCAATATGATTGAATTGAAAGCGGTGCGAGAAAGTAAATCAGTAGCAGAGATTAACGGTTGTGAAAGCAAGTAATTAAAAGCGTCAAGCCTAGGGTATTCTCAGGAAATCAGACAAGCAGACAGTTCATTCAGTAAGGATCTAATTAAGCACAGTTCTAGAACTCAAAACACATATATAGAATTAACTAAATTCCTTTGCGATAATTCTCTAAGTCTAAGTGCAGCAAACCAAACTTTCGTTTGCGAGAACTAACAGATTAAACTAGCATTAATTCCAGGTTTGATATGTTCACAATTATCCTAAACCAAACTTCCGTTTGCGCAAAGTTTAACTGCCCAATTTAATTAGTTCAGATTCCTAAACCCCACTTCTGTGACGTATTTAGCAACCTAAGATCTAGATTCTAATTGATCAGGTTAGAACTAGCTTTAAGCACAATTAAATTGAAGAACAGATATAGTTTGAATCCTTAACTGAAATTGAACAAGTCTAGCAAGTCATGAAACCCTATGTGAGAAACCCTAAACCTAACTAGGAATCTACTCAGACATAGATAATGAAAACATAATCATATGATGAATAAATTGCATAAAAGAATAAGAGTAAAAAGGGTTCGAAATCTTCTCCAAATACAGATGAAGTAATAGGTTCAGATCAGCCCCAAAAGCTCTAAAAATCCTCTGCTCTTAATTATGAAAGCGTAAGTAAAATAAACACCAAAATCCTCTATTTATAGGTCTAATCTCGGCTGGGGCTTCTGTGTAAATACTGGAACTATCTTGGGCTTCTTTGCAAATCTTCATAACTTCATTAAACCGACACGTACGGCCCATCTCGCTAGTGTGTCGACCGATGCACAAGGTGTGTCGGTCGATGCATGATCAATAAATCGGACAGTGAGATAATCTCTCGGCCAAAACGTCCCAAAAGTCCCAAAATGCTCCAAATATCTCCAATTAGCTCCAAACCTGATTAAACCTGTAAAAGACTCTAAACAAAGACAAAAGACACTAAAAACACATCTATATCATGGTCTAAAATGGGTAAAAACCATGATATATCATCTTTAACGCCAGTTTGCTTAGGTGTGTGACCCTGTAGGATCATATAACACTAGCAATGAGTTCTCAACTCATTGATCATAAGTGGCTTCTAGCAAAGCGTTATGACTACCCAGTGTTATGTGATTGTCTTATCTCGACTATACGACTTTCACTTAGAGCAAGTACAATAGATTTCAGGACATTCCCAACAGAACTCAGGTCTAAGGACTATACTCTATAGTCGTAATGAGAACCTCTTATGGCACAAATATAACTATCTTGTAGACTTCTCATTAGCGGGACATGTCCGATCATATGTTCACTAACATACATCTATGTGACTGACTGCGATAATCATATCATTGGCTCCATGAAACTTAGCCAACAGTCACCTCACAATCTAGTCTCTCGCGGTTGTCAGTGTCCCACTTTGACAGCCTCGACCAGGGACAAAACATAATTTATTAACTTATAGGGTTTCATGATCAAGTCCTCAACTTGATGACCTATAATATGTCATAAACTTGTTTTGGGACCATTATTTAGATCACAATAAATAATGCTGGAATCAAATTTCATTAAACACTTCCGAAAGAATGTTTACAAGAGCATTTTATTATAACTAAAACAAAACTAAAACTCCCACTAGAATCAAGATTACATCTTAAGATCTCTAATGCCTACAGCAGTCGTATGACTCTCATGCTTAGGCCTTGGGAGTGACTTGGTCAGAGGATCAGCGACATTCTCGTCTGTCGGAACTCGGCTGATCTTCACATCACCTCTATTGACGATATCATGAATCAGGTGATATCTCCTCTCCACGTGTTTGGACTTCTGGTGTGACCTTGGTTCTTTCGCCTGAGCAATGGCTCCGTTGTTATCGCAAAACAAAGCCACTGGCTCCAAGATACTAGGAACCACACCAAGTTCAGTCATGAACTTCTTGATCCAAACAGCTTCCTTTGCCGCTTCTGAAGCAGCAACGTATTCAGCTTCCGTCGTGGAATCAGCTACGGTATTCTGCTTAGAGCTCTTCCAGCTCACTGCACCGCCATTTAGACAGAAGACATATCCAGATTGTGATCGGAAATCGTCTCTGTCCGTCTGAAAACTCGCATCGGTGAATCCATTCACCACAAGTTCTTCACTTCCTCCATACACTAGGAATTTATCCTTATTATGTCTCAAAATACTTGAGAATATTCTTGACAGCTGTCCAGTGAACTTCACCTGGATCAGATTGGTATCTCTCGTCATGCTTAACGCGTAAGCTACATCTGGACGAGTGCAGAGCATGGCATACATGATAGATCCTATTGCTGAAGCATAAGGAATCCTATTCATGCGTTCTCGCTCAGCATGTGTCGCCGGACACTGCTTCTTGCTGAGACTAGTGCCATGAGACATCGGTATGAAGCCCTTCTTGGAATCATGCATTCTGAATCTGTGCAGTACCTTATCAATATAAGTGTCCTGGCACAATCCAATCAGCATGTTCGTTCTATCTCTGTAGATTCTGATTCCAAGAATGTTCGCGGCTTCTCCCATGTCTCTCATGGAAAAACAACTTTCGAGCCAAGTCTTGACAGACTGAAGCAACGGAACGTCATTACCGAGGAGGAGTATGTCATCGACATACAATACAAGAAACGCAATTTTGCTCCCACTAGTCTTCTTGTAAACACATGGTTCCTCTTCGTTCTTGATGAAACCAAATTGTTTAACTGATTCATCAAAACGAAGATTCCAACTCCGTGATGCTTGCTTCAATCCATAAATGGATTTATGAAGCTTGCATACCTTCCCAGCGTTCTTAGGATCGACAAAACCTTCAGGCTGTGTCATATACACATCCTCTTCCAGAATACCATTCAGGAATGCGGTTTTGACATCCATTTGCCAAATCTCATAGTCATAATGAGCGGCAATTGCTAGAAGTATCTGAATGGATTTAAGCATAGCGACTGGGGAGTAGGTTTCATCATAGTCAATACCATGAATTTGCTTGAAACCTTTAGCCACCAACCTCGCTTTGTAAATTTGTACATTGCCATCCACGTCAATCTTCTTCTTGAAGATCCATTTACACTCAATGGCTTTTGCACCATTAGGTAAATCGACCAAGGTCCAAACTTGGTTTTCTGACATGGATCCCATTTCGGATTTAGAGGCTCCAAGCCACTTTTCGGAGTCCGGGTCCATCATTGCTTCCGCGAAGGTCGCTGGTTCGTCACTATCAATGATCATCAGATCATTTGAATTGGTCACGAGAAATCCATAGTATCTCTCGGGTTCGTGACGGATCCTTCCGGATCTGCGAACTTCAGGCTCCACAGGCGCCGGTTCCACAGAACTCTGTGGATCCAACTGCTGCTCTTCCTCAGCAGGTTGAGCAGTCTCATGTGCATCTTGAATTTCTTCAAGATGTACTTTACTCCCACTGTTTTTCTTAGAGAGAAACTCTCTCTCAAGAAAAGAACAGTCCCGAGCAACAAATACTTTGTTCTCAGATTGGTTGTAAAAGTAGTATGCCTTGGTTTCCTTAGGATAACCAACAAAGTAGCATTTATCTGATTTTGGTGCAAGCTTGTCAGAGATTAAACGTTTGACATACGCTTCACAACCCCAAATCCTTAGGAAAGACAGACTAGGAACATTCCCAGTCCACAGTTCATGTGGTGTCTTTTCCACTGATTTAGATGGTACCCTATTTAGTGTAAACGCAGACGTTTCTAGAGCGTATCCCCAAAAGGATAATGGAAGATTTGAATGACTCATCATAGACCGAACCATATCCAAGAAGGTTCGATTCCTCCTCTCTGACACTCCATTCCATTGGGGTGTACCAGGAGGAGTGAGTTGTGAAATAATTCCACACTCGCTCAGATAGTCGCTGAATTCTTGACTCAAGTATTCTCCTCCGCGATCCGATCGCAGAACTTTGATCTCATCAAATAGACATAGCCATACCTACTGAAATCATCAGTGAAGGTAATGAAGTACTTGTAATTTCCTCTGGCAACAGTACTCATCGGCCCACATACATCAGTATGAACAAGGCCCAATAAGTCACTGGCCCTTTCATTTGGTTTGTTGAAAGGGGCTCTAGCCATTTTGCCTATCAAACAAGATTCGCATTTCTCACATGATTCAAAATCAAATGAGCCCAGAAGCCCATTTCTATGGAGCCTTTGGATGTGTTTCTCATTTATATGGCCCAAACGACAGTGCCATAAGAAAGTCGGGTTTTCGTCATTGGACTTAAACCGCTTTGTATTTATGTTAAAGACAGGCATTTCTTGGTTTAAAACATATAACCCATTATCTAATGGGGCGCTACCATAAAACGTACCATCACGATTAAAAGAACAAACTTTATTCTTAACAGCAAAATCAAAACCTTCCAAATCCAAAACGGAAACTGAAATTATGTTTCTGCTTATCGCAGGTACAAAGTAGCAATTATTTAAAATTAAAACCATGCCCGACGGTAAGGACAACTCGTAGGTGCCTACGGCCAGTGCAGCAACCTTAGCTCCATTCCCGACCCGTAGCTCCACTTGTCCTTTTTTCAGCGTCCTACTGTTTCTTAGTGCATGCACATTTGTACAAATATGAGCACCGCAGACGGTATCCAATACCCACGAAGTAGGACTATAAGACATAACATTAAGTTCGATAACATAAATACCTGAGTCAGACGCATCATACGTCTTCTTCAGCTTCTTGTAATCTTCCATGAACTTCTTGCAGTCTTTCTTCCAATGCCCCAACTGCTTGCAGTAGTTGCACTTATCCTCAGGAGAAGGTCCGGATTTGGGCTTCGGCTTGGGCTTGTCCTGACTTTCAGCCTGGACAACCTGGGCCTTACCCTTACCCTTCTTCGGTTTCTTAAACCTTTTACCCCCTTGTACCATCAGGACACTGGGAGTTGCCTTCTTGATATTCGGCTCTGCTGTCTTCAGCATGCCGTGCAACTCAGTCAATGTCTTAGTCATGTTTTGCATGTTGTAGTTCATGATGAACTGATCAAAACACGACGGCAAAGACTGCAGAATCATGTCAGTGGCTAGCTCCTGGCTAATGGCACAGTCCAATTTCCCCAGGTTATCTATGTAACCCATCATTTTAAGGACATGAGGACTTACTGGACTGTCCTTAGCCAGCTTGCAATCCATGAGAGATTTAACCGTCTGGTATCTCTCTGTGCAAGCTTGCTCCTGAAACAAAGCTTTCAGGCTGTTAATCATCTCAATGGGTGACATCACGTTCTCATATTGCTTCTGCAGCTCAGAGTTCATAGTCACCAGCATTAGACAATTAACATCTTTGACATCATCTGAATGCTTATCCCAAGCATTCTTTTCTGTCTGCGGGGCATTGGAACGTGGCCTCTCGGTGAGAACTCTTTCAAGGACATATTCCTTGTTCTCCTGCCTGAGAACTATTCTCAGGTTCCGATACCATTCCAAGAAATTTGATCCATTTAACTTGTCCTTCTCAAGGACGGATCTTAGTGAGAAAGTGTTGATGTGATTTGAGACAGACATAGCTGTAATTAAAAGAGGTAGAGTTTTTAATTATAATGCTCAAGGAATGAGAATTCTTATCTAATAAGAAAAACTCGCATTGTATTCAAAACTTTGTTTCCTCAGATGAATACAATGAGCCAAGATCCATACTTCACCAAAATCTGAGTAGGCAACTTACCATCACCCAAACTTTAGTTATTTAGGTAAGCAAATCATTGCTAATTGTACCTAGTACAATTCTTGGTCGTAGATGAGACAAACTATATCTTATCTACTCTGATATCTCTGGGCCCAGAACTTCTGACAGCCCAGTCAAGTAAAACCAATCTTTTCTGTCTTGTGATCACTAATAGTTGCACTGCAAATCTGTCAATGATCACCTGCATTACTCATGTTGCTGTGGATACCAAGGACTCCAAGGATATCCAACAACAACACGAGTCCTGACAGTAGACAAGATCGGGCAAGACATCAAGATTACTTGATATTTGGTTGAGGAAAAGAATTATTTTATCTTGATGTATATCCAATATACATCCAAGAAGTAATAAGTTTATTTAAAACATTCAGTTTTATTAGTTTTAGGTTCATCTAGAACTTTTAGGATTAAATTGTTCTGGTATATGCAAATTTGTGGTCCAACCAGCATATCTGCGAATGTCGTGTCGATCGACGCCAACCATTGGCATCGATCGACGCAACCCAATTTAAACCGGTCTTCGATAACCGGTCAAACCGGATCGAATTAGCTTAACCGATTCAATCCAATTGAACCGGTTCGGTTTAATGGTCCATGTCGATCGTCACACATCTCTGTGTCGATCGACATTACCAAACCAGAACCAATTGGTTAATTAATATTAACCGAGCGAGATAACCGGTTTAATCCAATTGAACCGATCTATCTAATCGCTTTGCCTGTGTCGACCGACACACCCAGTGTATCGATCGACACAGCAGGAATACGGGTACTCGATCTCAGATCGAAACCCTAAAATTATTTGCGAGTTTTCGCTCTGTATCGACCGACACACACTTTGTGTCGATCGATACTGTGCGACAAACCCTAAATATTTTAGGCGAGTTTTCGCTCTGTGTCGACCGACACACGCTTTGTGTCGATCGACACTCTGCGACAAACCCTAAAATTTTACGCGTTAAGCCGCGGCGTGTCGACCGACACACGCTTTGTGTCGATCGACACAGTGCAACAGTTTTCATCGATTTTCAACATGCATACAATCCGAGATTAATCATAAGAAAAGCGATATCAACAGGCAATTTTTCAATTCAACAACAACAAGTTTCGAATTAATTGCACCAGATTCAATAGTCTAAACCCTAACAAGCTCTGATACCACTGTTGGATCTCCTAAGATCTAGGGTTTGATATATTGAATTAAAACCAACCTCGTTCTTACCTTTGAACTAGCAGCAGAATGAGAATGGTGAACGAGATCAGTGGAGCAACGCAGATGCATTGCCTCTACCAGATACACACGCACGCTCGCTGGAAACGGGATGCTAGTGCCGGATCAACGGGAATCGAATCTCTCTGATGTGTCTACTGTTTCTATCAAGAAAAGTGGATTGCTTACTGTTTAGGTCGAAACTCTCAAGTTTTATTCGACCTAAACTTGCTTAACGGGCCAGACTTAATTAAGTCTTAATTCGGAAAGCCTTTCCGAAAACCATTATATCGATTATAACGTGCATCCAATACACATTAATATGATTATTGCCATAATGATCATTCCCATGTCGTAGCTTCCAGTTTGCTTAGGTGTGTGACCCTATAGGATCATATAATACTGGCAGTAAGTCTACAACTTACAGATTGCAAGAGGCTTCTAGCAAAGCTTTGCAACCGCCCAGTATTATACGAATGTCTGATCTCGACACACAACTATCATAGGAGTGAGTACAAGTGTGATTTCAGGACACTATCCCAACACTTCAATCAAACAGAAGGTTGATAGATGTCTCAGTGAAGTGGGAGGATAAGGAGTTTTTCCTTACCTGTGTTTATGGTGACCCGGTCAGGAAGTGGAGAGGCCTGTTTAGGAACGTCTTTCACGATTAGGCACTGAGATATCTGGTCCTTGGATGTTAACATGAGATTTTATTGAAGTGGTGGACCCTAGTGAAAAGATTGGTGGTGTGGTAAGAAAGGAAGAAGAATGCTATGAATTCAGACAGATGTTAAATACATGTGGTATGTGGGAGATCAAGAACCAATGATATCAGTTCTCCTGGGCAGGACAGAGAGGAGAGGAGTATATTCAGTGTAGACTTGACAAAATTGTTGCAAACCAGGAATGACTGGAGTAGTTTCCTCAAGCTTATGCAGTATATCTTCCCAAAATAAATTCTGACCATAGTCTGGTGCTAAACTGTTTAATGGGAGATAGAGTCAGGAAGATAGGCTCCTTCAAATATAATCACAAATACTGGGATAAGGAAGACTTCAAAGATGAAGTCAAAAAGGCTTGGAGGAAAACAAGCCACCAGAATGGAAAGCGTTTCTTGATCAAGATTAAAGAGTGTAGAAGGGCAATACCAGGCTGGAAAAGGAGGAACAGACCAAACTCAGCTATACGTGTACATGAAATTCACTCAAAGATAAATGAGTTATCAAAAAGTAGCTCGAATTAGTCTCAAGAAATCTCATGGCTCAAGAAAGAGCTAAATGGGGAGTATAGAAATGAAGAAACATTCTGGAGAATTAAAGAGCAGAGTTTTATGGATGAAATTTCGAGATAAGAGCACTAAATTCTTCTATGCAGTGACAAAGAACAGAAGAGCGAATAACATGATCATCTCCTCAATCAATGAGAATGGAGTTGAATGGAATAAAGAGGAGGATCTTAGCAAAGTAGCACAAGAGTATTTCAAGAAAATATTCTTTTCTGAGGATTTGGGAATTCACCTGGAAGAATCTAACATTAAACAAGCCAAAGAAGAAATGGTCTCAAAGAAGCAAAATGATATGCCCTTAGCTCCAGTTAGTAAATAGGAAGTGAGAAAGGAAGTCTTCGATATCAACCCTGAGAAATGTTCGGGTTCAGAAGATATGAATGGGTATTTCTTCCAGCAGTTCTGGGAGGATATAAGAGACGGTGTGGTTCATATGGTGCAGGAATTCATGCGGACTGGATGTCTTGACGAAGAGATCAATGAGACCAACATTTGTTTAGTCCCCAAGAAGCATAAAGCCAACAAGATGTCAGGGGTTTAGACCCATAATCCTGAGTAATGTAGTCTATAAAATCGTAGCCAAGGTGCTGGCCAAACGCCTAAGGAGAGTACTACCAAAGATTATATCAGAAACACAAGCTGCATTTGTAAAAAGGAGTGATATCTAATAACATCTTGGTAGCGCATGAGCTGCTACACGCTCTCAAATCCAAAAACAAATGTGCAGAGGAATTCATAGCCATAAAAAGTGACATTTCAAAGGCTTATGATCTAATCGAATGGAGTTTCTTGGAGAGAGCACTTCTTCTTATTGGCTTTGATAAGGAGTGGATTAAGAGGATTATGAATTGTGTGAACACAATCTCATACATGATTCTAATCAATGGCCAAGCTTATGGAAGCATAAAACCAACACGTGGTGTTAGACAAGGGGATCCTCTATCCCCTTATCTATTTGTTATATGCACTGAGATGATGGTGAGGATGTTAAAGAAAGCTGAGGCAGAAAAGCGGATAACAGGACTAAAAGTAGCAAGGAAGGCTCATCCCATTTCTCATTTGTTATTTTCAAATGATAGCATGCTATATTGCAAGCAGAAGGATGAGGAACTTGGTCAGATTTGTGGAATAACTGGAGAAATACTTTCTTGCATCTGGGCAGAGGATTAACTATCAAAAATCAAGCATTTATTTTGGGAAGAAGGTGTCGGCTGAGAGAAGAATGGTAGTTAAGCAAAATCTTGGGATATAAGAGAAAGGAGGGGAAGGGTTTTATCCGGGTCTACCGGAATCATTTGAAGGGCCTAAGGTATTTGTCTTGAAGTATTTAAAAGCGTATGTGACAGAAGGTGGGTGGCTGGCAAAACAAATTTCTTTCACCATGAGGTAAAGAAGTGTTGTTGAAAGTCATTGTGATGGCTCTTCCTACGTACACAATGTCTTGATTCCTGTTCCCAAAGATGATATGCAAGCAAATAACATCCATTATGGAAAACCTTTGGTGGAAGAACAATAAAGAAAGAGGGGGAATGCATTGGAAAGCTTGGGAACAGCTTAGTAAACCAAAGATGGACGGGGGCTTTGGGTTCAAGGACATTGAAGCGTTTAATATAGCTCTTCTTGTAAAACAGCTGTGGAGGCTGTTAAATCATAAGAATTCCTTACTAACAAAGGTCTATAAAGCTCGCTACTATCAACACTCTAACCCTCTAAAAGCTAAGTTGGGATCTCGGCCATCCTATGCTTGGAGAAGTCTATGTGCAGTGCAGAAATTGATAAGAAGAGGTGCAAGAGTGGTGCTGGGAAATGGTAAGGAAACAAGTATATGGGAGGACCCATGGCTAGGGAGCAAACCGGCTATACCTCTAACTCGAACTCAGAAAGCCACCAACGATAAGGCTCACCTCATCTCAAGGTTGGACAAGGTTGGTGTTCTTTTATTACCTATGGACATGATTGGAATAATGAACTGTTGGAAGTTATCGCCTTGGGGAAAGATAGGAAAAGCATTGAGGAACTAAGAATAGGAGGTCCAACCACATTGGATAATTATTGCTGGGATTTTGCGAGATTAAGACATTATTCTGTTAAATCGGGATACTAGGTATTAGTGAATGCAATGGGAAATAATCAGAATCAGGTTGCGATGCAAGAACCAAGTTTAAAGCCATTATACCAGTTGATTTGGAAAGCTGATACCAGTCCCAAAATTCAGCATTCCTCTGGCGGGTTATTAGAGACTGTATTCATGTAGCTGAGAATCTGAGAAAGAAAAGAATAATAAGAGATGAAAAGTGTAAGTGATGCCAAGCTGGGAAGGAATCAATCAACTATTTATTGTTCCAATGCCTTTTTGCTAGACTGGTGTGGGCAATCTCTCCAATCCCTGCCCCACCTCAAAGAGAATGGTCCGACTCGATATTTGATAAATTTTTTAGAGTGATGACCAAGATGCCAAAGTACTCACATGAGAATGAAGCTGGGAAGTTAGTGCCATGGCTACTGTAGAGAATTTGGAAGAGTGGAAACGAATCAAGGATATCGAATATGATGCCATGGACACTTACTAGAAAGCAAAAGAGGAGATGGAAGAATGGAGCAAGTATGCTACAGAAGAGGATAAGGAAATGGTTAAGAATCAGCAGGAGACCAGAATTGAAGGATGGAAACCTCCACCCACGGACTGGTATAAATGTAATATCAATGGAGATTGGATGGAACAAAGTAGCCATTGTGGGATTGGATGGATCCTTCAGGATAGTTCTGGTAAGGTTGTATGGATGGGAGGACGAAAGCTACCAAGATTGAAATCGCTTTTGGAGACTGAAGTTGAAGCACTTAGATAGACAGTCAAAATTATCAGGAACTTCAACTACATGAAGACAATTTTCGAATCAGATTCAGAGGCTGTTGTCCAAGAAATACATGAGGAAAACTCTTGGTCGGTAATACAAGGAACAGTTCAAAACATTTTGCAGATGCTATGCCAAGAAGACCATTTTAAGATAGCATTTCACTCTAGAGAGGAGAACAAAATGACAGATCGAATAGCTAAGGAATCTAAATCTTTTTTGAATAATGATCCTCAGTTGTATTCTATTACGCCAAATTGGATTTAATCTGTTGTTGAGACAGAGAAACAAAGTTGTAACATTTTGGATTAATGGAAAGAGTTGTTGTTGAGCTAAAAAACGTAACAAGAGTGAAAAGAGTTTCTCATGTTTCTTTTGTTGAGTATCTCAAATCAGAACCGTTTCTCTCCCTTTTTTTTAATTTTTTACAATTGTTTTCATTTCCTAATGGTTAGCTAGGTACTTGGTGTGATACTGCCGATGAAATGTTTTAAACTTTTGATCTTTAGAATTTTTTCACAATTTCCAACACAACTATAGCGATTGATAAGACATATTTTAATGAATAAACATTTTGAATCATGTTCGTGTTAGATGAATTTTCGGATTATTGTCAAAGCTGCCCAGAGTCCTTTTCTTGCAATCAAATTTTGGTTTATTGTTGTTGTTTTCTTTGAGTTTCATCCACCAGGATCTCTAGTAATAACTTAAAAAGTTAAAAGCATTCAAAGAATGTCTCGAAACCAGTTATGGCACTACTAGTAAGACTACATTCTTATTGTAATTTATAATATGGTAATTTATTTATTTAGTATAAAAAAATAAAGCAATTGTTAGGTTTTTTTTTTATCGTCTATAATATTGTTACAATCATGAGTGATATTTGATCTAATCCTAACACTAAGAATCTTCTGATCAAGATCAGCACCATGATTCAACTACCTGCAGCACCTACGATTATGATTAACAGCTCCACGAACAATGATTTCATGGTTCAGCTCTCCCCTGCAATATTTGATCTACGACGAACGGCTTTATATGTACCACACCTACGATGGACAGCTCTCCCGCAATACATGAGACCATGAGGGCTGGTTGTTACCTGCAACTCTGGACCTCCTAGAAGCTTGTATTCATTAATCTTGCTAAACTGCATTCTTTGGGAATCGAACTCCAGACCTGGTGTAGAAGCCTTTAAACCATTGACCATTGGGTCAAGGGGCTTCCACAGCAATTATTAGGTTAGTACTAATTTTTTGACCTTATTTTCTATATTTTATTGTTTAAAGTACTCTCATAACCATTTGAAAAGAAAAAGAATAATTACAAAATTGCCATTAATGTTTTTTCCATGTCAGCAAAAAAAATTACTTATTTACAAAATTGTCACATTCCCTACGAATTTAAATCCGCAAACTTGTGTTGAAGATTTTTGTGGTTGCGGATTTGTTTGGTAAATTTACAGATTTATGGGTGTAGATTTAAATTTACGTGTGTAGATTTGTGTTTAAGACTATTGTTGTTTTCTTTATTACTAAAGTAGTACGTAGTGTTACAGATTTGTTTAGTTTGTTACAGATTTTTTAAATTTTTGTGAATTTTAGTTGTAGATTTTCGGCTAGTGTTGAAGATTTTTATATGATTTTACAGTTTTTTCAATAATTTGCGGATTTAAATTACATATTTTATTTTCAGTGTTACTGTTTTTTTGCAGATTTAGGAAACTCCGTTACAAAGACGAAAGGGTTAAAAAAAATACAAAATCAGTCTTATAGTGTTACAGATTTATTTCATTTGTTACATATTTATTTTAAATTTCTACAGATTTTTCAAATTTACTGACGTGACATTTTAGAATTAATTTTTTTATTTGCAGATTTGTTTGTATTTCCTTAATTAATATTTAACACTAATTTAAAATTTAAAATAAACTTATGACTATGCAAAAAATGATTTCTGAAACTTTTAAAATATAATATCGTTAGAAAATAAGTAGGTTAATATTTTTTAAATTTTATTTTTGAAAAAAATCAATTGAAAAATCCTAAAATTTTATAACTAATTATTTATGTAAGTGTTTTGAATTAATAATAAATTTATGCAAATACCAAAATAAGTAATAATTTATGTAAATTTTTTGAGTTAATAAAAATTTATAAACTAATTATTTATGTAAGTTTTTAAAATATTTAGGAATTATTTTTAATTAATTTTATGGCAATTTTTGAAAATATTTCTTTTAGGCAATTAACTTATATGATTATTTTAAAAATAGAAATATTATTTTCTTTCAAAAACGAAAATATTCTTTGTTTTTTTTTTAAATCGAATTTTATATTAAATAATTTTTTGTATTTTTTTTTTTTTTTTAATTTAGGTAAAAGTATTATAAATGGTAAGTATATTGAAATGGACAGTTATGTCATTTTACACTTTTTTAACATTAAGTTAGTAAACTTAGGGCTAGGGATACTAAGTTAGTAATTTGTCGAATGATTCATACTACTTAGAGTAACTTTCACTTTTTGACAACAATGTAAAGTAAAGAACACTAATTTCTTATCATCCACATCGGTGGTTCCGGCCCGATATATATGCTTGATGACTGCCTTAGACGTGCACTTCGTGTTAATCTATCTGCAGTCTGGTTCTGTGTGCGAGAGATGTGCTTGAGAGCAAAAGTTGTGAAGGACATCCTCCTCCTGTCATATTCTTCAATGTAAACTTCAAAAGCTGGTCAATTCTCCGCTTCAGACACTATCCTCACCACTTCTGAAAAATCTGTTGCAAAAGTAATATGTCTTTGCTCGAAGAAAATCATGCATTCCATAGCCCATAGTAGTGCCTCAAACTCCGCATGAAGCGGCGATAGGCTCTGCCTGCTATTCATAGCACCCATCAACATGTTTGCTTCTCCTTCATAGCAACTGTACCAACCCTGCCCACTAAATACATCCCCTTCCTTCCAAGATCCATTGACATAACACCATTGACCTTTTTGTGGCTTATTAATTGTGTTTGAAACTTGACTTCCCATATTCCGTTGATTAATAACTGGTGTGTCCGTCTGGGTTTCTTCCATGACAAATATTCCGTTTCCTCTAGCCCCAATGTCTTGTTGGGATCTCTTTCTTTCTGATTGTATACCATATCATTTTTGCTTTTCCAAATATACCATAAGATCCAAGAGAACTGTCCATTCGTTTCATGTGGTGGCAACCTCCAGAATAGGTGGTCAATATTCGTAAAGAGTGCCTCCGTCGAGAAGCATTGTGGATTTGTCGGGATTCGTGACAAATCCCAGGTTTGAAGAGCCGGTGGACATTCAAACAGAACATAGTTTACTGTCTCCTCAGCACCACATCTTACACAGTATGTGTCACATTTGATTCCTCTTGATTTCAGCTTCGTGGTGACAGCCAGGCATCCTGTTATCTGCCATATAAAATGTCTCAATTTTGGTGAACAATTTAACTTCCATGAATACGATTGTAATCCCTTAATATCCGGACCCAAGACTTGATCATAATTACCCACATCCAGGAATTCTCTTTCCGTATGATACCTTGATCTTACCGAATAAGGACCTGATTTTGTAAAATGCCATCCGACTGTGTCTGGCTTGTTGAATTACTAATTGGCATGCTCTGAATCAGTTTAGCATCATTTGGGTCCATCACTGCCTCTACCAATGATTTATTCCATGTTCTCCTTTGCTGATCAATCAATTGGTCAACCGTATATACATTAATATTTGAGAGAGGATTACGGGTTGCTGGTCTCGGGTGGTAGGCTGGAATCCATGGATCATTCCATATTGAAATGGATGCACCTGAATCCATCCTTTTAACTAATGCTTTGTTAACCAGAGATCTAACTGAGATTATACTTCTCCATCCATAGGAAGGTGAGTATGATCGTATTAGATCAAGTGGATCCGTTTTCCTAAAATATTTTCCTTTAAAAACTTTTGAAAAAAGTATATCATGCTTGTCAATCAAGCGCCTTAATTGTTTAGCTAACAAAACTGTATTTGTATCACTAAAAGCTCGGAATCCAATGCCTCCATTATCTTTATCCTGACGCAACTTCTCCCAAGCAACACAATGCATTCCTTTATTTCCTCCACCCGAGCTTCACTAGAAGTGGGATACCACACTTGTTAATTTTTAATATATCAGTTATTGTTCCATATTGAATAAGTAACCCTTTTCTAAATTAATTTATCTATGTTAATTGGGGGAAAAAAAAAGCTGAAACAACGTAATAAACTAGAACAGGTTTTATATTTTAACTAGTTTCATCATCAGACACTAAAGCCATACATGTGAAGAGTAGCAATAACTGCAGCAGTAATACATTTCAACTATAATATTGTTATAATCTCCAAACCTCTTAATCTTAACTAATGTATATTGTTGTCCATGAGTGCATGAAACAGCAAAACTGTACTCTAATTATCCAAACTGAATTTTTCTAAAATTAGGTATCTGCTCCACTTCACCTCTAACATTCCCATAAACAAACAAAACTAAATTTTACCAAATGTCGCAATCGTATAAAAGTTAGCAGAAGATAAACTCAGAAACATCTTACCACTACCAAGCTTTCCATCTGAAGAGCTGCAAACTTGTATCCTTCACCAAAACACAAGCAGCCTCAATGGCATCTGAAAGAATCATCGAAAACAAACCAGAAATTCACAAACACCAAAAGAAAAGTTACCCATTCATGTCCATCTTGAAGTTCCATTGTCGCCTTCTGCGTTGTGTTTCCAGGTGTTTTAAGGCCACCACCATCAGTTATCCAGCCACAAGAAATGATGACTATACAAAACTCGAGAAAGAACCTCAGACTGAATATACCAACACGAAAAGGACAATCATCCTCGATCTGGATGAAACCTTGGTTCACTCGATGACGCAAATGCCTGGAGTTAGATACGACTTCATGGTGATGGTGAAAATGGAAAGTGAGATTATGCCAATCTTTGTGGTGAAACGTCCCGGCCTGACTGAATTCTTAGAAAGACTTGGTGAAAACTACAATGTGACAGTTTTCACAGCTGGTCTGGAAGATTATGCTTCTCAGGTTTTGGACAAGATAGACAAGAACGGTGTGATCTCTCAGAGGCTATATCGAGACTCCTGCACGGAAATGAATGGGAAATATGTAAAAGATTTATCTTTGGTAGTGGGGAAAGACAACCTTGGAAGTGCTTTGATTGTTGATGACAATCCATCTTCTTACTCATTACAGCCAGAGAATGGAGTGCCTATAAAGGCTTTTGTGGATGACCTGAAAGATCAAGAACTCCTGAAGCTCGTTGAGTTCCTCGAAATCTGTTATATTTACGAGGATATGAGGGATGCAGTCCAGGATTTGCTACTAAACCAGCTGATCTAATGTGAATATATCTTAATTTTCTGATTTACTTTTGGGTTTGTTTTTTTAGGAGATGGGAGAAAAATGATGATAGGTAATAGGTTTTTTTGCGTTGAAAAGGAATGCTTTCTTTCTTCAATGTTGCACCTAAATGTAGGAGTTGTTTCTGAAAACAAAAACAGAAAGAAGACAAAGAAAACTCTTGTACAAGCAGATATGTGTAATAAAAAAGTAGATTTAGTAAGAATTTTCCCAACTGCCTTATGATATTGTCAAAATAACATAGTTTCTCTTCCTGAGTTAAAGCATTTCTCCAGCCTTTATTAAAGAAACAAGATCTACACTGGTAATGAAGCCTGTAACTAGATCTTTGTTCACATTGGCCTTAGATGTTCCTAATTCTCTAAACCGGCAGTGACGCCAAGAACACTATTGCAATGTAAATGCCATTAGAATATAGAACAAACAAGCCATAACCATGCAAACACAAACATATCACAAGGAATAAAAGACAAGTTAATGAATACTAACAAGTAACAAGGTTGCTGCTATCAAACACAAATCATGTTGACTTCACTGAGGGCTTCGATTGTTTCTTTTTGTGGTTTTGTTTCCGCTTACATTCTAAAACACCAACGTTACTTTAGTTTTAGAAACAATCAATCCATGAGTCCTGTACTCCATAGAAAGATGAGAGAAAGTATATTCAGCTCCTTGTACAATCGTCAAGCATACCAACACTTTTGACCATTTCTCAAGCATACAATGTGATCGCATATTCATCCGAGCTTAATAGCAAAAGTGATGAGCTCAAAACAGAAAAGAAACATCTTCCTATAGATATGAGACAATCCAAAACTTGTGATACTAGGATCAATTACGACAAGAGCACCAAAGACGTTACACAAGCGATTCAATACAAGTCAAAATTTGGAAAGAAAACAACCGTCTATCTACCTGAGCTCCGCCAGAACTAAATCTGTTGATTTATAACTCACAGCGGAAGACTTGATTTGGAAGTCGCAAGGCTTCGGTTTTACTGAAACACAAGTCGTCGAGAGCTTCACTGCGACACCATCTGCATCTAGGGAACCCTGAACACTGAGATCTGGTACGCATCTCGCAGCACTTTGGCTTTCTAATTGTCTTGTTCGGCTTCGGATTTGTCCGGATCTCCAACAGCTCGCGATCCAAAACACCAACTTCAGAAGAAGAAGAAGAAAGAGATGGACATAGTAAAACGAGGAGGAAGATAATGAGTAGGAGAGTTAAAGACGAGAAGCTTGAGCTAGATTCCGACATCGAAACAAAAGCTCTGTTCTTTCTTTTCTTCGATATTTTCGGAAAGTTTCTTCTTCTTTTTCTCTCTTTCTCTGTGTAATAACTCTAGAAGAGGGGGATATTGTCATACAATCATCCCTTTTCAAGTACCTTCTCGAGTCATGACTACAAAACTACACACGTATGAGACTATATTCACGCGTGTAAGCGCAAGTTAGCGGTTAGCCTTTTTAATAAATGAACTCGCCTTTTTTTTTTTGTCAACAAATGAAGTCACTTTGTGAGGCAGAGTTTCACACTATACAAAATCAGTAACAAACTTATCGAAATCTGTTTAGATGCATTGGGCTTCTTCGTTTGGTTCCCTCAAGAATTTTGCCCCAATTGATCCATGTGAAGATACTGGGTTCATCCAATGAGCCTTTGTTCTTCTCATATAGTTTTGTGTTCTGTGTGAGATTGAAGATTCACACCAAAGATTGTAATCGTGGATTTGGACTCTTTATATGAAATATAATAGATTTTCTATGAATCAAAGATTTTATTGAGGTTGTATGTCGAGATAGAACAAACACAATCGAATAGAGAGTACAAAGTTATGAGAATCGAGATATCTAGTCGAAGTGTTCTTGATTAGAGTTGGCATTATTGAATAGATCGCCACTTCTCCTTTAAATAGTCCTTGACTTCGAATCTCTTGTTCTGATCTTTCGGCTTCGTTGTTGCAACGGTCCCCGAAATCTGCGGAAGTCGCTCCTACGACGACGACTTGGTCATTCTTCCTCGACATTCCTTCTATCGAGCTCGAGCTCGATCACTTTTCGGCCCATGTTGCTTGGGCCTTAGCTAGCTCATGATCATATGGACCAGAGTCTATAATAATCGGGATTACGTCTATAATCGCGAGTTGGGCCTGTAACCATGGGCCTTTACCTTGTATGTTAATGGGTTGGATTTCCTAAAGGGAAATCCAGCACCAACAATAGCCCCCCAGCCCATTAATTCGACGGGTCGAGGTTAATGGGCGGTAGATACTCCTGGGGAGGCGCGCGTGCCTCGGATTTCGAAATCCTAATAATTATTCTCGCTTCATCCGTAGATCTTATTTTGATCAAACGGCCGAGATCGAGCATGTGGATCGACCCGTCCTTTTTATAGCGCGTCGATGGCTATGACAAATATTTGATAAGAAGATCTTATCATCTACTGTCGATCTGGTCGGTCGTTAACGGTTGAGATCTCCGGATTCATATAGATCTTATCGACCTCGATCTATGCGGACGTGACTTAATCATCAGCCGTTTATTTATATCCGTTAATCTTAAATCGACGGTCGAGATCTCAAGAAGTTGGAGGATCTTAACTGTTTCGATCTCCGCGTAATGATTACGAATTTAAAATCGAACGGTTGAGATCGTGGGATACGAAAGATCCCGTAATCTCGAGGGAAGAGAAGCACGAGATGTCTTTAAAGGGAAGTTACCTTGCACGATTCCCATTACTGCTCGTAGTACAAATTAGCAAGGTAACTTCTTCTCTTTTACTTTAGTTTTTTCTGCTTCTCGCTCTAGGTTTTATTGTCTCGAAGCTTTTGCTCTCTAGAATTTTTCTTTCTTTCTTCCTCTTCCCCGATTTTGATATAGCACTTTTGATGGCCCCGAGAAACACTGCGGGAGCGAGCACGAGTACATCGGCGGGGTCGTTTGGTCCGCATCCGCCGTCCGTCTTAACTGCGAATCACATTCAATGGTTGCAAATGAAATGTCAGATCCCGCCAGAGGTGGAGATTGTAATTCCGTCGCCGGAGATGTCGACGGAGACCGTCAGGGAGGGCTACTATTGCGCCTCCTATACGTACTTCGACAACTGCGGGCTCTTCTTCCCCATTCCTCGTGTTATCTCTTGGGTTCTGGCCCAGCTTCAGTTGGCGTTTCACCAGATGACCCCGAATTTTGTCCGCTACATCATCGGACTCGGATTCCGGGCCGCCGAGGAAGGGATAGAATTTGGGGCGGAGGAGCTCATGCGGGTTTGCTCGGTGAAGCATAACACCTGCTTCCCGGGGACATATTATCTCTCTCCCCGTTTCGGGAAGGTTCTCGATGATATTCCCGGGAGAGACGTATGGAAGGACCGGTACTTCTTTTTTAGGATAAACCGGTATTCGGTCGAAGATTTCGACTATTCTGTCATCCCAAATCGATGGGCTGCCAGTGTTGGTTAGATTTTAGGATTTTAATGATCGTTGTCATCGACGTCGGACCGCTTCTAATTCTCTTTTTTGTTTCACTTTTCTTTTGCAGAAACTGCCGAGTCATGTTCTCTCAACCCGATAACTGAAGGTTTGATAGCTCGCTTGGGGAGAGGCGAGGTGAATTGGGGTAGTTTCACAATAGACCGAGTGCAAGCCGCTTTAAGGATCGAGCCCCAGCGAACTTCGCGAGGTCAATCTCAAGTTACTCGAAGTTTACCTCCTCCTCCTGCTCTTCCTCAGGCTCCTCCAGCCCGAGTTACTCAGCCTCCTATTCGTATCATCGAGCGGACATGAGAAAGTGAGTTGTCTGATCGTTTTGATCTGTATAAGTGTTTGTTCATCACTGTTATGAACTGTCTAACTCTTTTTTCTTTTTGCAGGTTGACCTCTTTCAGACGACAGTATGACCGCCAGCACTTCACACGAGAAGATGTCTCGGAGAGCAAGCAGCTGCCGAAACAAGAAGGACCCTGTAGATTTGGCGAAGAAGATGAGGGTCGGCGACCTGAGCAACGCGCTCCTTTTTGCCATGGGTGAAGCTCCTCCTCTTCCTCCTCCTCCATCCCTTCCTCCTCATCCTGTCCAGGTCCCTCTTCCTCCGATTACGGGATCCGGATATGCGACCATGGAGGTGGAGAACCTCCCTCCTTCTTTAACTGACCGGGAGATAACTCCGGCCCCGTCTAGGGAGCTCGCTTCACGCGACTCTCATTCAAATGGCTCGAGGGGGTTGAACGGTCGGAGTCGGGGTGGCTCTCATCCTCCCGTGCAGAAGCGTCGAAGGATCGACGCGGAAGTGAACTCGAGGAGATCGGGAGAGAATGTCGAGGCGAGGCCCGCCTCTTCCGGGTCCTCTGGATCTTTCAACTGGCGCTTCAGACACGAGAAAGAGTGTCCGATCGCGGACGATCCGAAGGGTGTGGCTTACTTGTTGAGGCAATTTAAGCCTGCGGGAAGGTAATGGTCGCATACCTTTGCTTTTTTTTTGATGCTTTGTTGGTTAACTTATCATTCGCGTGTGTTTTTTTGTGCAGCCTTTGGAGGCTACGAACAGATTCGTGGCTAGGTCTGAGCGTGAACTGTGCGAGGTGCCACAGGTTGGTGAGCTCGAGACCATCCAGAAGACGGTGGGTGATCTGAATGCTCAGATCCATGAAACCTTGGCCCGGGAAGAAGAGATTAAGATGAAGCTCGCCGGGTTCGAGGGAGTGGAAGCCCGTCTGATGATCCTTGAGAACCAGGAGGAGGATCTTACCCAGAAGCTGAACGTGGCCATAACGCGAACTCTGGCCGCGGAGGAGGCTAGTCGAGCTACATGCATACAGGCTGAGCAATGCCGAGCCGACTTGGAAAAGTTCCTCGCCGGACGGGAGCTGGACATCAAAGTCGCAGCTCACGAAGCGAAGAAGGAGCTAAACGGCCAATACCTTGAGATTCTCAAGGGAATCAAGGCAAAGGAGGACCAAAGGAAGGTCGCCACGAGCGCCGAGATCAGGCTCCAGAAAGCCTTAGCGAACATACAGCTCATCGCGGAGTTCGCTTCCGGCGACCTGGACCTGACTCAGGAGGTGCTGGAGATGGCGGAGAAGAAGCGGTTGGCGACGGAGGAGATGAACGCCGCGGCGGTCTCTGATTTCAGTATTAGCAAACTGAATCTACCAGCGATGTCAGATGATTTAGTGATTCTGGCGAATTCTCCAGTGCTAACCGCTCCTTGCCTCGATCAGTACGGATCGAACCTCCCGACTGGGATTAGCTCGAGGGTGAGGGATGAGGTCGAGGGCCAGCTCAATGAGGAGGCGGCGGCTACTGGCGATCAAGAGGACGGAGTTGAAGCTTCTTCTCCGTCGAACAAATTTAAGTTTTTTCTTTTTGTTGTCGTTGCCCGAAAGGGATTTAATTTCCTTTTCAGACTCTAGTTGCCCAAGGGGATTTTGTTTTTGGTGTTGCCCTCGGTGGGCTTTTCTATTTGAACTTGGGGACATTAAGTCCTTTCCTTTATGAATTGCTTTTCCTTCTTATGCCTTAGCTATATAATTGACATAGGAAATCGAAGTAATGATATAACTCAAATTGCTTTGGAGAAGTTAGAAAGTGCTTGTCGAGCTTGAGCTCAAAGCATTCGCGAAGTCGTATCTCCGAAAGAACAATTCGAGTTATACTTCGGTTTTGGCTTTAAAATTATTGGACAGATGTTGAGTCCTTTGGGGCATCGCGCTGCTTAGCTCGAACTAAGTGTATACTTAAATTTTTTTAAGTAAAGGATCGAAGTAGACTTACTTAGACTCGGTTTCTTCTTTTAAGGGGAGAGGTGGCGCCCCCCAATTCTTCTAATTTGTAAAAGTTTAGAGGAATTTTTAGAGTTAGGAAGAGCTTTGATTCGAGCCCTTAAGTTCGGAGAGATCATTTCAGATTGAAGATTTTTTTTTGGAAGAGACCATTTCAGGTCGCTTGATTTGAAGGGACCATTTCAAGTCGCTTATTTTGAAGGGACCATTTGAGGTCGCTTATTTTGGAGGGACCATTTTGGGTCGCTTGTTTCGGAGAGATAATTTCATATCGTTTAAACTTGAAGGGATCATTTCAGATCGCTTAAATTTGAAGAGATAATTTCATATCATTTACACTTGAAGGGATCATTTCAGATCGCTTAAATTTGAAGAGATAATTTCATATCGTTTGCACTTGAAGGGATCATTTCAGATCGCTTAAATTTGAAGAGATAATTTCATATCATCTGCACTTGAAGGGATCATTTCAGATCGCTTAAACTTGGACGAGGTATAAAGACGAAGTGTTTTATAATAACTTTGACTTTTACAAAGGGAAAGCGGAAGTAGATCTTAGTTGAGTGTCTTAACTTCGGTCTCGCAAAGCTGGTTCGACTCTGCTCGAGGTCTCTAGACTCGGTAGGAGTTTTGTTTTTTTTTTTTGGGGGGGGGGGGCTGCGCTCGAGGTCGAGCTGCTTACGTACCCTTTGAAGGGGATCAAACCGTTTCGTAGTTTGATTATGGGATGTACTTTTAGTGAAATTATTTTTTGAGATTGATGATATTCCAAGGTCGTAGTTCGGGTTTCTGGGTTTTCACAGACTTAAGTCGGTAGACCCCATCCTTCACAACATCGGTAACCTGATAAGGACTTTCCCACTTCGCCCCTAACTTTCCAGCTTGTTCTTCCTTTTTATGGTCGAACACTTTCCGTAAGACGAGCTCTCTTACTTGAAACCTTCGGGTTTTAATCCTAGAATCATAGTAGCGAGCTGCGACTTGTTGGTAGTTCTGGATTCGGGCTAGTGCGAGGTTTATCATTTCATCAGCAAGATCGAGCTCGTCTGTTAACATCTAATTATTGAGTTCCTCTTGTTGTGGGCACTCCTTTTTACGGATGCTGGACACGAGGATCTCTGCTGGTACTACTACCTTGATGCCGTAAGTTAGCGAGAAGGGTGTCTCGCCGGTGGATTTGGAAGGAGTAGTCCGGTAAGCCCATAGTACTGCCTGGAGCTCGTCGCTCCAGCTCGTCTTGCACTCGTCGAGTATTTTCTTGAGATTATTCATGATTGATTTGTTGGCTGCTTCTGCTAGGCCGTTCCCTTGGGGGTAACGGGGCGTTGAGTAAGTCAGCTTGATGTTCCAGGTTCTGCAGAATGCTTTGAACGTGTTTGATATGAACTGAGACCCATTGTCAGTGACGATCTCATGGGGTAGTCCGTGTCTGCATACAATGTTTCGCCAGACGAACTCCTTTACATGGACGTCTTTGACTTTTTGGTATGACTCTGCTTCAATCCATTTGGTGAAGTAGTCTGTCATTACTAGCAAGTGCATGGCTTTCTTTTTGCCGGATGCGACCAAGGGTCACACGATATCCATTCCCCATCGCATGAACGGGTATGGTGAGGTGATCGAGGAGAGTTTCTCCAACGGTTGGTGGATAATCGGGGGGTATTTTTGGCATTTGTCACATTTACTGGAAAACGAATCGCATTCAGTGGCCATTGTTGACCAGAAATAGCCTTGCATTTTTATTCGTATGGCCAGAGCTCGTCCTCCGGAATGACTCCCGCATGACCCATCATGGGCCTGTGTGATGACGGCTCTGGTTTGTTTCCCAATGAGGCACTTGAGGTAAGGTCCGGAGAGACTTCTTTTGAAAAGTTCTCCTTGTGTGACACAGTACCTCGCGCTATGTGCTTTGAGTTTTCGTGCTTCCCATTTATCGTCAGGGACTTCGCCGTTCGTTATGTACTGAATGATCGGAGTTCTCCAATCCTTTCCGTCATCAGGCTCGAGTCCCTGACTGGTGGATGTATCTTGAATTGGTCCATCAGGAACATTCGCAACGTAAACGGCATTTCTAGGGTCAAGATCATCATCGACCTCGATGGTGTCGCGGTTCGCCTCTTCGTGTAGTTCCTGACGTTCGACATCATCATTTTCGGTGGGCTCGTCCTCTTTCAAGGACAAAGCTTTAAGAGCTATGTCGATACTTGATTTTTTGATCCCTTCAACTGGTATGATCCTTTTAAGGTTAGGATCTGATGTTGATGCTAATGCGGCTAGGGCATCGGCTGCAGTGTTTTCCCCTCGCGGGATTCGTGTTAGATCAAAGAATTTGATTTGGTCGGCGAGGCTATGGACTACTCGCAGGTACGCTTCCATACGTTCATCTTTGGTCTAGTAGTCGCCGTGATATTGGCTCATAACCATTTGGGAATCACTGAAAGCATCTACTTCCCGAGCTCCTATCGATATTGATAGTCTAAGCCCGACAATTAACTCTTTGTATTCTGCTTTGTTGTTTGATGCTGCGAAGCCTAGCCTGAATGATTGTTCCAATACTTCTCCCGTAGGGGAAACCAGTTTTACCCCGACCCCGGATCCTTGTCTCGAGGAGGCTCCATCGACGTGAAGTTTCCATATCTTGGCGGAAGCAGGGTCGAGATCGATGATAGGTGGGAGTTCAATTACGAAATCAGCCAGTACCTGCACTTTTAATCACGTCCGAGTTTTGAACTCGATGTCGTATTCGCTGAGTTCGATAGCCCATTTAACTAGTCGACCTGACTGGCTTAGACTGTGAAGAATGGTTCTTAGCGGTTGAGAAGTCATGACTATGATCGAGTGCGATTGGAAATATGGTCGGAGCTTTCGAGCCGATTTGACTAATGCTAGAGCAAGTTTTTCCACAGCGGGGTATCTAGTTTCGGCGTCGATCAAGGTTTTGCTGATGTAATATACTGGTTGTTGATCGTTCTGTTCTTCGCGAACCAGAACTCCGCTTACTTCTGCTGTTGAGACGACTAAGTAGAGGTAAAGGGGTTCCCCTTTTACTGGTTTCACTAGTATAGGTGGTTCGCTTAGATAAGCTTTGAGCTGTGCCAATGCTTCTTCACACTTTTCGTCCCAGAGGAACTTTTTGTTTGCTTTGAGCAAGTGGTAGAAAGGAAGACACTTATCGGTCAATCTTGAGATGAAGCGGTTCAGAACAGCTATTTTGCCAGTTAAACTCTGGACTTCTCGCGTAGTTTTGGGATATTTCATTTTCATGAATGTTGCGATCTGTTTAGGATTTGCTTCGATCCTTCTTTCGGTTACTAGGTAACCAAGGAATTCTCCTGATGGGACCCCGAAGGTGCACTTCGCTGGATTGAGTTTTATCCTGTATTTGTTGAGAATGACGAAGCACTCTTTTAGCTGGGGAATGTGATCCTCGTACCTTGAAGACTTAACCAGCATGTCGTCGATGTAGACTTCCATGGTTTTTCCTAGGAGCCCCGAGAACATCTTGTTGACGAGATGTTGGTAAGTTGCTCCTGCATTTTTCAGCCCGAAAGGCATTACTTTATAGCAGTACGTGCCTCGATCAGTTATGAACGAGGTCTTTTCTTGATCTTCAGGGTTCATCAGTATCTGATTATACCCGAAAAATGCATCCATGAAGGATAACAGTTGATGTCATGTAGTCGCTTTGACCAAACGGTCGATATGGGGGGTGGGAAGTTGTCTTTTGGACATGCTTTGTTGAGATCTATAAAGTCAACGCAGACTCTCCATTTCCCATTCTTTTTCTTGACCACTACGGGGTTCGCGAGTCAATCGAGGTATTTTACCTCCCTGATCGATCCGATTTTTAGCAGGCGGTCGACCTCGTCATTGACGGCTTTGGCTCGTTCGGGGCCAAGCTTTCGACGTTTTTGTCTACGTTTAGTTTGTGACTGGTTACGTCGATGTTAATTCCTTTCATGTCCGCCGAGGATGAGGCAAAGGAATCGACATTCTGTTTAAGGAAAGAGATCAGTTCGCTTTTAACTGATTCCGCTATGTCGATCCCGATGCCGACGATTCTTTCGGGGTGAGCGCCGTCTATGCAAACCTGAGTGGTGAGGTCCTATGGGGGCCCTTTTGGCTCGGGTCGTTTAACCTTTTGGTTTGCATTGTGGCAAGCTCTTCCTCCTTCTGTAATTGCTACGCGTAGGATTTCTCGATATTCTTGTATCCGTTCATGTAGCAGTTTCTGGAAATCTTTTGATTTCCATAGACTGTTTTTATTCCCTTCAGAGTTGGGAACTTTACGCACTGGTGGTAGGTCGACGGTACGGCTTTCATGTCGTATATCCATGGTCGACCTAGAATGGCGTTGTAGGGAGCTGGTCGATCCACTATGACGAACTCTTTCAATTTTCGGACTCCTCCAGCTATTACTAGGGCAAAGACGGAGCCCATTGAATATGTTGTTTCGCCAGCAAAGCCCACTAGGGGTGTTTGTCCTTCGACAATCTCGGAGTCTTCGAACTCCATCTTTTTGAATTCGTCCTAAAAGAGGACATCCACTTAGCTTCATGTGTTAGCATGTTCGATGTATTGCCTTAGCACTTCGTGTTCATCGCCTGCTAGGGCCGCGGACTGTGTTTGTGGTTGGGTCGACGGCTGTCCCGACGAGATTGGATCGGTTAGATCGACTGTCGGGATCGGTCCCGTTTGGTTGATCAGAGGTGTTTGGAATGGCATTGGATTCGACCCTAGCGGGTATCCAAAGATTGAAGCGAAAGCCGAGCCTCCAAGCTGCCTTGGCCTGATACCAGAGTCTCTTGGCAAGGGAGGTGGCCCGGGTAGTGGTCGGTTTCCCACCTGCTTGGATCCGTGACCAAAGAGTTTGAGTTGAAAGGAGTCGGTGTTGCCGTAGGGGTCACGATAGGGCGGAAGCCGCTATTTGACGTGCCGGCGACATTCCCCGATGCTCCGGGTTATGTTATTGCTGGAGAAAAGTCCAGACGCGTCCGAGGTGGAGGACTTGGTGGAGGTCGTGAATCATGTATCGATCGACCTCATTGGTTTTAGCTAGCGAGCTCTTCGAGACGAGCGTTAATGCGTCGTTCCTGTTCGTCAAGATGCGTGGCTAGAGCGCGGTTTGCTATCTCTTGGACCCGGGCCCTTGCCTCGTTGCTTCTCGTCCGGTTTACCAACAGGGTAAGCATCGAACGGATTTCAGCGAGGTCGTCCGAACTTTGTCGTGGTGGAGCAGGAGGCTGTGGCGGGTTAGGCTTGGGTGTTCCAGATCTGCCTCCTAGGGCGGGGGTGGGAACCAAATCATTCCTCATCCATACCCAGTTCATGCTCGGATTGTTAGTTCTTGACAAAACGTTTGTCGGAGTTTTGGTCGTCGCGATTGTTTGAGTGACTGAACTAGCTGGTGCCGAAGTCGTGGAGACTGAGGCTGAGCTCGTCAACACGGCATCGGTCTGACCCGTAGTCCTTACCCCGGCGGTGTTCTGAGGAACTGAGGGTGGTCGACTGGTGGAGCTGCGCTAGGAGAGCCAGATTGGTCGGGATTCATCTCGATCTATCGAACCTAAGATCCGATTGTTAAGATAGGAAAGCTACAGATTGTCCCCACAGTCGGCGCCAAATGTGAGATCGAAGATTCACACCAAAGATTGTAATCATGGATTTGGACTCTTTATATGAAATGAAATAGATTTCCTATGAATCAAAGATTTTATTGAGGTTGTATGTCGAGATAGAACAAACACAATCGAATAGAGAGTACAAAGTTATGAGAATCGAGCTATCTAGTCGAAGTGTTCTTGATTAGGGCTGGCATTATTGAATGGATCGCCACTTCTCCTTTAAATAGCCCTTGACTTCGAATCTCTTGTTCCGATCTTTCGGCTTCGTTGTTGCAACGGTCCCCGAAATCTGCAAAAATCGCTCCTACGATGACGATTTGGTCATTCTTCCTCGACATTCCTTCTATCGAGCTCGATCACTTTTCGACCCATGCTGCTTGGACCTTAGCTAGCTCATGATCATATGGCCCAGAGTTTATAATAATCGGACTTACGTCTATAATCGCGAATTGGACATGTAACCATGAGCTTTTACCTTATCTGTTAATGGGCCGGATTTCTTAAAAGGAAATCCCGCACCAACATTCTGCAAATTTAAAAAGAATGAAATTATGTGTGAAGATAGATTAGGCTGATTAAGATTCTTCTAACGTTATTATTGGTCAAGTAAGCTAGTGTTTGATACTGGAAGAAACACTAGAATGAAATCTAGTGTTTCTTCTTCTTTTTTCTTGCTTTGATACTGGTAGTTTACATAAATCATTGACATTTTATTGCAATAAAAAGACATAACTAGTCTCAAAGGTAAGTAGAAGACAAGACATGTGAACAGACAGATTGTGTAAATTTCTCTACGTGCCTTAGGATGATTTTAATTACTGTGTCAACAACCTTTCGGCAGATAAATTACATTTTCCATGCAAAATTTGGGAAATTAATAATGACATTGTATTCGAATCAATGCCTTTTCCACTGTAAATTAATTACATAAATATATATACACTCAGATCTGTGTTTGTATCTACTACAAGATTTTGACTTCAAAGGTCTCTCCTTTGATGAAAAGCTTATCTTACTTACAGCTCTCTCTCTCTCTCTCAGTGTCACTAACTCCAAGAATCTAGCCTGAAAAAATCTTGGCATTAAGACACCATTAAAGCCCGAGAATCAGGTTCTCTCTCTAATAAAAAAAAAAGAACCAAGAATCTGTGTGACGAAACAAGAAACTTATTACAGATTCAAGAACTTGGATCCAAGAGCTAGAAGAAGCTACAAAAATGGCGGGATTCACTATGAGCTTGAATCTGCTCCTACTAGTAGCTATGGTAGCTACAAACATCCTCTCTCTCTACCATCTCTCCTCCACCACTAATTTCTTCCAATCCACCGTCAAATCCTCACAGTCATCTGTTCCCACAGTTCCCGACCATCTCCTCCGCCAGCTCCACTCAATCCGCGCCGCCATCAACCACCTCACTAACCACCAGCCAGACAAATCCACTTCGATTGCCTCGACGGTTACCTCACGCGCCGCCGTATCTTCCTCCGCACCGAAAGATCTGCTCCTCTACTCGAAGCTCTCGCCCATAGCTTCCGCTTGCCATAACTACCCTGACCTCCTCCATGAGTACATGAACTACACTCCTTTCTCTCTTTGTCCTTCCGACACTGATCTCGTCGAGAAGCTCATCCTCCGTGGTTGCCACCCGCTCCCTCGCCGTCGTTGCTTCTCCCGCACGCCGCGAAATCCGTCGGACTCGAAGCCGGAATCGAATGTTATCTGGTCTTACTACTCCTGCAAGACGTTTGATTGCTTGACGACAAAATTCCCGGATCTAGGATTCGATCTCTCCTTGGAGAAATCCA